>CM065596.1:128289587-128889587 GCA_033119425.1 Bufotes viridis
TTCATTGCCAAAATAGCAATACCCTGAATCTGGTGTTCAAGCTGTTGCAGGCCAAGTGTAAATCTGTCCATAAAGGATACCTTTCATCCAGGGCCTAAATACTAGCCCTAAAAGAGATATTCCCCTAAATCAGTTGTTAATGCTGTGCCTGGATTAGTGTTATACGCTACATAAACAAATAGGCAGATAGTGTTAGGTGCCTGTAAAAAAGGCCTGAATTTGAAATCAATACATTGGGCCAAATATTTTTTTCTTATTGTGGTGCTTGATGAACGGTAACAATGAGGAAAACATCTAGTAAGGGACGCGGTCGTGGTGGTTTTTGTGTACCCTCTTGTGCTGGGAGAGGACGTGGCCATTCTGCCACAGCCACAAGTCCTGGTGAACCAACTACCTCAGGTTCCAGTACCCGCCAGAATTTACAGCGATATTTGGTGGGGCCCAATGCCGTTCTAAGGTTGGTAAGGCCTGAGCAGGTACAGGCGCTAGTCAATTGGGTGGCCGACAGTGGATCCAGCACGTTCACAACATTATCTCCCACCCAGTCTTCTGCAGAAAGTGCACAGGTGGCACCTGAAAACCAAGCCCATCAGTCTGTCACATCACCCCCATGCATATCAGGGAAACTGTCTGAGCCTCAAGTTATGAAGCAGTCTCTTATGCTGTTTGAAGACTCTGCTGGCAGGGTTTCCCAAGGGAATCCACCTAACCCTTCCCCAGTGGTGGAAGATATAGAATGCACTGATGCACAACCACTGATGTTTCCTGATGATGAGGACATGGGAATGCCACCTCAACAGAGTCTGCACGTCTCTGATGATGACGAAACACAGGTGCAGACCGAACAGGAGGTCAGGGAGGAAGACTGTGTGGAAGATGATGCAGGGGACGATGAGGTCCTAGGACCCCACATGGAATGAAGGTCGTGCCACTGACTTTCATAGTTCAGAGGAAGAGGCAGTGGTGATACCGAGCCAACAGCGTAGCAAAAGAGGGAGCAGGGGAAAAGCAGAACTGCCGCCGCCAAGAGAGTTTGTCTGCTACTGGCCACCACCACCAGGGACCGAGCACCCCAAAGACAGCTTCAAGGAGATCCCTGGCATGGCACTTCTTTAAACAATGTGCTGACGACAAGACCCGAGTGGTTTTCACGCTGTGCCATCAGAGCCTGAAGCGAGGCATTAATGTTCTAAACCTTAGCACAACCTGCATGACCAGGCATCTACATGCAAAGCATGAACTGCAGTGGAGTAAACATCTTAAAAACAATGAACTCACTCAGTCTCCCCTGCACCCTCTTCTGCTGCTACCTCCGCCTCTGGAGGAATGTTGGCACCTGCCGCCCACCAAACACAGGACGTGCCACCGACACCACCACCTGCGTCCGCAAGCATCTCCACCATGTCACACGGCAGCGTTCAGCTCTCCATCTCACAAACCTTGGAAAGAAAGCGTAAATTCCCACCTAGCCACCCTCGAGCCCTGGGCCTGAATGCCAGCATTTCTAAACTACTGGCCTTTGAAATGCTGTCATTCAGGCTGGTGGACACAGACAGCTTCAAACAGCTGATGTCCATGGCTGTCCCACAGTATGTTGTTCCCAGCCGCCACTACTTCTCCAAGACAGCCGTGCCTTCCCTGCACAACCAAGTATCCGATAAAATCAAGTGTGCACTGCGCAACGCCATCTGTGGCAAGGTTCACCTAACCACAGATACGTGGACCAGTAAGCACGGCCAGGGACGCTATATCTCCCTAACTGCACACTGGGTAAATGTAGTGGCGGCTGGGCCCCAGGCGGAGCGTTCCTTGGCGCACGTCCTTCCGCCGCCAAGGATAGCAGGGGATCATTCTTTGCCTCCTGTAGCCTCCTCCTCCTACTCGGCTTCCTCCTCCTCTGCTTCCACCAGCTCATCCAGTCAGCCACACACCTTCACCACCAACTTCAGCACAGCCCAGGGTAAACGTCAGCAGGCCATTCTGAAACTCATATGTTTGGGGACAGGCCCCACACTGCGCAGGAGTTGTGGCGGGGTATTGAACAACAGACCGACGAGTGGTTTCTGCCGGTGGGCCTCAAGCCCGGCCTGGTGGTGTGCGATAATGGGCGAAATCTCGTGGCAGCTCTGGGACTAGCCGGTTGACGCACATCCCTTGCCTGGCGCATGTGCTGAATTTGGTGGTGCAGAAGTTCATTCACAACTACCCGACATGTCAGAGCTGCTGCATAAAGTGTGGGCCGTCTGTGCGCGCTTCCGGCTTTCACATCCTGCCGCTGCTCGCCTGTCTGTGCTACAGCAGAACTCGGCCTTCCCGCTCACCGCCTCATATGCGACGTGCCCACCAGGTGGAACTCCACCTTGCACATGCCGGAGAGACTGTGCGAGCAGCAGCAGGCCATAGTGGAGTTATAGCTGCAGCACGCAAGCGTCAGTCGCACTGCGGAACAGCACCACTTCACCACCAATGATTGGGCCTCCATGCGAGACCTGTGTGCCCTGTTGCGCTGTTTCGAGTACTTCACCAAAATGGCCAGTGGCGATGACACCGTTATCAGCGATACAATACCACTTCTATGTCTCCTTGAGAAAACGCTTAGGGCAATGATGGAAGAGGAGGTGGCCCAGGAGGAGGAGGAGGATGAGGGGTAATTTTTAGCACTTTCAGGCCAGTCTGTTAGAAGTGGCTCAGAGGAGGTTTTTTGCAACAGCAGAGGCCAGGTACAAATGTGGCCAGCCAGGGCCCACTACTGGAGGACGGGGAGGATGAGGAGGAGGTGGAGGAGGATGAGGATGAAGCAGGTTTACAGCGGGGTGGCACCCGACACAGCTCAGGCCCATCACTGGTGTGTGGCTGTGGGGATACGGAGGACGATGACGATACACCTCCCACAGAGGACAGCTTGTCCTTACCTCTGGGGAGCCTGGCACACATGAGCGACTACATGCTGCCGTGCCTGCGCAACGACAGCAGAGTTGCCCACATTTTAACGTGTGCGGACTACTGGGTTGCCACCCTGCTGGATCCCCGGTACAAAGACAATGTGCCCACCTTACTTCCTGCACTGGAGCGTGATAGGAAGATGCGCGAGTACAAGCGCACGCTGGTAGAGGCGCTCCTGAGAGCATTCCCAAATGTCACAGGGGAACAGGTGGAAGCCCAAGGCAAAGGCAGAGGAGGAGCAAGAGGTCGCCAATGCAGCTGTGTCACGGCCAGCTCTTCTGAGGGCGGGGTTAGCATGGCAGAAATGTGGAAAAGTTTTGTCACCACGCCACAGCTAACTGCACCACCACCTGATACGGAATGTGTTAGCAGGAGTCAGCATTTCACTAACATGATTGAACAGTACGTGTGCACACCCTCCCCGTACTGACTGATGGTTTGGCCCCATTCAACTTCTGGGTCTCCAAATTGTCCACGTGGCCAGAGCTAGCCTTTTATGCCTTGGAGGTGCTGACCTGCCCGGCGGCCAGCATTTGTCTGAACGTGTATTCAGCACGGCAGGGGCGTCATTACTGACAAACGCAGCTGCCTGTCCACAGTCAACGTGGACAATCTGACATTCATAAAAATGAACCAGGCATGGATCCCACAGGACTTGTCCATCCCTTGTGCAGAATAGACATTTATAACTGCCTCCCCTCAACCATATATTCTTGTACTCCGGGGCACTTCTTTATTGAATCCTCTTTTTAATTTTACCATTATATTGCGGTGCAACCAAAAGTTGAATGAACCTCTCCTCCGTCTAGGTGCCAGGGGCCTAATTATCTGAAAGTGGCCTGTTCCAGTAGTGGGTGACATGAAGCCTGATTCTCTGCTGTGTGACTTCTGTCCTCTGTCTGGGTGCCGTGGGCTAAATATCTGGAAGTGGCCTTCTCTATTGCTGGGTGACATGAAGCCTGATTCTCTGCTATGCGACCTCTTTCCTCCGTCTGGGTGCCAAGGGCCTAATTATCGAAAAGTGGCCTTCTCCATTGGTGGGTGACATGACGCCCGATTGTCTGCTATGCAACCTCTGTCCTCTGTCTGGGTGCTGGGGCCTAAATAAATGAAAGTGGCCTTCTCCATTGGTGGGTGACATGACGCCTGATTCTCTGCTATGCGACCTCTGTCCTCTGTCTGGGTGCTGGGGCCTAAATAAATAAAAGTGGCCTTCTGCATTGGTGGGTAACATGACGCCTAATTCTCTGCTATGCGACCTCTGTCCTTTGTCTGGGTGCTGGGGCCTAAATAAACGAAAGTGGCCTTCTCCATTGGTGGGTGACATGACGCCTGATTTTCTGCTATGCGACCTCTGTCCTCTGTCTGGGTGCTGGGGCCTAAATAAATGAAAGTGGCCTTCTCCATTGGTAGGTGACATGACCTCTGGGTGCCAGGGGCCTAATTATCGAAAAGTGGCCTTCTCCATTGGTGGCTGACTTGAAGCCTGATTCTCTGCTATGGGACCTTTCTCCTCTGCCTGGGTGCTGGGGCCTAAATAAATAAAAGTGGCCTTCTGCATTGGTGGGTAACATGACGCCTGATTCTCTGCTATGCGACCTCTCTCCTCCGTCTGGGTGCCAAGGGCCTAATTATCAAAAAGTGGCCTTCTCTATTGGTGGGTGACATGACGCCTGATTCTCTGCTATGCGACCTCTGTCCTCTGTCTGGGTGCTGGGGCCTAAATAAATAAAAGTGGCCTTCTCCATTGGTAGGTGACATGACCTCTGGGTGCCAGGGCCTAATTATCGAAAAGTGGCCTTCTACATTGGTGGGTGACATGATGCCTTATTCTCTGCTATGCGACCTCTGTCATCTGTCTGGGTGCCGTGGCCTAAATAAATAAAAGTGGCCTTCTCCATTGGTGGGTGACTTGAAGCCTGATTCTCTGCTATGGGACCTCTCTCCAATTGATATTTTTTAATTTTTATATATCTTATTTTATTTTAATTCATTTCCCTATCCACATTTGTTTGCAGAGATTTACCTACATTTTGCTGCCTTTGCAGCACTCTAGCCCTTTTCTGGACTATTTTACAGCCTTTTAGTGCCCAAAAGTTCGGGTCCCCATTGACTTCAATGGGGTTCGGGATAAAGTTCGGATCCCGGACATTTTCAGGAAGTTCGGCCGAACTTCTCTATCCCGAACATCCAGGTGTTTGCTCAACTCTAGTCACCGGAACTCCATAAAATGCCTTTGCCCTGCACGATTTAGCGCAGGGCAAAGGAGAGCATCAGAGCATGAAATGCTCTGATGCTCAAGTCAGGGGGTCTGCCTGGGTGAAAATGGGGGTATGTCTGGGTTCAGATCTGAACCCCTTTAATTGGCACTTACTAAATATTGCTTACTGGGTCATCGCTCCTTGGTCTTCCAGGATCATGTGCTGTACATTGTACATGTGATCTTAGCCGAGTTACAACCCACAGAGCATGTGAAAGATTGTTCATACAACAAAACAGATACAGTCGCGTGCAGAAGGCCTAAAAGAGTGCCAGCATTTGTAGAAGTATGTGTGTAAAAGAGTGCTCATGTAAAAGAGTGCAGGCATGTGTAGAAGTGTGTGTGCTGGTAGAAGTGCATGTATTTATACACACAGCTCGGTTCTGTTACTATATCTATACACACAGCTTGGTTCTGTTATTGTATCTATGCATGCTGCTTGGTTCTGTTACTGTATGTATGCACACAGCTTGGTTCTGCTACTGTGTCTATGCACACAACTTGATTCTGTTACTGTATCTATACACACAGCTTGGTTCTGCTACTTTATATATGCACAGAGCTTGGTCAGAGCTTGGTTGTGTTACTTTATCTAAGTACAGAGCTTGGTATTGTTATGGTATCTAGGTACTAAAATTGAAGTTGGTGTCTGAGTTCAATGTTTTTAGGCCAAACTACAGGGATGCTGTTAAAAAAAATAAAAACACTACTCTGTTCTCTCCGCCAGGCTGCAGCTGGGACATAATATTTTTGCTTGACTGCTGCGGTAAAATGCCTGAGTACTGTAGTTGACTGCTTTAACTAATCAGTGATCTCAGTGGTGTACAACACCAAGGCCAGTGATTAGCTGCAGCAGTCATGTGCGCTATTAAACTAAAGCTTCCTACTGTATATAAAGGATTATCTTAAAGGATGTTGATGAAAATCGGAAAACCCCTTAAATATCAATATTTGCATGAAACTATAGGGTGGGCCCTAGAGTCACTTCTACTGGTGGGCTCTTGGCACCCCAGTCCGACACTGCGCCCTATGACCCAGACGTTTCTGGCCACAATACACAAATGCATCTTTCTTTGTCTTCATTGCGAACTATACTCCTCCATTGCAGTGGTTGCATCCAAAGACAGGCAGACGGTTCCCCCATTATAGGCTATTTCACTTGAAACTCCTATTTTGTGATCTATCTAAAATGTCCATGTGGCCTAGCACATGTGAATGAAACAACCCAATGCATACCGTACGTAATCGCATCTGCCAGGACAAATTCTCTATGAGATGTAAGATGGACCTTCTTCATCTCTATTTTATTTCATATCGACCAACCAAGGGATTTTACAACTATGTTTCCAAGTAGATCCCACCACTCCATCGAGGCAGTGACAGAGTAACCATCTTCAAAAAGAGGGGGTTAGAAACTATCGACCACAAAACATTGGGAGATGGCAAAGAGATTGGGAGATGCACCAAACATTGGGAGATGCACTGGAGTACAAAAATGGCTAGGTGCGCCCGGTATACTTCTCTACTTTGCCAATATAAGACATAATGATCTTGAGCCTGGAGGCAGAATTCCCAAGTGGAGGAGGAGGCTGATGCGGAGGTGCAGGCGGTGGAGGCAGACAAAATACCATTTTTTTAGTTTTTATTTCCTTTTCTATTTTTATTTTTTTGTTTGTTTTTTGTTTGTGGAGGCCCCAAAACATTGGGAAATAGCAAGGAGAATGCACAAACTGCGCTGAGTACAACAATAGCTAGTTGCGCCTGGTATACCTCTCTACTTTGGCCAAGGTACGGACAAGTCCTGTGGGATCCATGCCTGGTTCATTTTAATGAACGTGAGCTTGTCTACGTTGGCTGTGGACAAGCGAATGTGCCTGTCCGTGCTCACCCCTCCACTGTGTTAAATACACATTCGGACAATACACTTGCTGCAGGGAAGGCCAGCACCTACAAGGCGTAAAGGGCAAGCTCAGGCAATGTGCTCAATTTGGAAACCTAGAAGTTAAATAGGGCAGACCGTCAGTCAGTACATGCAGACGTGTGGACACATACTGTTCCACCATGATGGCGCCATCACCGCTAGCCATGTTGGTGGAGTATATGAAGCAGCTGAACATGGCACACAAGTCCAGCATGGAGGCCCATTCGTTGGTGGTGAAATGTTTCTGTTCTGGAGAGCAACTCACCCATGCGTCCTGAAGCTGTTGAGTTTTGTGTACACAGTTTACACATGTTGGGGACATTTATGAGTTAATTTCTTTCCCCAAATATAAAAAATCAAGCAAACAGTTTTGACTCTTATTTATATGTGAGGGTTAAACATTGAAAAGGTGGATACATGATGCATGTAGGGGATATCTATGCAAACACTCATACGTCACAAACTACAGGAGAAAAACAACACGGCCACACTAAGATACAGTCACCACACACTGGTTATGTTTTTGAAGGG
Organism: Bufotes viridis; assembly: GCA_033119425.1. Lineage (NCBI taxonomy): Eukaryota > Metazoa > Chordata > Amphibia > Anura > Bufonidae > Bufotes > Bufotes viridis. The sequence continues at coordinate 128,297,243 of CM065596.1, forward strand.
CCCAAATTATAGAGTACTTACCATAAAGTAATGACCAGTCTTTCCACAGGTGGGATGCTGTCCCGCATGAAGGTGTCCTGGTGCTGCAAACGAGTCTCCAACAGCCCCAGGAGCTCGTCAAAGTTGTGGACCACAAACATAGGGAGGGTTAACAATACAAAAAGAAAAACACTCAGCTGAACAATTGAAAAACCAGTCACATAACTTATAGGTACTAACCTGGGGATGGACATCCTCGTGTAGGCAAAAACTGCTCTTCATGGGCCCGGAGGTTCTGGTACAGAGCCCAGAACTGTCCCCTCTCCTGTCGCTGGGCAATGACAGGATGGACCCAGAAGCGTCGCCTGCTGTCCCTCCTCCTCCTCAAGCGCTCCAGTTGGATTGCAGTCACAAGTACTGCAACACGTCGCCTTCTGTAGCATTCCATGTCTCCGAAGCACACACTCTACCAGCCCACATGGAATTTCACACCTGCAATGCACTCTGATTGGCCTAACTTGATATAGCGAGGGCTGTTTTCTCATTGGCCAACAGTGCAGTCAATCACACAAACGCGCGTAAAACGCACGTTCACTATTTACCAAAACGCTTACAAAAAACGCGCGTTAACGCGCGTCAAAAACGCGCTGAAAACGCGCTGAAAACGCTATACAAAAAAACGCTCAGGTCTGAACCCAGTGTTAGTGCACAACGTTCAACAAGATCAGCACACTCCTCTCCTCAAATACTCTGCACTGCTAAGGAATCCTGCTCCTTTCACTCTCAGTGTGTGATATGCTACAGAATTTCTTATTTATTTATTTTTATTTACTATTTTATTAGAAATTCAAACAATACAGTTCACCAAAAACAAAACAGTATTTTATTCTTTTTCCCCTAATAAATCCTACCCCACTGTTCATACCCAACCAACCTTCTCCCTTGTGATGCGTCTCCCATCCCCCCCCCATCAATAAGCGAAAAAGGGGGGGTAATGAGGGAGTGTAGAGGGGTAAACCTTAAAACTTCCATTCTCCACAAATTTTAGTCCATTTTTCTTTAGTATTGCTCTGCTTATATAGAATGTTTTCATATCTCTTAATCTTATTAACCAGGTTAACCCATGAAGTATGTAATACTTTGAGTATTTCGAGAAAACCAACCCCTAGCAATCAAAAGTATTGCCAAGAACATTATTTTAATCAAAAGAATCCTTTTATATTTTGGACATTCTACGTTGGTGAGGACACCCAGTACCCAACATTTCACTGTAAACGGAATCTCAACATTCAATTTCCGGATAATTAAATTATAAATTGCCCCCCAATATTGTTTCAACTCTATACATGACCAAAACATATGCAAGTGATCCACCCCAGATAAATGACACCGTGGAAAAATAGAAGTATCCCTTAAACCACATTTATTAAGCCATAAAGGTGTGATAAAGATTCGGTGCAAAATATTAAATTGAACCAAAACATGATTAAAATTTTCAGAAACTAAACTTAAATTTGCCAATATATCATCCCAATCTTTGAGGGAAATACCCAGACAATCAATTTGCCAAGCCTTTTGTCCCGGAGAACGTGTATTATTAAATCGTGTTTTAAGCAACACTTTATAAAGTTTAGAAATTTTAACCTTCTGTCCCATATTCCCTATAAATGAATAGACGAAGCGGGGAGATCGAGAAAACGATTACACAGGGCATGTGGGAGGAGGGGTCAAACATGGAGGCAGAGGAGGACACGAAGAAACATATATGCTATACTTTAAACTTCAAACCTGTAACCAGGTCCCAGCCGACACCGAAGATCCAAGGAGGGGGCAGCAGGAAGCAGCGGAGTCCAAAACATCAGAATGAGGGCGACCGCCCCGTCTGCGAGCGAGGCAGCAAGCAGACACCGCCAGACAAGGCGGACAAACGCAGGGAAGCCGCCGAGCGTCCGGTCCAGCAGAACGCAAAGGGCCCAGAGGTGGGGGCGTCCCGTGGTTCAGATAGAGAGGCTCGTGTCTTGCATAGTGCAGTGGGATAGAACAGTCGGAGGGATGAGCGACGTAGCAAAGCTATGTCATCACGTCTTCACCCCATCTGACAAAGGGGCTTTATCATCGGGAGAAGAGGGTGGCAGCTTGCTAGTGAGGCAGCAGCGGAGCCAGCAAGTCGCTAGTGTGGCCAGCAATCAGCAGGGTGGCAGCAGTGAGAGGTCAGTAGCCAAACCTGCCCGGGGTAGACCATCCGCTTCGCAGGAGCCTACCTGCCTAGGAAGTAGTGGTGCATGGTTTCATGGAGGCAGCGGCGGTAGCAGTCTGTCAGTTAAGCCGCCGGCAGAGGTGAACATGGCCATATGTAGAATCTGTGGGCAGAAGGTAAAGCGTGGCCAGGGTGCCAATGTTGGCACCACGGCCCTGCATCAACATATGCAGCATCACCATAAAGTGGCCTGGGAGAACTGTGGCTCTGATGTGGTGGTCCAGCCTGCCGCATCAACCGCTGCATCACCCAGTGGCACGCAGCCGATTTCAGGCAGTCAAGGATCCACCACCTTAGCCGAAGGGAGCTGTCTGTTCTTCCCACCATCTATCTGTCCTGATGCTCCTGCTCCTCGTCCTCCTACTCTTTGTCAATAATTCAGGCTTCAATCGATCAGCGAAGCGACTGCCAAGAGATAACAGTATGCATGCACTCATCCAACAGCACAGAAGCTGAGCGTGCTCCTGGTCAAGTTGCTGGTGCTGCAGTCCCTCCCTTTCCAAGTGGTAGACTCTGCACCTTTCAGAGAACTGATGGCTTGTGCCGAGCCAAGGTGGAGAGTCCCAAGCCATCATTTCTTTGCCAAAAAGGCAGCACCAGCCCTGCACACATATGTAGAACAGAAGGTGGGCCAGTCCTTGAGCCTGTCGGTGTCTGCCAAAGTGCATGGCAGTGCCAATGTGTGGAGCTGTAACTGCGGTCAGAGACAATACATGTCCTTTACGGCCCACTGGGTGAATGTGGTTCCTGCACAGCCACACCAGCAACTTGGCCAGGTGACGCAGCTTCCGCCTTCACGTTGTCACGCCGTTGGTCCTGCGACAATGTCCGACTCTGCCTCCTCATCCTCCACCGTGTCCTCAGCCTCCATTGCAGGGACAATTCACAGTGCTCCTCCAGCATACCACATGTGCAGGGCACGGTGGTTTCACGCTGTTCCGCACCTCATTTGCTCTACAGACAGGATCCGTTTTTTGGGGGTTATTGTTCTGACGGATCAGAGGAGGGGCAAAATAATCAGTGACGTCAACACAAACTTACTGCTGACACCCTCTCCACTCTGTGGGGGGCTCTACTTGTATAAGTGTTTAATAGAACAGGTTCTGTTGACATCTATGTGGAATCAGCTGACAACGGTGTAAAAAGAAGTGCGCTTCTTCTTGACGCTAACTTTGACCTGTAAGGCTGAGTTTACACTTGAGTTATTTGGTCAGTTTTGGCCCCTTGACTGCCCAAATGAGGGATGTATGCAGTGATTCTAAGAGCGACGCCTGTCATCTGCATGTCATACTGACTCACAGTGTTATTTCACTACCAAAGCACACTCCCTATGCATGTTACTGCAAGTTACAGTGTTCTACACCCCTATAAAGGCTCTCTGCCCAGAAATAGCCGTTTTTTAACACAATTCGCCGCAAATAAATTTGGATCAAACCAAATTTTTTTTTTTTAATTCGGCGAACCCGCCGAATCCAATCTTTTAAAAATTCGCTCATCTCTAATGCTGACGCACAGTAGGTTTCCTCCGGGTACTCAGGTTCCCTCCCACACTCTAAAAACATACTTATATGGAACTTAGATTGTGAGCCCTATTGGGGACATCTTGATACTAATGTCTGTAAAGTGATACAGAATATAGTAGTGTTGTATAAGTATACTGAGTGGGTGGATGCACAGTATCACTAGTACACAAGTGAGGTGCTCTCAGTCTAGCAGTACCACCTCTCTGCTTGATTAGGTATAGTATAAAAAGGAAAATAATAGACTGGGCACTCTACTGGAAAACTGTGGCTATTAATTTATTTGAGTTAATAAAAATAAAAATAAGATACATAAAAAATCATTCCATTTGGCACATCAATATATTACTCTTTGCAGGCTAGCCCATGCACATTGCAGTCTAGTGACAAGGGAAATTGGTAGGTATATAGTGTATATGAATATACAAATGTATAAATGGACAGAAGTAGTCCAAATCACACTGGTGGTGATTGATAAGATGACCTGCAAGACGTATTATGTCCAGTTAGGACTGTCTCTGCAGTACATCTAACTCAATCCCGCTAATACGTACCAACAATAATATCCTTCAACCATGTAAAATTGATAATGGGTATAACAGCTGTCTGTGGATGGATAACTTGCTTAGGTCTTCCCTGTCACATCCTTAAAGCTTGTAAAAGAGCGGGATCTTGACATAGGGGCCACTTAATATGGTGGTTTTGGTGATCTCTGTAATGGAGACACCCCTTTGCTTGTTTTTCCTTCCTTTGAGGGATATCTGGCTTTCACTGTGTTGTAGACCCATAACTGGGGCTCCACAATCTTTTTGCATTTTATGTTTCCCAGGGAGCTTTGCACTTTGGATTGCTGTGTTTGAGACTCTTAAGTGAGGCTCCACGGTATTTTTGTAGCTGGTCTCCCTAAGATCAGCTATTGCTTTGTTTGAGTAGTCACCAAAGCATTGCTCCTGGTTAGCCAGAATCCAACTCCACACTGATGAGGGGCAACACCCTGAAACAGCTGTCTGTGGATGGATAACTTGCTTAGGTCTTCCCTGTCACATCCTTAAAGCTTGTAAAAGAGTGGGATCTTGACATAGGGGCCACTTAATATGGTGGTTTTGGTGATCTCTGTAATGGAGACACCCCTTGCTTGTTTTTCCTTCCTTTGAGGGATATCTGGCTTTCACTGTGTTGTAGACCCATAACTGGGGCTCCACAATCTTTTTGCATTTTATGTTTTCCAGGGAGCTTTGCACTTTGGATTGCTGTGTTTGAGACTCTTAAGTGAGGCTCCACGGTATTTTTGTAGCTGGTCTCCCTAAGATCAGCTATTGCTTTGTTTGAGTAGTCACCAAAGCATTGCTCCCGGTTAGCCAGAATCCTACTCCACACTGATGAGGGCAACACCCTGAAACAGCTGTCTGTGGATGGATAACTTGCTTAGGTCTTCCCTGTCACATCCTTAAAGCTTGTAAAAGAGCGGGATCTTGACATAGGGGCCACTTAATATGGTGGTTTTGGTGATCTCTGTAATGGAGACACCCCTTTGCTTGTTTTTCCTTCCTTTGAGGGATATCTGGCTTTCACTGTGTTGTAGACCCATAACTGGGGCTCCACAATCTTTTTGCATTTTATGTTTCCCAGGGAGCTTTGCACTTTGGATTGCTGTGTTTGAGACTCTTAAGTGAGGCTCCACGGTATTTTTGTAGCTGGTCTCCTAAGATCAGCTATTGCTTTGTTTGAGTAGTCACCAAAGCATTGCTCCCGGTTAGCCAGAATCCTACTCCACACTGATGAGGGGCAACACCCCGAAACAGCTGTCTGTGGATGGATAACTTGCTTAGGTCTTCCCTGTCACATCCTTAAAGCTTGTAAAAGAGCGGGATCTTGACATAGGGGCCACTTAATATGGTGGTTTTGGTGATCTCTGTAATGGAGACACCCCTTTGCTTGTTTTTCCTTCCTTTGAGGGATATCTGGCTTTCACTGTGTTGTAGACCCATAACTGGGGCTCCACAATCTTTTTGCATTTAATGGGTATAAAAGTATAAAAAAATATAAAAAATACAGAGTTGGTAGCAAAAGGTATAGACTGGAATATGTTAATCTAATCCACTTGAAATAGTGACGAAAACATCCACCATCAAACTGTTATAACAGCATCCACAATCCTCAGTCAATGATGTAAAATAGTGCACTAGAAAAAACAATGCACTAGAAAAACAATCGCAGGGTTGTCTCAGGACCGTACCGAAGATAGTAGGTACAGCTAATCGTGTCTATTACACTCTGTTCAAACTCAAGTCTCTCAAGATAGTCGCAACTGAAATCGCAAGTGTAGCTGTATGCACTTCTCGGTTAGTCAGGGCAGTGGTATGGTTTTCAGCATGCCAGATCGCAAGTGCACCTGATCAATACAGAGTTCGCTGGGTTGAGTCAACAGATAGTAAGAATAGTCCCACTATATGAAAATATAATACCCTCACCTGAGGTGAGATTGAACGGTCCACTCCGTCACAAACGGTGTCCACAGCGGCGTCCCGCTGGACAATGGTACCGCTCTCTATAACACTAGTGCCGGCACTAATAATGATGAAACAGTCTTACCCCTTTGTTCCACGCTCTCCTTCGGTATAACTCCCAATATCACCCACGCTGGTGTTGTCCGTGTGGTTGATTAGGCGCGCCTCCAGGTTTTCTGGTGCGCACTACAACTTTGCAATCACCTTTCACGTGGCGTCCTGGGTTTGTTGTAGGGGCTGTGGAGGGGATAGTAGGTAGTGTGATCCTCACTTATTCTGGGGGTCCGACCATACGCGTTTCGGGGTGCACAATACCCCTTCCTCAGTGGCAATCCGACCCCCAGGTACGGACGCTTTAAATACATGCCCTTGTAACGAACCGATCATTTCATAAATCCGGACTGGATTATCAAATCTGGCTCCTTGTAATTCAAATACCCAGATTTTTTTATATCCAAAGTTCTCCATTATCTTTAACCACTTCATATAATTGCATCAAAAATACTCCATTAATTAATGGATATCCAGATTTATTGTTTTGCGATCAGTTTCTCATTATAATTCAAGATGCGATTTAGTTGCGTTTTTGATGCAGTATTTTCGCAACTCAGAAAGCATTTTGGTTGATAATTTTTTTGATACATAGGGTTAAAATACATAAAAAATAAAAATGATCATAATACAAAAAGATATAAAAATAAGAATAAGAACGTGAAAATCATACTGGATCAATGAAAGGCTTTCACCCAATTCTATAATATACCAACTTGTTATTTTCTAAACTCTTCCATTCAATCAGTTCCTATTAAAATGCAAGATGCGATTTGGTTGCGTTTTCAATGCGGTATTTTCGTTATTAGAAAAAAATATTAATTGACAATTTTATGATACATATAGTTGAAATAATAAGAAATAATCATAATATTACCACGAGGTAATACAAGTAGAAATAAGAACATAAAAATCATAAAAAATGAGTAGATGAGAGGCTTTCATCCAATTCTGAAATACACCACTGATTATTTTCAGAATTCTCCCATATCACTGACAGTCCTAACTGGACATAATACGTCTTGCAGGTCATCTTATCAATCACCACCAGTGTGATTTGGACTACTTCTGTCCATTTATACATTTGTATATTCATATACACTATATACCTACCAATTTCCCGTGTCACTAGACTGCAATGTGCATGGGCTAGCCTGCAAAGAGTTATATATTGATGTGCCAAATGGAATGATTTTTTATGTATCTTATTTTTATTTTAATTAACTCAAATAAATTAATAGCCACAGTTTTCCAGTAGAGTGCCCAGTCTATTATTTTCCTTTTTAGTGCTGTATAAGTGCATAAAATAAATAAAATAAAAATCCCCACAGGTGAGTCCTTTGTTTGTTGCTTTACCGCATAATACTTGGTTGTCTTCTTGTTTCAGCCATCAGCCTCTGCTTTACTTACCGTACTTGCCCCATTACTTCATTACTAGCCCCCACCAATATAACCACTCCAGCCCTTACTTATCCATTATCTACTATATTATCTTACATATACCTGCCCCTTTTACCTACAGCAGTCCACTAGGGTTTAGCGAACCCGAACTTTAAAGTTCGGGTTCGTACCGAATTTTAGGGTTTTTGGCACCCAAACCCGAACATTTCCGTAATAGTTCGGGTTCGGGGTTCGGCGAGTTTTATGGCGCTTGTTGAAAAGCTGCAGGGCAGCCAATCAACAAGTGTTTAACTACTTTACCCTTAGAAACCATCCCAGCCATGCCTACTAATGGCATGGCTGTGTTTGGCCAAGTGCAGCATGTGACCCAGCCTCTATATAAGCTGGAGTCACGTAGCGCTGCTCTTATTAGTGTAGGGATAGGATGCTGCTGCTGCTGTGAATAATATCTGGTATCAGAACTTGTTCACTCAGCAATCTACATCCTTTTTTTCTTGTGGGTGCAATGCAACTGTTTTTTACCCTGTCCTGAGGCCAGTGACAAAGACTTTAATCCGTCTGAGTTAGGTTGGTGTTGGCGGCCATTTTGTGCAAGTATATGTGCCAGGGGAATAAAAAAATAATATAGTTAATCCGTCTTTGATTTTAGGGACCTAGGGGGTGACATTTTCACATTTGTCATTAATTCAGTAAATCCATCTGTTAGATTCTCGGCTGACAAATGTAAAAAGTACATTTGCTATGTGCACTGCATTTGTGACAGTGAAAGAAAATTAGTTAAATCCATCTATTTCACTGTGGGTGAAAAAATCATCTTTTTTTTCCTATAAAGAACCTTTGGGGCCTGTACTGCAAATCTGATAGTGAAATAAAATCAGTAAATACAACTGTGACATTGCAATGGTGAAAAAAAACACTTAATTTTGGGCACAAAGTAAATTTGCGCCCTGCACTGCACTAGTGATAGTGAAAGAAATTCATTTAAATCCATCTGTTTCATTTGTGGGTGAAAAAATCATATTATTTTTTTTTCAATAAACTCCCTTTTCTGCCTGCACTGCAACTCTGATAGTGAAAAATAGTGAAAAATAATCAGTAACTCCATCTGTTTCACTGTGGGTGAAAAAAATCTTTTTTTCCTATAAAGTACCTTTGGGGACTGTACTGCAAATCTGATAGTGAAATAAAATCAGTAAATACAACTGTGACATTGTTGGTGAAAAAAACACTTAATTTTGGGCACAAAGTACATTTGCACCCTGCACTGCATTAGTGAAAGAAATTAATTTAAATCCATCTGTTTCATTTGTGGGTGAAAAAAATCATTTTTTTTTATAAACTCCCTTTTCTGCCTGCACTGCAACTCTGATAGTGAAATATAATCAGTAAATCCATCTATTTCACTGGGGGTGAAAAAATCATCTTTTTTTTCCTATAAAGTACCTCTGGGGCCTGCACTGCAAATCTGATAGTGAAATAAAATCAGTAAATACAACTGGAACATTGGGGTTAAAAAGAACAATATTTTTTTGCCATAAAGTACCCCTGCACTGCAAACCTGACTTGGAAATATATTCAGTAAATTAGGTGGCATTCAGATTGTTGGGTGATCTGTACCCCTTCTTTATTTCAAAGTACCCCTGCACTGCATACCTGAGTTGGAAATATATTCAGTAAATACGGTGGCGTTCAGATTGTTGGGTGATCTGTACCCCTTCTTTCTTTCAAAGTACCCCTGCACTGCATACCTGACTTGGAAATATATTCAGTAAATTAGGTGGCATTCAGTTTGTTGGGTGATCTGTACCCCTTCTTTCTTTCAAAGTACCCCTGCACTGCATAACAGACAGGAAAATTAATTCATTACAATTGGCGGTTACATTGTTGCCTGACATAAAGGCTATTTTGGCTTTGAACAAACACAGAACCAGAGATAGGTGCACACTGCCGTCACACTAAACCCTCACACTGATGTTAAAAATTGAGAGTTAGTTCGACATATCCTACTAGGAGGACATGTCTTAAGCCTCGGGCACCAGCGTCAAGGTCTCTCAAGTAGCCCAAGGGCCCTAACACTCACCTACCTGCGCCATATGGGCGATATCAGGGGCCAGTGGGCAATTACAGGAGCATTAGGACGACTCACAAACATCTCCTCTGTTACCTCCAGCATGTAGCCATGCTTGCAATGGGAGGTGGGAGGTGTCTATGAGCCCTACCCAAGACTGACTGATATAGCCCAAGGCCTAGCAGGTGCACCCAAATGTGACCTGAAGATGAAAGACAGGCACATTTAAATTGGAGTTTATACACCTCCGTACATATATATATATATATAAACCATCAAAAAATGTGGTGATAAGAAAGCAGGATGCGCTCATACCCATATGCAGTTGTGCATTTCTATAGGGGAGCACATCCTGCACTTGTAGTCCGTTGCTAATGGCAATCACCAGCAAAAAATGCATACAATGGATGATGCCAGCAACAGACTACAAGTACCACAATGGACATCCTACATAAGATGAAATTTATGTGGATGTGGCAAGAATTCAGAACAAACACAGAACCAGAGATAGGTGCACACTGCCGTCACACTAAACCCTCACACTGATGTTAAAAATTGAGAGTTAGTTCGACATATCCTACTAGGAGGACATGTCTTAAGCCTCGGGCACCAGCGTCAAGGTCTCTCAAGTAGCCCAAGGGCCCTAACACTCACCTACCTGCGCCATATGGGCGATATCAGGGGCCAGTGGGCAATTACAGGAGCATTAGGACGACTCACAAACATCTCCTCTGTTACCTCCAGCATGTAGCCATGCTTGCAATGGGAGGTGGGAGGTGTCTATGAGCCCTACCCAAGACTGACTGATATAGCCCAAGGCCTAGCAGGTGCACCCAAATGTGACCTGAAGATGAAAAACAGGCACATTTAAATTGGAGTTTATACACCTCCGTACATATATATATATATATAAACCATCAAAAATGTGGTGATAAGAAAGCAGGATGCGCTCATACCCATATGCAGTTGTGCATTTCTATAGGGGAGCACATCCTGCACTTGTAGTCCGTTGCTAATGGCAATCACCAGCAAAAAATGCATACAATGGATGATGCCAGCAACGGACTACAAGTACCACAATGGACATCCTACATAAGATGAAATTTATGTGGATGTGGCAAGAATTCAGAACAAACACAGAACCAGAGATAGGTGCACACTGCCGTCACACTAAACCCTCACACTGATGTTAAAAATTGAGAGTTAGTTCGACATATCCTACTAGGAGGACATGTCTTAAGCCTCGGGCACCAGCGTCAAGGTCTCTCAAGTAGCCCAAGGGCCCTAACACTCACCTACCTGCGCCATATGGGCGATATCAGGGGCCAGTGGGCAATTACAGGAGCCTCCTAGTAGGATATGTCGAACTAACTCTCAATTTTTAACATCAGTGTGAGGGTTTAGTGTGACGGCAGTGTGCACCTATCTCTGGTTCTGTGTTTGTTCTGAATTCTTGCCACATCCACATAAATTTCATCTTATGTAGGATGTCCATTGTGGTACTTGTAGTCCGTTGCTGGCATCATCCATTGTATGCATTTTTTGCTGGTGATTGCCATTAGCAACGGACTACAAGTGCAGGATGTGCTCCCCTATAGAAATGCACAACTGCATATGGGTATGAGCGCATCCTGCTTTCTTATCACCACATTTTTTGATGGTTTATATATATATATATGTACGGAGGTGTATAAACTCCAATTTAAATGTGCCTGTTTTTCATCTTCAGGTCACATTTGGGTGCACCTGCTAGGCCTTGGGCTATATCAGTCAGTCTTGGGTAGGGCTCATAGACACCTCCCACCTCCCATTGCAAGCATGGCTACATGCTGGAGGTAACAGAGGAGATGTTTGTGAGTCGTCCTAATGCTCCTGTAATTGCCCACTGGCTCTGATATCGCCCATATGGCGCAGGTAGGTGAGTGTTAGGGCCCTTGGGCTACTTGAGAGACCTTGACGCTGGTGCCCGAGGCTTAAGACATGTCCTCCTAGTAGGATATGTCGAACTAACTCTCAATTTTTAACATCAGTGTGAGGGTTTAGTGTGACGGCAGTGTGCACCTATCTCTGGTTCTGTGTTTGTTCTGAATTCTTGCCACATCCACATAAATTTCATCTTATGTAGGATGTCCATTGTGGTACTTGTAGTCCGTTGCTGGCATCATCCATTGTATGCATTTTTTGCTGGTGATTGCCATTAGCAACGGACTACAAGTGCAGGATGTGCTCCCCTATAGAAATGCACAACTGCATATGGGTATGAGCGCATCCTGCTTTCTTATCACCACATTTTTTGATGGTTTATATATTTTGGCTTTGAAGCCAAATGTAGTCGCCAACAACAATGAAAATTTTTTTTCTTTTTTTTTTTATAAATTGGGGTAGACCCCAAAACATTGGAAAATATAAAAAAGAAAACAAAAAGTGCGCTGTAGTATAACAATGGTTGGGTGAGGCCGGTATACATGTCTATTCTGCATAAGGTACAAACAAGTCCTGTGGGATCCATGCCTTGATCTTTTTAATGAACGCGAGATTGTCCACATTGGCTGTGGACAGGTCGCTGCACTTGTCTGTGATAATGCTTCCAGCCGTGCTAAACACACGTACAGACAATACACTGGCTGCTGGGCAGGCCAGCACCTCCAAGGCGTAAAGGCAAAGCTGAGGCCATGCCCCCACGTTGGAGACCCAGAAGTTGAATGCGGCAGTCCCAGTGACATAGCTAGAAATGACTGGGCCCAAAAGCAAATTTTTAAATAGGGCCCCCCTCCCCAAGTAATTTTTTCGCAACCCCTTCCTTTCATGCTGCCCCCATTCCTGTGGCTACTAAAGATCACTCTCTCAGACCAGGCCCGGCAGCTGTTCCATCAGTTTTCTACACTGTCTATACTGCCACTGTATAAAATTTCATTGTATAATACTGTTGAGGGGGATCTGACAAAGTCTTTTAGTCCTCCTCCTCCTGGATGGGCCCCTTCTGGGTCAGGGCCCCAAAACAGCCACTTTCCCTGCTTCCCCTGTAGCTACGACTCTGGGCAGACCCATCAGTCAGTACGTGAAGGCGTGTGCACAGAAACTATTCCACCATTTTACTGAAATGCTGCCTCTTGCTAAGACGTTCCATATCTGCTGGTGGTGCTGGTTGTTGTGGCGTGGTGACAAAGCTTTTCCACATTTCGGCCATACTAACCCTGCGGTGCGGGCGGTGACCCAGCTGCGTTGGCGACATCTTCCTCCTCCTTCTCTGTTTAGCCTTTTGCTTCCACTGAGCCCCCGGTGTCAGGTGTGAATGCCATCAGCAGCACGTCTACCAGCTTTGGCTTCTTCTGATCAAGCTTCAGTGATGGGATTAAGGACGGCACATTGTCTTTGTAACCGGGATCTAGCAGGGTGGCCACCTAGTAATCTGCACAAGTTAGAATGTGGGCAACTCGGCAGTCGCTCATGTTTGCCAGGCTGCCCAGAGGCAATGACAAGCTGTCCTCTGTAGGAGGTGTATCATCTGTGTCCTCTGTATCCCCCCAGCCACGCTCAAGTGATGGCCATGAGCTGCTTTGGGTGCCACCCTGCTGTGAACACGGTTTCTTCTCCTCCTCATCCTCCAGAACTGTGCCCTGGCTGGACAATTGTGTACCTGGCCTATGTTCCCACCCTCCGAGCCACTTGTATATGACTGGCCTTATGAGTTAAGGGTAAGGCATGTATATAGTTTTGTTTGTTTGTTTATTTTGTTTATCTGACTTATAGTTATTTAAATATGTTTATAAGTAAATTTGTAAATAGTTTGTGAATTGGCATTAATGAGTGGTTTGAGTGAAAGAGGGGGGGTGTAGGGTGGGAGGCTGGTCGGGTTAATTTTCTCTTTTTGAAATGTTCCTTGTATAGTTTTTGTTACGATTTATATTGAAAAGTTCTAATAACTGTGGAAATGTTACCCAACAATCTAACCGACAAATTTAATACAATTATTTGCCTGTCACATCTGCAGCTCAGGCCGCAGGGGTCCTTGAGAACCAATAAAAGTGAATTTGTCCCACCAGAATCTAAGAGCTGGATTAACTGAATTGAGTTTCACTGTCAGGTTTTCAGGTATTTCTGCACCACCAAATTCAGCACATGCGCCAGGCAAGGGATGTGTGTCAAACCGGCTAGGCCCAGAGCTGCTACGAGATTTCGCCCATTATCGCACACCATCAGGCCGGGCTTGAGGCTCAGTGGCACCAACCACTCATCGGTCTGTTGTTCCATGCCCATCCACAGGTCCTGCACCGCTGTGCTGATGTTGGTGGTGCAGTTGTTACGCTGAAAGGATGAGGAGGTGGTAGAGGAGGAGGAAGCGGAGTAGGAGGAGGAGGCAACAGGAGGCAAAGAGAAATGCCCTGCAATCCTCAGGGGCGGAAGGACATGCACCAAACTGCTATCCGCCTCTGGCCCAGCCGCCACTACATTTACCCAGTGTGCTGTTAGGGAGATATACCTTCCCTGCCCGTGCTTACCGGTCCACGAATTGGTGGTTATGTGAACCTTGCCAAAGATGGCGTTGCGCAGTGCACACCTGATTCCGCCACTTGGTTGTTCAGGGAAGGAATGGCTAACCTGGAAAAGTAGTGGCGGCTGGGAACCACGTACTGTGCGACAGCCACCGCCATAAGTTTTTTAGATTCAATAATTTTTATTGAGATTTTGATAAATTTAAAGTTACAAACAAATAATCAGTGGACGCAGCCACTACCGAACAGTATGATATCTTGGTTAAGTCACACACAGACAAAAATGAGAATATAGGCATGGAGTACAAAGTATCAGGGCATCCGCTCGGATGCTGCCTGCCTGACACTGCTCTATATTGAATTGTATCTGACATGAAAGGCGTTTCCCCAACTCTGGGTTTCGGGGGATATAGCACTATACATCGAAATGCAAAGTTCGGCAGAAAACATTCAAAACTAAATAGTAAGAAACAGAACAGGAACAGATCTACCGTATGTCAAGGTATGTCAGGGAGATTAGCAGATGGTTGTACCAAGCATTCACGGAGAATAGGATGGCTGACTTAGCCAAGGGGCCCATAAGGCGTCCCGTTTTTTGGGATTAGCAATGGAGTATGGGAGGCGATGCTCGTATCTACATGTGGTATTTAGAGTAAGGACTACTTCTTGTAGTGAGGGAGTTATCACAGTCTTCCAATGGCGTGTGACTTAAGCACTCAAGAGAATATGACCTATCAGGCCCCTACATGAGTGATCTATGTTATCAATCCCCCAAAATAAAAGAGCTAGAGCAGGGGTTGGGGGAACATTATAGTGTGTAATTTGTGAAATTAGATTAAACACTTGAGACCAAAATGTATGCAATTTGGTGCAACTCCATAATACATGGTACAGGGACCCTGTACTACCACATTCCCTCCAACAACAGGCTGAGGTGCCGGGATACATACGGCTTAACCTCTCGGGAGTAAAGTACCAACCCAGTAGCGTTTTCACTCCTGCTTCAAAGTGAGTAACACATCTGAAGTTGGATGTGAGGAAATTAAGTGCCTGCGACCACTCCCTCTCTGAGTACGAATGTTTCAAAACTGTCTCCCAGGAAATAATCGGGCTCGATTTAATGAATGTAGCTTTGTCTTGGATAAAGTCATATATCAGTCTGGTGAGATGTTTTTTATGTGACAGTGGGCTGTCAAAGAGTTTAATTAGTCTGTCGTGGAGTTTAATTGGGGCACGCATTCGCGTTACATAGCAGTGTCTCACCCTTAAGTATTTATAAAAGTCACTTTTCGGCAAAGTATACTTTTCCTTCGGTTGTTCAAAAGAAAGCAAAGTATCCGCCGTGACAAGCTGTTCTAGGCTCAAGATACCTGCCTCTTGCCAGGAAGAAAGATTAAGCCCTTCTGTGCATTTCTCTAATAAATGGGTGGATACCCAAGCAAGTGGGAGTGTGCTGTCGCTCCCATTACCTGTGTGGAATTTATGCCATAGGGTGCATGCAGATTTTACAGTGAGTAGAGTATTAATCGGGGTGCCTGGATCCCAAATCGATTGAAGGAGAAGCTCCTTCACTGTGTTTGTCCCTGCAAACACCGCTTCAATTTTAGACCACGATTTGGAGGGTAGGTCTGACCACCAGTCAGTCAGGAATGACAAACATATCGCTATGTGATAATCCTTGATGGAAGGGAGGCCCAAATTGCCTGCTTTCTTCCTGCGTACCATCAATGACTGGGCAATTCGAGGTTTGCCCGCCCCCAACAGATATTTGTTAAGTATTGATTGTGCTTTCTGAAAGAAGTTATGAGGCACTGCAATGGGCAAAGCTCTAAAGACATAAATAAATTTCGGGAGGGTCATCATCTGAAAAGATGCTATTCTGCCTACCCATGAGGTCGCACGTGATGCAAAACTGTTTAGGTCCCTTTGCAAGGTGGACAGAAGGGGTTCATAATTGTATTTATATAGGAGGGAGCAGGGGGTGGTAAGTTTAGTGCCCAGGTAAGTCAAACCTAATTCTTGCCAATCTAGAGGATATAAAGCCTTCAGTCTCCTAACTTCCGTTAAAGGAATGTTTACTGTTAAAACTTGTGTTTTAAGAGCGTTGATTTTATAGTAAGATAGCAAACCAAAATGCGAGATTGTCTTCAATGCAGCACCCAAGGATGAAGATGGGTTGGTCAAAGTGAGTATAATATCGTCTGCATACAGTGATATTGTGTGGGTGGAAGAGCCTACTTTGACGCCTTCAATCTCTTTTTGTTGTCTGATATGCTGCGTGAGTGGCTCTAAAGCTATTATGAAAAGAAGGGGAGAAAGGGGGCACCCCTGTCGGGATCCATTACTTATAGGGAAACTATCTGATAATAATCCATTAGCCAAAACCCTCGCCGTTGGTTTGGAGTACAGACTTTCAATTGCATGCAATATGGGGCCACCGAAGCCCATTACTCTCAAGACCGAGAAGGCATATGACCAATGTAGGCGGTCAAACGACTTCTCAGCATCTAATGCAACCACCAGCAGGGGGGATTTTTGTATCTCAGCTCCATTTATGATGTTCAACACTCTACGTATATTATCTGAGGCTAGTCTACCTTGGACAAAACCCGTTTGGTCCTCGTTAATTAAGGAGGGAAGGATAGGGGAAATTCTGTGAGCGATAATTTTTGCGAATAACTTAATGTCTGAATTTAAAAGCGATATCGGTCTAAAATTCTGTGGGATATCATTGGGCTTACCTGGTTTTGGTAAAGTGACTATTAACGCCTGTAGCATATCCTGAGGGAATGGAACACCGTTTAAACAAGTATTGAAAATGGTCAGGAGATGGGGGTGTTAAAATATGGTAGAATTCCCTATAGTATTCATTTGACAACCCATCCGGGCCTGGGGATTTCCCCTGTGGTGAGGCTAGTATTAATTTTTGGATCTCAGTCTCTGACAGGGCTGCATTTAAATCTTCCAACTGGGCTGGTGTGTGGCGGGGGAGGTTAGCTGATTGAAGAGAAGCGGACACTAAGGAAGCATAATCAGTAGGTTGAGGTATAGTTTGTTTAAGGTTGTAAAGATCCATATAAAAAAGCCTGAATTGTTCCGCTATCTCTCTGGGGTCAATAAGTTTGGCCTTGGTAAGAGGATGGAGAATATGGGGAATTTTTGACTTAGCTTGCTGGGCCTTGAGCTGGCTAGCTAGTAGACGTCCCGCTTTATTACCCTGGGCATAAGATTTAGATTTGCATCTGAGCATCCCTATCTCATATTCATGGAGCAGGGTTAGGCGGAGTTTATCCCGTTCCGATCTAATCGTTTTAGATAATTCTATGGAGGGATGTTGTTTATTCATGGCTTCTAGTCTAGCTATATTATGCATTAGCGATTTTACAGCTTGTTCCTTTTTCTTTTTATCTTTACAATTTAGTTTAATAAGCAGACCTCTTATAAAGGCTTTATGCGCTTGCCACAATGTAAAGTGATCTGAAACTGAGCCCACATTGAGGGCAAAAAATTCCTGCAGTGCTCGAGTAATCTCGGTTTTATACACAGGAATGTGAAATAAAAAAGGATTATTCCTCCATACCGGGTTTGCGAGGGATTGAAATTGATCATCTAGGGTAATGGACACAGGTGCATGGTCTGAGACGCTTATCAGCCCAATTTCAGAGCGAGTAGTGCTGAGGAGAGTATTACGGTCCACTAAGAATAAATCAATTCTGGAATATGTGCCATGGATGGACGAGAAGAAAGTGAAGTCTTTCTCCATACTATGTTGCACCCTCCAAACATCAATGAGGTCGGTGGATTGGATAAAGGAGGAGAGACCTCCAAGAGCACGTCTAGTTGGGTTAGTAGTATCTATAGAAGGATCAACTATAGAGTTAAAGTCGCCACAGACCAGTAATTTACCTTGCTTCATAGCTTGAACCTGTCTCATTACTTTATGTAAGAACGCTGATTGACGGCTATTAGGAGTATATACGTTGACTATGGTATAGGTGATATGGTTGATAGAACATACCAATATGATAAAGCGCCCACCTGAGTCAATTTTGTGTGAAATATGAGTATACGTCACAGAGTTTCTGAGTGCAATGCACACGCCCCTAGCTTTTTTAAGGTAATGAGAATGAATAATGTCAGGAAATAGGCGATGTTTCAATCGGTGTGCATCTGCGCTCAGAAGGTGCGATTCCTGTAAACATAACACATCAGCTTTCAATGACAACGCTTCTTTCCATATAAAGGAACGCTTTTGTGGACAATTAAGACCCTTGGCGTTCAATGACACTATCTTGATACCCATTGTGAGGAGCCATAATACGTGCTATAGATTAAATCTCCCCTATAGGAATCAACATGGTGTGACAGCAGGTAGATCTGGACAAATAATAGCCAAGAGGAATAGAAAAACAATAATACGAACATAAAAGCATAGAATAACCATAACCTTGGTAACCAGATTATGCGACTAGGGGTGGAAAGTCCCATTTCTTAGGCCAGTGGCGTGGAGTCCTGATGACGCAGGTGTTCTTAGATGATCAGGAGAGGTCCGCACCTATTCTGTAATGAATTAAAGAATAGAAAACTACCACGGTATAGCATACAATAAAATGGTAAACGCGAGTTTGGACCTAGTGGCTACTAACGTGAGCCATTATAAAACCAACAACTAGGAGGAAGAGTAGAAATGATGCTATCCTTCCATGAGCCATTTCAAGTGTTCCTTTGCCTCCTGCCAGATACTCTCTTCCATTCTCGTGTGGGTGCGTGAGACGCAGGGGGAAAGGCTTTATCTGGGTTAGCCAGAGGGATGCTCAATTCTTGTAACAAAAGCTTACCCTCCTCAATCGAGTGGACAACATGCATGTGTCCTTCCCTTGGGATTAGTAACTTCAATGGAAATCCCCATCTATACGGTATATCCGCTTGTCGTAAAGCAATGGTGATGGGCAAAAGTTCTCTTCTTTGTTGTAGAGTCATTGCTGAAAGGTCAGTGAACAATTTTATCTCTTGAAATGGAGAGGGAAGGGACCCAGCTTTCCTAGCAGCTGACATTATAGCTTCTTTAACGTGAAAAAAGTGAACCCTTGCTAATGTGTCCCTGGGGACGTGAGGACCAAGATGCTTGGGTTTCGGGACCCGGTGGGCCCTATCAATAGTCAATTCTTGCTCAGACAGTTTCGGCAGAAGCATGCAAAAAAGGCGCTTTAAATAGGCCGATAGCTCAGCAGGAGGGATGTCTTCCGGGATTCCCCGTATTTTAATGTTATTCCTGCGGGAACGGTCTTCAAAGTCCGCCATTTTTCTTTTCATAGCCTCTAGCTCCTCAGCCAGACCGTTATGGGCATCTATCAATGTGTTCTGTGAGGTGGCAAATTCGCCCATTTTTGTTTCTATGTGAAGAACCCTGTCCTCTGTTTCTTTTACTCTGTTAGATATAGGCTGTATCACCGCCATCATGCCTTGATGAATAGAGGCTTGCAGGGCCAATAGCATTTGTTTTAATGTGTCTTCTGTAGGGAGATTATCTGATGTGGGTAAGCTAGAAAGTGATACGAGGGAGGCATTAAGGTGTTGATCAGTCCCCAGTAAATCACTGACCTGCGCATCTGATACCTCGATCCGCTGCCTGTGTCTCTGCGGGCTGCAGGAGGGGGAGGTAGCGCATGATGGCGATCGGTCTACGTGTGCAGAGTCTTCCCCCTGCGATTTCACCTCTTCAGGGGGCGGAGGCATCGAGGGTTCAGAGGAGGAAACTGGTTAGGGTGCAATAAAGGAGAGCAGGGGCTCCGTGCCTGCGGTGCCAGGTAATCAGAGTCGGGAGCCAGCAGATCTTCATGGCGGGAGGCGCCATCTTTATTTCGGCCCTTGCTAAAATAAACGTCCAGATTCGCAGAGGAGAGTCTGGGCACAGCACTTTTGTTCTTCCCCATGTCGTCGGTAATACCTGGGGGTATATTGGCCACCAGATTATGCAGCTATAGCGGCAGTAAAGCTGTTTAATCGTCGCTGAGGTGCAGGAGCTTCAGCCTCAGGCATCCATCACCGACGGCAGATAGGCCACGCCCCCCGCCATAAGTTTTTTAAAAGTCTCCATCCATCTCCACCAGACAGAATGACAGCATTTCAAAGGACCAGGAATTTTGAAATCCTGGCATTCAGGTCCAAGGATCGCGGGTGGGTAGGGGGGTACTTCCTCTTTCTATTTCTCTTTCTCTCCAGTGTTTAGGAGATGGACAGCTGAACGCTTCCATGGGATAGTGTGGAGATGCTTGGTGATGGTGAAAGATGTGGTGGCATTGCTGCCACATCCTCTGTTTGCAGGGTGGCAGGTGCCACTGTATCTCACTTGTGCTCAGGTTTAGAACGTTTATTTTTCCTTTTTATGTATTTTATGTTATTTTAAGTTATTTCCCTATCCAAATTTGTTTGCAGGGCATTTGTCCCATTCTTACCCCCATTTTGCTTCATTTTACAGCCCTCCAGGACTTTTTTAGAGGCATTTTAGTGCCCCAAAGTTCGGGTACCCATTGACTTCAATGGGGTTCAGGGTCAAGTTCGGGTCCCGAACCCGAACTTTGTGGTGATGTTCGGCTGAACTCAGCGAACCCTAACTTCCAGGTATCCGCTCAACTCTACAGTCCATATCCCACATCATTGCACATTCCTACTGCATTGTTCACACATTAAGTTATCATTTTATCTAAAATCTTATTTAATATTGGACATACAAATTCCTTGTGCATACAGCAATATATATATCCATTTCCCATATACATCAGTGTACATCTATCATTACCCATGCATACTATACATACATCCGTCACCATTCACTTCTGGTCATCTGCACAATATTCCATTTCCATTCCTTAAGTTAAGCACATATATGCTACATTTTCTTATCTTTATGCCATGTCTCTACCCCTCTTCCCCTGTTCGCAGAATCTGTGTAACTACTAACCATTTTCCCTCCACTTTTCCATTTCTTATTTTAGTCTTCCTTCTCTGTCACTTCTACCTGCCCCTTTTCTACAAGACATTGTACAAGATGTTATACATTTCTTGTCGCTATTTCTCACATGAGACTTGATAAAGTTCATCCCGACCGAAACGTCATTAATTAGTGCATCTGAATATATGTTATCTAAATACTTCTGGAAGAACTATATAGGAGATTAAGAAACTGTTGAAAACAAACAGAAATAGGAAAGACTGCCTTTCTTCAGACTTGAAGAGTGTGCCCTGAATTTTCAAAAAGTCTCAAAATAGGGCTTTTGCAACATTTTGGCATAACAATGTTGTGACTTTTTGCATTTTTACACCACTCACTCCCAAATTTATCACTGAGACTTTTTTTTAAAGTTGCTAAAAAATCACAGTCTTATTCCAGTAGCAAGGTGGAGGAGAAAAAATAAAGTTAAAAGATGAAATAGAATAAAAGTTAGGTTTAGGGCAAGAGAAACAACTTGAGACATTTAGTACACCAATCCAGATTCAAGCAAAATTGACTTCGAATATTCCTCTCATGATAAATTCTCCCGTGTGTAGGACTCATTTTTAGGGGTTCTGGGCATTTGGGGGCAGTACAGCAGGCACAAAATTTAATTAACAACATTATTACACCAGAATCATTTTTTGGTGGCACCAAGGAATCTCAGTCTGATACAGCCAGATTTATAAAACACAGCACAAGTAGTAGTTAGATTTGGGAATGATTTATTGATTGGTTGAAACATAAGTTTTAAAAGAAACAGGTCTGTTGATCATCAAAAAACAAAATCAAAATTAAATTATACAATTTTTAATTTTTATTTTTTATTTTTTTGAATGCTGTCTTCTATTCTTCTGTATGCTTCTAAAGCTAGAAAGAATAAATAAAAAAAGATAAATTAGACATTGTAGATGTAAAACAAAACACATAGCTTTAAAGTATAAACTATTGAGTCAAGGTTTATCATTTTTTGTACAATACTCATGTGACATCATGGCTTGATATGTTTTCAAATGATCTGAAGTTTAAAATAAAGTGTTTGTGGGGGTAGAACATGAAATATTTCTATGCACTTGACAGGAGTAACCTTTAATTAACATAATACCGTACTTATATTATTTATACTATGCTACTCCTATCAGAATAAAAGCAATGTTTATCTGAACACTAAGGGGGAGAGTTATCATCTACCTTGTGTCTGAAAGGTAGAGTTAAAAAGACGAAAACTGTGTTTGTGATTTTTATTTTAATCATTTTTTAAAAACGCTTTAATTTTTTTTTGCATCTCTTGGATTTTATGCTGCCCTCACTACTTTCCCTAAAGGCGTGTGGCAGGGGTGGGAAAAGGGAACAGCGAGCAACCCTGACAAATTTATCTTCATGTACACAAGTTTTCTAGTGCAAAAGAAGCCAAAAGTCGATGGCAGCTCTGAGCTGTTATAGATTTCTGTTTAGGCGCATGGATTGCGGGAGAATGTGCCTAATTTAGGCGTCTTGCACACGACCGTATGGGTTTTTCAGTATTTTGCGGTCCGCAAAAAACAGATCTGCAAAAAATACGGATAACGTCCGTGTGCATTCCGTTTTTTGCGGAACAGAACACTGGTCCCTGATAGAACAGTACTATCCTTGTCCGTTATGCGGACAATAATAGGACATGTTCTATCTTTGAATGGAATGGAAACGGAAGGCATATGGAATACTTTCTGTTTTTTTTTTGCGGATCCATTGAAATGAATGGTTCTGTATACAGTCCGTATACGGAATGCAAAAAGCGGAATGTAAACAGAAAAAAAATACGTTCGTGTGCATGAGGCCTTAGGATGAAGCTTTGCCTCATCATAAATTAGGTGCATTCTCCAGCGATGCAGCGGATATCAAGAGGGATGAAGTCTTGGTAAATCTGTAGTTAGAATCTACCTCCATTGTACTATCTCATATTACAACCATAACTGTCTGGCTGGATAGCAGCTGTCTTTAGCAGGAGCTTTTCCTACTAATCTTTTTGCAATACGAGAGCCCTACCCTCCCAGAAAAGCACTGCCCAGCAATCAGAAAATGGAAGGGATCTAGAGGAAAGTAAAGTTGCACATTCACTTGTGCTAGTTGTCAGCCATCTCTCTTAACCCCATTGAAAACACAAAACAAACTCCCATGTCTCATGAAAAAATATCAAATTTTATTATGTCCTTTGACCTCCTGATGAAGCCTGGACGGTGAAACACGTGTAGGGGTGTTTTCTGTGCAGTTCGAGCGGTTGGTGTTTGGGTGCAATATGGGTATGTGTTATCTTTATTTCTACCAGCATTATTGATGTGTATGGTTCAATTGCATTTTTCCACATGCCATATTTTTCAGTGTAGGGATCCACTTATTTGGGTCTACCTCCTAGTTATATCGACTGGCGGTGGGCTCAGATAGTGGGATAGGGGAGATGCATGTATCAGCCATATTTGGGGGGACACAGTTTTGTATATGGTAGTGATTATTTACTCCTGTGTCTTATACCCTATACTCTTGGTTTAATTGCATCCTTGCATGCACCAGCCCCTAGGGATATATATATGTATATCTTTCCTAATTTGAGTCCTATTCGGATTTAAAGGACCTATATTGGATGTATATTGCCCCACATCATTGCTCTACTGTTATATCTCATCTGTATCAGGGTGTCCTGTATTCCATTCTGTCTTTCTCTATAGACTCAAAAATAATTTTTTATATATTAAATTAAATTGTGACATAATAAAATGTGATATTTTTTCATGAGACATGGGAGTTTGTTTTGTGTTTTCAATGTGGTCAGGTACTGCCATGTTATATATATATTCCTTTGCATGAGGTTTTGTAGGTTTACATCTCTCTTAACCCCCCATACAGATCCACAAAGCTTGGTTAACCATGTATGTGGTTTCAATGGGGAGAAGAATTATAAGTGTTCTGGCTGTGGTTATTTTTTGCAGGAATAAAGGATCATGCATGTTGAAAAACAAAATGTCTAATTTTTTTCTCTCCATCATCTGCTGTCAGAGGAGAGTCTGGTTTCCCCCATGCAACTTACTACTGTTTCAGACCTGCGTTAAGCAGATCTGGCGGGCTGTTCTGGCAGAAACAGGCTGCAGGAATTCCATTCGGCCCTATTGACTATAATGACCGACAGAGATCTGGCCACAAACAACCCGGCAAACATGTTGAGAATTGGCCAGATAAATACCGTTGCACTCACAAACACCGCTTGGCATATTTGCCAGGTTGCGGCCAGATCTCCACCGGTCCCTATAATCGTGAGAGGGGCCGGGCGGAATACCCACAGCGCACAGCAGCTTTGACAGATCTGCCAGAACAGTCAGTTGGATGCTTTAACGCAGATGTGAAACAAGCCTTAGATAATTGTCCATTCCTGTTGAAATAAGTGGATTTACTAATCAGTTACCCAATGTGTATAAGTAAAGCCTCGAAAGTTAAAACACGTTTTATCAAAATTTACCATGTTTCTTTGATAGCTGGGATTAGTTCTTGACTTAGCCCAGAACCTGAAAACATAAGAAATGTTATAGCAATACATGCTGAACTAATATTTATTTGAAACAAAGCAAAGATAGTAAAAGAGGTAATACTAGTAATTTGTCATGTCAATGAACTTTTACATGAAGCTTATAAATTGCTAAACGTTACATTTTCTACAGAACAGGAGTGAAAAGCCATTACACAAAACAAAGCCATTCACGTACATGTTCGATGATAAACCTTTGCTTATTGTACGTTTGGGCATTGCATTTACATCAACTTCTTATACAGTATTTGCCTATTATACAGATGTCTTATTAATAAGTTGGAAAATGATGGCTATTAGGGGAATGCAAATATGTATCAGATTCTCTCTCCAGTTATGCTGGCCATATACATGATATACAGTAACTCAAACACAGTTTTCTGTTAGACAGCTTGATAAACCTTCCCCTCTGTGTCTTGCCAGGTTTAGGTTGTAAGTGTAATTTTCTGTATCAATGGAATTTCATTGGCAATAAGTATCCTCTTTAAAATTATGTGTTGCTATTTTTTTTCTAAAGCAATCATTAAATTAATGCACAATAACTAATTGCATTTGACATCTCAAAAAAAGTCCCAAAACTCAAGGGAATAGTGTAAGGAATGCAGATTCTTTAATTCTTAAAGGGGCTGTCTCACTTCAGAAAATGGTATTTATCATGTAAAGAAAGTTAATACAAGGCACTTACTAATGTAGTGTTGCCCCCTTTCCTGACTTGATTCATTTTTTAATCAATGTAGTCCAGCATTAGGATAGCATTATGCTATAGGAAAATGTATTGGCTTCTATGGTGGCCTGGACTCGTGTTGAGCAAAACGAGATTCAGATCATATTTTCAAAAACTTTGCTTTAATACTGTACAGAGACCTGTCTTGGATCCAAAGCTTGATTCACTCACCCCTAGCAGGGACCACAGGAGTGTGCATAAGCTGCCACTTTTTGCTATAGTCTGCAAGCACTACCACCTCTGCTGGATTTCATGGTGGTTGTAACCCCTCGAAACAAGCAGTGTATAATGTGACGGAAAAATGAATCATGCCAGAAATATGGGCAATCACAGTACATTAGTAAGTGCCTTGTATTAATCTCTGATCTCTGCCATGTAACACCATAGATGCAGCAGTCAGTGGTGACTATTGTACCCCAATGGTGCTCCTGAGATTTATTGCAGGGTCTTGATGGTGGCCATGACAAAGGACCCAATAGTTGCCATGCATGTAGGCCTATTGGGCATTGCAAGAGGCAGGGTCTAGTAGGGGGGTTAGCAGTGTAAGACTGAAAGGTAAGGTGCACTATAATAGATAACTGTTAAAGTGTATTATAACAGTGATCAGAAGTATGAGTCCCCTAGTACGGCTTTAAAAAAATAATTATCCAGTCCTTTATTATTGAAGCAAAAATAAAAAAAAATGTATACTACACATTATTGGAAATGCTGCTTAATGACTTTTTGTAGTCATGTTACTTATCCCACAGAATTAACACCAGAAAAAATAAACTGTCAGAATTCTGGTTTTGGTAACCTCACGTGATCATATTAACCTAAATAAATAATAAAATTTACTTTACTTTATAATGCACAGTGAATACCATATAAAAATAAAAAAATGTCAGAGTTGCAATTGTTTGGCCACTTTCCCGAAAAAATATAAATTGATCAAAAATCCAAATGTACATCGAAATTCTACCCATAAAAAACTGCCACTAAAAAAAAAAATTCTTTTTAAAAATTGATGTTCCAAATTTCAAATGGCCCTTCTTTTTTGAGCCCTTCCATATGCCCAAACAGAAGTTTGCAATGGTGAACTGTATGACTTATTACCATCCTTCAGATAAATTGTGTAATAGTGTGTAATGTTTTTTTTTGTTAATAATCCTTGTGACAATGGAAAATTTATGGCTAAAGCAATAGACTATTGAAAGATGTCAATTTTCATTTTAACAGTCCAATGTTATTAAAATCTCCTAGTGCTTCGTATCAACAAATCAATTTAACCTGCAGCGCCAGCCGGCGTGATGATGTAATCTCGCACCTCACAGGATTTCCGGCGAGATCTTCAAGCAAGATGGTGGCGGCCGGCCCGTTGTGAGCAAATGGAGGCGGTAAGTTTGATTTAATTTTTTTTATTGTTAATTTTACACTCACATGTGGCATCTGAGGAGTACAATGACGGGGGCGGCGCTATCGCAGCTCCCTGTTATTGCACCCGCTACTTACAAAAAAATGCGCTTCGTCGCAAAGTTATTTTTTTAATGAAATTCTGCGAATCAGCTGAATCGAACTTTTAAGAAATTCGCTCATCTCTTGTCAAACCTATCAATACACAAGAAGCTGAATTCCTTGATGCATGTAATTTCCAAAATGTGTTATAATGTCTTGGGGTTACCATTCTACTTGTACCTCAGGGCCATTACAAATACAACATGTAATACGTGTCAGATAATAAAAATGGGGCTGTGACATTAAAGGGAACCTATCACCAAAAAAATGCAATACAATCTGAAGGCAGCATGTTATAGAGCAGAAGGAGCTGAGCAGACTGATATATATAAAGTAAAACAAAGGTTCCAGCGTTTCGGGTAAAAAACTTGGCGTTCACTTTATTCATAATGGTCACAATTCACAGATGTGGACAACATCTCCCTCCACCGCTAGGTTGACATGTTTCGGACTTGTTAGTTCTTACTCGTAACGTTACGAGTAAGGACTAGCAAGTCCAAACATGTCAGCCTAGCGGTGGAGGAGATGTTGTCCACGTCTGTAATTGTGACCATTACGATAAAGTGAACACCAAGTTTTTACCCGAAATGCTGGAACCTTGTTTTCTTCATATTTCAAGTAAGGACTGGTCCGGTCTGTTCAGCGCATAGGAAGAATATGGTGAGCTGGAAAAACTTCTTTCTTACATGATTATCAGACTGATATATAGTTTTGTGGAAAATGATTCAGTAAAACCTGTAATTTACACTATAATATCTCAGCTTTTTCTACCTTCTGTGAACAGCATCAGTACAGGAGGGAGGAGTTATCAGTGATTGATGGCATTGTGTATAACTGTACATACAGAGAGAGCTGTCAGTCACTGATAACTCCTCCTTCCCATACGGATAGCTCTTCACAGGGCTGCAGGTGTAACGTATAAATTAAAGTTTTGCTGAATTTTCTCACAAAAGTATATATTAATCTGCTCAGCTCCTTCTGCTCTATAACATGGTGCTTTCAGATTTGATTGCATTTTTTGATGAAAGTTCCTCATTAAGGCCAACACTGACCGCATTACCTCATCATTTCTAATAGGAATAACAAAGGAACGATGCAACACAAAGTTCTAAGAAAATATGTTGCAGAATAATTTCATAAATAGTACAAGCATATACTAAAACAGACGAGTCATAAGAGCTGACAGGTCCTTTTTCAAGGCAATCTGTCATCTAATCTCCCTATTAGGCTCATTCACACGTACGTATGTGTTCTGTTCCGTGCATTGGGGCCGCAATTTGCGATCCCCAATGCACGGAGAACATTCGTGAGGCCTCCGGGATGGATCCAGACCCATTCCACTTGAATAGGTCCAGATCCCTCCGTTCGGCAAAAAGATAAGACATGTTCTATCTTTTTGCGGAACGGAAGTATGGAACAGAACCCCACGGAACCACTCCGTAGTGCTTCTGTAGTGTTCCGTTCCGCGAGTCTGTTCTATCTTCGGATTTGCGGACCAATTAAATTGAATTGGTCTGCATCCATGATGCGGAATGCACACGGAACGGTGCCCGTGTATTGCAGATCCGCATATGCAGTCTGCAATACGGCAACGGAACCCATACGTTCGTGTGAATGAGCCCTTAAACTGTATACTGTAGCTATAGCCAATTAATGCACTGCTTTTGTTTATCCAAAACTCAGTTCCTGGGTTATAATGCTCTTTCTTAACATGCAAGTTTTCAGTTTTGTGTATCATTGTGGCTTTTGTTGCACCCAAACTCTGCTTCTTTCTATGGCCATATATTGCGTAATAGGAAAAAGTGTCATAACTTGGAACCTGAGCCTCGGATCAACAAAAGAAACAGAGGGTCACATTTATTAAGACCGGTATAGAAAATGGTGAATGAGATGTCCCCGCCCACGCCCACAATATTAGATCTGGCGTGAGGTGGGAGAAGTTGCAGATAGTTTAATTTAGGTGTATTAGTAAATGACCCCCAGAGTGCTTAAATCAGGTGAACTACATCTTAGTGTATATGCAAACAGTTGGATACAGGTCACTGGTGGCATTTTCCTTCATATAATACAATATTGTGATTTTAAAGGGATTGTCCCAGTTTAAAAAAAATGCTTGTGCCAGTAAATGTTATAACATGAAACATTATCCTATACTCCACTATTCTCCAACTGTTGTCTGTATACAGTACAGGTCTGCACCAGTAATGTAGAGATATGGCACGTTAGGCTACAGCATTTTATACAGACACCAAAAGGTGGACTAGAGCTGAAGCACTGAGACACTGGTGGGGCAGAAACAGGTGAGTACTGTATATGAGGTTTTTTTTTATTTGTTTTATTTTATTACATTTAGGGCTTATTCAGATGACTGTATTTTGCTTTCCGCATCTGATCCACAATTTTGCAGATTAGATGCAAACCCATTCACTTCTAGGGGGCGCCAAAAGATGCAGACAGCACTCTATGTGCTGTCCACATCTTTTCTTCCATAGCATGGCCCCACAAAACAAATAAAGCATGTCCTATACTTGACAGGGGAAATCAGAATGTGGCCCCATTGAAGTCTATGGGTCCTCAAAAATACGGAACGCAATCCATTTTTGTGGACATGAACTGACTGCTAAAAAAACAGATCCACATTTTTAAGCCCTAACTTACTGGCATGGGGCAACATTTTGTTTCACACATACAACCCCTTTAATTCCTTTTTCAACTTCCTGTACTATCGAAGTCTTTTTATTAAACTAGTTAAATTGATGTTAAAAGGGCAGTTAACTAAATATAACATAATTGAGCTTAAAAATGGTAACCAAATATTGCTTTACACTTACGTTACAGAGCAGTGGGTTTAAGACTATAAGAAGTTTCTGTAATAAAAATAGTCACATGTTATGTTGTTTAATATATAATATATTCACTCTAGTTTATAATTCTCTAATGAGTATGTAGGTAATGTATTATTTTAATGTACTTTAATGCATGCGAAGATAAAGAAATGCCACATAAAATTATTCTAAAAACATTTCTGAACAGGTAATTTATTATAAAAATATGTAAGGTGCATGTGTATATCCGGAAGAACATAAACCTGCTGATGTAAGGTGAAAATTATAATTCTCTTCCTGTATGTAGCACATGGCAAAAGAACAGTTATAAAAACCTTCATGAGAAACAGGATTTATCTGATTGGGTTGAGACCTGACTGCCAGGATCCTCCCAGTGCCAGAGAATGGAACAATACTAATCATCTATGGAGACAAGGTCATTCTCAATTTAAATTCATGAGGGCTGTGAATATGTCATATTGCTCTCACTTGTACTACTACTCAATGGTGATCAGCATCAACATCTGCCTGTTCTAGATGCCACCTGTGAATATCTGGACAAGCAAAAGGACCAGACACGAGATGTGTGTCTAGTATAAAATTACAGGAGTATCCTTTCTAGTGCTGTTTCTGCTGTTGACCCTATATTAGTTTTCGGTGAAACTATGTATTGTTGCCAGTAGTGTTGAGAGAACTGAAGCATGTGAAGTGGAATTTGATCCTAAGTGTAGAAAAAATTTGATTTGCAATGAATCTAAATTTCCTTAGCGCTCGTGGTAACAAATCTGTTTTTCCTAAAATGGCAGCTACACGCGATACAAAGTGACAGTAAGAAGCCAGGGAATGCAACATCACCAATAATGCTGTGTAGCCAGCCAATCCACAGATAGTCATCCCTAACATCTCACAGCCCTATAAAGCCTCATCCCTCACGGTCTCCACCATTTCACTGTGAGCTGAGCTTAGGGATAGACATGACAACAAGTTCTAGGGACAGAGTTGCTAAAAATTGTTATAAAATAATATTGGAGAGAGACAGTGCAGGGAGATTGTAGGGATGTTTTTGTAAGACTGTAGGGAGAGCATAGGGAGACAGCAGGAAGACTGTAGGGACAGTGTGCATCTTCTGCTCTTGTCAGTGTTCCTACCAAAGTTGCTGCTGCTGTCACACTACCCACTCAGTCATAAGCACACTCTTGTCACTGTTCCTACCAGTGCTGCTCTATTGTATTTGAAAATGCTGCATTTTGGAAAATTAGCATGGGTATCTGAGATTAAAAATAAGGTCTTTCAGAGGCTAATCGGGTTAAAAAAAAAAATTATACTCACCTTATCCATTTGATTGCCGAAAGGCCCATCTTGATTGAAGATACAATGCAAAGACGTGATGACTAGTGTTGATTGTGAATATTCTAATCGTGAATTTTTATCGCAAATATTGGCACTTCGAGAATTAGCGAATATCTAGAATCTAGTGCTATATCTTCGTAATGGCGAATATTCTAGATTTTTTCATCAGTACCCATGATCTCTCACTGCTTCTTGCTTGTGGGCCAATGAGAAGGCTGAAATATCTTTGGCTTTAGGAGTAGTGTTGTTTGCAGATTTTTATAGCAAATTTTACGATTGTTGATTTTTGCAATCAAGAAAATAATGACTGGAGATCACGAATGCTCAAATTCGCAAATATATGACGAATATTCACCCAAATATTGGTGAAATATCGCAAATTTGAATATTGCCCCTGCCGCTTATCACTGGTGATGACATTTCACTGGGCAGGCGTTGTAATGTAGTGAGGTCGCACATCAACTCGTGCGAAATTTTGCACAGTTTCTGCTATCAAGTTGGCCTTAATAGGCTCTTCTCGCTCAAATGGATGACTTGAGTATTTATTTATTTATTTAATTTTTTTTACAGCCATTTCAGGAACAAATTGATTCGTTACCACCTTCACAGCAAATCAAATTTTTCCTGAAATTCTGATAAAAGTCAATTCATTTGGCTTTGATTTGCTCAACACTAATTAGAAGTCAAACTAACAGACAAAACACACATATTTATTCTAACGATGCTAATATAGATTATAAATGTGAGAAATGTTTACCTTCAATAGACTAAGGACTAGATTGACTAAAGGACCCAAATCTGTGCCGATATCTCCAAGAAATGTTTCCTGTAACACATATGTTCAGTTAGTTGCACAGCTATCCATCTATTTGGTAGATTAGTAACAAGAAATATCTTATAAATAGGAGCATGACTATGTAGGGTTTGTATAGGAAGAAGGAAGTGCAGCTTTCACCTCTAGTCACCTTTCTGAAGCACGGAAGATAGGGCTTTAACCCAGCCGCTTAATGCAATCCACAAACAAAAGGTCAATTCCAGCTACTTGCGTAAAAAATGGATGGTTCTTTATTAGGCTTGCAAAGTTTAAGATCCGACATACATCACATGTGATGTATGTCGGATCTTAAACTTTGCAAGCCTAATAAAGAACCATCCATTTTTACGCAAGAAGCTGGAATTGACCTTTTGTTTGTGGATATGTAGGGTTTGTGTATTGTCTGTCTGCCATAGAGGCACAAGACAGTACGATCTAACCCCTTAGTACTTGTAGGGCTCATCATGCTGATTAAAATGTTACCTTTCTATTGTCTGTACAATAAACAGCTACAGAGAAATCAGTGTTTTTATTCATATAAAAAAGTGAGAATTTCAAGCACTCAGAGGTGGGGCTGAATCATCTGAGCACTGCTGTGTAACAGCCCCTATGCTCTGCATACGCCCCCTACCCTTGATTGACTGGGCTAGACATCAGGCTGAGGGCAGAGCTGTGTCGCGTAGCATGTAAATATCATCACTATACACTATAGCTTCACCACACTGAGATCTGTTCAGAAAGCTAATCTACATATTACTGCTTTATTCACAAGCACAATATATGATTAGAAAGACACCAGTGATTTTTGATAAGCTTATAAACATAGAAAAGACGGTTTCTCTACATGATGATGCTATATCTTGGTGGTTAACTGACTGATTTTGCATGTAGAGATCCCAGGTTTGAATTTTGGGAGAGACATCTATATTATTTTCTTCAGATATTTTTTAATTCCACATTTATCCCATAAGAAAAGTTTATGTGCTTACTATATTGAGAATATTGTTTTCTTTTTTTTTAGAAAGCTAATAAATATTACTGGTTTCTTTATAATCATATATTGTGCCAGTGAATAAACCAGTAATAGGTTTTAGCAAAAAAAAAAAAACTCACTATTCTCCACATAGTAAGGCCTTATTATTATTATATGGTTATATATTATTTATTATAGTAGAGCCTTTTAATATGGTTTGGAATAAGAGAAAAAAAATAACAGAAAGAAAATGTATATCTCTTCTGGGACTTGAACCTGGTATCTTTACATCAATGGTAAACCACTATGCCACTAGCCTATAGCCACATAGAGATATAGATTTCTTCTATTCTTAAAAGCTATGACATATTCCTGGTTTCTGTATAATCATATTCTGCCTGTGAATAAAGCAGTAATATGTACATTAGCTTTCTGAGCAGCTCTCCGTGTAGTGAAGCTACAGTACAGTATATGATATATACATGCTATCACACATCTCTGCCCTCAGCCTGATGTCTAGCCCTGTCAATTAAGGGGAGGGTGCGTATTTAGAGCACAGGGGGTGTTATATAGCAGTGCTCAGATGATTCAGCCCCGCCTCCTAGTGCTCCAATTGCTAATTTGCATATGAATTAAATGCATATTTCTCTGCAGCTATTTATCATACAGACAAAAGAAAGGTATTGTTTCAATCAGCAAGAGGAGTACTATGAGGCAGCATATCTGTTTTAATAGGGTTGATCCTGGTGACACAGCCTCTTTAAGACACCTTGAGTTACAACTATATCCAGAATGATCACATATGCACAGGAGCTATGCTTATGCAATCAACAGCAGGAGCCTGGCAGTGATTGGCAGCTCTGTTCTACTGTGAATAGAAAAAACCTCTGATCATGGCAATCTAACACCTTGGACATGACATCCAAGGAGCTGTACAGAAAGAGCACTACAAAAGCCTCCAGGTCTGTAAGAGACATGGCATACTTGGTTGCTTGTCAGTGGTATAATGAAAAAACAATGGTGCTTTGGAATACTATGTGTTACAAAACATTATATAGGCGATCAACTAATCGCAATTTCCAAAGTCCTCTATTTTGTTTACAATAGTAAGAAAAGGAATACATATCAATATCATACTGCAACAATTGTAACAATTCATAGACTAAAATTATAATAACATATGATTTCTATTGCACTAGTACAGTGTAAAAAAATATGGTAGAAAATGTATGAACATGTATAAACATTAGCCAACAGATATGTACCACAAATTGATACCAATAAAAATCTAGTGGCCATGCCCGCCAGAGGATCGAGGTAGTGTTATGAAACATGTTATGAACATAATTTATGGCATAACCTATTTAATGAAGACCATTTACAACATTGCTTCATTTTTAGGCCTCACTGTAGTGATAAAATCTATAAGGGTGTACATGTTGGATTTGTGATATACTTTTGAAGTCATTTTCACAATTTTTGTAGCGCTACAGCAAAGGTGATGAGGTTTTGCAAAACTGCCTAAAAATACAATACACCCCTGATTGAGTCCAGTTTTCACTCTGGCTACTGAGCATCATGTTAAGGCCTCATGCACACGGCCGTTGTTCGGGTCCGCGTCCGAGCCGCATATTTCGCTGGTCGGCCGCGGACCCATTCACTCAATGGGGCCGCAAAGATGCGGACAGCACTCCGTGTGCTGTCCGCATCCGTTGCTCCGTCCGTGCCCCCGCAAAAAAATAGAGCATGTCCTATTCTTGTCCATTATGCGGACAAGAATAGGCATCTCTATAATGGGCCGCGTTCCGTTCCGCAAATTGCGGAACGGAACGCGGAGCAGCTTCTGTGTTTTGCGGATCCGCGGTTTGCGGACCGTAAAACACCAACGGCCGTGTGCATGAGGCCTAAGTTGATTCTTCCTGTTTAAGTGAGGTTTCGTACAATTGACACCAAGTAAAGGACAAAGCTCAGCTTCCCCCCACCCCCATGCATGCTGACCTCTGCACTGGTCACAGTGGATGCCCACAACATTCTACCATAGAAGTCAACAAGTCTTTTCCAGACACCAGTTTTCTATGTCCATGTGACTGCTGTAAATTATGTGGTACAGTATGAAGAGCAGTGGTTCAAGAAAGAATGCTCTCCCATAATAATGTGCAGAAATAAAACAAAAAAATTAAAAACCTGAACATCTGAACATGGCCAATAGCCTAAATGAATTGTTCAGTTTCAGTTACAATATATAAAGCTTCCATTGAAGACAAATTGATATAAAATGAAAGGCATATTTTCTTACCAAATCTGTTACACCATCAAGAGCAGTATCTGCAATGCAGCCAGTATTTGCCTAAAATAATATTAAAATAAAAAGAATAGTGTATTAGGTGCATTTCAAACCTCTGGGTTTTCCATCGGAGCATTTATTACGATACCTGAAGAAAGTATTCAAATGCCACAATGAATCGATCCACATTAATAAGACAAATGGAGTTCAAAGGGTTAAACTTTGGGCCTACTTATCATTAATTTGTAGGCGCTTTTTTGCCAGAGATAATAGCATGATAAACTGTGCTATTTTTCTTGGCAAAAATGACATAGCATTAATAATAGTAGGTATTTAATAGTAATAATAGTGCTATAGTCACACGTGTCAGTTTTGGTTATAACAGAAACCACAATGCAATTCAAGAATTTTTCTGAATTCAATGAATGGGAGATACAGTACTTCTGGCACCTTAACAATGTCTTCCAGGTTCCACTGTGGTCCTGTATCTGTCATTTTGGCCTGCAAAATAGTGCCCCATGCATCACAAATCTTCTTTTCAAATCTGACATGAATGGCTGTGATGCTACTTCGCTTGCTGGGACTTGTGATGCACCGCCACAGCAAATCAGTGCTTCTCACTCCAAAGAAGAAAAGAAGAAGAACATCTGGAACTGCAGCAGTGATTTTCTTCCTCATCTGCAGCAGCTTCAGATGCCCAATCCATCCCAATACCTTTCCTTTTCCCGCACTCCAATCCCATCCATTCATCTGCAGATGCAAGTTTGACCGTAGCTCTTTTTTTCTTTTTTTCCAGTACTGCTCTAATTTGTCTGTGTGCGAGCTGTGACTGGCAAGCGCTAATCAGTGTGTATGTGCCTGATCAGCACCTGTGTTCCTTTTGTTGGCACCAGAGTTTTTTTCAATTCACTACTCTTTTTTTTTTTTTAGTAAAAAAAAGATAAAATGGTAGCTGAAGGTAGCTAGTCTACTTATTTTTTACTGTGGTAAATTCTTACACCACAGTTTTGGCGCACACACGCAAAAAATACATCTGCTTACGTGCGTCCTGCCACCACCGAGTCATTAACATCAATTACTGCTCTGTGAATTTTTTCACCCCTTCAGTTAGTGGTAGCTAGTTTTATATCTAGTAGTAAAAAGATGAGACAGCCCTCCAAAGTTCGGTAAAAAAGAGGGTGGTGGACCCGGCTTATTCCTCTGCGATGTTTCAGCCCAGCACAATGAGAACTTGAGCACATCCTGCTTCATGCCACCTTTCAGTTGGTTTGTGTATATATAATTTTTTGGAGGTGTATAAACTACCATGTAAATGTAGCCTGTTTTGCATCCACAGGCTGCATTTAGGTGCACCTGTGAGGCCTGGGCCATATCAGCCAGTCTTGGGTGGGGCTCACAGCTCTCTCCCCCTCCCATTGCAGGCATGACCACATGCTGGAGGTAACTGAGGAGTCTGCTGCGAGTCGGCCTATACATTCCTGTAATGCCCACTGGCCCCTGGTATTGCCCATATGGCACAGGTAGGTGAGTGTTAGGTCCCAAGCTAATTGAGAGACCTTGGCGCGGTGCTCGGGCTTAAGACATGTCCTCCACTGTAGGACATGTTGACTAACTCTCTCAATTTTAACATCAGTTTGAGGGCTTAGTAAGACAGCAGTGTACACCTGTTTTGTCATTTGTTATTGCTATACAATGAGAACTTTGTCAAAGATAGGTATCAAGCCATGTGAGCAAGTATATATACACAAGTGCAGATAATCAAGGTGGTCACCTCTTTTTTCCTAATTTTTTTTTCTTTTTCATAAACTTGATTTGAAATTTATTACAAGCACCCTAACATGTGAATTCACTGCATATACACCTCTGATGATAAATAAAGTCTATACATTTTACACGTGTTAAATCACACACACACCAATATATCTAAAAATCACCCACTCATCCCAGAGAATGTACTCTGCTGAAGAGTCTGCATCATTGCCTCTGAGTCTGCGAGTGAAGGAGAAGAGGATGCCACATTCCTCTACTCCTCTACTGCCTCAGTTATTATCACTCTCTTCCGGGAATAAAGAAGCCAGTTTGGGCGAAACGAGCGTTGGGAGGAAGCGACTGCAGGATCGACACATTTGTGGAGGGTATACTCTACTATTTTTGCACCACTCTTTAGCTTTTGTTTTGCCGTTTCAAAGGACTTTTTGTCCTGGGGCTAGTACTATTAACCATAGCTGTGGAGTGCTGTTTACATGTTACTATGCACTTTTTGTGTGTGTTCTTCATGTGCTGACTCTGCGGTCCCCTCCTATTTTCTTCCTTACTTGTGTTTTGTTGGTGTTGCTGCTATATTTATGGTATATTTTACTATTTTTGTCTACTTATAAATTAATAAAGTTATACTCTTTGTACTCTATGGTGTTGTGCGTTCAATGGTTCGGTGTTATTTAGATGTAAATTATAGTTAACCTCTTGATAGAAATGGATACCTGGTGCTAATTTGGTGGGCCGTGTTGTACCAGGACAACATTTCCCTGTTGAAATCTATCAAACAGAGAGGAAGGACCAAAAAAAGATGCAGGCTTTGTTAGAAAAGGGGAATACGAAAGGACACCTTTC
Source organism: Bufotes viridis (assembly GCA_033119425.1). NCBI lineage: Eukaryota > Metazoa > Chordata > Amphibia > Anura > Bufonidae > Bufotes > Bufotes viridis. The sequence goes on from CM065596.1 coordinate 128,335,137, forward strand.
GTCATTGAGAAACCTGCGCTGATGAACCAGGCCTGTGCATGAAGGATTGTGTCACAGTCTACCACTCATGCATGCAGAAAAAGTGCTCAAAAGTGTCCTTTCTACCCATAGGGCGCTTGTTGCCTTCTCAACCCTGCAATGTGCCCATACATGAGTAAACAACAATATTTTTTGGAAACTGTAGAAGTAGGGTTATACATTTTGATGTTTATTTTGCTCTTAACCCTTGCTGTTTTACTGAAATAAATGATTAAAATGAAAAATCTGTACAAAAAAATTAGTTTTTTTTTACCTCCATTTTGCATTAATTCCTGTGAAACAACTATAAAGGTTTAACAAAAGTTTGTAAAGATAGTTTTGAATAACTTGATATGTGTAGTTTCTAAAATGGGGTTACTTTTGGGTTGTGTCTGACATGTAAGCCCCACAAAGTGACTTCATAAATGAATTGGTCCTTAAAAAAGTTGGTTTTGGAAATTTTGTTGAAAATTTTACAATTTGCTTCTAAAATTCTAATCCATCTAACAACCTAAAAAAATTAAATGACATTTACAAAATTATACAAACATAAAGCATACATATGGGAAATGTAAAGTAATAACTATTTTATGAGGTATCACTATCTGCTTTAAAAGCAGATAAATTCAAATTTGAAAATTGTGAATTTTTCTAAATGTATGGCAAATTAAAAAAATGTAAAAATTTTTATACATAAAGTTAAAATATATAGACAAAAATCTACTATTGTCATAAAGTAAAATGTGTAACGAGAAAACAGTCTCAGAATGGCTTGGATTAGTAAAACCATTCCAAAATTACTATCACATAAATTGACATGTCAGATTTGCAAAAGAAAAATGGCCTGGTCCATAAGATGAAAATTTACAGGGTCCTGAAGGGGTTAAAATCTTATATGTTTTTGTTGTTTGATGTTTAGGAGCTCCCTCTTTAGTAGCTGCAGGCAGACAGTTTTATCAAGTACTCTATAAAGTTAGGCAGTGAAATTGAAGCCATATTTAGAAGATACATTAGTTTATTTTTTCGTATTTGATATAACTACATTAAGGGGTCATTTATTAAGCAGAAATATGCCTAAATTAGGCGTATTTCTGGCACAGAAATGCAACACAAAGGTTCTTTGAATTGCAATCTGTGACTTCTCCCAATTCACACAGGTCTAAAAAGTGCTCGTGGGTGGGGAAGGGAGGGGCCGGCACACCCATCTCTTTTACCATTTTCTACATCTGTTTTAGAAGCTGTCTTACATTTAGAAGTGGTACCTGTTCATAACTTTGGTGTATCCACGGCCAGTGCAGGGCTTTATTAAGACCGGAGTCTAAATCGCCAGTCTTAATAAATGTGCCCTAAGAAATATATTCAGACTGAGAACAATATTTTTCAAGCACCTGTTCCACTCTTTTGATATATGTCAATACTTCACTTCACTTCTATGTCTTTAGCATAAGCCAGATTCATCAACAGGACATGTATTGTGTAAATGTTACACGCTATGCAAGGTTACAGACAATGACACACCAATCTCATAGCGCACCAGTATTAACAGATTGCCCTATAAAGATTTTATATAAAGTTACATTCAATATAAGTATTATACAAATATTGGAGATTTGTCTGCTTTCTCGGTAGGTGGGTGGGGACCATGCTAAGTTTTGTTATTGAGCCCTATGATTTGTATATTTCCTTGACCTGTTTTTGATATGTACTTCTCGGATTACTCACAATAAAGCCTCATACACATGACCGTATGTGTTTTGCGGTCCGCAAACCCGCATCCGCAAAACACGGAAGCTGCTCCAAACTGCGGAACGGAACGCGGCCCATTGTAGAAATGCCTATTCTTGTCCGCAAAACGGACAAGAATAGGACATGCTCTATTTTTTTTTGCGGGGCCACGGAACGGGGCAACGGATGCGGACAGTACACGGAGTGCTGTCCGCATCTTTTGCGGCCCCATTTAAGTGAATGGGTCCGCGCACGAGCCGCAAAATATGCGGCTCGGACGCGGACCAAAACAACAGTCGTGTGCATGAGGCCTAATGCTTTCTAGATTGCCATTCATTTTCCACCCTCACCTGTTGAGTTCCATGGGGTACCTTTAAGTAATGTTGACATACAGCAAGTCCATTGTCATGCATTAGCTTTGCTACCTGCAATGTTACCTTCATAAAGAGCAAGTAGGCACATACTCTAAAGCTCAATACTACCAGGCATTTTCTTGTGTAGTACTATAATCATTTATAAATCTTTCATTTTTTGGAACTTTACAAGAGGTTCAATCTTTTTTACACTTACTAGAATTTCTATGATTTCCTTATCAGTCAAGCTACCATCATCATAGCCCTATAAATGATAAAAATAAAAGTAACACGTTCATTTGCAGTTAGTTCTGGTTAGCTTCAAACATACAAAAGTCATGAATTGTATTTTGTGTATGTAGCTTACATGTAATTGTTTTACTACAGAAGCATGCTCCATATGTGTGAGACATTTTCCGCAGAACTGCAGAAAATTGTACAATCTTAAGAGTAATCTATCAGTTTAAGAAGTGAAATAAATGTCAGATCATTAATTTTTTGTGAAAAAAGATGATATAAAGTACAGTATACTATCACCAGCCGAATGATTAAGTGTGAAATTGAGGTAAACTTAATTCATTCCTGAAAGTAGGACGTGCATTGAATAAGATCAAAATTTTCAAGTTTAAACACTGGCTATACCTTTATAATGCTTTAAGTCAAGTCTGATATATATATTTTTTTATTAAAAACTTTGATCTGTGGGTTGAGATGCAGCAGAAAAAAAACAAACGGTGGCAACAGTTCCATGGGAGAATCTGCATCTGTTACTTAGCATTGTAAAGGATGGAATCCACAATAAAAATGAGTGACAAATTCACTTTGCCGCATGCCCTTAATTCAGCAAAGAGAAAATTGTGGTCTATAAAATGTTATTGTTTGTAAGCATTGTTTTGTTAAAAAAAAAAAATGTAAATCTGAATGGATCTCCACCGAAATTTGCTAAAGAATCCTGACAAAGGGTCCATTCACACATCCGCGTGTGTTTTGCGGATCAACGGATCCGTGGATCTGCAAAACACGGACATCGGCGATGTGCGTTCCGCAATTTGCGGACCGCACATCGCCGGCACTCTCATAGAAAATGCCTTTTTTGTCCGCAATTGTGGACAAGAATAGGACATGTTCTATTTTTTTCGGGAACGCGATTGCGGACCTGGCCAGGACATCGTCTGTCCCCATTGAAATGAATGGGTCCGCAATTCCGTTCCGCAAAATGCGGAACAGAATTGCGGACGTGTGAATGGACCCAAATATAAATGTTTTTATTAAAGGGGTTTTTCAGGAACAGGATATTTATTGCCTATTCTCAGGATAGACCATCAATATCAGACCAGATGGGGATTCAGCGAGTGTAGCGAGAGTAGCGAGTTTTGACACTTCCCAGTCCTACAATGAAAGACTATCTGGAGTTTTGTCAATTAATATGCTCATCCTGGAAATCCCCCTTTAAGGCCTCATGCACACAAACGTATTTTCTTTCCGTGTCCGGAAGGTACTCCGTGTGCATTCCGTTTTTGTATGTCTGTATTTCCATTCTGCAAAAAAATACTTTATTTTTAATTTCCATTTTTACCTGACATATTATTCTTTTTAAATCCCCAACAACGTCTGTAAGTACGTGCTAAAGCAAAACAAAATAAATAGATAAAATGAATAATTTGCATTTTGAGCATGAAAAATTACTTTCATATATCATACTTGGTGTTAAATGGTGTCTGTTAGCATTTTTGTCCATGCTAAACTGCTGACAGAACTGGGTGGGTGCAGGGAAGAACAGAACAAACATACCTTCTGTGAAGGTTTTCTCATCAGTAGTGTTGATATGAATTTATATGCTGACATGTTCTGCTCCTGCAAGTGCCCAGGGCAGAGTTTAATTCACAGTCCGTCCCCATGCTCGGAGTGACAGATATACTGGTCACCTGGACGATGCTACAGCTGTCACTCAGAGGGGAGGTGAAGCTTCCCACTTGGGCATTTGCAGGAACAGAACCTGGCAGAATAAAAGTTCTATTTTGATACATAGGAGTGAAGAAAGTTTAAACCCATTATAAAGGAAATTTCATCTGTTTAGGTTTAGGGTATATAATTAGAAACTGTGGGTTAAGTTGTAAGTGTAAGTCTTTTCATAACTGACATTATTTTCGTAAACAAAACCATGAATTGGCTATTGGTCATATATCCATTTCATATCTATGTGTATAGGGGTAATTCATAATGCACATAAAATTGGTACCTATAACAAAAATTTGCATCTTATAAATAGGTTGTTTAATGACATTACCGCAAGGAGATCACTTAGACATTCTGATGTGAAAACTTTTCCCAGCTGTAAAAATAAAATAAAAATAAAATTTAAATACTGTATATAGTCTTCTTAGATTTTTCTGGCTTAGAGAGGAGCGCTGTGATTGGATGCACTCGCTGCCAGAGAGAAGAGACACCGCCCACCATAACTAAATGAAACCTCCTACTATAACCAAGTTGCCTCATTAGCATCAGAGGCACAGAAGATACCGGAGCGCTGCGGGCGAACTGGGGGCGTTTGAAAAAAAAAACTGTGTGCGGACATCAGCGGCAGCAGCCCTGTAAGATGGTATAAGTATCTCATGAATTTTTTTTTGCTGAAAGGTCCTCTTTAAGCTGTGGTTTAAAAAAACAAAAAAAAACAAGGGAGCAAAAGAAGTTGGCAAACTTGTTTTAAACACCAGTGTAGGGTACTAGGTCAGTATAAACTTTTTGCCGCAAAATGGCAGATAAAAAACATTGCATTTAAAAATAAAAGACATACGTAGTGTGAAACGATCCTTTAGTGAATTTTCTGTATCAGTATTTCTAAGCCAAAATTAGGAAGGAAAATTACTGAGAAGAAAAATTTGGCTTGCAACTACAGAAGAAAAATATACTGTCCAGGCTACATTCACATGACCTTATGTATTTTGCGGTCCACTAAATGCAGATCCGCAAAAAATACGGATGACGATCCGCGTTGCATCCGTGTTTTTGCGTATCCATTGTAACAATGCCTATCCTTGTCCACAAAATGGACAACAATAGGACGTATTCTATTTTTTTTTGCGGGGCTACGGAATGGACATATGGATGGGGATAGCACACAGTGTGCTGTCCGCATTTTTTGTGGACCCATTGAAATGAATGGGTCTGCATCCTATCCATAAAGAAAAATGGAACAGACAGGGAAACAAAATATATTTATGTTAATGTAGTCTAAGAGTGACCTTAATATGTAAATGCATTGCATATTCGCTTAAAGATATATGATAAAAATGTTATTTAATAGCTGTTCATCTCTGTAACATAAAATCATGTTACATTAAATATATATATATATATATATATATATATATATATATATTACAGGAATATAAAATTAAAGGGGTTGGCTGGACATATATATTGATACACTACGCATCATCTCATCTGTAGCAGCGGCATAGTGTGATTACAAGTACTCGCTTCATTTAAGTGAATGGAGTGAGTACTTCTATTACAGTGCATTTCCGAGACAAGGTGCAGTGTAATGAACAGGAAGCAGTGCTCACATGGAGCACCGCTTCTTATTCAAACAGTTGATTAGCAGAGGCACCAGGTGTTGGACCCCGATGATCTGATACTGATGACGATAGATCATCAATATATATACCCGGACAACACCTTTAATTTGTGCCATTAATTATCATTACGTCTTTCAAATGTATTTCAAATATAAAAAAGTTAATCGAAAAACTAAAACTACACACCCAAAAAGAATAAATTAACTCCTATATTGTTTACAATAACAATGTAGGCCCGTAATCTAGTTTCAATGTACAGTGTAATTACAGTATGTCCTTACCAGTTCACATAGTAACTTTGCTGCAGATGGTGATAATCCAAGGCCATCCTGGAGTAATAAAAACACAAGGCAGTTTTATATTGTGTTTTAGACATTTTTACATTTTTTAAATAGAACACAAATATATATATACACACACACACACACACACATTAAGAACAAAAAGTTCTCAAGAGCACAGTAAATTCCATAATTCTTAAATAGAAGAAGCTTCGAACAACCAGGACTTTTTCTAGAGCTGGCTGCCCACCAAATTATGTAATCGGGTTAGAAGGACCTTAGTAACATACCGAGAAACCAACAGTCAAGATCCTATGTGCAGATGGGAGAAATATCCAGAAAGTTAAGCATTATGGCAGCACTCCACCAATCTGGCTTTATGGCAAACTGGCTATACAGAAGCCTCTCCTTAGCAAGAGACAAATGAAAGTCCACCTGGAATTTGGAAAAAGCCCCTAAAGGTCTCTCAAACTGTGTGAAACATGATTTTTTAGTCTAGTGAGCCAAGATCAAACTTTTGTTTTCAATTAAAAGCATCATGTATGGAGGAAACAAGGCTAGGGTTAGGGAGACTGCTCAGGGTTGAGGGAAAGCGGAATAGTGCAAAGTAAAGACATATTTTTAATGAAAACCTGATCTAGAGTGTTCTGGACCTCAGACTATGCTTAAAGTGTATGCCATTATTTGTACTACTTTTGTAATGTATAGGGGCAGTGATACTGACCCTTTTGTAATATACTTTAATTACTGAAATTGTACATTTCTATTAGAAAGTAAATCTAAAGTGGCCCATTTTAAGCCTTAGCAACACTCCTTTGTCTTCTGTTTACACAATTTTGGAGACTTACTCAACACTGACTGTGTTATGTAAACAGAAGACAGAGGAGCATTGCTAAGGCTCAAAACGGGCCACTTTGGAGCTAATTTCTAATGGAAATGTACAATTTCAGTAATTAAAGTATATTACAAAATTGGTCAGTATCACTGCCCCTACACATTACAAAAATAAAAAGAATGATAGTTACACTTTAAGGTTCATCTTCCAAGAAGAAAATTACCCTAAGCACACAGCCTGAGTCTTGACTTGAGCTCAATTAAACATCTCTGTAGAGACCTGAAAATCGATGTCTGCTGACTGTCATGATCCAACCTGATAGAGCTTGAGAGGATCTGCAAAGAAGAATGGCAGAAAATCTCCATGTTCAGGAGTGCAAACTTTGGGGCATCATACCGAAGAGGACTGGAGGCTGTTATCACTACCAAAGGTGCTTCAACCAAGTCCTGAGTACTGAGTCTGTATAGTTATGTCAATGTAAAATTTTAGTTTTTCCTTTTGAATATATTAACAAACATGTTTTCATAGGTATTTAGTTCAGAATTATTAGTCAAAACTCGTGAAAAAAGTAAAAGGGTCTGAAGATTTTCCATATGCATTGTATATATCAGGGATGCCCAACCTGGGGCCCTCCAGCTGTTGCAAAGCTACAACTCCCAGCATGCCTGGACACCTTACAGCCGAGCATGGTGGAAGTTGTAGTTTTACAAAAGCTGGAGGGCCGCAGGTTGGGCATCCCTGGTATATACTGTATAAACACTGTAAAGATAGGTGAACTTCTTGAAATTCATTTAGGGATACAGAGTAAAAATGGGAAAAACACCTTTATCCAGCTCTTTCTCTAAAACCATGTTTGATTTATTAGATATAAACATAGGCGTGCGCACGAGGTGTGCCCGGTGTGCCTGGGCACACCCTAATCAAGCCGACTGAAGGTTTAGAATGTGCGCTCAGCCGCAGATTTCACTGCCATTCATCAGCGCACTGAGCCTGCAGGCTTCTATCTACTGCTGGGAGTTCAATGTGGAGCTTTATGAACTAATAACAAAGAGGCTAAACAGAACCCTGCTTCTGACCCTTATGTTAAAACATAACTTTCATTTGATTGTTTAACACCTAAAGGAAAAAAATAATTTTAAAAGCTGATGTTTCTCTAGATGACCAGTTGTTTATAGTAGTGGTAATAGAGTCTCAAGGGTCTATAAAAGCAGCTACACTATTTTTACAGACCTTTGAGACTCTATTAACACTACTATTAACATAAGGTCATCTAGATAAACAGCAGGTTTTTAAAATTCTATTTTTTCCTTTAGGTGTTAGAGCAATCAAATTAAAGTTATGTTTTAACATCTAAAGGAAAAAAAAAACCTACTGTTTCTCTAGATGACTTTATGTTGATAGTAGTGTTAATACAGTCTCAAAGGTCTGTAAAAATAGTGTAGCTGCTTTTATAGATCCTTGAGACTCTATTACCATTACTATAACCACTCGATTACCACTACTATCAACATAAGGTCATCTAGAGAAAACAGCAGCTTTTTAAAATTATTTTTTTCCTTTAGGTGTTTAGGTATTAGAGCAATCAAACGAAAGTTATGTTTTAACATAAGGGCCCGAAACAGGGTTTTGTTTAGCCTCTTGGTTATTAGTTTTTCTATGTAAGTTCTCTGGATCAATGAGAGTATTTTTCCCCGTATGGTTTATATATGGTCCAGTGATCACAGAGAGGACTGTACTGTATATTGTATGGGATGGTGCAGGGGTTATACTGTATATTGTATGGGATGGTGCAGGGGTTATACTGTATATTGTATGGGATGGTGCAGGGGTTATACTGTATATTGTACTGGATGGTGCAGGGGTTATACTGTATATTGTACTGGATGGTGCAGGGGTTATACTGTATATTGTATGGGATGGTGCAGGGTTATACTGTATATTGTATGGGATGGTGCAGGGGTTATACTGTATTGTACGGGATGGTACAGGGGTTATACTGTATTGTACGGGATGGCGCAGGGGTTATACTGTATATTGTACGGGAGGGTGCCGAGGTTATACTGTATATTGTACGGGAGGGTACAGGGGATATACTGTATATTGTACGGGATGGTACAGGGGTTATACTGTATTGTACGGGATGGCGCAGGGGTTATACTGTATATTGTACGGGACGGTGCAGGGGTTATACTGTATATTGTACGGGATGGTGCAGGGGTTATACTGTATTGTACGGGATGGTACAGGGGTTATACTGTATTGTACGGGATGGCGCAGGGGTTATACTGTATATTGTACGGGACGGTGCAGGGGTTATACTGTATATTGTACGGGATGGTACAGGGGTTATACTGTATTGTACGGGATGGTACAGGGGTTATACTGTATTGTACGGGATGGTACAGGGGTTATACTGTATATTGTACGGGATGGTGCAGAGGTTATACTGTATTGTATGGGATGGCGCAGGGGTTATACTGTTTTGTAAGGGATGGTGCAGGGGTTATACTGTATTGTATGGGATGGCGCAGGGGTTATACTGTATTGTAAGGGATGGTACAGGGGTTACACTGTATATTGTACGGGATGGTGCAGGGGTTATACTGTATAGTATGTGATGGTGCAGAGGTTATACTGTATTGTATGGGATGGCGCAGGGGTTATAATGTATTGTATGGGATGGTGCAGGGGTTATACTGTATTGTAAGGGATGGTACAGGGGTTATACTGTATATTGTACGGGATGGTGCAGAGGTTATACTGTATTGTATGGGATGGCGCAGGGGTTATAATGTATTGTATGGGATGGTGCAGGGGTTATAGTGTATTATACGGGATGGTGCAGGGGTTATAGTGTATTGTACGGGATGGCGCAGGGGTTATACTGTATTGTATGGTATAGTGCAGGGGTTATACTGTATTGTATGGGATGGCGCAGGAGTTATACTGTATTGTACGGGGTGGCGCAGGGGTTTAAATGCTTTTTGATGTGACAATTATCTTAGGTTTTCCTATCGCCCACCTTTGATGGCGCTGTGCCCAACTCTGAGCTGAGCCCGCTCAGCTGCTGCCAAGGCTTAGAGGCAACACTGGTTCTGTCCCCTCTGTGCTGCACTTTTTCTCCCCATAAGATGCATTTTTTCCCCCAAAAGTGCGTCTTATGGGGCGAATAATAATCAAGTGCTCTCATTATGGAAGCGCTGATTAGTACCGGAGGGCCGGAAAGTGCTGAAAGTGTTATACTCGCCGCTTCCTGGTCCTTGGCGCTCCACTGTGAAGGCTGTTCACAGTGTGAGGCCGCGCTGTGACCTCACACTGTGCGCGCCCACACAGCAGACTGTACAAGAGGATTACCGCATGCGGGCGGTAAGGAGCAGCGGTGTCCGGAGGAGGAAAGGTAAGTGTATTTTTTATTATATTATTTGAGTTCTCATATGAGGCACTGGGGGGCTAAAGTGTGGCATTCGGGGCTGATATGAAGCATTGGGGCTGATATGAGGCACGGGGGGCTGATATGCGGCACTGGGGGCTGATATGAGGCACTGGGGCTCTTATCTGAAGTCTGATTGGGGTAATTCACATTGAGGTCTGAGCTGAGGTCTGATTGGGGGTCTGATCTGAGGACTTATTGGGATCCTATTGACATTGGGGGTCTGATTGGAGCTGTCAGCTGAGGTCTGATTAACATTGGGGCTCTGATTGCTGGTCTGACCTGAGGTGTAATGAAAAATATTTTTTTCTTATTGTCCCCCTCTAAAACCTAGGTGCCTCTTATGGGCCAGAGCGACTTATAGGGCGAAAAATACGGTAAGTTTAAAAATTATTTCTTCTCCCTTCATTATATTGATAATGTGGGTCTGTATGTATGTATACAGAGTGTATTTGTGTATATATATGTGTGTATGTGTATATTATATACACATTACATACATACTGCACTACGCACGCACGGCGTGTGTTTGTTCTTAGGGTGCACACCCTAATGTAATAGGCTGCGCACGCCTATGGATATAAAATCATGTAAGTGAAATATAAGAAAGAGGTGGGCCAAAATATTGTATTTCAGGGCACAGCCCTTTCTTCAAAAACTGTGCTATAAGTGGCATTAGAGAGAGTTCTCTTGCACTCTTTCTCCTTCTTCATTAATGATAGAATATTGTAAATGTGTGATTACCTAATCCTTACATGCAAGCTTACAGGAGAATCATTCTTCGGCTGAGAGGTACTGTATGTTAAGTTTATGGCACAGTGGTAGCCACAAACAGCAAAGGGCCCCTATTCAATAGATCTTCTTATAGCAACCTTTTATGTCTCTCTAAAAATTCATTAGTTGCTATAAGCCATGAAACTGATTAATTCAGTCCCTTACATACAATCTATTAAACATTAGATGATTATTTTTTGGTGGACGTAGGCCCCTTTCCTAATGATCCCTTGTGTTTGCAATATAACAGTATTGTTTCTGCGCAAACTATCAAATATAAACTGTCTCTTAATTGGCCCCTGCTGAAATTCCACCAAATTCAATATTCCCTATATGAATAGTGCAGTTGGTTCGTAGGTAGAACAAAAAGAATGTGTAAGGGAGCACATATATAATATAGAGCGAAAAAATGAAGGACACCCTGTATCGAGATGTACATTCCCAATATACAGTATTCAATATCTGAGTTTTTCCTCTAATAGTCACTATAGAATAAATAAAATAACCAGAAAACTTACTAGAAGACCTATAACTTTTTCGCCTAATTCTTTGACATCATATCCGGCATCAGACAAAAGTGTTTCCTGTAGTTGGATACAAAGTTCTCAATATTACTCACTGCAATTTCAGACAAACAAGTTTTCTGATCATATTTTTGTAATATTGTCACATTTTCAAGTAAGCATACCGTTCTCCTGACCGCATAAAAGATGAAGTGCAGAATTTCATAATTTTTTCTTTAGCAAATGTACTGGGCTGATAAGATGATTTTAATTTTATCTAAGTATTATATTGAGGAATATTTGCATAATATGGTTCCCTTAGTAGACCATATACAGTATAACATGTATATACAGTATGTTATACAGTATAAAATATGTATATATGGCATGTGTATAATAGAAACCACAATGCAGTAGAATATAAGTTGATGTAGCTGAATGAACGTTTGGTGCACTACATCTGCTTGATTAACCCATCAAACATTTGTTGCGCTACATTATTAGTTTAGCTATTGCAATTTGCAATACCTCTGTGGCTATGAAAATAATGTACTGTTGAATTATCATAGCACATTGAGCCAGTAAAGTGCTTGGACTATCTGTACTAACATTAAGTATGTATAGTAGGCTGTTTTGAAAGTATCTGTGTCCTTAATATTTAATAGAGTTGAGCAAATGTCTGTAAGTTCAACTTGGGTCTAAATCAACAGAATCAATTGTCCAATCTAATTCTGAACCAAATATATTCTACCTGAATCAAAAGAGCTTCAATTGCCCTGAAAAGCTATGGGTGACATTCTGGTCTCTCACTCTTCTTCTCAGAAGATACAAACGAATTTTAATATAAGAATGTTTTTTTTCTTACAATTATTATTATCTAGACCTAACAGAATATAAAATAAAAATAATTAAATCTAAAACAATTGAACTAGTGTCAAGATATCTATAAATCGTACACAACCAATTTTGGCACTAAAAACTCAGTGAATCTTTGTGCTTATGCAGCAGCAGAGCCCGCTGCATTATATTAAAATCTTATTTTTTATTTCATTATCAAAAAGTATAATCAACACATATCAAAGTCCATGTTTTAACCGCTTACCGTCACACTAACGACGATAGGCGTCCGGACTGCAGCGGTCTCAGTGACTCCTATTGGCGTCATCTCGTGAGACCTGAGATTTGCTGTGAACGCGCGCTTACAGGAGTGCGCAGTTTTCAAGTTAAACTACAGCCTGCCAGCGCTGATCATTGGCTGGCAGGCTGTAGATGTTCAAAACAACCAATGAAAGTAGTATATCAGACGCTATTTTGTAAATAGCATCTGATATACCTGTTACCTGGTCCTCTGGTGGTCCCTTTTGCTTGGATCGACCACCAGAGGACTCAGGCAGCTCTGTAAGTAGCACCAAGCACCACACTACACTACACCCCCCCCCCCTGTCACTTATTAACCCCTTATTAACCCCTGATCACCTCATATAGACTCCTGATCACCCCCTGCCACCCCCTGTCATTGATCATCCACCTGTAAGGGTCCCTTATCACCGCCAGTTAGTTAGCTACTTGTTAGGTAGTTAGCGCCCAGCCCACCGCACCGCAGTCACTGATTAGTCGCTGATTAGCGTCATCGCTGTCGCTAATCAGCACTAGTACTATATAGTATCTGTAAGTGATCAAGACTGATTGCAATCAGATCTATATCAGTACATTGGGGTCACCTTAGGCTCTACAAAAAACGCAGTGTTTGCCCGATCAGGCCTGATCTTGTGCCCACACTTGCGTTCAGTCTGCCCCACCGCAGTGACAGAAATTTTTATTTTTCTGATCACTGCAAAAACACCGTAAAATCGCTGCAGCGCTATAAAGATCACTTTTGAGCTCTTTAGATCTTTATTAGCGATCGCAGCTTTACTTTGCAAGCACTCCTTTTTACTATACAGGTGTGCTCTTTTTCCTGGGTAGTCTCAGAGAATTACCCCTAAATTTAGTTAGTCCAAAATCTCAAAAAAGGGGTATTCCGCTGAAGAGACCTACAGGATTCTGGCCGTGATGGATGAAAGCGATGGGGATGCCTCACCCGCTGAATTCAGTGGTTCAGAATATGAACCTGTAGACAGCAGTGGCTATCTAACCGCTAGTGAAGATGACGAGGTTGAGGTCCCTGCTATGGTCAGGCTTACCCGATCCCATGTCAGTGTTCTGCATACCCCGCGTGATGAGCCTCATTTGCAGCAGAGTGGTGCTAGCGCTGATCTTTTTCATGGTGCGGCATACACCAGCAGCGCAGCACATCGTGGACCTTCTACCAGCACTGCCGTATTCCCTGGTGAAGTAGCGAGCATCAGAAGGGCAATTCAAGCTGGTACGGTGGCACGTACAGTAACTCCCCCGTCTCAGCCACCACGTTCACAGGCCCGTAGAGCCCTTAGTCTCCCAGAGGTGTTGGCAAACCCAAATTGGCAATCCCCTGCTTCCGCCGCACCCGTATTGCCCCCTTTCACCGCCCAGTCTGGAGTTCGCGTGGAAACAGCTTATTTAGGATCGGCCCCTGAGTTTTTTGAGCTGTTCTTTACCGCGGATCTCTATGACTTAGTTGTGGCAGAAACCAACCGCTATGCCACAGACTATATTACCGCCAATCCGGAAAGCTTTTATGCCCAGCCTCTCCGGTGGAAACCAGTCACAGTTTCCGAATTTAAAATATTTTTGCGCCTTATCCTCAGCATGGGTCTAACTAAAAAAATGTATTGCGGTCCTATTGGTCTAAAGACCCAATACATTACATGCCCATGTTCTCTGCTGCTATGTCCAGGGCACGTTTTGAGGTCATCATGCGCTTTATGCATTTCGCTGACAATAAAACCTGTCATCCAAGAGGCCACCCTGCTTATGACCGGCTCCACAAAATTCGGCCCCTCATAGACCATTTGTCATCCAGGTGTGCAGATGTGTATACCCCCAATCAGAACATGTGCATAGACGAGTCCCTTGTACATTTTACCGGGCGCCTTGGCATCAAACAGTACATCCCCAGCAATGGGGTATGGGGTCAAACTGTATAAGCTCTGTGAAAGGGCCACAGACTATACATATCGTTTTAGGGTCTATGAGGGAAAAGAATCAAAACTGGAGCCGGTCGGATGCCCTGACTACCTGGGGAGCAGTTGCAAGATTGTCTGGGACTTGGTGTCACCCTTATTCCACAAGGGCCACTTATATGTGGACAATTTTTACACAAGAGTGGCCCTCTTTCGGCACTTACATATAGTCAGAATTCAATGCTGTGGCACCGCGCAACCGAGTCGCCGGGGCTTCCCCCTAGTACCTGACTTGCACGGGGGGAGAGGGCTGCCTTGTGTGACCAAGAACTGCTCGCGGTGAAGTGGAGGGACAAGAGGGACGTTTACCTTCTGTCCACCATTCACGCAGACACGACAGTGCAAATTGAAAGGGCAACTGGAGTCATTGAGAAACCCCTCTATGTCCACGACTATAACCTTCACATGGGAGGGGTGGACTTCAATGACCAGATGTTAGCTCCCTATTTAGTGTCCCGCCGCACCAGACGCTGGTATAAGAAGGTGTCTGTTTATTTAATTCAATTGGCTGTGTATAATAGTTTTGTTCTCTACAGTAAGGCTGAGAGAACGGGATCCTTCATTAAATTCCAGGAAGAGATCATTTCGGAACTCCTGTATCCAGGAGGGTCCGTGCCCCAAGTCCTTGATGTAGTTAGCCGGCTACATGACAGACACTTCCCGAGTGTCTATCTCGGTACCCCAACTTACCGTTCCCCAAGAGAAAAATGTCGTGTCTGTAGCAGGCCTGGAATAAGGCGTAACACCACCGTTTTTTTTCCTGACTGTCCTGACCAGCCTGCCCTATGCATAGGGGAGTGTTTCCTCAAGTACCACACACAGGTACACTATTAATGTAGGGATCGCGTGACACAGGACAGGCCCACAGGGGTCCTAGGGTCCTTTTACACAGAGCTGCTACAAACCTCTCCTTTCACCTGGGACAAAGTGCATAATGTACTTTGCAACATCTCTGGGCGATTTGCACTTTGCACATTGTCCCATGGGGAAGGAGAGGTTTGTCCTCTAAAGGTAAAAAAAAAAAAAATCACAGGTAAGCAAAAAAGTTCATCTTCTGTTTCAAATGTTCAATAAAGTTTATAAAAGTTAATGTCCTGTTTCAAATGTTATATAAAGTTTATAAAAGTTAATGTTAATAAATTTATTGCGTTGCTGCCTGTTTTTTTTTTTTTTCTTACCTTCTAGGTGGACCAAGCGATTAACCAGCTGCAGCAATGATGTGCATTCTGACAGAAGCATTGCGCTGCTGTCAGATTACACAAAGTCGGTGTATGCGGCGCTGCAAGACGAGATTTCTCCTCTGCAGTAAAAAAGATACGTTTGCCGGGGCTTATGAGCTGAGGGGCGGTGTTCATATGCTTTGGCAAACACTTTGTGTAAAAAAAAAAAATTCTGGCAATGATTTATTCATCCACATCGATTGATGTGAATGGAGAAATCAGGTTTCCCAGGACATACGAGCTGAAGTGGGTTTGGATGTTGTGCGGAGCTCCTATGTCCTGGCAGACGCCTTTCCCCTCTTTTTTTTATTTTTTTTTCATCCACATTGATCGATGCGAATGAAGAAATCTGTGCCGTTAATTTTTTCTTTCAGCCCAGAGGCTGAACGGAAAAAAAAATTCTCATTACCCGTATGCTCAATATAAGGAGAATAGCAGAAACTCCTAATGCTGGCCATACATGTAATTATTGCAGAGACCCTCAAATGCCAGGGCAGTACAAACACCCCACAAATGACCCCATTTTGGAAAGAAGACACCCCAAGGTATTCGCCGAGGGGCATATTGAGTCCATGAATGATTGAACTTTTTGTCACAAGTTAGCGGAAAGGGAGACTTTGTGAGAGAAAAAAAAAAAAATCAATTTCCACTAACTTGTGCCAAAAAAAAAAAAATCTTCTATGAACTCACCATGCCCCTCACAGAATACCTTGGGGTGTCTTCTTTCCAAAATGGGGTGACATTTGGGGTATTTATACTGCCCTGGCATTTTAAGGGCCCTAAAGTGTGAGAAGAAGGAATCCAAATGCCTAAAAATGCCCTCCTAAAAGGTACTCATTGGTATTTGGGCCCCATTGCGCACCTAGGCTGCAAAAAGTGTCACACATGTGGTATCGCCGTACTCAGGAGAAGTAGGGCAATGTGTTTTGGGGTGTATTTTCACACATACCCATCCTGTGTGTGAGAAATATCTCTGTAAATGACAACTTTTTCCATTTTTTATACAAAGTTGTCAATGAGTGACACTTTTTGCAGCCAAGATGCGCAAAGGGGCCCAAATTCCAATGAGTACCTTTAGGATTTCACAGGGCATTTTTACGCATTTGGATTCCAAACTACTTCTCATGCTTTAGGGCCCCTAAAATGCCAGGGCAGTATAAATACCCCACAAGTGACCCCATTTTAGAAAGAAGACAACCCAAAGTATTCCGTGAGGGGTATGGTGAGTTCATGTAAGATTTTATTTTTTGTCACAAGTTAGTGGAATATGAGACTTTGTAAGAAAAAAAAAAAAACAAAAAAACAAAAAAAATCCAATTTCCGCTAACTTGTGCCAAAAATAAAAATCTTCTATGAACTCGCCATGCCCTCACGGAATACCTTGGGGTGTCTTCTTTCCAAAATGGGGTCACTTGTGGGGTATTTATACTGCCCTGGCATTTTGAGGGCCCTAAAGCGTGAGAAGTAGTTTGGAATCCAAATGCATAAAAATGCCCTGTGAAATCCTAAAAGTACTCATTGGAATTTGGGCCCCTTTGCACATCTTGGCTGCAAAAAAGTGTCACTCATGTGGTATCGCCGTACTCAGGAGAAGTAGGCAATGTGTTTTGGGGTGTATTCTACATATACCCATGCTGGGTGAGAGAAATATCTCTGTAAATTGACAACTTTGTATAAAAAATGGAAAAAGTTGTCATTTACAGAGATATTTCTCACACACAGTATGGGTATATGTAAAAATACACCCCAAAACACATTGCTCTACTTCTTTTAAGTACAGTGATACCACATGTGTGACACTTTTTTGCAGCCTAGGTGCGTAAAGGGGCCGAAAGTCCAAAGAGCACCTTTGGGCTTTACAGGGTTGCTCACAATTTAGCCCCACCCCCAAAATGCCAGAACAGTAAACACACCCCACAAATGACCCCATTTCGAAAATAGACACCCCAAGGTATTCACTGAGGGGCATAGTGAGTCCGTGGGATATTTTTTATTTTTTTGCCAGAAGTTATCAGAAATGGAAACTTTATTTTTTTCCTCAGAAAGTGTCATTTTCCGCTAACTTGTGAAAAAAAATTAAATCATACATGAACTTACCATGCCCCTTTGCGAATACTTTGGGGTGACTTCTTTCCAAAATGGGGTCATTTGGGGGTATTTATACTATCCTGGCATTCTAGAACCTCAAGAATCATGACAGGTGCTCAGAAAGTCAGAGCTGCTTCGAAATGCGGAAATTCACTTTTTTGTACCATAGTTTGTAAACGCTATAAACTTTTGCGCAAACCAATAAATATACACTTATTGGATTTTTTTATCAAACACATGTAGCACAATAAATTCTGACACAAACTTGTAAAGAAATGTAATTATATTTGAACAATTTTACCAGAAAAAGTTAAAAATACACTTTTTTTGAGAAAATTGCGGTCTTTTTGATTAATATCAGAAAAACGAAAAATCTCAGCAGCAATCAAATACCACCAAAAGAAAGCTGTATTTGTGAGAAGAAAAGGAGGTAAAATTCATTTGGGTGCCAAGTTGCATGGCCGAGCAATAGACAGTTAAAGTTGTGAGTGCCGATTTGTAAAAATGGGCCTGGTCACTAGGGGGTATAAACCTGTGGTCCTTAAGTAGTTAAAGAGAGTCTGTCACCTCCATATGGCCATATACAATGCTTACATTGTCCTATAGCACACCTATACATGAATGTAATAGTACCTTTGATTTTTAACTACAGCACATGCGCCGGCAAACCGCGCGAAACCAGCGGCAAGGGGCGTTCGCCGGCGCATCCGCAATAGTTAAAGCCATGCCGTGCCCACAATGGGCATCGCAGTGCGCATGCCCGGCCAAGTGAGGCAGTGGGCAGGTGCGGGATCTCGGCCGGACCGAAGGATGACGCAAGGGAATAGGAGGGCGGGAAGAGGCAGAGGCTGGGGAGGGGAAACAATGAAAAAGCAGAACAGCCTGGGCTCCAACACAGTAAACGCCATCCCTGGGCACTTGCGAGTGCTCATTTGCATATGAATTAAACTTCGTTTTTCCATCTTCTGCAAGTGTAAAGAAAAAGACAAAGGTACTATTACATCCATGTATAGGTGTGCTATAGGACAATGTAAGCACTGCATATGGCCAAACTCCAAATCATGGAGGCACGAATTTTTGTGTTTATATCTCACCGAAGCCCTCCAGGTATAACATTTTTTTTTCAATGGTGTAGCTGAATTAGAGTTTTTTTTTTTTTTTAGGACAAGATAATAGCTATCACCTTTTCAAATACCACATTAAATGTAGTCTAATGATTGCTTTCATAATATCAGTAGAAAAGGTGGTTATTGTGTTTAATAAAAAATGTTTTCCCAAAGAAATGAGGTTATACTTAGTGTTGAGCGAATCAAAGCATCCAAAGGGAAATTTGATTCAAAGTTTAAGAAAATCTCAATTTGCAACGAATCCAAATTTTCTCGCGCTCGTGGTAACAAATATATTTTTTCTAAAATGGCAGCTACACTTGTTACAAAGTGAAAGTAAGAAGCCTGGGAATGCGACATCACCCATAATGCCTTGCAGCTGGCCAATCCACAGATAGCCACCCCCATATAAAAGCCTCATCCCACTCAGTCTCTGCCATTTCACTGTGAGCTGAGCATAGGAAGAGACATGTCAAGTGCTATGGATAATGTTTCAGAAAGCTTTTATTTGTAGAGTGCAGGGACAGTGTAGGTAGATGGTAGAGAGAGTTTTTAGACACTACAGGGAGAGTATAGGGAGACTGCAGGCTGAGAATAATCGCCCATAATCTGTTTTGTGTTACATAGATTTACTGTGTGTCAGACTCTGTTTCAACAGGTGGTCTAATATATAGTTGCATTTATCTAGTTCACCTGCTGCGCCATTCATACTTAAATTGTTACATTACTGATTCAGTTACTGTACTCTATCTACAACAAATAGTTGACTGGCCCTCCAAAGGAAGTTCAGTGGCAAAAAGGGTGGTGTAGCTGGCAAAAGTAGCAGCAGAGGAAGGGGCGGTGGTAGCAGCCGCTTGAACAGGCCACAACTGCCACTGTCATTCAGCAGTTGTGTTCAGACCAACAATCCAGCTGTACTGGAATGGTTGACTCGCTCTTCAGAGTCATCCCAAGTGATAACAGATACACACTGCCAGGAATCGGTGGGTTCCTCTAACACCTCACCCAGTAACTACCTCTGTGCCCTCACCTGTCCCCATTCCCTCTCTATTGCGGCTTCTTTGGAATGGCAAAAATGTATCCTGCTGGCTCTGTAGGATGAGCTTTTTGAGGACAGTCAGCAGTTGCAGGCCAGCACAGACTTGGAGGAGATATCATCTGCTGACTCCTTTAGACCTGCAACTACCCTTAATGTGGGAGCACATGTTGAGAGAGGTCAGGGACAAGACACAGATGAGGATGATGACAGTGACTCTCAAACATATATAGATGATGATGTAGTTTATTGCACCTGGGAGCCGAGTGAAAAGGGGGCATTATCATCAGGGGCAAGGGTGGCAGCTTGCCTATGGGACAGAAGCAAGGTGGAAGTAGTGGGAGATCTGTAGCCAAACGCGGGAGGGCTACACTGTCTGCTAAATGTGAGACTACCTGTAACTAACAAACTGACAGGGCAGATTTTCATAAAAGCAGCAGCAAGCAGGTATCAAGCAGTGGTGATGGGAAACCGTGATCCTCGCAAGTGTGAGAATTTTTCACACTGGCCCTGGAGGACCTTACTATGGTGATATTCCAGATTTGTCAGCAGAAAGTGAAGGTTTTGTAAGCCAAAACCAAGAGTGCAACATAAAGAGATGAAATCTAATGGAAATATCTGCATCTCTTCTGTGATTTGGTCCCGCTCCTGGTTTTGTCTTACAAATACTGATCAAATACTTATACAAGTTACTGACCAAACTGACCATGTAAAAGAGGCCTTACAGATACTCATAATACAGGATCCTTTTTTTTTTCTTTCAAGACTTCTTTTAAGATGGCTCAGAAGAACAGAAAAATAAATGGTGATGTGAACACAGCTTTACTGCCAGTATCACCACTCCATCATGGGGCATACTGTTGTCATTGTTACTGCTGCTGATGCTGCTGACAACCTCAGCACTCTGTCATGGGTCCACTACCTCTGCTGCTGCTGACACCCTCACCAGTCTGTCATGGGGCCACTCTGATCAGTTTCTCCTACCAATTCTGCTGCTGCCACACTACCCACTCTGTCACGGGCAACTCTTGTCACTGTTCCTACCAATTCTACTTATTTGTATTTGAATATGCTACATTTTGGGAGATCAGCTTCTGTATAAGTGAATTATGGCGATTCATGATTAATGGGTATTACTGAATCAAATTTCTTGATGAAATTTGGCAAAATGACCGAATCAAATTTTTTAAAGATTCGCTCATCTCTTGTTATGACGCTTTGCCTTGTCTTTTTGCCATTGGACAAAGTATCAAACATTTTTCACTTACACATCATTTATATTTTATTGCACAATGCATGGAAAACCCTCTGCAAGGGAACATCCACATGGGATGGTCATACTGTCATACATAGCAACCATACACTGCAAAGTAAATCTACAGTATATATTGACTTGCAGTGCGGATTGTATATTTGCAGCATGTCAATTTAGTCTGATGATTTCCACAGTGGATTTCAATGCATATAGTGAAATCCAAAGCAAAGCACATTTAGGATATGTATCAAATGGGAAGAAACAAGACTGGATCGCACATCCACAACGCTTAACCCTTGATATGTGCTATTCAGCTACATTACTATAGTACTAGTCCCCCATATCGCATGCAAATAGTGGAGACATTGGTGTACATTTTGATCAAAAGGCAGTAAGCCCACTCACCCCGTCACGGTTGTCTCCTAGAGTGGGTTCCTACTCTGTCCATAATCTGATTAAGGCGCCGTGCTGCATGGCGACACGTGGCACCATCCCAGCAGGCTGCGGTTACGCAAGCCAGCCAGAAAAGCACCACAACAACAAAGGCCACCATGCAGCACAGCACAACCGTGACGGGGTGAGTGGGCTTATTACCTTTTGATCAAAATGTACACCAATGTCTCCAATATTTGCATGCGATAAGGGGGACTAGTACTATAGTAATGTAGCTGAAGAGCACATATCAAGGGTTAAGCGTTGTGGATGTGCGATCCAGTCTTGTTTCTCCCCATGGATACATTTAGGATATGCAAATATTGCAGTGGGTGTTTTTATTAATCTGAAGAGGACTCAGAGGAATTAGCTCATTCCCTAATAGTATAGCAATTTAAGGAACAACGTGCTACTATATACTAATACTGGTCTGTGTCCTTTTCTATTCTAAAACAAAGACTAAAACATGATTCACTTTTTCAATATATAGTCTTTAACTACAGTATATAACATAATGTAGAAGATTCATTTTCTGCAACATGTTTCATATATAACCTTACACAGTGGTTATCTGCAATAACTTACAATTTCTTTATGGTTGAAGCCAAGTATTTCATCAACAAGGCAACCAGCACATTCCTGTTAAAATAGCAGAAAAGAAAAATCCTTTATTATAGGACATTAGGTATAAACAATGCATTTGTCATTGAAGTACACATAGTCTGTATAATATCTCATTACTTATAATGGAAGCTGAGAAATATGAAGTGTTGTAGTAAGCATCAAGCTGATATACCAATATGGAGCTAGAACTGAGCTTGCATTATGAGGAGTTACTTAAAAATATGTCTTTGATAATATCTAGAACAGATTTAATCTGTCTAAGCAAGCAAGATAAGGACTAAAGAACAGGTAGATGCAGTTGGATAGACTCCGGATACACGACTATATAACTGGGCTAAACATTTGGGAGTGGCAGCACCTCGGTAGCCCATCTCTTCTGGCAGTTAGAAGAATGACTGGTCCAGTGAAAAGGAGGAAGAGAGCATAGGAAAAGCCAAAGGTATTCGTGGTGGATGATTCAATTACTGACAAAACTAAAATTATTGGAAAAACTAAATGACAACACTGGAAGTATAAGCTTTTTAAAAGTCAATTTATTTCCTGGGTGGTCAAGTTTGGTACACCAAAGACCAGAGTGATAGAAACTTAGCAAGAGAAAACCCATCATCAGATAATTAGTTTTAAGATAAACCAATCTTAAAATTTATTTCAGAGACTAGGGTATAAACCTAGCAGTCATTCAGGCAGCAAAGATTTGTTTTAACAATTCTACTTATTCCATAGGCCAGACTTTAAAAAGCCAGAAGGTTCTCTTGGCAATAAGATGGATCACAAAATATCTCCCTGCTCAGGTTCCCTGCACTCAACTGGTTCACTTTTCCTGAAGCTCTACAATAGGGGGGGTTAAGTATTATTTTCAATTTATTGGGTTGTATGTGTAATACATGGCAGGTTCTCTAGAGTAAGAGACAATTTTATTGGACACTCTATAGAGGACTCTGAATACATACCCCTTGTATAACCTGAGAATACAAAACAAGGTATTTGAAATTGGGTTTTCAAAACTGGACGACCCCTTTAAGGAGTTTACCAAGTGGCATAAAGTGAACCAGTTACTATGACAGACCTGAAATAAGCATATATAAATTATACCCTAAAATAGTTACAGTATGCTACTTGATACTAACCCTAACCCTAAAAGGAGGGCTGAAAAGGTATCATATTCTATAACCATGGAGTCTAATAATGTGCCAAATTTATGACAGTGTCCTATGCTGGGTGGTACATTTGGCACATTGGTAGAAACTATTTTCTTGCTTACTTTGCAACAGAATGTTGTGCCAAATTGTTGGCACAATTGTGGCCCACATTGTTGCATCTTGGGCCACAGCCCTTTCCTAATAAGCATACTAATTTTTTTTTCAAGCCAATAGTGTTTTTGTTTGCTAAAACAGGATACTTCATAAATGTACGGAACTGATGTACAATGCACCAAACAACGTTCGCCCATGCTGTTTTTTTTTACTGTGATCACTAATTATCTTATTGTACATAAAATTTAATTCAAAGTATACTCTATGCTACCACTTCAAGTCTTTCTTAACCATTTTGTTGAGCTGGTCCTGGTACTTAATTTTAGTCATCAGACTTTCTATTTTGGGTATGAAGCAGACCAAGCACACCTGTGAGACTATTGTTGTGCACTTAGATGAGCTACCTTGATGTTTAT
This sequence comes from Bufotes viridis, assembly GCA_033119425.1. Lineage (NCBI taxonomy): Eukaryota > Metazoa > Chordata > Amphibia > Anura > Bufonidae > Bufotes > Bufotes viridis. Next base: position 128,359,165 of record CM065596.1, read on the forward strand.
TTTTTTTACGTAATCTCTTTTTTTTAGGTAAAAACACAGATCTCAGTGATTGTGCTATAATACAAAGTAGTAAATGAGAAACATATCGCAAGTACACAACATAGCAAGCTGCAGCTGTGTCAAGAATCAAAGCTTAGTCCACTGACTAGAGAAGGTAGACATACAATGTTTATTAATGAAATGAGAGCGTTTAGGGAGTCCAGATTTTGCAGCCATTTAGAAAGCAATAATGAGAGTATGGACAAAAACCCGACAAGACCAAAAAACAGCAAAACAAAACCAGCTTCATGGAAACCTGAACCTGTGACGGAGCTTCTCAAAGGCAATTCAACCAAGAGACATAGCGGGTATAATTCCATGGTTAGTCATGGTCCCCATTGCAGGTAGGAAAATTAAGTAGGATTTCTTCCCAACTCAAACCTGAGAGTCCTGCTAGGGCTGACACACCCTCAGACACTGCTGTCTATTATTGTTTTTCCACCCAGCTAATTCCTCCATTCTATTGATTTGCTGTATTTTTGCTTTCCATAAGTTTACGGTTGGCGGGAATGCATCTCTCCATTTCATGAGTATTAGAAGTTTGGCAGCTGCTATCATTTGTGTGGGAAAGTTATGTTTGGAAGGGTTAGCTACTCTGTTTATTAATCAGTAATTAATGTATGTCCATATGTTGACATTTGAAAACAAAATGCTATGGTTCTTACCAATATTTCTATCAGCTCAATGAGAGCTGCTCTATATTCGGGTTCATTGTATTCAATCTGTGGGATGAAAATAGACAGAGTAACTATAATGAAATGGATATAAAATCAAACTCTCACTTAATTAACAAGCTAAATTACATAGCTGATTGGGTTCATTATTTTAAACACAGAAAAATCACAACCTATATAATGTGCTCTCCATAAGTTTGGTCCTAGAGCCAAGGTCTTGACTGCACTGTATGAACATCTGTGTCTGTTTTACATATATATGACAATGCAGCGCTTCAGTGAGTAAGCTTCATGTGTGAAACTTATTCCTGCTCATCCTGACACAATGGCCTGCACTTGTGTGGTCAGCACATGATCGGCTCAAAATTTGAGTACCTAAATATAGTAAATGTTTATATTCACTGTTAACAAAGGTCTTTAAAATATAAGAGAAACTAAATTATAAAACCAGAAAAAACTTTTAAGCTGGCGTCCTTTGTTAGCTAGAACAAGTATTTCTAAGTTTTGAGGTGACATGCAATTTGGGCTTAATAACAATAATCAGGACTTTACGTTTCACAGTTTCTCATTTGGGATGTGCAAACATACTATTGTAAATTGTAATTATTTCTTGGAATGCCATGATTCAGAATTGTAGAGGAGGAGAATTTTTACTTCTCCTGCCTTCTCCTTTCTAGGTGTATATGTATAAAATATACATGTAGAGTTAGTCTAATTCACTATAGGAGAAATGCATTGACAAAGGACAGGAAAAATCCAGAATTTTACCCTTCATACTTTCGATTATCTACTGAGTAGCATAAGAAGAGGTACCCTGTATTATCTAGGAACAGGCCACTTATATTACTTTTATTAGACTCTGTTTTGTGTAAAACTACAATGCTGCATCTGTTTTTCAAATGGATGCCGGTAATCATTGAAGGCTATGTTGGGGTTTTGGTTTTTTTGACAAGACATTTTAGATTACTCTATTTCTGCCATCAAAAATACCAGAGAGAATTATGAACACCATATACAGGATCTGAATGAGAACAGAGAATTTTCACTATTCCTGTTTTGAGTTTAGGAACTGCAAACCATGTCGCCATGATTTTTTTTCACATTATCATCACAGACACCTTATGAAATACTTACATCATAATAACGGCACAGAAAGTTTGCTAGTTTGGGAAAATATTCACCAGCATTCTAGTTAAGAGAAAACAATTTAATGTATTAGTCAATGAAGGCATAATAATCTTTAGACTTAAATGATCGTATGTATGTTTAACGTACAAAATTATGTAAAAGTATTAAATAATATAAGAGCTAAACCATTGTAGTTACCTAAATAATCATCATTAATGACACAATAAATAGTATAGAGTTCTTATTATATAGGAATTATTATGGTTATATAAAAAACATTAACATTTTTTATTGTAGATATTTGTCCAAATTTCCATGTGAAATGAATTACTGATGCTTCTAACTTTGAGAATCTTACCTTTAATGCATTTTGAAAGCACACCACAGGATCCGCTATGTATGGATTGACACAATCGGCTTTTTACAAATAGCAAACAAGAAAAGCAACAAGTCAGCTCAATGTATATAAGTATAACTTTCAACTGTTGGACTTTATCATATTGAATGTACATACCATGAGCGAGGCTGAGACCAGCGAGGACCAAGAGTATGAACTTCATTGTGCAGATTGTTGAGCTCAGGGTATGAAAAGCACCAGTCAGTGTTCTCTTTTTATAGAGCTAAATGGCTGACGTCACGCGAGATGGCACTACATCCATTGGAAAGTGTCCTAGATACCGACAGCTTTGATGTAAGAACTATAATGATGACGTTTATTGGTATAGTTAAGAAAACATTTAACATCTGCCAACAATTCACATCTTGCATTAAATGCCAACAGGAAGAATACTATCATATTTTGCTCTAAGGAAAACTTATTTTGATAAATGCATTTAGGAATGGCTCTATAAGGCCATGCCATGTCTTTGAGTAATGAATGAACAACAAGAAAAAAATAAATATACGTTATACAGTGGTTCATGTAAAAGGGATTGTCCAGGATTAGAAAAAAATGTCTGCTTTCTTTCAAAAACTGCACCAAATCTGTCCACAGGTTGTGGGTGGTATTGGAGCTCAGCCCCATTTACTTTAATGAAGCTGAGCTATAATACCAGATAGAACCCATTCACAGAACGGGGGCTAGTCCTGGAAGAAAGCAGCCATGTTTTTCTAATTCTGGACAACCCCTTTAAGGTCTAATTCCACATCATTGTTTTAGTCAGTGATTTCCGGAGACATGAATATGTTAATCCATCATGGCATCTGTGTTGCATCCGTGGTGCATCCATTTTTCACTGAAGACTTATAGGAGATACTACGCAACGTCTGGGGAATATGGATGACATATGAAGGGTAAAAACGGACACACGGATCCTTCACGGACATCTTCACCAATTAAATAAGAATGCTTTTTTAATGGACATCATACTGACACAGAAATGTGAACGAGGCCTAAGGGTACCTGAACCTGAATAGTGCAGAGGCCTAAGGGCCCCTTAGAAATCTATACCAGCACTTTGATCAACTCAGTGGAGCTGCATCATAATTGGCTTAAAAAAAACACATAAATCTGCACTATTTATTGCAGTTTAGGTGCATTCTTTGTGCAATTTTTATGCGGATTTTGTTGCAGATTATCTGTTTATTTAAAGAACCCATTGAAGTCTAAGGCCCCTTTCACACGGGCGAGAATTCCGCACGGGTGCAATGCGTGATGTGGACGCATTGCACCCGCACTGAATTCGGACCCGTTCACTTCAATGGGGCTGTGTAGATGAGCGGTGATTTTACGCATCACTTGTGCATTGCATTAAAATCACAGCATGTTCTATATTCAGCGTTTTCACGCAACACAGGCCCCATAGAAATGAATGGCGTTGGGTGAAAATCGCAAGCATTGGCAAGCAAGTGTGGATGCGGTGCAATTTTCACGCATGGTTGCTAGGAGATGATCGGGATGAGCAACCCCATTAAAGTCTATTTACTGTATTATTTTCCCTTACAACATGGTTATAAGGAAAATAATAGCATTCTTAATACAGAATGCTTACTAAAATGTGACTTGAGGGTTAAAAAATAAAAAAAAATTAACTCACCTCATCCACTTGATCACGCAGCCGGGCATCGTCTTCTTATTTCAGAACCTGCAAAGGACCTTTAATGAAGTCATCGAGCTCACCACGTAGTGACGTCAGCGCAGGTCCTGCCGAATGAAGATAGAAGAATCCTTCTATCTTCATTCAGCAGGACCTGCGCTGACGTCACCACGTTTACCACGTGGTGAGCGCGATGACGTCATCAAAGGTCATTTTGCAGGTACTGATGCCCAGGGGGTGCAGATAATGCAGCAACATGTGGGACAAGAGAAGCCGGGTTTAAATAGTGGTCCGCAGACGCCGGCGCTACAACTTACGGTCCGTAGAACACATACTCCCGGCCGGTGGAACGCAGCTAACTTCCGGTCACGTGACCACACATGTAAGTTGTAGACCGGAAGTCGGCCTGCCTGTGGATATTACGAGAGGGTGGAACGCATCTAACATCTGATATGCATTCCACACCTATGGGGAGGGGCTGCATCTGAACACGATAGAAGGCGCTCCTAATGTAATGCTCCTGATGTGCGAACTGCCATGTGAGATACAGCACACACAGGGGCATACAGTGGATCAATGATGTAAGGGAGCATCTACAAAAGGGGGAGGGAGGGAGGCAGAGCCCAGTCCCTAGTATGCACATATGGACAAGAGCAGATACGCAGTCCCTCAAAAAACCATAAAGGAACAGAAGCCAGTGGTCCTCACATAACAGGGGGTCTAGAATACCACAAAAATAGAAGAGATTTATTGGATACCACATGTTACAAGGCACAAATAAAGATAACCTAAACCTTGTCCTACTGACACAGAAAGGTGCTTCAACCAAGGATAGTGGTGAGCACTGTAAAGATTAAAGTAGCGATACCGAGCCTCAAAAACAAATAGGACTCCTCCCGCATCCATGACAAGAAGAGTACTAGTATATTACTGAGGCAGAGAAGTAGATTAAAAATTAAAAAGATGTAGATCGAAATCACCCACGGGCTGAAATGAAAGATTGACCTTTAATTGTTTCATCTGAGGGGTGTTTTTCGCTTTTTCCTTTCTCTTTTCATTTTTAATCTACATCTCTGCCTCAGTAATATACTAGTACTCTTCTTGTCATGGATGCGGAAGCGTCCTATTTGTTTTTGTGGCTCGGTATCACTACTTTAATCTTTATAGTGCTCACCACTATCCTTGGTTGAAGCACCTTTCTGTGTCAGTAGGACAAGGTTTAGGTTATCTTTATTTGTGCCTTGTAACATGTGGTATCCAATAAATCTCTTCTATTTTGTGGTATTCTAGACCCCCTGTTATGTGAGGACCTGTTTCTGTTCCTTTATGTTCTTTTGAGGGACTGCGTATCCGCTCTTGTGTATATGTGCATACTAGGGACCAGGCTCCGCCTCCCCCCTCACCCTTTTGTAGATGCTCCCTTACATCATTGATCTATATCTCCACTGTATGCCCCTATGTGTGCTTTATCTCACATGGCAGTTCGCACTTGGTGTCTTTGGCCATGCCCCTGCAGCTGGAGCATTACATTAGGAGTGCCTTCTATCGCGTTCAGATGCAGCCCCTCCCATAGGTGTGGAACGCATATCGGATGTTAGATGCGTTCCACCCTCTCGTAATATCCACAGGCAGCTCGACTTCCGGTCTACAACTTACATGTGTGGGAACATGACCGGAAGTTTGCTGTGTTCCACCGGCCGGGAGTATGCGTTCCACGGACCGGAAGTCGCAGCGCCGCCGTCTGGGGAACACTATTTAAACCCGGCTTCTCTTGTCCCACATGTTGCTGCAATATCTGTACCCCCTGGGCATCAGGATTAGCAAGGGATCTCCATGTAAGTTTTTTGTCTTTGGGTGTAGCTCCTGTGCTAGACCACTTTATGAATATTTATCTCTATGCTTTTTCCCCTCTCTTTGAGGATGGTAATGGGGATTTAAGGCCTTTTTTCATTACTTTTCATTTTGTCTTTCTTTATAGGTAGTATCTCCTGCCTTCTGCTCATAGGTGGACTACATGTGGTAGGATGTATCTTTTTCCCTTGTTTTATTATGCCTAGTGTAAATTTTTGAACATCTGGGTATATCTATTTGTTATTTTTATACTTCTTGGACCGTATTATACCCGTAGATACCCCTGATGAACCCACTCTGGGGAAACGCGTCGGCATAAACCGGTATTGGGTCCAACCACGCAGGGCCTGCGTAGGGCAAAACAGTTCAGGTATGGGGAGGGAGACTCCACCTTTAGGGGTTATCCCTGGGCTGAGGGTAGACCAGGGTTTCCTTAGGGACATTCTCCCCTGGTATACCGGTATCCTCTCATTCTGCCACTGTTTATGTGGCCCAGTTTGTCCTGCGATTATGGTTTGATTTGTTTTTGTTTTTTCATATCGATTTATATTTATATTTTGTACCTACTTAGGCTACTTTCATACCAGCCTTTTGCTGGATTCGGCAGGGTTTCATTACTGATAATACAACCGTCTGCATCCGTTATGAATGGATCCAGTTGTATTATCTTTAACATTGCCAAGACGGATCCGTTATGGACTCCATTGAAAGTCAACGGAGGACGGATCCATTTTCTATTGTGTCAGAGAAAACGGATCCGTACCCATTGACTTGCATTGTGGTTCATGACAGATCCGTTTTGCTCCGCATCCCAGGACGAAAAAGCAAACCGCAGCATGCTGCTCTCCGGTATGAGAACGGAACGGAATGCATTTTGAAGCACTCCGTTCTGTTCAGTTACGTTTTGTCCCCATTGACAATGAATGGGGACAAAACAGAAGCGTTTTTTTTTTCCAGTATTGAGAACCTATGACGGATCTCAATACCGGAAAATACTAACGCTAGTGTGAAAGTATCCTTAGTCAGCCTTTTAATCTATGTTAGAAATAAAGTATCATTTTTTAAGGTTCCTAGTTTCTCTAGTAATTTTGTGAATGCCATTTTATTTTTTGGGGACGTTAGAAAGCTTAGACATTTAGAAGCAAATCTTGAAATTTTTCAAAAAATTTCCAAAACACACTTTTTCAACGACCAGTTCAGGTCTGAAGTCACTTTGTGGGGCTTAGGGCTCATGCACACGAACGTATATTCTTTCTGTGTCCGTTACGGGTTTTTTTTTTTTTGCGGACCGTATACAGAACCATTCATTTCAATGGATCCGCAAAAAAACGGAAGTTACTCCGTGTGCATTCCGTTTCCGTATCTCCGTATTTCTATTCCGAAAAAAATAGAACATGTTCTATTAATGTCCGCATAACAGACAAGGAGAGTTCTGTTCTATCAGGGGCCAGCTGTTCCGTTACGCAAAATACAGAATGCACACGGATGTCACCCGTATTTTTTGCGGACGGCAAAATACATACGGCTGTGTGCATGAGCCCTTACATGATAGAAACCACCCATAAATGGCCCCATTTTAGAAACTACGCCACTCAAGGTATTTAAAACTGATTTTAAAAACTTTGCTAACCCTTTAGGTGTTCCACAAGAATTAAAGGAAAATGTAGATGAAATTTCTGAATTTCACTTTTTTGGCAAATTTTCCATTTTATTCCATTTTTTCCAGTAACAAAGTAAGGGTTAACAGCCAAACAAAACTCAATATTTATTACCCTGATTCTGTAGTTTACCCCATTGGTGATGGTAATCTGCTGTACAGGCACACGGCAGGGGTGAAGAATGAAAGGAGCACCATGTGGTTTTTGGAGGGCAGATTTCACTGGGATAATATTTGCCAAAGTTGTCATGTCACATTTGAAGACGCACCCCTAGAGTAGAAAAAGTGACCCCATTTTGGAAACTACTGGATAAGGTGGCAGTTTTGTTGGCACTATTTTAGGGTACATATGATTTTTGTTTGCTCTATATTACACTTTTTGTGAGGCGAGTTAAAAAAAAAATAGCTGTTTTGGCACCCTTTCGCTTAGTGCATAGGCTTTATGATTGTAGGAGTCCCACTAACTGAACAATTGTACCACAATGTGAACTGGGCCCTCCTTTATGTGGTATACAGGCTGTTTTGGAGTACCTCTTGCTTGTAATATTTGGCAGCACTTGCACTTTATATAAAACAATGTTTCCTAACAATTTTTCTTGTGAAATAGTTTTTTTTTTTTTTTTGGGGGGGGGGGGTTTGTGCGTATTTTTGTCAGTCTGTAAAAGTGGCGCACAACTCGGACAACATGATTCCCAGCAGCGACCTGGGAGTCCAAGATGCATCATACATCGTCCCCATGCTGTTCCCGATCTATTTCGGTGGTGTTTCTGTCACTTTCAGACCTTTTCCAATGGACCAGGCACCCTCCCCTCTTCAGAGCAGGGGGTGCCTGGTTGTCTCCCATTGACTTCAATTATACTCGGGTGCTCGGCCGAGCGCACAAATATTGCAGTGTGTTCGGACCGAACACCCGAAAACTTTGGTACTCGCTCATCACTATCCACTATACATAAAAATAATCTTTTTTTACCCATACCTTTTCACTTTCATGACTAAAACAGAGCAGGTTCATCAGCCAAGAAAGGGAGGAGATATAAAAAAGTTGTTACTCAGGAGAGAGGCATTTTGGATCCATACATTGGATACACTACAGCCTAGGTGTTTGAATAGGGATTATGAAGTCATGTGTTTTTAATATTTTTTTAATATAGAGTGTATTTTCTTACAGACCGCAACACCACGTTGATAGTTTGAAGGACTTTTGTTTCCTTTGCGGTGGATATGGATTAAAGTAAGATGAAACATTCTGACCAATTACCTATGTCATTTCCTGTTCGTTTAATGAATTGATAATGTCATGATCAGGTGATTTGGATTTGTACCTATAAAATGTTACTAGGTGTCATTTAGTGTCATGCAGTTTAGAAATGCTGGACGGGCCGAAACAGGTCCTGTAACTTTGTAATTTTTGAAGATGAAATAAAGAATATAACGTATTGAAAGCAAGAACGTCTGCTGGGATTATCTGTTGGACTTTGACATGGGGATTGCCACTTCGCAGGCAGCGTGAACAAGGATCGTGAGCTGTTGAATTTTTTCTATTACCCCATACTTAACACCATGACATTAAAGAAAAGGGAGGTAGGGTGATTCTTTGCTGCCACTTACGTGAGTGCGCAGCAACTGACACGTCTTCTCTTTTATAGGTATCCACGAGACTGACTGTTGATCCATCCTCCAATCAAGCTGTTCCTTCACCTTCATGAGGACTTCAGACTGCTCCATTCGCATCTGTTACCAGGTAAGTAATACCGATAAATATAATACTTGCACATGTAAGGCCTCTTTCACACGGGCGTTGCGGGTGCACTCAGTCAAACAGTGTGGGTGCGTTGCGGAATCTCCGCGATTTTTCCCTGCGAGTGCAAAGCGCTGTCATGCGTTTTGCACGCGCGGAGAAAAATCGGCACTTTGGTACCCAGACTCGAACCTGCACTTCTTCACAGAAGTGCATGTTTGGGTCAGAAATTATCCCGCTGGTATTATTTCACATTATAACATAGTTATAATGTAAAATAATACCCTTGGCCATCTCCCTAATGTTTAAACTGGTGCAGAATGGGTTAAAATAATAAACTAATAATTACTTACCTGTTCCATTTGATCGCGAAGCCCGGCCTCCTCTCCGTTAGCTTGAAAGATGTAAAGGACCTGTGATGATGTCCCAGCATCACATGGCCCAATCACCTGCTCCATCACTATGGTGATGGAGCATGTGATTGGTCCATGTGACCATGTGACATCATCCAAGGTCCTCAACCACTATCCACAGCCTGAGGATAGTGGTTAGGACCTTGGATGATGTCACATGGTCACATGGACCAATCATGCTCCATCACTATAGTGATGGAGCAGGTGATTGGGCCATGTGATGCTGTGACATCATCACAGGTCCTTTACATCTTAGATGCTGCAGGGAAAGAGAGGACAGATCGCGACTACGCGATCAAGTGGCTAAGGTAAGTTAACTTTTATTATTTTTAACCCCTTCCTCATCATTTAACAATGCATTCTTTATTAAGAATGCTATTATTTCCCTTATAACCATGTTATAAGGGAAATAATAGAGATTGGGTCCCGTTGCTAAGCAACAATGCGGGAAAATCGCAACGCATCCGCACTTGGTTGCGGATGCTTGCGATTTTCCCGCAGCCCCATTCACTTCTATGGGGCCTGCGTTGCGTGAAAAACGCAGAATATAGAACATGATGCGATTTTCACGCAACGCAGAAGTGATGCGTGAAAAGCACCGCTCATGTGCACAGCCCCATAGAAATGAATGGGTCCGGATTCAGTGCGGGTGCAATGCGTCCTCCTCATGCATTGCACCCGCGCGGAAAACTCGCCCGTGTGAAAGGGGCCTAAATAGTGTGGAGGGGGGGTCATGACACCATGTCCCCCCTTATTTGAATTCGCAAACAAGGTCTTATCATACTAAGACTATATGTGGTGATGTCATCAAGGGCTGCATGAGATTTCGATCTGGATCTTCAAGATGCTGGTGAGTGGCTCTTTGCGATCAAATGAATGAGCTAAGTGTTTTTATTTATTTATTTTTATTTTACACTTTACTATTATTGTCAGATGGGGCAATCAGCGATGACGGCAGCAACTGAGGGGTAGAATGACGGGGAATGGCGCAATCGTCGCTCCCTGTCATTGCACCCACTACTTACAAAGAAATGCGCTTCGTGACAAAGTAATTCATCACAAAGCAATTTTTTTGTCAAATTTAATGAAACTGCTGAATCGAATTTTTCAATGACCAGATACTACCTAGAAATTTGCAGAGGTTTTTTTTGTTAGGGATGTCATACACCATATGTATGTATATATTTTTATGTGTTAGAAAAATGGACCAGTGCGGCTTTATAGACAGCTACATATGGCAGCCTTTTTCAGGTCTCTGGCTTCCATATTTAATTATCAGTGATTTCTTTTGGTATTAACTAGCCCAGATCAGGGTTATCTGAGATCACAGATATTGATGGTCTGTTTAAAGCTACTTTCACGTTAGTGGTAGCCTTCTTCCTGCCGGAAATTAGGCATGGTCAAGGCCGGACTGGGTATGAAAACCAGCCCTGGAAAAAATTACATACCAGGCCCATAGAGTTGCGTCATTATACCAGCACAATGTCATTTTTTTGTTCATAAAAGGTAAAATCATGCATTTTAAAGCACATTTGAATAGTGCATTATTTATAGATAAGACATATATAAAGAGCAAAAAAAGTTGTAAACGTGGAGCAATCATCAAGAGTAGACCATTTATTGCTCTGGTGATTAGACTACATTTGGAACCTGGGCAAGGTTCACAATAGCTCTTATTTTAGGACCCCTGTTGTTCCAAATATCACAGTAGACCATTATCCCGTGCAATTGTGTCTGTCCCATCAAAATTGTCCAAATAAAGAATACCTAATACACTGCTGATCCCTCTCCCACCCCACCTAATACACTGCTGATCCCTCCACCCCTAATACACGTGATCCTCCTGGTTCCCTCCCCTTAATACAATGCTGATCCCTCCTCCTAATAAACCGCTAATCCCCCTTTTCCTAATACAGTACTGATCCCCCCCAATACAATTCTAATCCCCCCTGGCCCGCTCCCCCTTATACAATTCTGATCCTCCCGGCCCCTTCCCCTAATACAATTCTGATCCTCCCTGCCCCCTAATACAATGCTGATCCCCCTCCCTCTTATACAGGGCTGACCCCTCCCCCTTAATACAATTCTGATCCCCCGACCCCTACCCTAATTCAATTCTGATCCCCCGGCCCCCTCCCTTAATACAATTCTGATCCCCCGGCCCCCTCCCTTAATACAGTTCTGATTCCCCCTGGCCCACTCCCCTAATACAACTCTGACTCCCCACCAGTACACAATAGGTCCCCCAAGCCCCCATACTCTTACCTGTACTACAACAGGGCACCTCAGCTCAGCGATGCCGCCGCCATGCTGTGCAGCCAGTCACTAAAACAGCACGTCATGTCATCATATGCCGCTCACATCCGGCGGCTGGTGTAAGAAGAATCATTGCGCTCACTCGGCTCTTCTGACTATGAGCCGCAGCGGGCCGCGACAGGAGGCATAAAGTTATAGGGGGGGGGGGGCAATAAATGTATCTGTCTTGTGGCTTAGTGCAGCCACACCTCAAAGTGGCCCCAGGGTCGGCGGCCTAGCGGAAAATGTCCCAGTATCCCGGTAGGCCAGTCCGGCCCTGGGCATGGTTAGCTATGTTAATGAGTTTCAAATTCTAATCATACTCTAGTAGGAGTAGGAAAGTTGGAGTTGGGCAAAAGTGTTAGGTTTAAGGATGAGACAAATTTATCAACCAACATGCAAGATTTGATGAATGTGGCATAAACTACGCCAATGCAAAACTGAATTCAGATATTCCCCACAGAGTTCAACAGAGCGTAAACACCACCATACTAGTGTGCACGAGCCCTTAAAGGGTTTGACCGGGTTCAGAGTTGAACCAATGATATGACCATGAAATGCTCCAATGCTCATATCAGCGGGGCGCCTGAATGAAAATGGGGATATGTCTTGGTTCAGTTCTGAAACCTGACAACCCATTTATAGAAGTAGTAAGGTTGTAACCAAATGTAGAAAAATATGAGGGCCTTCCCAGATCTCAGTTTTGGATCCTCTGATGCAGATTGAATTTAAGCAATGTTGTGGTTTTTTGCTCTTAGATGTTAAAATGCTGAAAACTCAGATAGAGGAAAATGTAAAATACAGGAATAAAATTAATCAGTAAATAAAATGCAAAAAATAAATGTCACGAACCAGCAGGTGTAAACCCACTGTGCCACTTGTCCTACCTTCTCTAAGGGCTTGTCCAAGTGAACCCCTCATTCTTCACAGTACCCCTGATGGTGGGGATAGACTTTCCCAAGGGGAACACCAGGTCGCTACTTCTTGAGGAGGATTGGGACACAGCAGCTGGTCCAGACGGATCAGGAGGTACAGACATAGTCAGCAGGCCGAGTCATCTAGGACCTTGACGCTTGGGCATCTGGGAAGGGGGACTGAACCACTTATATACGTGCAGGAGGGCTAGGATTGGTCAGCAAAGTCAAATGATCTAACCCATAAAGCACAGAAGGTGATGCACGCCAGCCCTTAAGGAAGTGATGCAGGGAACAAGTAGCAAGCATGCTGTGGCCAGGGCTGAAAGGAAACTGTGGAACGGATCCCAGAACAAACAGTACCTACAAGGACAGAGCCCAGGACTGCAGCATTGAATGGGAAACACTGGCAGCAGATCACCACTGAACACAGCGCCCGAGACCTCGGTGGTAAGCAGGGAAAAGCGGCGCATAGCAGACGCTGTTACAATAGTTCAGTATAGACATAATTAAAAATAACAAAGCTCCTAAAAATAAAAGCCAATGACAAATTTTAAGTAGAGATGTTGCGAACACAACCAACCCGAACTTACCTCTATTGGCAAGCGAATATTAAAACCCACAGTGACTGATTCTAGCTAACCTATTTTATGACATCTAAATATACTCCAACATTTTATTTTCTAACCTACTTTTAAATGCTAATTTAGTTATTTAACATACTTTAATTACTTGTAAAATAAAAAAATCACTCTACACCATGTCAAAAGCCAGGTATGTGCAGGCTGACTATCTATCCATAAGACAGGGTGTCAGCATACCTTAAAATGACAGGTTTGAGCAATTTAAACAAACAAACATAAGTTCTCAATCCAAAAGGAAAGAAATTGCTTAGCATTGGTTGGCTATCTAGAGGGGCCTGGACCCTAGACCATTATCATTAGGGCGACAAAAATTGTAATTTTATATGCCAGCCTAACTCCTCTCTCACTGCCTAAGAGAGCTGCATAAACATTTCCCAACATTTAAATCTCATTTGCATACACATGGCCAAGAAATGCTAATGAGCAATATAGCAGTATCTACCTTGTTTGTAAACTAAAACACAATTTGCATAGCTTTCCCATAGTCCCATGGTATGCAAATGAGTTTATATGACAAAACAGAATAGAAAGATTATAAAGTTAGTCTTTAAAAAATTGCAAAATAAAAAAAAAACTAGGCAGCCTTCCTAATCATTGAGATGAGAGCTAGGTAGCATATAAAAAAAAAAAAAAAAATGTTGTCACCCTAATGATAATCATCTATGTGCACAGGTCCCCCTAGATACCGAACACTAAACAAACAATTTCCCTTCTGGGAAAACTGGTTAATACACAGGCTGCCTTGCTAAGGTATGCTGATGATCTGTCTGTCTGATGGATTGTTGGTCCTGCATATACCTGGTGCTTGGTGGACATAGGGGAGAACTGTTCTGTGTTGTCCATTAAATGTTTTATGTAATAATACAAGTAATAATAAGATTTTATGATAGGCAGGCTAGGGTAAATGTCTGTAAGTCTGTCTTTGTCTGTTTTATAAAATACAAATATAAGTTTTTTTACTCAGGTAACTTACTGTATGTTTGATTGAGACAGGCTGTTTTACCCTATAGAAATATATATATATAAATATATATATTACTGTATTAGGATCCTTAATCTCAGAAAAACTATGGTATCATCAAACACTGTGTTTGCATAATGTATATAAAACGTTTTTATTCATAATTTTTGTACTTTATAAAACAGACAAAGATAAAAATATTATTATTGTTGTTGTTTGTATTATTACATAAAACATTCAATTACCAACACAGAACAGTTCTCCCCTATGGCTGCCGAGCACCAGGTATATGTAGGGCCAACAATCCATCTGACAGACAGATCATCAGCATACCTTAGCAAGGCAGCCTGGTTTTAACCAGTTTTTCCAAAAGAAAATTGTCTGTTTAGGTTAGGTATCTAGGGGGACCTGTGCACATAGATGATTATCATTAGGGTGACAACATTTATTTTTTTAATATGCCACCTAGCTCTCATCTCAATGATTAGAAGGCTGCAACATTTAAAACTCATTTGCATACACATGGCCAAGAAATGCTAATGAGCAATATAGCAGTATCTGCCTTGTTTGTAAACTGAAACACAATTTGCATAGCTTTCCCATAGTCCCATGTTATGCAAATGAGTTTATATGACAATACAGAATAGAAAGATTATAAAGTTAGTCTTTAAACAATTGCAAAATCAAAAAAACTATGCAGCCTTCCTAATCATTGAGCTGAGAGCTAGGTGGCATATAAAAAAAAAAAAAAAAAAATGTTGTCACCCTAATGATAATCATCTATGTGCACAGGTCCCCTAGATACCGAACACTAAACAGCCAATTTCTCTTCTGGGAAAACTGGTTAATACCCAGGCTGCCTTGCTAAGGTATGCTGATGATCTGTCTGTCTGATGGGTTGTTGGTCCTGCATATACCTGGTGCTTGGCGGCCATAGGGGAGATACTGTTTGTGCACGGTAGTTGGTAATCGGTTAAAAGCACAAGCAACCTATTCAGGCATGGCCGTAACAAGTGTGAAAGTGTTGTAATCCTAAAAACTGTGGGAGGAGTAGCGACAGAAATTTGCTAAATTTCCATTGACCGTTGGTAGCTCCGCCCACTTTGGGGTGTCCTCAAATTTAACCCAGTTATTCGGATTGACACCAACAATATGTGATCCAAGTTTGGGAGCGTAGCTTCAAAATTGCATGCGAGTGGAGCGATTTGATACATTTTCCCTGTCAAAGCAAAAGGAAAAGTGGGTGTTCGGAGGCTCCGCCCTAGGGCCCGAGGTTGGGATCGCTAATAAAGCACAAGCAACGACTCGCCATAGGCCGAAAAAGTGTGAAAGTTTGGGGGTCTGTAGCACAAAAACTGTAGGAGAAGTGAAAACGGGGGCGGAGAATAATAATAATAATAATAATAAGCTGAAATAATCGAATAACAATATGTTGGCTTTGACAAGCCAACATAATAATTTTGTCTTTGTCTGTTTTATAAAGCAAGAATCACAAAAATAAACGTGGCCTAAATGGGTGGGACTGCTCCAGACCCCAAACACTGTGGCGTGTTTCTAACTGGAGGCAGTTCCTCCACATGTGGTTACGCAGCGACAGCTATCCCCAGCAAAAATTGCATACAATGGAGGATGGCGCGAACCACAAGCACCACACAAACATCCTACACAAAATAAAACATGTGCGGATGAAAATATATAAACACATAACTCACAGAAAAAAGATGCACCACATGGATAAGCAACTGACAACACTGGCTAATCCCTCACTCTGGTGTTAAAAGCTGAGAGATTCGCCAATATTTCCAATCAGGAACATATCGGAGCCCCTTTAGGCACCACTACACGGTATCTCAGCATGACATGGGGTCCTACCACTAGACTACCTATGGTGTGTGAACAAGGTCTGAACAGGTATTAAGTAGCCTACAGCCCCATCCCACTCACCTGCACTGCAGGACCAACAATGCAATGGGGAACACATGAGGCCACAAGCTACACCTACAGCAGACCATGTGACACCGGCTTCCAGGTGCAACAGAATGTTTACAAGCCATATGCAATGGCACATTCAATACATATAAAACAAGAATCACAAAAATAAACGTGGCCTAAATGGGTGGGACTGCTCCAGACCCCAAACACTGTGGCGTGTTTCTAACTGGGGGGCAGTTCCTCCGCATGTGGTTCGCAGCGAACGGCTATCCCCAGCAAAAATTGCATACAATGGAGGATGCCGGCGCGAACCACAAGCACCACACAAACATCCTACACAAAATAAAACATGTGCGGATGAAAATATATAAACACATAACTCACAGAAAAAAGATGCACCACATGGATAAGCAACTGACAACACTGGCTAATCCCTCACTCTGGTGTTAAAAGCTGAGAGATTCGCCAATATTTCCAATCAGGAACATATCGGAGCCCCTTTAGGCACCACTACACGGTATCTCAGCATGACATGGGGTCCTACCACTAGACTACCTATGGTGTGTGAACAAGGTCTGAACAGGTATTAAGTAGCCTACAGCCCCATCCCACTCACCTGCACTGCAGGACCAACAATGCAATGGGGAACACATGAGGCCGCAAGCTACACCTACAACAGACCATGTGACACCGGCTTCCAGGTGCAACAGAATGTTTACAAGCCATATGCAATGGCACATTCAATACATATAAAACAAGAATCACAAAAATAAACGTGGCCTAAATGGGTGGGACTGCTCCAGACCCCAAACACTGTGGCGTGTTTCTAACTGGGGGCAGTTCCTCCGCATGTGGTTCGCAGCGAGCGGCTATCCCCAGCAAAAATTGCATACAATGGAGGATGCCGGCGCGAACCACAAGCACCACACAAACATCCTACACAAAATAAAACATGTGCGGATGAAAATATATAAACACATAACTCACAGAAAAAAGATGCACCACATGGATAAGCAACTGACAACACTGGCTAATCCCTCACTCTGGTGTTAAAAGCTGAGAGATTCGCCAATATTTCCAATCAGGAACATATCGGAGCCCCTTTAGGCACCACTACACGGTATCTCAGCATGACATGGGGTCCTACCACTAGACTACCTATGGTGTGTGAACAAGGTCTGAACAGGTATTAAGTAGCCTACAGCCCCATCCCACTCACCTGCACTGCAGGACCAACAATGCAATAGGGAACACATGAGGCCATAAGCTACACCTACAACAGACCATGTGACACCGGCTTCCAGGTGCAACAGAATGTTTACAAGCCATATGCAATGGCACATTCAATACATATAAAACAAGAATCACAAAAATAAACGTGGCCTAA
Source organism: Bufotes viridis (assembly GCA_033119425.1). NCBI lineage: Eukaryota > Metazoa > Chordata > Amphibia > Anura > Bufonidae > Bufotes > Bufotes viridis. Next base: position 128,376,834 of record CM065596.1, read on the forward strand.
ATGGGTGGGACTGCTCCAGACCCCAAACACTGTGGCGTGTTTCTAACTGGGGGCAGTTCCTCCGCATGTGGTTCGCAGCGACGGCTATCCCCAGCAAAAATTGCATACAATGGAGGATGCCGGCGCGAACCACAAGCACCACACAAACATCCTACACAAAATAAAACATGTGCGGATGAAAATATATAAACACATAACTCACAGAAAAAAGATGCACCACATGGATAAGCAACTGACAACACTGGCTAATCCCTCACTCTGGTGTTAAAAGCTGAGAGATTCGCCAATATTTCCAATCAGGAACATATCGGAGCCCCTTTAGGCACCACTACACGGTATCTCAGCATGACATGGGGTCCTACCACTAGACTACCTATGGTGTGTGAACAAGGTCTGAACAGGTATTAAGTAGCCTACAGCCCCATCCACTCACCTGCACTGCAGGACCAACAATGCAATGGGGAACACATGAGGCCATAAGCTACACCTACAACAGACCATGTGACACCGGCTTCCAGGTGCAACAGAATGTTTACAAGCCATATGCAATGGCACATTCAATACATATAAAACAGAATCACAAAAATAAACGTGGCCTAAATGGGTGGGACTGCTCCAGACCCCAAACACTGTGGCGTGTTTCTAACTGGGAGCCACGTTTATTTTTGTGATTCTTGTTTATATGTATTGAATGTGCCATTGCATATGGCTTGTAAACATTCTGTTGCACCTGAAGCCGGTGTCACATGGTCTGTGTAGGTGTAGCTTGCGCCTCATGTGTTCCCCATTGCATTGTTGGTCCTGCAGTGCAGGTGAGTGGGATGGGGCTGTAGGCTACTTAATACCTGTTCAGACCTTGTTCACACACCATAGGTAGTCTAGTGGTAGGACCCCATGTCATGCTGAGATACCGTGTAGTGGTGCCTAAAGGGGCTCCGATATGTTCCTGATTGGAAATATTGGCGAATCTCTCAGCTTTTAACACCAGAGTGAGGGATTAGCCAGTGTTGTCAGTTGCTTATCCATGTGGTGCATCTTTTTTCTGTGAGTTATTTGTCTGTTTTATAAAGGACAAAAATTATGAATAAAAACGTTTTATAGACATTATGCAAAGACAGTGTTTGATGATAATAGCATAGTTTTTCTGAGATCAAGGATCCTAATATACGACTATATATATTTATATAGTGTAAAACAGCCTGTCCCTTTAAGGTATAATACTCAATCAAACATACAGTAAGGTAGCTGACTAAAAAAATAATCTTTGTATTTTATGAAACAGACAAAGACAGACTTACAGACATTTACCCTAGCCTGCCTATCATAAAATCTTATTAATATTTGCATTATTACATAAAACATTTAATGGACAACACAGAACAGCTCTCCCCTATAGCCGCCAACAACCCATCAGACAGACAGATCATCAGCATACCTTAGCAAGGCAGCCTGGGTATTAACCAGTTTTCCCAGAAAGGAAATTGTCTGTTTAGTGTTCGGTATCTAGGGGGACCTGTGCACATAGATGATTATCATTAGGGTGACAACATTTTTTTTTTTTTTTTTTTTTTTATATGCCACCTAGCTCTCATCTCAATGATTAGGAAGGCTGCACAGTTTTTTTTTTATTTTGCAATTTTTTAAAGACTAACTTTATAATCTTTCTATTCTGTTTTGTCATATAAACTCATTTGCATACCATGGGACTATGGGAAAGCCATGCAAATCGTGTTTCAGTTTACAAACAAGGCAGATACTGCTATATTGCTCATTAGCATTTCTTGGTCATGTGTATGCAAATGAGTTTTAAATGTTGGGAAATGTTTATGCAGCTCTCTTAGGCAGTGAGAGAGGAGTTAGGCTGGCATATAAAATTACAATTTTTGTCGCCCTAATGATAATGGTCTAGGGTCCAGGCCCCTCTAGATAGCCAACCAATGCTAAGCAATTTCTCTCCTTTTGGATTGAGAACTTATGTTTGAAAGCTTATAATTGTCATTGTAAGGTATGCTGATGCCCTGTCTTATGGATAGATAGTCAGCCTGCACATACCTGGCTTTTGGCATAAACTGAGTGGATTAAGTTAAATGTAATAGAATATGATTATTAATGATATATCATTTTCAGAAAGGACTTTTTCTTGGTTTGAGGGTTGGGGTGGACAGAGGATACTAGATAATACTCTCCCTGCTTTAACATTGCAGCTTTAGATTGAATTTACTATGTCTGGATTTGGTAGGAAGGTAAGCTGAATGTAATAATGCAGGGCGAATGGAACTGTTCGCTGGCAGAAGCAAACGCGAACTGTTCGCAGTACAGTTCGGGACATCTCTAATTTTAAGTACTCCACCAACTTACTAGCGTCACTACTGTATAATATAAACATATTCTGTGCGGGTGTCATACTCTAATTTCTCTCATCTGATGATTAATGGTGATCTCCTTTGGTTACAGATGAGTGAACCAATTTGTACTGAATTGGGTTCACTATGAAACATTTTGTCCGGCATCTCAACCCAAAGCTTTTCACGTTTGTATTGGACGAACCTAGTAAAATGGCGAGCCATTTAACCGCTCATATTGGTGGGAAAAAGTTAGTAGATAGAGAGAACACAAGAAGTTCAGTTTTTGAAAGATTCAATTTCAGATAGAGGGAGGACATAATGTTAGAGACAGAGGTCAGACAGTCACTGTTTTTCTGTAATACAGCAGGGGTGATGTTCAATTGGGGCTGTGTAAAGCGAGAAGAGGAGAGGGCCTAGGACTGAAGGAGAGGAAAAGAAGTGGAGCCGGCGAATGATACACTGAAAGAGCAGTCAGAGAGATATTAAGAAAACCAGGAGAGCAGTGTCCTTTAGGCCGATAGATTGGAGCATGGTGAGTAGGAGATGGTGGTCTACAGTGTCAAAAGCTGCAGAGAGGTCAATGGGAATGAGCAGAGAGTAGTCACCATTGCATTTTGCTGTCAGGAGGTCATTTGTCACTTTGGTGAGGGCAGTTACTGTAGAATGCAGCGTGTGGAAACCATATTGTAATAGATCAAGAAGAGAGTGAGCAGAGAAATAGTGGATAAGGAGAGAGTAGACCAGATGCTCTAGGAGTTCAGAGATAAGGGGAAGATTGGAGACAGGTCTGTGGTTAGCTGAACAGGATGGGTCAAGAGTAGTGTTGAGCGAACAGTTCGAGCATCGTTCGGGTTCGTACTGAATTTTGGGGTGTCCGGGACACAGACCCGAACCCGGACATTTTCAAAAAAGTTCGGATTCGGGTCCGTTGTTCGTCGATTACTTCCCGCTTTCTGAAGGACTGCACAGCAGCCAATCAGCTAGCGTTTTACTTCTTGCCCTAAGAGCCCATCACAGCCATGCCTACTAATAGCATGGCTGTGATTGGCCAAGTGCAGCATGTGACCCAGCCTCTATTTAAGCTGGAGTCACGTAGCGCCGCACGTCACACTGCTCTGATTAGTGTAGGGAGAGGACGCAGCTTCTGTCAGGGCGAGATTAGGCAGGTTAAAGTCAGCAACAGCACCTAATGAACGGATCGATCTACAGCTGAGAATCATTGAACTTCCGCTAGTTACTTGCTCGCTGGTTTTTAGGCTGCACAGAGCGTTTTTCTGTCACTTATTTTCTGGGTTGATTGGCGGCCATTTTGTCACTTGTGGTGCACCAGAAGAAGCTGCCACCAAGTCCATCAATACTAGTTTTTTTTTTTGCTATATCCTACATCAGGGGCTTGGCTGTGCTAATTGTTACCCCTAGAAACTCAGGATAACAATTTCTATATTTTATTAAGGGGTTAAATACAATTGCCCAAATACCAATCCCCTAAATCTGGTGTTCCAGCTTTGGCTAGACAAGTATAATACTGTCTGCTGTCTGGCAAAGGATAGATTTTTTTCTGGGGTGAAATTCAATTGCCAAAATAGCAATACCATAAATCAGTGGTTTCAGCTATGGCTGGCAAAATATAATAGTGTCTGCCAAAACATATATTTTGTTCTGGGGTGTAATTCACTTGCCAAAATAGCAATACCCTGAATCTGGTGTCCCAGCTGTTGCAGGCCAGATTTAATAGTGTCTGCTAAAACATATATTTTGTTCTGGGGTGTAATTAATCTTGCAAAATAGCAATACCCTGAATCTGGTGTCCCAGCAGTTGCAGGCCAGATTTCATAGTGTCTGCTAAAACATATATTTTGTTCTGGGGTGTAATTAATCTTGCAAAATAGCAATACCCTGAATCTGGTGTCCCAGCAGTTGCAGGCCAGATTTCATAGTGTCCGCTAAAACATATATTTTGTTCTGGGGTGAAATTAATCTTGCAAAATAGCAATACCCTGAATCTGGTGTCCCAGCAGTTGCAGGCCAGATTTCATAGTGTCTGCTAAAACATATATTTTGTTCTGGGGTGTAATTAATCTTGCAAAATAGCAATACCCTGAATCTGGTGTCCCAGCAGTTGCAGGCCAGATTTCATAGTGTCCGCTAAAACATATATTTTGTTCTGGGGTGAAATTAATCTTGCAAAATAGCAATACCCTGAATCTGGTGTCCCAGCAGTTGCAGGCCAGATTTCATAGTGTCCGCTAAAACATATATTTTGTTCTGGGGTGAAATTAATCTTGCAAAATAGCAATACCCTGAATCTGGTGTCCCAGCAGTTGCAGGCCAGATTTCATAGTGTCCGCTAAAACATATATTTTGTTCTGGGGTGAAATTAATCTTGCAAAATAGCAATACCCTGAATCTGGTGTCCCAGCAGTTGCAGGCCAGATTTCATAGTGTCCGCTAAAACATATATTTTGTTCTGGGGTGAAATTAATCTGGCAAAATAGCAATACCCTGAATCTGGTGTCCCAGCAGTTGCAGGCCAGATTTCATAGTGTCCGCTAAAACATATATTTTGTTCTGGGGTGAAATTAATCTTGCAAAATAGCAATACCCTGAATCTGGTGTCCCAGCAGTTGCAGGCCAGATTTCATAGTGTCCGCTAAAACATATATTTTGTTCTGGGGTGAAATTAATCTTGCAAAATAGCAATACCCTGAATCTGGTGTCCCAGCAGTTGCAGGCCAGATTTCATAGTGTCTGCTAAAACATATATTTTGTTCTGGGGTGAAATTAATCTTGCAAAATAGCAATACCCTGAATCTGGTGTCCCAGCAGTTGCAGGCCAGATTTCATAGTGTCCGCTAAAACATATATTTTGTTCTGGGGTGAAATTAATCTGGCAAAATAGCAATACCCTGAATCTGGTGTCCCAGCAGTTGCAGGCCAGATTTCATAGTGTCCGCTAAAACATATATTTTGTTCTGGGGTGAAATTAATCTTGCAAAATAGCAATACCCTGAATCTGGTGTCCCAGCAGTTGCAGGCCAGATTTCATAGTGTCCGCTAAAACATATATTTTGTTCTGGGGTGAAATTAATCTGGCAAAATAGCAATACCCTGAATCTGGTGTCCCAGCAGTTGCAGGCCAGATTTCATAGTGTCTGCTAAAACATATATTTTGTTCTGGGGTGAAATTAATCTTGCAAAATAGCAATACCCTGAATCTGGTGTCCCAGCAGTTGCAGGCCAGATTTCATAGTGTCCGCTAAAACATATATTTTGTTCTGGGGTGAAATTAATCTTGCAAAATAGCAATACCCTGAATCTGGTGTCCCAGCAGTTGCAGGCCAGATTTCATAGTGTCCGCTAAAACATATATTTTGTTCTGGGGTGAAATTAATCTGGCAAAATAGCAATACCCTGAATCTGGTGTCCCAGCAGTTGCAGGCCAGATTTCATAGTGTCCGCTAAAACATATATTTTGTTCTGGGGTGAAATTAATCTTGCAAAATAGCAATACCCTGAATCTGGTGTCCCAGCAGTTGCAGGCCAGATTTCATAGTGTCTGCTAAAACATATATTTTGTTCTGGGGTGTAATTAATCTTGCAAAATAGCAATACCCTGAATCTGGTGTCCCAGCAGTTGCAGGCCAGATTTCATAGTGTCCGCTAAAACATATATTTTGTTCTGGGGTGAAATTAATCTTGCAAAATAGCAATACCCTGAATCTGGTGTCCCAGCAGTTGCAGGCCAGATTTCATAGTGTCTGCTAAAACATATATTTTGTTCTGGGGTGTAATTAATCTTGCAAAATAGCAATACCCTGAATCTGGTGTCCCAGCAGTTGCAGGACAGATTTCATAGTGTCCGCTAAAACATATATTTTGTTCTGGGGTGAAATTAATCTTGCAAAATAGCAATACCCTGAATCTGGTGTCCCAGCAGTTGCAGGCCAGATTTCATAGTGTCTGCTAAAACATATATTTTGTTCTGGGGTGAAATTAATCTTGCAAAATAGCAATACCCTGAATCTGGTGTCCCAGCAGTTGCAGGCCAGATTTCATAGTGTCCGCTAAAACATATATTTTGTTCTGGGGTGAAATTAATCTTGCAAAATAGCAATACCCTGAATCTGGTGTCCCAGCAGTTGCAGGCCAGATTTCATAGTGTCCGCTAAAACATATATTTTGTTCTGGGGTGAAATTAATCTTGCAAAATAGCAATACCCTGAATCTGGTGTCCCAGCAGTTGCAGGCCAGATTTCATAGTGTCTGCTAAAACATATATTTTGTTCTGGGGTGTAATTAATCTTGCAAAATAGCAATACCCTGAATCTGGTGTCCCAGCAGTTGCAGGACAGATTTCATAGTGTCAGCTAAAACATATATTTTGTTCTGGGGTGAAATTAATCTTGCAAAATAGCAATACCCTGAATCTGGTGTCCCAGCAGTTGCAGGGCAGATTTCATAGTGTCTGCTAAAACATATATTTTGTTCTGGGGTGTAATTAATCTTGCAAAATAGCAATACCCTGAATCTGGTGTCCCAGCAGTTGCAGGACAGATTTCATAGTGTCTGCTAAAAAATATATTTTGTTCTGGGGTGAAATTAATCTGGCAAAATATCAATACCCTGAATCTGGTGTCCCAGCAGTTGCAGGCCAGATTTCATAGTGTCCGCTAAAACATATATTTTGTTCTGGGGTAAAATTAATCTGGCAAAATAGCAATACCCTGAATCTGGTGTCCCAGCAGTTGCAGGCCAGATTTCATAGTGTCCGCTAAAACATAGATTTTGTTCTGGGGTGTAATTAATCTTGCAAAATAGCAATACCCTGAATCTGGTGTCCCAGCAGTTGCAGGCCAGATTTTATAGTGTCTGCTAAAACATATATTTTGTTCTGGGGTGTAATTAATCTTGCAAAATAGCAATACCCTGAATCTGGTGTCCCAGCAGTTGCAGGACAGATTTCATAGTGTCCGCTAAAACATATATTTTATCTGGGGTGAAATTCAATTCCTAAAATAGCAATACCATAAATCAGTGGTTTCAGTTGTGGCTGGCAAAATAGAATAGTGTCCGCCAAAACATATATTGAAATCAATACATTGGGCCAAATATTTTTTTCCTTATTGTGGTGCTTGGTGAACGGTAACAATGAGGAAAACATCTAGTAAGTATCGCGGACGCGGACGTGGTGGTGTTAGTGTACCCTCTGGTGCTGGGAGAGGACGTGGCCATTCTGCCACAGCCACACGTCCTAGTGAACCAACTACCTCAGGTTCCAGTACCCGCCAGAATTTACAGCGATATTTGGTGGGGCCCAATGCCATTCTGAGGATGGTAAGGCCTGAGCAGGTACAGGCGCTAGTCAATTGGGTGGCTGACTGTGGATCCAGCACGTTCACAACATTATCTCCCACCCAGTCTTCTGCAGAAAGCGCACAGGTGGCACCTGAAAACCAAGCCTATCAGTCTGTCACATCACCCCCATGCATATCAGGGAAACTGTCTGAGCCTCAAGTTATGCAGCAGTCTCTTATGCTGTTTGAAGACTCTGCTGGCAGGGTTTCCCAAGGGAATCCATCTAGCCCTTCCCCAGTGGTGGAAGACATAGAATGCACTGATGCACAACCACTGATGTTTCCTGATGATGAGGACATGGGAATACCACCTCATCGGAGTCCGCACGTCTCTGATGATGACGAAACACAGGTGCCAACTGCTGCGTCTTTCTGCAGTGTGCAGACCGAACAGGAGGTCAGGGAGGAAGACTGTGTGGAAGACGATGCAGGGGACGATGAGGTCCTAGACCCCACATGGAATGAAGGTCGTGCCACTGACTTTCATAGTTCAGAGGAAGAGGCAGTGGTGAGACCGAGCCAACAGCGTAGCAAAAGAGGGAACAGGGGGCAAAAGCAGACCAGTCGCCGCCAAGAGAGTTCGCCTGCTACTGGCCACCGCCACCGGGGACCGAGCACCCCAAAGGCAGCTTCAAGGAGTTCCCTGGCATGGCACTTCTTTAAACAATGTGCTGACGACAAGACCCGAGTGGTTTGCACGCTGTGCCATCAGATCCTGAAGCGAGGCATTAACGTTCTGAACCTTATCACAACCTGCATAACCAGGCATCTACATGCAAAGCATGAACTGCAGTGGAGTAAACACCTTAAAAGCAAGGAACTCACTCAGGCTCCCCCTGCTCCCTCTTTTGCTGCTGCCTCGGCCTCTTCCTCCGCCTCGGGAGGAACGTTGGCACCTGCCGCCCACCAAACAGAGGATGTGCCACCGACACCACCACCTGCGTCACCAAGCATCTCCACAATGTCACACAGCAGCATTCAGCTCTCCATCTCACAAACCTTGGAGAGAAAGCGTAAATTCCCACCTAGCCACCCTCGAGCCCTGGGCCTGAATGCCAGCATTTCTAAACTACTGGCCTTTGAAATGCTGTCATTCAGGCTGGTGGACACAGACAGCTTCAAACAGCTGATGTCCATGGCTGTCCCACAGTATGTTGTTCCCAGCCGCCACTACTTCTCCAAGACAGCTGTGCCTTCTCTGCACAACCAAGTATCCGATAAAATCAAGTGTGCACTGCGCAACGCCATCTGTGGCAAGGTCCACCTAACCACAGATACGTGGACCAGTAAGCACGGCCAGGGACGCCATATCTCCCTAACTGCACACTGGGTAAATGTAGTGGCGGCTGGGCCCCAGGCGGAGAGTTCCTTGGCGCACATCCTTCCGCTGCCAAGGATCGCAGGGCATCATTCTTTGCCTCCTGTAGCCTCCTCCTCCTACTCGGCTTCCTCCTCCTCTGCTTACACCAGCTCATCCAGTCAGCCACACGCCTTCACCACCAACTTCAGCACAGCCCGGGGTAAACGTCAGCAGGCCATTCTGAAACTCATATGTTTGGGGGACAGGTTCCACACCGCGCAGGATTTGTGGCGGGGTATTGAACAACAGACCGACCAGTGGTTGCTGCCGGTGGGCCTCAAGCCCGGCCTGGTGGTGTGCGATAATGGGCGAAATCTCGTCGCAGCTCTGGGACTAGCCGGTTTGACGCACATCCCTTGCCTGGCGCATGTGCTGAATTTGGTGGTGCAGAAGTTCATTCACAACTACCCCGACATGTCAGAGCTGCTGCATAAAGTGCGGGCCGTCTGTGCGCGCTTCCGGCGTTCACATCCTGCCGCTGCTCGCCTGTCTGCGCTACAGCGGAACTTCTGCCTTCCCGCTCACCGCCTCATATGCGACGTGCCCACCAGGTGGAACTCCACCTTGCACATGCTGGAGAGACTGTGCGAGCATCAGCAGGCCATAGTGGAGTTTCAGCTGCAGCACGCACGCGTCAGTCGCACTGCGGAACAGCACCACTTCACCACCAATGATTGGGCCTCCATGCGAGACCTGTGTGCCCTGTTGCGCTGTTTCAAATAATCCACCAACATGGCCAGTGGCGATTACACCGTTATCAGCGTTACAATACCACTTCTATGTCTCCTTGAGAAAACGCTTAGGGCGATGATGGAAGAGGAGGTGGCCCAGGAGGAGGAGGAGGAGGAGGATGAGGGGTCATTTTTAGCACTTTCAGGCCAGTCTGTTAGAAGTGGCTCAGAGGGAGGTTTTTTGCAACAGCAGAGGCCAGGTACAAATGTGGCCAGCCAGGGCCCACTACTGGAGGACGAGGAGGAGGTGGAGGAGGATGAGGATGAAGCAGGTTCACAGCGGGGTGGCACCCGACACAGCTCAGGCCCATCACTGGTGCGTGGCTGGGGGGATACGGAGGACGATGACGATACGCCTCCCACAGAGGACAGCTTGTCCTTACCTCTGGGGAGCCTGGCACACATGAGCGACTACATGCTGCAGTGCCTGCGCAACGACAGCAGAGTTGCGCACATTTTAACGTGTGCGGACTACTGGGTTGCCACCCTGCTGGATGTACAAAGACAATGTGCCCACCTTACTTCCTGCACTGGAGCGTGATAGGAAGATGCGCGAGTACAAGCGCACGTTGGTAGAGGCGCTCCTGAGAGCATTCCCAAATGTCACAGGGGAACAGGTAGAAGCCCAATGCAAAGGCAGAGGAGGAGTAAGAGGTCGCCAACGCAGCAGTGTCACGGCCAGCTCTTCTGAGGGCAGGGTTAGCATGGCAGAAATGTGGAAAAGTTTTGTCTCCACGCCACAGTTAACTGCACAACCACCTGATACGGAACGTGTTAGCAGGAGGCAGCATTTCACTAACATGGTTGAACAGTACGTCTGCACACCCCTCCACGTACTGACTGATGGTCCGGCCCCATTCAACTTCTGGGTCTCCAAATTGTCCACGTGGCCAGAGTTAGCATTTTATGCCTTGGAGGTGCTGGCCTGCCCGGCGGCCAGCGTTTTGTCTGAACGTGTATTCAGCACGGCAGGGGGCGTCATTACTGACAAACGCAGCCGCCTGTCCACAGCCAACGTGGACAAGCTGACGTTCATAAAAATGAACCAGGCATGGATCCCACAGGACCTGTGCCTCCCTTGTGCAGAATAGACATTTATAACTGCCTCCCCATCAACCATGTATTCTTGTACTCCGGGGCACTTCTTTATTGAATCCTCATTTTTTTAACTTTACCATGATCTTGCGGTGCAACCCAAAGTTGAATGAACCTCTACTCTGTCTGAGTGCTGGTCCGAAATAAATGAGAGTGGCCTTCTCTGGTGGTGGTTGATATGACGCATGATTCCTTGCTGTGGGACCTGTATCCTCTGTCTGGGTGCTGGTCCCAAATAAATGAGAGTGGCCTTCTCCGGTGGTGGTTTATATGACGCATGATTCCTTGCTGTGGGACCTCTCTCCTCTGTCTGGGTGCTGGTCCGAAATAAATGAGTGGCCTTCTCCGGTGGTGGTTGATATGACGCATGATTCCTTGCTGTGTGACCTGTATCCTCTGTCTGGGTGCTGGTCCCAAATAAATGAGTGGCCTTCTCCGGTGGTGGTTGATATGACGCATGATTCCTTGCTGTGGGACCTGTATCCTCTGTCTGGGTGCTGGTCCGAAATAAATGAGAGTGGCCTTCTCCAGTGGTGGGTGATATGACGCATGATTCCTTGCTGTGGGTCCTGTATCCTCTGTCTGGGTGCTGGTCCCAAATAAATGAGAGTGGCCTTCTCCGGTGGTGGTTGATATGACGCATGATTCCTTGCTGTGGGACCTCTCTCCTCTGTCTGGGTGCTGGTCCCAAATAAATGAGAGTGGCCTTCTCCGGTAGTGGTTGATATGACGCATAATTCCTTGCTGTGGGACCTGTATCCTCTGTCTGGGTGCTGGTCCCAAATAAATGAGAGTGGCCTTCTCCGGTGGTGGTTGATATGACGCATGATTCCTTGCTGTGGGACCTCTCTCCTCTGTCTGGGTGCTGGTCCCAAATAAATGAGAGTGGCCTTCTCCGGTGGTGGTTGATATGACGCATGATTCCTTGCTGTGGGACCTCTCTCCTCTGTCTGGGTGCTGGTCCGAAATAAATGTGAGTGGCCTTCTCCGTTGGTGGTTGATATGACGCATGATTCCTTGCTGTGGGACCTGTATCCTCTGTCTGGGTGCTGGTCCCAAATAAATGAGAGTGGCCTTCTCCAGTGGTGGTTGATATGACGCCTTATTCCTTGCTGTGGGACCTGTATCCTCTGTCTGGGTGCTGGTCCGAAATAAATGAGAGTGGCCTTCTCCAGTGGTGGGTGATATGACGCATGATTCCTTGCTGTGGGACCTCTCTCCAATTGATATTGGTTAATTTTTATTTATTTTATTTTAATTCATTTCCCTATCCACATTTGTTTGCAGGGGATTTACCTACATTTTGCTGCCTTTGGCAGCCCTCTAGCCCTTTCCTGGACTATTTTACAGCCTTTTTAGTGCCTAAAAGTTCCCGAACCTTTTCGGGAAGTTCGGCCGAACTTCTCGAACCCGAACATCCAGGTGTTCGCTCATCTCTAGTCAAGAGAAGTTGTTTTTTTTTATAATGGAGTAATTATAGAGTGTTTGAAAGAGGAAAGAAAGATATGAGAAGAGAGAGAGGTTGAAGATTGTTCTTAGGTGAGCGGTGGCAGCCGGAGAGAGAAACTGGAGTAGTTGTGAGGGAATGGGGTCAGAAGTACATATTATAGACGGCGGAGCTAGTGCCGAGAGTGGATGGCGGTGTGAGAATGTAGCTCCGTCTGCAGCATCGCCCAAAAAGCTTGATATTACTGCCTGGCCGACCTATGATGGTGAAGATAGGTGGCTCTAAACCTGGAGAACACCAGGGTCAACAAAAAACGGCGATTACAAGTGGAGAAATGGAGAAATTTATCAAGAAAGCCGCAGCCTCATATGTAGCGCGAGATGGCAAGATGGCGCCGGCTTCTCCTCGTGTACCCGGACGCAAGCCTGCAGATCCTGACGAATGGCCGCAGGGAGGCGAGCCCGACATAGACACTCTACCTATATCTCGCTCCTTTTTGAAAGAGACACTGGCCTCCTCTCTAGCGACTGCCCTAGAACCTATTAGTTCGGACATTGCGGACATTAAACAAGATATCCGTCATGTGGGCAGGAGAGTCGAAGCACTAGAAGATGCCCAAATACCTACGCTTCAACATCAGAGGGCAGTGGAACGACACTTAGCCTCTATTTAGGCCAATATGAACTCCCTGTACTGCGCCCTAGAAGATCAGGAAAACAGGGGACAGCGCAATAACTTGCGCTTTAGAGGCCTACCAGAAACCATCCCGCCGGGTGATATCTCCAATACTATCGTCCAGCTTTGCCTCTCCCTGCTAGGCCCAGACACGGCCCATGAAGTAATCCTTGAACGCGCGCACAGGGCTTTAAGGCCTAAACCACTGCCGACGGCCCCGCCAAGGGATATTATTTGTAAATTCTCCTGTTTTCAAGTAAAGGAAGCAGTCCTATCTAGGGCTAGAGAAACCAGGACAGTAACGTGGGATAACCATGAAGTCCTTATATTTCAAGACTTAGCACAATACACGCTGTTAAAGAGAAGAGCATTGAAGCCCCTCACGGACTGCCTCCATTCACATAACACGCCTTACAGGTGGTCGTACCCTTTTGGGCTCTCCTTTCTCCATGAGGGGAAAAGGATCTCCAGATCCACGTACACAGACTTACCATAAGTCTACGAACACCTACAGATTGACCCGCTGAACATCCAGAATTGGGATCCTGTTCAAACCCTGACTGACCTCCCGGATTTACCTTCTATAGAAGCTTGGGAGAAGCAGCGCACCCTGAAAGCGCAGAAAAATAGGAGACACACACCAGGATCGCAACCAAGACGGCTCTCAATGAACACCTAATGAGACCGACTGCACCTATTGTATGGGTTCTCTATGTAGTAACCTACAATTTCTATAATGCTGGAATGGAGACCTGTACTGAACTCACTCCACGTTGTTTGCATCTGTGGGATCTATGGCTACCACTTATGTGAACTCACCTCTGTGGGCCCCAACATGGGTCTTTGCTTCCACTATTGCTGCCGGTGTCTTATCTTTGCCCTATATTCTGCTCCTTCTCTGTGCCTCTTGGGCCTCCACCTAGGATCCGTTCCTAAAAGTATGCTCATGTGGAAGCTCTCCCTCACACTCTACTGTCTTATCTGCCTATGGCCCCTTTCACACGGGCGAGTTTTCCGCGCGGGTGCAATGCGTGAGGAGGACGCATTGCACCCGCACTGAATCCGGACCCATTCATTTCTATGGGGCTGTGCACATGAGCGGTGATTTTCACGCATCACTTCTGCGTTGCGTGAAAATCGCAGCATGTTCTATATTCTGCGTTTTTTACGCAACGCAGGCCCCATAGAAGTGAATGGGGATGCGGGAAAATCGCAAGCATCCGCAACCAAGTGCGGATGCGTTGCGATTTTCCCGCATTGTTGCTTAGCAACGGGACCCAATCTCTATTATTTCCCCTTATAACATGGTTATAAGGGGAAATAATAGCATTCTTAATAAAGAATGCATTATTAAATGATGAGGAAGGGGTTAAAAATAATAAAAGTTAACTTACCTTAGCCACTTGATCGCGTAGTCGCGATCTGTCCTCTCTTCCCTGCAGCATCGATGATCTAAAGGACCTGTGATGACGTCACATCACATGGCTCAATCACCTGCTCCATCACTATGGTGATGGAGCATGTGATTGGTCCATGTGACCATGTGACATCATCCAAGGTCCTAATCACTATCCTCAGGCTGTGGATAGTGCTTAGGACCTTGGATGATGTCACGTGGTCACATGGACCAATCACATGCTCCATCACCATAGTGATGGAGCAGGTGATTGGGCCATGTGATGCTGTGACATCATTACAGGTCCTTTACATCTTTCAAGCTAACGGAGAGGAGGCCGGGCTTCGCGATCAAATGGACCAGGTAAGTTATGATTAGTTTATTATTTTTAACCCATTCTGCACCGGGTTCAACATTAGGAGATGGCCAAGGGTATTATTTTACATTATAACTATGTTATAATGTGAAATAATACCAGCGGGACAATTTCTGACCCAAACATGCACTTCTGTGAAGAAGTGCAGGTTCGGGTCTGGGTACCAAAAGTGCCGATTTTTCTCCCGCGCGTGCAAAACGCATGACAGCGCTTTGCACTCGCAGGGAAAAATCGCGGCAATTCCCGCAACGCACCCGCACTGTTTGACGGAGTGCACCCGCAACGCCCGTCTGAAAGAGGCCTATTAAGGCACTCTGCCTTCTTAGAACTGGCATATCTTCCCTCCGTCTATTTCTTGTCATTCCATTTTTTCTCTTTCTATTTCATCCTGGCTACCTCCCTGTAGAAACACACTATGATTATGTCAGATGTTCCTGAGATGCCTGCGGTTACGGTGCCATAGGTTACTTCTGCATATTTGAAATATGATGCATATATGGGTTATCATGCTCTCTGTTATGCCTTTACTATCTCTCCTCCTTTCTCATTTTTCTAGCTCATCTTTTATTCCACTCTTATGCCTCTTTTCTCCTATGTACTCCCATAGCTCAGGAAGTGTAATCCTCTCAGCTCTCTGGTATATCCTCTCCTTACTCCTCTATTTTCAGATGCTGTCCACCTTCTTCTCCTCCTCTGGGTCATCATTATGGTTCAGGGCGATGCTATACCATGATTTCTTCCCCCCTCTCTTTCGCTTTCTTCTCTCCCAATTCCTATGCTCCTTCTATCTGGAGCTGATACATATCACCAGGTATTAACCAGATTTCGGCTTACCATGTGGTGCTATTGTTCTAGTTTTGAAGTTTTAGTTTTTGGTTTTGTTTGTTTTAGACAATGCCTCTATACTATATACAATGCAGTGTCATGTTTTTGCTCCCCATGTGATATGATTCCTATAGGTGGCCCCCTTGGACCCAGGAATCGGTCCATACTCCCTGTCATCAGTTATGGCAGAATTACAGATAGCCTCGTATAATGTTAAGGGCTTTAATGCCCCCTCGAAAAGGTGTCAGATTTTTGCTCATCTTAAGAGGAAAAACTGTTCTGTCATTCTCTTGCAAGAGACCCACTTTCGCTTTAACCATTATCCGAATCTATCTTATTCTAGCTTTCCAGAATGGTTCCACTGTGGTTCCGGTTCCTCGGCCTCTAGGGGGGTCAGCATAGGCTTCAAGAAAGGAATTCCTTTCCAACTGCTGGCACAAATTCAAGACCCAGAGGGTCGCTTCTTGCTACTGAAAGGTACCATTGCTAATCAAATCTACACTTTTATAAATGTGTACGCACCTAACGCCGGCCAGTTCGAATGGTTTGTTGGGCTGCTCCCTACTGTTGAATCCTTCATGGAGGGAGTCACCATTGTGGGAGGAGACTTCAATCTCATCTTCGAACCTAGACTGGACACTACCTCTCATAAATAGTCACTTTCGTCCAAAACTTTGACCTCCCTTAAGAAAAAATTCCTAGCACTAGGTCTAATAGATACTTGGCGGACTCTAAACCCCCTGACAAAAGATTATACATTCTACTCCAACCTTCACCACTCCTACCATAGACTGGACTATATACTTATATCTAAACAACACATTAATCTCTGTTCCAAATCCTATATAGACTCCATCCTCCATTCAGACCACTCCCCTGTTCTGACTACCATCCAGGCTCCTCAGATCCCCCCCAAATCTTACAGATGGCGGCTAAATGAACAATTGCTTTCCTCTACAGAAGATGTAGCATACATTAAGAAACATGTTGAAGAATTCTTCCAATTAAACAATCACCCTGACATTTCACCACATGTTCTCTGGGACTCCCATAAGGCAGTAATTAGGGGGCATTTTATCAGCCTAGGATCCCAACGTAAGAAAAAGCGGACTGCACTGATATCCTCCCTCCTGTCAGAGATCCACAGGATTGAGGTGATACATAAGCAATCTCTTCAAAATGCCCACCTCCTCAGGCTTGACTCTCTTCGAGCTGAACTGAAGAATCTTTTAGATTCACAATCAGCAAAATTTCAACTTTATTCTAAATATAAATACTTTGCGCATGGTGACAAAGTTTCAAAGTTTATGATGTCCAGAGTGAAAAGCAGGAAGGCTAGAAGCTTTGTTACCAGGATAGTCAAGCCTGATGGAGGTCAAGTTACCAATACTGCTGATATATCACACCAATTCCAAGCCTACTATCAATCCCTTTACAACATTAATGCTCCTACACCTTCAAACACTCTCTCCTCTGACTCTAATCTCATCCATACATTCCTTCAACAGGCCAACCTTCCCAAACTAGAACCTCATCAAATTGACGCCCTACGTGCTCCCTTCTCACCTGAGGAGCTATTGACTGCCATCAAACTATTACCTAAAGGGAAAGCCCCTGGACCAGATGGCCTATCGGCGTTATACTACTCCACCCTTAAACATTCCTTATCTACTCACCTCCTACAGGTCTGTAATGCAGCTCTGACGGGCCTCCCATTGTCCCCAGAAATGACGAAAGCTACTATCACTATAATCCCTAAAGAGGGAAAGGATCCCTCCTCATGTGCCAACTATCGCCCCATCTCATTACTGAATATAGACCTTAAACTCCTTGCTAAAATGCTGGCTACCCGTCTTTCCCCTTTGTTGCCCCAGCTAATTCATAAAGACCAAACGGTTTTTGTCATAGGTAGAGAGGGCAAAGACAACTCTACAAGAATTATCAATGCCATTTCCTTTGTCACTAAACATCGCCTGCCCCTGGTCCTCCTCAGCACCGACGCCGAGAAAGCATTCGATCGTGTGAATTGGGACTACATGAAGAAGGCGCTTGAGTGCTTTAGCCTTCCTGAAGCTTTTGTTAAAGCGATTTTCTCTATGTATCACAATGCCTCGGCGTCGGTGCTGGTGAATGACACACGCTCCCCCCTCTTTCTTATCAAGAACGGGACAAGACAGGGGTGTCCCCTTTTGCCCCTTTTTTGGCCATGGAGCCGTTACTCCAATTAATCAGGCAAAATACCCATATTAAAGGGCTATCTCTGGGTGGCCATGAGCATACAGTTGCGGCATTTGCCGACGACCTTATGGTCCTGATCACTAATCCAGATAAATCTCTACCTCTGCTCACAGACCTATTTGAGCAATTTGGCAGGTTATCTAATTTTAAAGTAAATATGAACAAATCCTTTGTCCTTGATATCGGTATCCCCCCAGAACTTAGATCTGTCCTAGCCCGACATTCACCTTTTAACTGGGAAGCTCCCTCTATCACCTATCTTGGGGTTAAACTCTGCTCGGATCCATACCCTCCAACTCTCTCATGAACACTCCAACTCTCTCATGGTTTGGCCGCAAAAATATGGTAACCTCTTTAGTGATCCCTAGATTAAATTACCTCCAACAAGTCCTTCCCATACCTATTCCCAAAACTTTCTACACTGCCCTAAACAAATTAATCAGGTCTTTCATTTGGAACAACAAACATCCGCGCTTCGCACTTTCTACCTTGAATAGACCCAGGCTATATGGTGGAATAGGACTCCCACATGCAAATTTATATTATAAGGCTATTCTTCTGGCCAGGTCCATAGACTGGTTCTGAAATACCGCAAATAAATCCTGGATTAATATGGAATCTGCCCAATCACTACACCCCTTTAGAAATATCTTGACAGGGCCCCATGAACGGGACAAATTTCTGCCATGCTCCTCTCCCACTGTTAAAGCCACTTTGGCAGCTTGGGATTGGTTTATCACCTCACCATGGGGTTTTCCCCTCCCCTCACCGTTACTCCAAGTAAAGGACATTATTGCATTAGCACCTATAGAACTTATCGACAGTCTTCCTATATGTCTTAAAACACTGGACACCCCTGTAGTCAAGTTATTTGACAGTACGGGGATGATCACTGAGACTTCTATACTTGCAACTCACCCTGACTTGATTAAATACCGTCAAGGCGCCCGTTTTCTCTTGTCATACATCTCCAAGCATATCTGGCTCTCGTCCCTGCTTAGACCACTTACCTGGTTCGAGAGTGTCATTTCTAGCCCTGTCTCACCTGTAAAGCTTATATCGAAACTTTATAGGCGACTAAGTAGCCCAATCCTCATGCCAAAACCAGCATTTGTGGGGCTATGGGAGAAGGACCTGGACGTCCTTTTCTCTGATATCCAGCACTCTAAATTGTTTCTGACTCCCCACACTTCATCGAGATGTGTCAGGATTCAGGAGAACGGATACAAACTGCTCTCTAGGTGGTATAAAACACCCGATATCACGTGTAGGTTCTCCTCCCAGGGTTCGGACAGGTGCTGGAGATGCAAAACCGACAGAGGTTCATTTTACCACATTTGGTGGTCTTGCCCAATTGTAGCCAAGTGGTGGAACTCCATTTTTGACAAATGTAATGCAATATGTAATACAAAAGTAGCTCCCAACCCACCCCCTTCTAGCTTTACTTAACCTAGATCAGACAGACCCTCCAATTACACACGCTTATTTATTCCGTCAATTGTTATGTGCTGTTCGCTTATTGTTGCCGAGACATTGGCTTACCCCAGAAACCCCTACCTTGGAGCATTGGCTTAATAAAATTGACTCTCTTTATAGGTTCGAAGAATTAGCGGCATGGGAGACATACTCCCATAGAAAATTCAAGTTTAGATAGCTAGCTGGGGAACGTTTTAGATACTTGAAAACGTAATTAAGCAATTACATGATGCACCTATATAAGTCTTATGCTTATGATGTAACTGAGACAATGTCTTAGTTTCTGTTATAAGGTTAACTAGTTGTCTTTTACTCTTTTTTTTTTTTTTATTTTATTTATTATCTCAAAAAGTACAAATTTATAAAAAGAACAAAATTACACAATTATCCCCAACCCAACCCACAACCCCCCCCCCCTCCCACCTTGCAAGGAAAAGAAGAAAAAAAAAAAAAAAGACACATAACTACTTAACCATCCCATTCCTTCCAGGTACTGTCCCACTTTGCATAGGACCCTCTTTGGCTGTACAAGATCTTCTCATAGCTTTTCACCTTCCTGACCAAACTTAACCAGTTCCTGCAATCTGGGGCAGAAAAAGAGCACCAATTTCTGGATACAAGAAGCCTAGCTAAGAACATCACTTTAGTCAAAAACCGGCGCTTTATGAGTTGACAATTAACCTCCGATAAATTCCCCAAGACCCAAACTTTGGGAGAATGAGGAATATCAATTTTAAGTTTCTGGGTCAAGGTTGTTTGAACCATTCTCCAAAAATTGCGCACCGTCGGGCAATCCCAGAACAGATGTAAGTGATCTGCCCTGGGATCACCACAACGGGGGCAATCGGAGGAAACTCTAAATCCTCTCCTATGGAGCCATAAGGGTGTCACATATATTTTATGTATAATATTAAACTGTACAACAGTATGATTAAAATTGTGTGAAACTTGACTTAAATTATCCGTTACGTTCTCCCAATCCGAGGAGCCCACCTCTGACAGTGAAACAGACCAGGATCGCTGTCCTGGAGAAAGACATTCAAAAAATTTTTTTCATCAAGTGTCTATAACATTGTGATAGTTTAGCTTTCATACTACCTTTCTTAGAAATCAAATCGTGTAAAAATTCAGGGGTGTCTACATTAAGTGAGTGAATTCTAGAAAGTGCCGACCTCAACTGAAAATACGCATATCAAGCCACCTCACCTACATTTTCCTTTTGCTTTAGCTCCATAAGAGACAGGATTTGTCCACCCTTAACCACTTGGTTCAAATATTGAATATTTCTCATCCTCCAATATTGCCGACAATTCAGATCATCCAAATTCAGAAGCTTTAAATTATGCCATAGTGGAGTACAGACAAGTGATGCCTCAACTTTAAACCAGCTTCTTATAACCAACCAGGCTTTAGTAGCCATTCTGCAGAACAATTTATAGTCAGTCTGTATATTCAGTAAATAATCAGACTCTAGTACTGTGAATAGATCCGAAAAACCTGAATCTTTCACCAATTTTCTGCAGAGATGGCTATTTTCCCAGTCGTTAAAAAAACAAAGTTGAGAGGCCATAAAATAACCCCTAAAATAGGGGAGATTAAGACCTCCCCTATTATAGGGCATGGAAAAATAAAGCGCCTTTAATCTCACACGTTTTCTCCCCCATAGCAAATCATTAATCATCCGCTCTATCAATTTAAAGTACTTATCTTCAATCCATACAGGCGAGTTACGAAAAACATAAAGAACCTGGGGCAGCACCACCATTTTTATAAAAAATTTTATTACATTTTTTGCCATATCTTAATTTTCGATCTCAATTTTGTCAGTAAAGGAATCAAGTTTAATTGTAAATAATCTTGAATTTTGGCGGAAACTATTATCCCCAGGTACTTTATTGAATTGGAGATCAATAACCGATTAGACAAGTTTTCCATAGATTCTCGCAGTTCATCTATAGGGAGGAGGGCAGTTTTCTCCCAGTTAACCTCCAAGCCTGAAGAGTCAGAAAATAGGTTAACTAGCTCCATTATTCGAGGAAGAGTTTCTCCTGTTTGATGTATAAAAAACAAAATATCATCTGCATAGAGGGATATACGATCCTGCTCCCCCAATACACCAAAACCAGCCACTCTCGAATCCTGCCTTATAGAAGCTGCCAACGGTTCAATATAAATATTAAATAAAGGAGGGGAAAGGGGACAGCCTTGACAGGTGCCTCTTCCCAATACAAAGCTCTTTGTCAGCATATCACTGATCTTAATCCTGGCAACTGGAGACTTATATAACAACTGAACCATCGCCATAAATTTAGGGCCAAAACCCATTTTTTTCATAACCTCCCAGAGAAATGTCCACTCGACCCTGTCGAACGCCTTAGTGGCGTCCAATGACAGGATGGAGCGGGCGCCATTCCCAGGAGACTGAATGTTAGTAAAAAGCCTATGTAGGTTGTAATGGGTGCCCTTTTTTGGCATAAAGCCATTTTGATCTGGGTGGACGACAGATGATATAACCCGAGAGAGCCTATTGGCCAGGACTTTTGATAATAACTTAACGTCCGTGTTTAATAGGGAAATTGGTCTATAAGAGCTCAGATCCATTAAATCTTTATCTTTTTTGGGAACCAGAACTATCAAAGCTTCCATCATGGACTGTGGTAGCGCCCCTCCCTGTAGTGCCTCAGAAAATACCTCTAATAAGTGAGGAAGGATGGCGTCCCTATACTTACGATAGAACTCGTATGGCAGGCCATCTGACCCTGGCGATGAGTTCCCAGAGATAGACCTCAAGGCCTCCTGGATCTCCAAAAGAGACAATTCTCTTTCCCAAAAATTTTTTTGGTCCTCCGTTAACATCGGCAGAGAAATTCTCTCCAAGAACTGCCTCGCCAGGTCAGGTGGCAAACCGGGTGACGCTGTATATATCTGAGAAAAATACTGAAGAAAGGTGTCTCTGATTCCCTCTGACTCTAACTGAATCACACCATTTAAATTACGAATCGAGGTGATAGCTTTCCTTTTCTTATCCTGTTGTGAGATTATTCTAGCTAAAAGCTTACCAGGACGTCTGGACTCTGAAAAAGTACTTTTGTCCCTTAAAGAATAATCTGTGATTTGCTTTCTCAATTACATAATCCTTCAGAAAACAGCTAGCCCTGTGCATCTCTTCCCTATTATATTCGGTAGGTTGATTCATAAATTGCTCCGTTGTGGATGCTACAGTCTTAACTAATTCCTCCTCTTTTTTCCTAAATGTTCTCCTCACAGCGGTAATATCGCTTATAAGAACCCCCCTCAAATATGCTTTTAGAGCGTCCCAGACAACATTGATATTAGCAGAGGGGAGGTTCACCTCCCAAAAAGAGGATATAAGTAGTTTAGTGGGCTGGTAATTATCCATAATGGTAAGCCAGTATGGATTAACCTCTTAAGGACGAAGGGCGTACATGTACGCCCTTCGTCCGCACTTTAAAGATGGCGCCCGCATGGAGCGGGCGCATGAGCTGCGGGTAAATGCTTGATTCATCAAGCTGACACCCGCAGCTCATGTCCGCGACCGGCAGCGATGCCGATCGCGGACATTTAACCCCTCAGATGCCGTGGTCAATCCTGACCACGGCATCTGATTGCGCAAAAACCGAAAGTTTCACTTCGGTTTTGCTCGGCTCCCTGATGGCCACAAGGGGAGCCGGAGCATGCATGTAGTACCCTAGGTTTCTGTGAATGAAACCTAGGGTACTACACAGTATTCCTATGGAGCCTATGACTGTAATAGGCTCCATAGGAAATATGTGATTTTCTCATATATTCCAATGCTATTGCATTGGAATATATGAGAATAGCAATCTGATGATTGCATCTTATAGTTCCCTATGGGAACTATAAGAAAGTGGTAAAAAAAAAAAAAAGTTTAAAAATAAAAATTAAATAAAAAAATATAAAAATTCAAATCACCCCCTTTCCCCAAAATGAAAATAAAATAAATAAAAAAATAAAAAATTACACATAATGGGTGTCGCAATGTGCGAAAACGCCCATACTATAATAATATTAAAAATATTCACCATACGGTAAACATAAAAACGGAAAGAAAGCGTCCAAATGGCTAATTCGCCATTTTTGGACGCTTCATTTCCTAAAAAAATGAATAAAAAGTGATCAAAACATCATACGCACCCCATAATGGTATCAATTAAAAGTTCAGATTGCCCCGCAAAAATGAGCCCCTACACTGCTCCATACGCATAATTACAAAAAAGTTATAGGGGTCAAAACATGGCGACAAAAAAATAAAATAAAAAAATTCCCACTTTTTATTTTTTTTTTCACTATCAAAACGCAAGAAAAACTATACATATTAGGTATTGCCGGATTCGTACTGACCTGAAGAATAAAATTAACCAGTCAGTTTTATCGCAAATCGAACATTGTAATTTAAAAACCCGTAAAACTGTGGTGAGATTGCTTTTTTTTTGCAATTTCACCCCATTTGGAATTTTTTTCCCGTTTCCCACTACATCACATGCAAAAATAAATGGTAGCGTTAAAAAGTACAACTTGTCCCGCAAAAAATAAGCCGTCATATGGCTATGTGAGCGGAAATATAAAAATGTTATGGCTTTTGGAAGGCAGGGAGCGCAAAACAAAAACGCAAAAATCCCAAAACCCCCGGTCCTTAAGGGGTTAAGCTTAAAACCAAGCCCTCCGTTATCTTTATTCTCCCCAATGCAAATCTCAATAGATACAGGGGAATGGTCCGAAACTGTTCTTACTCCATATCGTATCCTTCTGATGTTATTCAAATTGCT
The DNA here is from genome assembly GCA_033119425.1 of Bufotes viridis. Classification (NCBI taxonomy): domain Eukaryota; kingdom Metazoa; phylum Chordata; class Amphibia; order Anura; family Bufonidae; genus Bufotes; species Bufotes viridis. The sequence goes on from CM065596.1 coordinate 128,400,960, forward strand.
CTCATTAGTGAATGCCAGGTCAATCCTAGACATAGCTCTTCCACCCCTGCTGACACAAGAGTATACTCTCTTTCCTCCACCAAAATGATCCCATATATCTACCAGTCCAACTTCCGAACAGAAATGAGACAGTGGAGAGTTGCAAATATTCCTTCCCTGATCTGCATCTAGAATCAGCCTGACCTTTTTGGGGTCCATAACAGCGTTGAAATCTCCCATCAAGACAAGTCGACTCTCTGGTCTCTTTTCTAAAAAAAAGCAGTAGTTGATTAAGTGGGTACATCGAAAAAGGCGGAGGGATATAAAAAAAGGCAAGAATATAACTGTAACCATAGAGCCTACCGTGCAAAAAGATGAATCTGCCCTGATCGTCTATATAGGAATCTGTTAAAATAAAATCTACAGAATTATGGATCAAAACCGAGACCCCCCTGGAGGCATTACTAAAGGTGGAGTGGTAAGATTGAGAGTGCCCTCCCGTCATCAAGCGGGACACGGTCTCTTTGGTAAGATGGGTTTCCACTATACAAATAATTGCCGGAAGCTGTCTCTTTATTGCATCCATAATTGCTTGTCTCTTAGTCCTTTCTCCGAGACCTCTAACATTCCAAGAGACAATCCTAATGGACCTCATTTAACGCGTAACAAAAGAACAGAGAAAAAGAGAAAAAAAAAAGAAAAAAAAAGAAAGAGAAGAAAAAAAAAAAAAACCCTTCCTGCAAGGTGGAATCCTATCCCCCACTCCCCCCATTCCCCCCCCCCCCCCTCTGCTGGTTCACCCGATCTAGTCAGCAAACCTCTACTCTCCGGCCATTCTCCCCCCCATTAATCCCCTCCCCCCTCCATCCCCTCCATCGCTTCATTGCAAAATATTTCATATGCCCAGTTGTTACATCCAGTCCAGCACATCTTGCTATTTTTACAAAAAGTTGGGAAATTCCATTATTGATCGCTCTTAGTTTCGCTGGGTACTATAACGAATATTTACTGTCCTTAGACACCTAAACATTTCTTTAACTCAATAAAAAAAAATTTCTTTTTCTTGAGTTCCATTTCAGTTCACTTCATTTCAAGAAAATATTTCATATGCCCAGTTGTTCCATCCAGTCCAGTACTTGTTGCGGTTTTTCGAAAAAGTGGGAAGTCCCGTTGTAAATCACTCTCAATTTCGCTGGATACTGTAGAGAATATTTAATATCCTTGGACGCCAAGCGTTTCTTTATCTCAGTGAAACTCCTTCTTTTTTCTTGGGTCTGCCGAGCTAAATCGGGAAAGAATAGCAATTTTGTACCCTGGTAGTCAATAGGTGAGCATTCTCTGGCTCTTCTCAATATCATGTCTCTGTCCATCGACAATAACAGCTTTATTAAGATTGCTCGCGGCGGCCTCCCTGGGATGGGTTTCCCCCCTGGAATCCGATGGGCTCTTTCTATTTGAAACATAGACGAAAAATGTTCACTGCCGAGGTTTTCCACAATCAGATCTTTAAGTTGCTCCACTAGCTGCCAACCTTAACTCCTTCTGGAAATACAACTATACGGATGTTGTAACGCCTTGATCTATTTTCCAAATCTTCCAGCTTGTTTTGTAGAAGGAGATTTTCTGAGGCCAAGGACGCCATTTTAGATTTTATCATAACAGTATCTGTTTGCAGAGAGTCGACCATTTTTTCCGCGTTAAGAACTCGATCGCGGATTTTTGTCAGCTCGTCTCTTATCAGGGATATATCACTCTGCATAGACCCCAGCTGAATGGACATCCCCTGCATTAGGATACCGTTGTTTTTAACCGCACCCAGGATTTTTTCCAGAGCTAAGGGGTCATGTTCAATTTCTGTTGGCGTTAAGCTTTTCGCCCCTCCTTCCTGACCCACCTCTGAAGACCCGTCCTCAGAGAGTTCTTCAGCTTGGGGAATTTTGACAGCTTTCTTGGGGTTAACATGCAATTTCCCTTTAAGTAAATCTTTTTCATTTAAAGAGGGAGATTTCAAATACTTATCAATTTTACTCTCTAATGTCTTGGACCCCAGCTTTGTTCCAGAAGAGTCAATTGAGCGCCGCTTTGGAGCCATTTTTTGTTTAAGGCCTCTTTTTTTTTTTTTTTATATTAATATATTTTGTTTTTTATCTCCGTTTTTTTTTCTTCCTTATTTTCCCTTCCTCATCTCCCTCTCCTTTTCCTCTGTTTTTCCTTAAAGCTCCTCCTTTTACTTCCCAGCTTTTTTTTTTTTTTAAAGTTCCTTTGGGCTTTCTTTCTTTTCCTTCCTTCTTTACCTTTTTTTTATTTTTATTTTTGTTTTTATGTCCTTTATACTTCAAATGTCCAGGTGAATAAATCCTGTAAACGCAACACACATGGCCCAGGACGGTAAAATATGTGCAACAAAGGCAAATACAGCGCACACAACCCTTCCCTTATATTTCTCACGTGTCAAATGCCAAATCCAAAACGTCCTCACCCGGCGTACTCAGTCACAGGCAGGAGCAGGCAGGAGAGAGCAAGAGCAGATGGCACAGCCCAGCAGCAGCGGATCGGCAGCAGCAGGAGACAGAAGAGGGTGGAGAACCGACACAGCACAGCTCAAGCAAGGAAGAGCGGCACGTCCAGCAAGGGAGCGCAGAGAGGCAGAGAAGGCGAGGGGAGGACCAGGGGACAGCCACGGCAGGAGGAGAGAGGCTCCAGATCACACCAGGGGAGAGGAGGAGGAGCGGAGCAAACGGCAGCAGACAGGAGGTAGAAGACCATCCAAGGACGCCGTCACCCCCAGGGAGATTTTCACCGAAAGGTCGGCATGCTTCGGCTGTTCCAGCTCAAACTTCGCTCTGCATAGGAGACGTGGAGAGAGGGAGAGCAAGGGAGGAGAGCGCAACGTGTTCACATCACGCCGTGCCAACCCCTTTTACTCTTCATTGTAACCAGACATTGTATTACTCTCTTACATCGACATTTTTTCACTGTGTCGCTGATTAATATTTACCTGTCTGTAACTGCTTTATTATTAATATAAAAAAAAGTAAAAAAAAAAAAAAGAAGAGAAGAGGCTGGAATCTTCTTCTTCCGTGACTGGGTCAAACGTGGACAGTGAGCCAGAGGAGATGCGGGGGGGGAAGAGGATCAATAAATTTGGTGGCTAGGAGCCTAATTTTATGCCTGATGTTTTCTATTTTCTCCGTGAAATAGATGGCCAGATCTTCAGCACAGAGGTCTGTGATAAGCGCCTGCACTTTAGGACTGAGGAGAGAGTGAAAACATTTTTAAAGAGTTTTTTTGGGGGTTGCTAGACAGTATGGAGATTAGAGTGGTGTGACGTAGGTCTCTTTGGGGAGGTGCAGGGCAGAGTTATAGGTTCTTAGCACAAATTTGTAAAGGAGGAAATTTTCTGGTGTGTCAGTTTTTCTCCATAGGCGTTCGCCATTCTGGGAGCAGTGCGGGAGAAAGCAAGTTTAAGGTGTAAATCAGGGGTGCTTTGGTCTCTGTTTGGAGGCTTTAGGGGTGGGGGGCGCTACTTCATCCTTCTTAGGGTGTCATTTATAGTGATTTACAGCCAAATCAGAACAGGAGAAGAAAGAGATTGAGGACAATGATGAATGTAGAGTGTCTGTAAGTGTATGAGGGTTAATGGCCTGAAGAAGAAGAATGCTCACAAGACACTAAGTGGAAGTGGAGGGATGACTTGCCATGATTGGCTCACAGGCTGACAGACAGCCTGGATGAGCCAATCAGTGCTGAAGCATGCAGGTGCCTTAGGGACAGCGTACAGTCACAATCAAGCTTGTATTTTACTGCCAGGGACATTGAAGGGAAAGGTTAGCATTAGAAAGAAGAATAATTGTGTAGAACAGTGAAAGGTGGGAAACCTGTAAGCCGGAGAGTAAGAAGCGTGGAGCAGAGGATGGGTGTGCCTGGCAGTACATTCTAGCTGCATTCACTGCTTTATAACACAGCAAAAGCTGCTGCAGAACATCAAAACCAGGTACCTGCAAGGACAGAAATACTTTTTATTTTTCGTGGGGGTGGGGCAAAACTAAGCTCAATACTTTATAACACGTTTCCAGAGGATAGATGTAGCATTTGAAATATCAGTGAAAACACCTAAAATACTAATCTGAACTCCATGTCAGGGTATCTCCACATAGTTAACCGCCTCAGCCCCCCTAGCTTAAACACCCTTAATGACCAGACCACTTTTTACAAATCCGCACTACACTACTTTACCCGTTTATTGCTCCGTCATGCAACTTACCACCCAAATAAATTTTACCTCCTTTTCTTCTCACTAATAGAGCTTTCATTTGGTGGTATTTCATTGTTGCTGACATTTTTACTTTTTTTTGCTATTAATAAAAATTTAACGACATTTTTGCAAAAAAATGACATTTTTCACTTTCTGTTGTAAATTTTTTTTAAAAAAAATACATTTCTATATAAATTTTTCTCTAAATTTATTGTTCTACATGTCTTTGATAAAAAAAAATCCAATAAGTGTATATTTATTGGTTTGGGTAAACATTATAGCGTTTACAAACTATGGTGCAAAAAAGTGAATTTCGGCATTTTGAAGCAGCTCTGACTTTCTGAGCGCCTGTCATGTTTCTTCAGGTACTAGAATGTCAGGATAGTATAAATACCCCCCAAATGACACCATTTTAGAAAGAAGACACCCCAAAGAATTCGAGGATGGGCATGGTGAGTTCATGTATCATTTCATTTTTTTTCACAAGTTAGCGGAAAATGACACTTTCTGAGGAAAAAAATAATAATAATAAAGTTTCCATTTCTGCTAACTTCTGGCAAAAAAAAAAAAAATCTCAGACGGACTCACTATGCCCCTCAGTGAATACCTTGGGGTGTCTACTTTCCGAAATGGGGTCATTTGTGGGGTGTGTTTACTGTTCTGGCATTTTGGGCGGGGCTAAATTGTGAGCAGCCATGTAAAAGCTAAAGGTACTCGTTGGAATTTGGGCCTCTTTGCGCACCCAGGCTGCAAAAAAGTGTCACTTGTGTGGTATCACCGTACTCAGGAGAAGTAGGGCAATGTGTTTTGTGGTGTATTTTTACATATACCCATGTTGGGTGAGAGAAATATCTCTGTAAACTGACAACTTTGTATAAAAAAATTAAAAAATTGTCGTTTACAGAAATATTTCTCACACAAAGTATGGGTATATATAAAAATACACCCCAAAACACATTGCCCTACTTCTCCTGAGTACGGCGATACCACATGTGTGACACTTTTTTGCAGCCAAGATGCGCAAAGGGGCCCAAATTCCCATGAGTATCTTTAGGATTTCACAGGGCATTTTTACGCATTTGGATTCTCATGCTTTAGCACTCCTAAAATGCCAGGGCAGTATAAATACCCCACATGTGACCCCATTGTGGAAAGAAGACACCCCAAGGTATTTTGTGAGGGGCATGGCAAGTTTACAGAATTTTTTTTTTTTGGCACAAGTTAGCGGAAATTGATTTTTATTTTTATTTTTTACAAAGTCTCATATTCCACTAACTTGTGACAAAAAATAAAATTTTACATAAACTCACCATACCCCTCACGGAATACCTTGGGGTGTCTTCTTTCTAAAATGGGGTCACATGTGAGGTGTTTGTACTGCCCAGGCATTTTAGGGGTCTCCGCAATCATTACACGTATGGCCAGCATTAGGAGTTTCTGCGATTCTCCTTATATTGAGCATACGGGTAATGGGATTTTTTTTTCCGTTCAGCCTCTGGGCTGAAAAAAAAAAATAATGAACGGCACAGATTTTTTCATTCGCATCGATCAATGTGGATGAAAAAATCTCTGCCAAAATCAGTGACTGCGGTGCGGTGGGCTGGGCGCTAGCTACCTAACAAGTAGCTAACTAACTGGCGGGGATAAGGGACCCTTATGCCCCATTCACACGTCCGCAATTCTGTTTGCGGAACGGAATTGTGGACCCATTCATTTCTATGGGGACAGACTTTGTCCCGCTCGGATCTGGAATTACGGATCCGCACTTCCGTTCCGCAAAAATATAGAACATGTCCTATTCTTGTCCGCAATTGCGGACAAGAAAAAGCATTTTCTATATAGTTGTGGCAATGTGCGGATCTGCAAAATGTGGAAAGCACATTGCCGGTGTCCGTGTTTTGAGGATCTGCGGATCCGCGGATCCGTGGATCAATTCCGCGGATCCGTGAATCCACGGATCCGCAAAACACATATGGACGTCTGAATGGAGCCTTACAAGGGGTGTGATCAATGACGGGGGTGATCAGGGGGTCTAGATGGGGTGATCAAGGGGTTAACAAGGGGTTAATAGGTGAGGGGGGGTGGGGGTGGGGTTAGTGTAGTGTTTGGTGCAACTTTACATAGTTACCTGGTCCTCTTGTGGTCGATCCCAGCAAATGGGACCACCAGAGGACCAGGTAGCAGGTATACCAGACGCTGTTCACAAAACAGCGTCTGGTATACATGTTTGATGTGATTTATATCGCATCTACAGCCTGCCAGCGATTGATCATCGCTGGCAGGCTGTAGTTCAACTCTTGAGACGCGCGACACTGTGAACGTTCACAGGAAATCGCGCGTCTCGCGAGATGATGCGCCGACGCGTCCACACAGAGCTACAGGACCGCCCGCAGGACGCATCCCTGCGTTAGGCGGTCCTGTAGTAGTTAATATATATATATATTTTTTTGCTTTGTTTTAATGTGATAAATAGTGATGAGTGAGTTGAAGCATCAGAAGTGGAATTCAATCCGAATTTCAGGTAAAATTCGATTTACCACGAATCCGAATTCCCTGGCGATTTGTGATTTCTAAAATGGGAGCTGCACATGTTACAAAGTGAAAGTAGAAAGCCTGGGAACCCGAGATCACCCATAATGCTGTGCAGCCAGCCTATCCGCTGTTAGCCATCCCCTATGATGTCATAGCTCTCTAAAACCCTGATCCCACCATTTCACTGTGAGCTAAGCATAGCGAGAGATGTGTCAAGAGCTCATGCACTAGGGACAGTGTTGCTGAAAACTGGTTTAAAAAAAAAATATTGGAGATGGAGACTGTATTGAGACTGCAGAGACAGTGGATGGCCTTTTGATTGAATTTTAAAGATGCAGACAACTCCACTAGACCCCTCCCACTAGAAGGTTCTAGTTTTGCCAGAAACTTTTTATAAGGAGAGAAGTAAGATCCCCTAATGTACTGTAGTTAGGGATCAGTGCTTAGAAGGGGAGACTCATGCCAGTCTGCATTAGTGACCAGAAGAAGATGCTGAGCCAGAGACCATGGGTCACCATCCCTATGACCAAGTAGACACCCAGACTACTGAGTTACAGACCGTGGGCCTCCCACCATTAGCCAGGGTCTAGCCTTCTGAGAGAGAGGCACAGCTAGCTCAGGCCTTTTCTCAGCATCAAACCCTTCCTCTGCCAGGGAGGAGAAGGGAGAAGCCAGCCCTATGCCTCCCTGTTTTGTTTTGCACTTGAGTTCCTCTAGTAAAGAAGCACACTGGTTTGCTGCAGACCCTGAAACTCTGGACTTATTTCCCATTGGGGTGCATTACACCGTACCATCTCTTCCGGAGAGCAGCAACACACAGTGACACCTCAACGGTGTCCGCGGGACCCATCGTAGCATTGGGGTCATCCCAAACCAGGCCACTGCAAGTGCACTTACTGATACGTGTATTGTGCCAGAGTATATAAAACACACGTATGTATTACATTCTACTGGACTCACATGCCCCGGGCGCAAAATTGCAGGGGGGCCAGCAGGACCGCATCAGCTTATCACAATTAATTTTGGGGGACGTTATGTTTACACTATTAGTGTCAGGGGCACTATTTGCTGGGCGCAGTTATTTTAGGGCACTGTGTGCCAATAATTATTGAAGGGGGCATTATCTGTGTGGTACTAGTATTATCAGGGGGTTTATCTGTTTCTGCAGTATAATATTGGGGAGCACAGCGGCACAGTATTGGGAGTGGTAGGATGATTTGTCCAGAAGATGGGAGGATGATGGAAAAGCAGTAAACTAAGATTTTTTTTGTCAAACTGCATAGACTAGTAGTGTAGTGATGGGAGAGTGGATATAGAATTTGGCCCAAATTGTAGCAGCCTGGCCACAGACTTCAGGTCACACTGTGTGTGTTCGGAATTCTGGGGCCTCACACCCATCTACTACATTATCTGTACTCAGAGAGTTATCACTGTGTTATCTGTGGTGTTACATAGGATGGCAGGTGCCATCTACTACATTATCTGTACTCAGAGAGTTATCACTGTGTTATCTATGGTGTTACATAGGACTGCAGGTGCCATCTACTACATTATCTCTACTCAGAGAGTCATCACTGTGTTATCTGAGGTGTTACATATGACTGCAAGTGATATCTACTACATTATCTGTAAAAAGGGGCATGGCCACAGGTTGGGGAGGGGGCGCAATACTTGGCTTGCACCGGGTGCTGGCAACCCACACTACGCCACTGCTCATTAGGCCTAGAATAGGGGTTTCCTATGCTGCTGATCCTGAATATTGTGCAGTGACATGCTTGTGTATCTACGTTGATATTAATTGGGTTTCTTGGGGAGAGTTCATATCATTGTTATTTTTCCATTCTTTTGATCCATCAGAAGAACAGAAAACTAAAGAAAAGACAGATCCTGTGCCTCAGTTATGCACATTTGGCATCCATTTGAGATACTGTATTTCCATCTGAGATTCATTTTTTTATAGATTAAAAAAAGTAATGGATGGATGACTTTTTTTTCCATCTGAAAAATGGATCTCAGATGGAAATGGCAAACTGATGCACAGAATCCGTTTTTTTTAACAGGATTGTTTTGTTTTTTTCTGCTCTTTTTTACAGGTCAGAAGAACTGAAAAATAACAGTGATGTTAAATCTCCCTTTGGGCTCATGCACACGACTGTATGCCCTTCCGAGACATACAGTCCGTGAGTGGACCATATGTCCCGGGGCGGCATACATCGTGCGCACGGGAGTACACAGCATCATAGATTACAATGATGCTGTGCACGTCGGTCCGCCCGAGGGACTATTGTCACGCACTCATAAGATTTAATAAGTGCGGGACAATAGTTCCGCGGGCGGCCCGAAATGCACAGCATCATTGTAATCTATGATGCTGTGTACTCCCGTGCGCATAATGTATGCCGCTCCGTGAGATATGGCCCGCTCACAGACTGTATGTCTCAGAGGGCATACGGTCGTGTGCATGAGCCCTTAGGCCCCTTTCACACAGGCGTTGCGTAATGGGGCCGGATAGGATGTGGGTGCGTGGAGGGAAAATGCACGATTTTTCCGCGTGAGTGCAAAGTGTTTTAATGCATTTTGCACGCGCGTGGGAAAAATTGGCATGTTTGGTACCCAGACCCGAACCTGGACTTCTTCACTAAAATTCGGGTTTGGGTTGAGTATTCTGTAGATTTTAATATTTTCCCTTACAACATGGTTATAAGGGAAAATAATAGCATTCTCAATACAGAATGCTTAGTAAAATGTGGATGGAGGGGTTAAAAAAAAAATTAACTCACCTTATCCACTTGATCGCGTAGTTGCGATCTCTTCTATCTTCTTTAATCATGTGAGCTGCCGGCTAAAGGACCTGTGATGACACCACTGCGCTCATCACATAGTCCATCACCATGTTCATGGACCATGTGATTGGACCATGTGATGTGACGTCACCACAGGTCCTTTAGCCGGCAGCTCACATAATTAAAGAAGAAAGAAGAGATCGCAACTACGCAATCAAGTGGATAAGGTGAGTTAATTTTTTTTTTAACCCCTCCATCCACATTTTACTAAGCATTCTGTATTGAGAATGCTATTATTTTCCCTTATAACCATGTTATAAGGGAAAATAATAAAGATCGGGTCCCCATCCCGATCGTCTCCTAGCAACCATGTGTGAAAATCGCACCGTATCCGCACTTGCTTGCGGATGCTTGCGATTTTCATGCAGCCCCATTCACTTCTATGGGGCCTGCGTTGCGTGAAAAACACACAATATAGAGCTTGCTGCGATTTTCACGCAACACACAAGTGATGCGTGAAAATCACCGTTCATGTACACAGCCCCATAGAAATGAATGGGTCGGATTCAGTGCGGGTGGAATGCGTTCACATTACGCATTGCACCCGCGCGGAAAACTCGCCCGTGCGAAAGGGGCCTTAGACTGTGATTGTTTTAATTTTTTTTAAACATTAGTGTATCAAGGATGTACTCCGTTCACCCCATGATAACACCTCAGAGGATTTGTTTTGGCACCATATGTAAAATGTGAAATCGCTTAGAGGGAACAGGAAGTACATCATAACAAATGACTTTTTGCTAAATAGGAACACAGGAAAATGTGACCATATTTATTTAGCAGTGAAAGTGTGCACACAAGTGTCATGATAAATGAAGTTTCTGGTGCCAGATGAAAGTTGAGGAGAAGGTTGTAGCCAGGCTTGAGCTAGCAGTGAAAGATGGAAAATACAGCATCCTGGAGTGAAATGCTTTGAACTTATTTAGCAGAAGCATGCAGGCGGCCAAAAGTGGTTAACTGTAGGGATGAGTGCGGTCTGATACAAACAGTTTTGGGGTGTATTTGGTTGATATATAACTACTTCCATTCTTCGTTTCTTCTGGGGTGAATTTGAGGCCTGATACAACCAGTTTTGGGGTGTATTTATTTTAAATATATAAAAGTACTTCCATTCATACTTGCTTCTGGGGTAAATTTGATAAAGGTGGTAACTTGGTGATATTGGATCATATGATGTATCAAAAGATGTGCTTGGATTTATTAGGGGATAAGGAGGGCTACAGAATCCTGCCCTCTAACCCTACAGCAATTTTTTTGAGTGAGCTTAAACACATCTTAGATACTGGTCTGATAAAGAAGGTCATCAGTCCGGTTGAACATAAGTTCCTCTTTCCCTCTAATCCCTGCATAGCAACCTTCTATGGATTGCCAAAGATCCATAAGGGTACCATCCCCTTAAGGGTTCGCCCAATAGTTTCAGGTGTGGGGTCTCTGATACAGAACGGTGGCATCTATGTGGATCGGGTCTTAAGAGAGTTAGTTTTGTCCCTACCATCCTACACTAGGGACACTATGGACTTTCTTAATAAGATTGAGACTATTAATATCGACCCCGTTTGTCTCCTGGCCAGTATTGACGTGGAGTCTCTGTATAGCTCCATTCTACATCAAATGGGACTTATGGCGGTAGCATACTATCTTAAAAGTTGGGGCATACAGTATGGTACCCATAATCAGTTTGTTCTTGATCTACTTGAATTCACTCTTACCTATAATTTTTTTATCTTTAATGCGCGTTTCTACCACCCGCTCAGGGGGACGGCAATGGGGATCCCATGTGCCCCCACTTATGTCAATCTCCTCCTGGGCTGGTGGGAGTACACTTCCCGGACCATCAGGTTTGGTGGAATGATAAGATATCTTTTTGGACGCGCTATATTGATGATATCTTTCTGATCTGGAATGGTAAGGCTGCAGAGTTTACTGACTTCGTGAAGGACCTCAACAACAACAAGATAGGCCTGAACTTCACGTTTGAATTACATCATGAGACGATTACCTTCCTAGATATAAGGGTAACTAAGTGCGTAGATAGGCTGACAACGAGTATTTTTAGGAAATCTACTGCCACCAACTCGTTACTTCACTGGGATAGTCACCACCCAGTGCCTTTGAAGAAAGGGATACCACGTGGTCAATACCTCAGAGTGAGGAGGAATTGCTCCAATCCAGAAACTTTTTTCGGGGAAGCCCGGAATTTATATCATAGGTTTCCGGATAGGGGATACCCACGAGTCATTCTGTAGGAGGCCTTTAGATATGCATTGGGACGCAATCGTACTGAGTTACTGGTGCCTAAACAACAAAAAATGACAATGACACAGTCCCCCATTCGGTTGATATCTACTTTTGACTCAGCGAATATCCAGGTGAAGTCAGTACTAAAGAGATACTGGCCGATCCTGAGGATGAATTCGGATCTTCTTGATGTGGTAACTTAGTATCCAAGCATTACATATCGGAAAGGGAATGCTCTAAAAGATCGACTGGTCAGGAGCCATTATACATCTCCTATTAAAGCAGGCACCTGGCTGGATCGCAAACCAATTGGGATGTATAGGTGTGGGTTTTGCAAGGCTTGTGACTATATCTCCACCTCTAAAACTATTACATCTTCAGTGACGAGACAGGTGTTTCATATTAGAGACTTCTTCAACTGCAGGAGCAAGGAAGTAATCCACATCTGCCAATGTCCCTGTCCTAGGGACTACATTGGCAAAACCACTAGAGAGTTAAGAAGAAGGATTTGCGAGCATGTCAATGATATATGTAAGAAAAATGTAACCCCTGTGGCATCTCATTTCCTGGAGGCTCATGGAGGGGACCCTACATCTCTCAGATTTTCAGTATTGGAGATGATACCACCTCCATAAAGGGGTGGTGACTGGGACAGGAGGATCCTTCAGAAGGAATGTGAATGGATCCACCGATTCCGGTGGATACATCGGCCGACAGTATGGGAGCAGAATTTTTCGTATTGGCGGCTCTGTTCCACTAACAGGAAACTAGTGCCCCAACTGTGGGAAGTGAGCGTGACACGTGACCTTGTTGGGGGCAGTCCCTTCTTTACGTCTCATGGCGGGCTGCCCTATTTTAAGAGCAGGCGTGCAGTGTTGAGATGTGCACATCTAGGGGCTATTGAATGAGGGATGTTGCACTATCTATGTAAGTAAATTTTAAAAATGTTTTAGTTTACATTAGGCATGTACTTTGATTATAAACAGTGCTATCATTTTAGGCAGGGTAATAACGTCTCCGGTGTGTATCAGCGCTGTCCACAAGTATCTGGTCGGGCAGCGTTTATCTGTAAGTACGCACAATTTGGTGAGATGGAGGGGAGTTATGATTTAATGATCTTTATCTGAGGCACTTCTCTTCTATTTTCGTAGATATCGGTGTCAGTCTTGAGTCCATCAATCTGGCATTGTTCTGAGTAACCCTGCCGACCATCTCCTGAATTAGCGGTACCCCTGTAATGTGATATCTCTGTGCATCATTCTTGCGGCTGCTTTTTGTGTTGCAAGTGTTAAGCCTTGTTGTGACTTCAGAGCATCTATAGTCACTAGTTGTTGATATTATCTACCTCCTGATGAACCCTCAAAAAAAGGGTGAAATGCGTCGGTGTAATCTCTGACATATGTGGGGTAATATCTGACATATGTCTGGTGCTGAGCTGTCTATTGTATCTTTCTGGGCTCCTTTAGCATTTATTATTTATCAGCTTTTTCTATTGCTTTGTACATGTATGACTAACCGTTTAGCGACCTACGATTGATTGTGAGGGAGTAGTACTCCTTAGCCTTTTGATTTAGGGCCATTTAGGGTACATTAGGTTAAGCATGTGGACAGGGTATCCCTACCATTAGGGGTAATCCCTGGGCTAAGGTCTAGTGCAGAGACTGTATAGGGTGAGCTTAGGTTATCTTTGACTATTTTGATTAGTCTATTAATTGGTTCATCCTGGTAAAGCAACACTATTTGGTGATTGTTTCTCTGGTGTATTTAAGCGACCTGGTGTCAACTTATACATCCCGGCCAAGGACAACATCTCTAATAGGGGTTAGTCGATCTATAACCCCGTGTCCATATCAGGGCTATCTAGGGTATAACAGCCTAGGCACGAGGACAGGGAATCCCCACCATTAGGGGTTATCCCTGGGCTGAGGTTAAAACCTAGGGATTCTTTGAGGGTGAGTTATCCTGATTCCTACCCCCTCAATCTATAAATTATCAGTTATATTGGATTGATGGTCCAGTCACTACATCATTTTTGGGGAATATTTAGATTTTAATTGGATAATAATAAAATTACAGTTTTTAGGGTTGTCATTATTAATTGCTGGAACTTGAATTTGATAGATGAGATAACCTTTTGGTATAGACGTATAATCTAGTTCATGCTGGAAGTACTTATATAACTACTTCCATTCTTCCTTTCTTCTGGGTTGAATTTGAGGCCTGATACAACCAGTTTTGAGGTGTATTTACTTTATATACAACTACCTACATTCACCCTTGCTTCTGTACTGAAAGTGCGGTCTGATACAAACAGTTTTGGGGTGTATTTAGTTGATGCATAACTACTTCCATTCTCCCTTAATTATGGGGTGAATTTGTGGCCTAATTCAAAAAGTTTTGGGGTGTATTTCGGGGTGGGGTGCAGTTTCTTTTAATTTACAGTATGTCGTACAGAAATGTGACCGTCCCTTCTACGGAAACAGGCAGTGGCCAAAATGTTTCTGGAGCAGGCAGAAGTAGCAGCAGAAAAAGTGAGGGGGTGGCAGCAGCAGTCGCAGCAACAGGCCTGAGCTGCCCGTGTCATCTATCGGTCGAGTCTTGACCAGCAACCCAGCGGTCATTGAATAGTTGACTCAGTCTTCTACTTCATCGCAAGTGACATCAGACATCCCCAGCCAAGAGTTGGTGGGTTCCTCTAACACAATGCTTAGTTGGCATAGCCCAGGAACAAGTTCTGTGCCCTCACCTGTCCTCATCCTACCTCTGTCATTTTCTGTTCCTTCAACTCGAGAAGTATTGTATGCCATCTGCTCAGCTCCACTTTTCAGCAAGGACGAGATTGTAGAGGACAGTCAGCAGCTACTGTCCAGCCAAGATCTGGAGGAGAGATCCGTTATTTCCTCCAGTAGGAGGTCAAGGAGTAATGATGAGAGTCGCGCGGGAGCTGGTGTTGTGAGCAGTCAGGCACATGACCCCGAGACTAGTGAGGGTAACATCAGTGATAAGGACAATCGCATGTGGGAGCCGGGTGAAGAGCGGGCTTCATCATCATCAGGAGAAGAGGGTGGCAGCTTCCGCATGAGGCAGCAGCTGAGCAAGCAGGGTGGTAGCGTGGCCTTGAGTCAGCAGGGTGGAAGAACTGGGAGGTCAGAAGCCAAACGTACCCGGGGTAGACCACCAGCTACGCAGGAACCTACCTGTCTGGAAAGAAGTGGTGGTGCAGGGGTTCATGGAGGCAGCGGTAGCAGGCAGTCAGCATGGAGTGGTGGGAGAAAAATGCCATAATCAGCGGTGTGGCAATTTTTCATCAAGCTGCCGGAGGACATCAGCATGGCCATTTGCAGAATCTGTGGGCAGAAGGTAAAGCATGGTGAGGGTGCCAATTTTGGCACCACGGCGCTGAATCAACACATGCAGCATCACCATAAAGTGGCCTGGGAAAACCGGGGTTCTAATGTAGTGGTGCATCACCCAGTGGTCTGCACCCCTTTTCCTGCAGTCAAGGCTCCACTACCTCAGCAGAAGGGAGCTGTGTTTCCTTCCCATCATCTACTGGTCCTGATGCTCCTGCTCCTCCTACTCCTCATCACTCACTTCGTCAGCAATCGATCACAGAGGCAAATGCAAAAAGACAACAGTTTGCATGCACTCATCCAATGGCACAGAAGCTGAACATGCTCCTGGAAAAGTTACTGGTACTACAGTCCCTCCCTTTTCATGTGGTGAACTTTGCACCTTTCAGAGAACTGATGGCTTGTGCCGAGCCAAAGTGGAGAGTCCCAAGCCATCATTACTTTTCAAAAAAGGCAGTACCAGCCCAGAACACGTATGTTGAACAGAAGGTGGGTCAGTCCTAGAGCCTGTCGGTGTCTGCTAAGTTCACGGAAGCACCAACATGTGGAGCTATAACTACGATCAAGGATAATATATGTCCTTTATGGCCCACTGGGTAAATGTGGTTCATGCCCAGCCACACCAGCAACTTGACCAGTTGACGGCACTGCCGCCTCCACATTCTCAAGCTGTGGGTCCTGTGCCAATGGCCTCCGCTGCATCCTCCACCTTGTCCACAGCCTCCATTGCAGGCACAATTCAGAGTGCTCCTCCAGCATACCACATGTGCAGGCCACGGCGGTGTCACACTGTTCTGCTCCTGGTTTGCTTCGGCGATCGAAGTCACAAAGTGGAGGAACAGTTCTGCCTCCTCCATCAAGAAATTGAATCCTGGCTGTCTCCTCGCCAACTGAAAATTGGAACCATGGTCACCGACAACGGGAAGAACATCGTGTCGGCACTGCGTCGAGAAAGGCTGAGCCATGAGCCCTGCATGATGCATGCAATTAATCTGGTTGTACAGTGGTTCCCGAAAGACTTCTTCCTTCTGCAAGACATCCTAAAAATGGCCAGGAAACTGCATGCACTTCGGCCACTCTTACACTGCAGAGCACACCAATCTTGAGCTGCAAAGGCAGAATGGCGTTCTCCAGCATCACCTCATACGCGACGTTTCCACCCATCGGAACTCCACCCTCCACATGCAATGTATACAAAAATGGGTGTTTTTTCTACACAAGTGACAGGATAGGAGAAGCAGGAAGAGCTAGAAGACAATGAGAAAGACCAAGGAGATGACCCCGACACATTGTGGCAGTATGCAATGGAGATGGGGGCAGGGAGTCCCTCCAAGTCCCTTGCGCCAATGGCCCAATGCATGCTCGGTTGCTTGCGTAGTGACAGCCGACTTGTCACAATTCGGCAGAGGGATGACTACTGGTTCTCCACCATGATCATCGCTACCGGTCCAAAGTGGGGGGGCCTTTTTACACCCGCTGAGAGGGAGGATAAACTGAACTACTATCAAGACATCCTCTGTAGTCAGTTGGCCACTGCCAATGTGCGCCATTGCCCATCCTCACGAAGGTCTGACCAGGGGGGCCATCTTCACTCATGTTCCATTGCCATTTCTGCTGGAGGGGGGTTGGGGGACAGGAGCAGTACCAGCTCTATAAGCAGCAACTTAAGTCTAGAGTCTCTGATGAGCACTTTTCTTCACCTGCCTAGTGAAGAAACCACCCACCATCAGCAGCAAGACATGGAGCAGGACTTGAACCAGCAGGTGGTGGCATACTTGGACGGCACCCTGCCACCCCACGTCAAAGATCCCCTGGACTACTGGGCAGCCAAACTTGATTTGTTGCCGCAACTGTGAATCAGTATGACACGCACATGACAGGCGTCGCTCTTAGAATCACTGCACACTTTACTTATTTGGGCAGTTACTGTGCCAAAACTGACCAAATAACTCAAGTGTGAATTCAGCCTTACAGGCTGATGTTAGCGTCAAGAAGAAGCGCACTCATTTTACACCCTCTTGAGCTGATTCCACATAGATATCTACAGAACCTGTTCTATTAAACGCTTTTACAAGTAAAGCCCCGACAGAGTAGAGGAGGGTGTCAGCAGTAAGTTTGTGTTGACGTCACTGATTATTTTTCCCATCCTCTGATCCGTCAGAACAATAACCCCCAAAAAACGGATCCTGTCTGTTGAGTATCCACCTTCACTCGGTCAGCATTTTGTCAGTAATTTATCAGTATTGCTAAAGCCCAAAAAAACTGGAGTGGATCCAAAATAGAGATGACACGTGAATAGAATTTGCATGTCTTCTGTGTTTTGTACCCATTCCTGCTTTTGGCTACCAAATCATAAGCCAATTCTAATGGGACCATACAGGCCATACAGCTGCTACATAGACAGGATCCATTGTTCGTCTCATTTTTCCTTCCTTCTGACAGATCAGAAGAGGGGTCAAATAAATGATTATGTCAACTGGGCCAAAAAGACAAAATAGTGGCCCAGTCCTGAAGTGGGGAGGGTGGGAATAGCATGATAAGTCCACAGAGTGGCCCAATGACATAGTGGTCATGTGGCAGCAGCATGAGGAGACCACAAAGTGGTGAAGTGGCAGCAGCATGAGGAGACCACAGAGTGGTGAAGTGGCAGCAGCATGCGGAGACCACAGAGCGGCTCAGAGACATAGTGTTGAGGTGGCAGCAGAAAAAGGAGACCACAGAGTAGTGATGTGGCAGCAGCATGAGAAGACCACAGAGTGGCTCAGAGACATAGTGTTGAAGTGGCAGCAGAATGAGGAGAGCACAGAATAGTGGTGTGGCAGCAGCATGAGGAGACCACAGAGTGGTGAAGTGGCAGCAGCATGAGGAGGCCACAGAGTGGTGAAGTGGCAGCAGCATGAGGAGGCCACAGAGTGGTGAAGTGGCAGCAGCACGAGGAGACCACAGAGTGGCTCAGAGACATAGTGTTGAGGTGGCAGCAGAAAAAGGAGACTACAGAGTAGTGATGTGGCAGCAGCATGAGGAGACCACAGAGTGGCCCAGTGACATAGTGGTGAAGTGGTGGCAGCACGAGAAGACCACAGAGTGGCTCAGAGACATAGTGTTAAGGTGGCAGCAGCATGAGGAGACCACAGAATAGTGGTGTGGCAGCAGCATGAGGAGACCACAGAGTGGTGCCCAACTTCTCCTGAGTACGGCGATACCACATGTGTGCCACTTTTTTGCAGCCTGGGTGCGCAAAGGGGCCCTAAAACCAATGAGCACCTTTAGGATTTCACAGGGCATTTTTACGCATTTGGATTCCAGACTTCTTCTCACGCTTTAGGGGCCCCTAAAATGCCAGGACAGTATAAATACCCCACATGTGACCCCATTTTGGAAAGAAGACACCCCAATTTATTCTGTGAGGGGTATGGTGAGTTCATGTAAAATTTTATTTTTTGTCACAAGTTAGTGGAATATGAGACTTTGTAAAAAAACAAAATTAAAAAAAATAAATAAAAAAATTTCCGCTGACTTGTGCCAAAAAATAAAAATTCTGTGGACTCACCATGCCCCTCACGGAATACCTTGGGGTGTCTTCTTTCCAAAATGGGGTCACATGTGGGGTATTTATACTCACCTGGCATTTAGGGGCTCCTAAAGTGTGAGAATCCAAATGCATAAAAATGGCCTGTGAAATCCTAAAGGTACTCATTGGTTTTAGGGCCCCTTTGCGCACCCAGGCTGCAAAAAAGTGTCACTCATGTGGTTATAGCCGTACTCAGGAGAGTAGCAATGTGTTTTGGGTGTATTTTTACATATACCCATGCTGCGTGTGAGAAATATCGCTGTAAACGACAACTTTTTACATTTTTTATTCAAAGTTGTCAATTTACAGAGATATTTCTCTCACCCAGCATGGGTATATGTAAAAATACACCCCAAAACACATTACCCTACTTCTCCTGAGTACGGCGATACCACATGAGTGACACTTTTTGCAGCCAAGATGCGTAAAGGGCCCAAATTCCAATGAGTACCTTTTAGGAGGGCATTTTTACGCATTTTTCTTCTCACGCTTTAGGGTCCCTAAAATGTGACCCCATTTTGGAAGAAGACACCCCAAGGTATTCCATGAGGGGCATGGCGAGTTCATAGAAGATTTTTTTTTGGCACAAGTTAGTGGAAATTGATTTTTATTGTTTTTCTCACAAAGTCTCCCTTTCCGCTAACTTTTGACAAAAAGTTTAATTTTTCATGGACTCATTATGCCCCTCAGCGAATACCTTGGGGTGTCTTCTTCCAAAATGGGTCACATGTGGGTATTTATACTGCCCTGGCATTTTAGGGGCCCTAAAGCGTGAGAAGAGAAAATGAGTAAAAATGCCCTCCTAAAGGTACTCATTGGAATTTGCACATTTTGGCTGCAAGTGTCACACATAGTATCGCCGTACTCAGGAGAAGTAGGCGATGTAGTTTGTGGTGTATTTTTACATATACCATGCTGGTGAGAGAAATATCTCTGTAAATTGACAACTTTGAATAAAAAATTTAAAAAGTTGTCGTTTACAGCGATATTTCTCACACCCAGCATGGGTATATGTAAAATACACCCTAAAACACATTGCCCTACTTCTCCTGAGTACGGCGATACCACATGAGTGACACTTTTTTGCAGCCAAGATGCGCAAGGGGGCCCTAAAACCAATGAGTACCTTTAGGATTTCACAGGCCATTTTTACGCATTTGGATTCTCACGCTTTAGGACCCCTAAAATGCCAGGGCAGTATAAATACCCCACATGTGACCCCATTGTGGAAAGAAGACACCCCAAGGTATTCTGTGAGGGGCATGGCGAGTTCACAGAAAAAAAAAATTTGGCACAAGTTAGCAGAAATTTTTTTTTTTTTTTTTACAGTCTCATATTCCACTAACTTGTGACAAAAATAAAATTTTGCATGAACTCACCATACCCCTCACGGAATACCTTGAGGTGTCTCCTTTATAAAATGGGGTCACATGTGGGGTTTTTGTACTGCCCTGGCATTTGAGGGTCTCCGCAATCATTACACGTATGGCCAGCATTAGGAGTTTCTGCGATTCTCCGTATATTGAGCATACGGGTAATGAGATTTTTTTTCCGCTCAGCCTCTGCGCTGAAAAAAAAAAAATGAACGGCACAGATTTTTTCATTCGCATCGGTCAATGTGGATGAAAAATCTCTGCCAAAATCAGTGACTGCGGTGCGGTGGGCTGGGCGCTAGCTACCTAACAAGTAGCTAACTAACTGGCCGTGATAAGGGACCCTTATGCCCCATTCACACGTCCGAAATTCTGTTTATGGAACGGAATTGCGGACCCATTCATTTCTATGGGGACAGACTTTGTCCCTCTCGGATCCGGAATTACGGATCCGCGCTCCGGGTCTGCACTTCCGTTCAAGCAAAAATATAGAACATGTCCTATTCTTGTCCGCACTGCGGACAAGAAAAAGCATTTTCTATATAGTTCTGGCAATGTGCGGATCTGCAAAATGCGGAAAGCACATTGCCGGTGTCCGTGTTTTGAGGATCTGCGGATCGGATCCGCGGATCGGATCCACAGATCCGTGAATCCACGGATCCGTGAATCCACGGATCCGCAAAACACATATGGACGTCTGAATGGAGCCTTACAAGGGGTGATGGGGTGATCAAGGGGTTAATAGGTGAGGGGGGGGGGGTTGTGTAGTGTTTGGTGCAACTTTACTGTGTTACCTGGTCCTCTGGTGGTCGATCCCAGCAAATGGGACCACCAGAGGACCAGGTAGCAGGTATACCAGACGCTGTTCACAAAACAGCGTCTGGTATACATGTTTGATGCGATTTATAATCCATCTACAGCCTGCCAGCGATTGATCATCGCTGGCAGGCTGTAGTTTAACTCTCCAGACGCGCGCCCCTGTGAACGCGCGCGTGCCTGCGCGCGCGTTCACAGGAACTCACGGGTCTTGCGAGAGGACGCGCCGATGCGTCCACTCAGAAGAACCCGGCCGCCCGCAGGACGCAATCCTGCGTACGGCGGTCCGGGACTGGTTAATAACTGCCTAAAACATGTCTTGTTGTACTACGGGCCACTTCTTTATTTAATACAAATTTTATGTAACCCACAGTTGAATGAAACTCTCCTCTGTCTGGGCGCCGGGGCCTAACTAGATGAAAGTGGCCTGTTAAACTATCGGGTGACATAAAGCCATAACCTCTGCCATGCTACCTCTGTCCTCTGTCTGGGTGCTGAGGCCTAAGTCAAATAAAGCGGTCTTCTGCTGTGCTGGGGGATATGAAGCTAATCTCTGACCTCTCTCCTCTGTCTGGGTCCAAAGGCCTAAGTCACTGAAAGAGGCCTTCTCCTGTGGTGTGTGATATGATGCCTGAATATGTGCTGTGTGGCCTCTCTCCTCTGTCTGGGTGAAGGGGTCAAAGTAACTAAATGGTGGCCTACTCCTGTGGTGGTTGATATGATGCCTGAATATGTGCTGTGTGGCCTCTCTCCTCTGTCTGGGTGAAGGGGTCAAAGAAACTAAATGGTGGCCTACTCCTGTGGTGGTTGATATGATGCCTGAATATGTGCTGTGGGGCCTCTCTCCTCTGTTTGGGTGAAGGGGTCAAAGTAACTTTATGGTGGCTTCTCCTGTGGTGGTTGATATGATGCCTGAATATGTGCTGTGGGCCCTCTCTCCTCTGTTTGGGTGAAGGGGTCAAAGTAACTTTATGGTGGCTTCTCCTGTGGTGGTTGATATTATGCCTGATTCTCTGCTGTGGAACCTCTCTCCTCTTCCTGGGTGCAGGGGTCAAAGTATCTAAAAGTGTCCTTCTCTTGCGGTGGTTGATATGATGCCTGAATATGTGCTGTGTGGCCTCTTTCCTCTGTCTGGGTGAAGGGGTCAAAGTAATTAAATGGTGGCCTACTCCTGTGGTGGTTGATATGATGCCTGAATATGTGCTGTGGGGCCTCTCTCCTTTGTTTGGGTGAAGGGGTCAAAGTAACTTTATGGTGGCTTCTCCTGTGGTGGTTGATATGATGCCTGAATATGTGCTGTGGGGCCTCTCTCCTCTGTTTGGGTGAAGGGGTCAAAGTAACTTTATGGTGGCTTCTCCTGTGGTGGTTGATATTATGCCTGATTCTCTGCTGTGGAACCTCTCTCCTCTTCCTGGGTGCAGGGGTCAAAGTATCTAAAAGTGTCCTTCTCTTGCGGTGGTTGATATGATGCCTGAATATGTGCTGTGTGGCCTCTCTCCTCTGTCTGGGTGAAGGGGTCAAAGTAACTAAATGGTGGCCTACTCCTGTGGTGGTTGATATGATGCCTGATTCTCTGCTGTGGGACCTCTCCCTTTGTCTGGGTGCTGGGGTCGAAATAATAGTAAGTGACCTTCTCCATTGGTGGGTGACTTAAAGCCTGATTCTGTGCTATGGGACCTCACTCCAATTAATATTGTTTAATTTTTATTTATTTTATGTTAACTCATCATTTCCCTATCTACATTTGTTTGCAGGGATTTACCTACATTTTGCTGCCTTTTGCAGCCCTCTAGCCCTTTCCGGGTGTGTTTTACAGCCTTACCAAAAACCTTACCAGATCTAGCACATAGACCAGTTGAACTTAAAACCCTTGAAAGATTACAGTAATGAAAAATAATTATTAATATGGGCAACACTATCTGTACCCTTTGTTTCCAATCAAACAAAACGCAATAAATTTGATTTAACATTATAGTTTTATAAAATAATCTTTAACAAAATAGAATTATTTTTTAACATAAATATATAAATAACCAAAAAAATTAGGGTATTTTTTAATTTTTCTCTGCTCCTCCAGCAGATCATCGATGTCCTTAAGATGAGCCTCCTCCATGGCTCGCATTTGGTGGGAGAACTGCATCTTGAGCTGCCTCATCTTCCTAGTTTGCTGCTCCCTGAACTGCTGCATTCGCAGCTGGTGCTTCCTTCGCATTGTTTTTATTTTTTTTAACATGATGTTGTCAGCTGTAAAATAAATGAAATAAAATTTGGAAATGTACATTAAAATACAATCATTAATTGTTATATAAACAGATGATATTTTTTTCTTGAAATCTGTTATATATTGGTTTAGGTAGGATTAATAATAGTTCCTTTTAGTTTTGGGTTATTGACTTAGTAGTTACGTTAAGGGTTTTGATGTTGATCAATTACTTTTTAGTGTTTATTTTTTCTATTACTGTTATGTGTTGTACTTTATTTGTTGCCTGTTTTATTATATTTTCTTCATTTAAAAAAATAATATAGTTTGTTAAAATATATTCTTACAAAAATTTATATATTGCATGCTTGTTATATCGTACTTCCAAAAATGTATGTGTCAGTTAGATACGTTATGGAAATCAGTACTCCCACCCGTAACATTAGCTTTCTGGGACAATGAATAAATAAAAATATCCACATCATCCATTTACCTTCTTGTCGGGGGGTAGTGACCATCTCCTCTTCTGCCTCCTCAGAGTCATCACCCTCCTCCACTGCAGCAGGTGGGCTATGGGCCCGATAGCCTTATGGCCCTGCCTCTTCCTGCTCCTACTCGTCCGAATGGTCTGTCTCCTCCTCCACCTCCACCGCCTTCTTCTTTTTAGAGAGCTTGGCTCTCACTTTTGGAAGCGGAGCATCTGTAATGATGTCTGCTTAATAGCATTGCCGTTTCAACTTAGCATTGCTAAATAATTCCATCCATATTCGTTAACTTACTGACTCAGTAAGTTAACGATATGGATGGAATTATTTAGCAATGCTAAGTTGAAATCGATTAAGCAAATATATAAGAATCGCATTGCGATTTCAACTTAATTCTCAGATGCAACAGTACATTCTACTGGAGGAGGCGTTCCCATGGTGATCGTTAGCTCAAAGTTGTAATCGCAATGCGTTTATTGCGGTATATTATCCCTCTGGGTGTCTTTTACAGCCTTTTTAGTGCCCAAAAGTTCGGGTCCCCATTGACTTCTATGGGGTTCGGGTTCGGGATGAAGTTCGGGTTGAGTTCGGATCACGAACCCGGACATTTTCCGGAAGTTCGGCCGAACCTCTCGAACCCGAACATCCAGGTGTTCGCTCATCTCTATGCACTGCGAATCTGATAGTGAAATAAAATCAGTATAAACAACTAGGACATTGGGGTTGAAAAAAACATTTATTTTTTGCCATAAAGTACCCCTGCACTGCATACCTTACTTGGAAATATATTCAGTAAATTAGGTGGTCTTCAGATTGTTGGGTGATCTGTACCCCTTCTTTCTTTCAAAGAACCCCTGCATTGCATACCGGACTTGGAAATATATTCAGTAAATAAGGTGGCGTTCAGATTGTTGGCTGATCTGTACCCCTTCTTTCGTTCAAAGTACCCCTGCACTGCATAACAGACAGGGAACTTAATTTATTACAATTGGCGGTTACATTGTTGCTGACTAGCCATTTTTGGCTGTGAAGCCAAAGGTAGTCGCCAACAACAATGTGTTTTGTTTTCTTATTTATTTATTTTTTATATAAATTGGGGTAGACCCCAAAACATTGGGAAATATAAAAAAGAAAACAAAGTTTAAGTGCGCTGTAGTATAACTAGTCCTGTGGGATCCATGCTTGGTTCTTATTAATGAACGTGAGATTGCCCATGTAACGGTGATCGAGCAGGGTGGCCACCCAGTAATCTGCACAAGTTAGAATGTGAGCAACTCGGCAGTCATTTTGCAGGCACTGCAGCATGTAGTCGCTCAAGTTTGCCAGGTTGCCCAGAGGCAACGACAAGCTGTCCTCTTTGGGAGGTGTATCATCTGTGTCCTCCATATCCCCCGAGCCACGCTCAAGTGATGGTCATGAGCTGCTTTGGGTGCCACCCTGCTGTGAACACGTTTTTTTCTCCTCCTTCTCATCATCCTCCAGAACTGTGCCCTGGCTGGACAAATGGCCTATGTTACCACCCTCTGAGCCACTTGTATATGACAGGCCTTATACGTTAAGGGTAAGGCATGTATATAGTTTGGTTTGTTTATTTAGTTTATCTGACTTATTGTTATTTAAATATGTTTATAAGTAAATTTGTAAATAGTTTGTGAATGGGCATTAATGAGTGGTTTGAGTAAAAGAGTGGGGGGTAGATTAGGGTGGGAGGCTGGTCGGGTTAATTTTCTCTTTTTGAAATGTTCCTTGTATAGTTTTTGTTACGATTTATAATAAAAAGTCCTGATAACCATGGAAATGTTACCCAACAATCTAACCGACAAATTTAATAAAATTATTTGCCTGTCACATCTGCAGCTCAGGCCGCAGGGGTCCTTGAGCACCAATAAAAGTGAATTTGTCCCACCAGAATCTAAGAGCTGGATTAACTGAATTGGTTTTAACTGGTGTCAGGTGTTCAGGAATTTCTGCACCACCAAATTCAGCACATGCACCAGACAAGGGATGTGTGTGAAACCGGCTACATGTCCAGTTCATCTTAACCCCCTGGACTCATTAACCATTACTCCCACACAGGGTGTCGATTCGATACTGCTAGCTGTTGTTCCTGTGTGGTGAGACTCATATGGGGGTTATTGAAAGTATTTATATTTTTGTTTGTCTTATTTATGTTTAGTTTGGGGTATATTGCATTTACAGTATCCATACATTAAAAGTTAAGTTTTACCTCCTGTAGGCCCCTTCTGGGCCTTTTGAGTTAAGTACAGATTTCAGAGAGTTTACCGTTCTTCCACTAGAAATTGGTCCAGGTGTTTTTAAAAATTTTTAAACCGGCTAGGCCAAGAGCTGCTACGAGATTTCGCCCATTATCGCACACCACCAGGCCGGGCTTAAGGCTAAGTGGCACCAACCACTTATCGGTCTGTTGTTCCATGCCCGTCCACAGCTCCTGCGTGGTGTGAGGTTTGTCCCCCAAACAGATGAGTTTCAGAACAGCCTTCTGTCATTTCCCCCTGGCTGTGCTTATGTTGGTGGTGAAGGTGTTGCGCTGAAAGGATGAGGAGGTGGTAGAGGAGGAGGAGGAAACAGGAGGCAAACAGAAATGCCCTGTAATCCTCGGGGGCGGAAGGAAATGCGCCAAACTGCTATCCGCCTCTGGCCCAGCCACCACTACATTTACCCAGTGTGCTGTTAGGCAGATATAACTTCCCTGCCTGTACTTACCGATCCATGTATTGGTGGTTATGTGTAGAGATGGCCCGAACTATTCGCCGGCGAACAGTTCCCGGCGAACATAGCTTGTTCGCGTTCGCCTCTTCCGGGCGAACATATGCGATGTTCGGTCCGCCCCCTATACATCATCATTGAGCAAACTTTGACCCTGTACCTCACAGTCAGCAGACACATTCCAGCCAATCAGCAGCATACCCTCCCTCCCAGACCCTCCCACCTCCTGCACAGCATCCATTTTAGATTCATTCTGAAGCTGCAGTCTTAGTGAGAGGAGGGACAGTGTAGCTGCTGCTGAATTAATTGGGAAATTGATAGCTAGGCTAGTGAATTCAGTGTCCACTCCAGTCCTGAAAGACTCATCTGATCTCTGCTGTAAGGACAGCGTCCTGACAGCACCCCAAGAAGCCCTTTTTAGGGCTGCAACATTAGTCTGCTTTTTTTCCCCTTTATATGCATATTGCAGTTGCATGGCCTGCCTGTGTGTGAGGAGCTGCAGGCCCACAGACTGTAGTGTGCCCACTGCCAGTGCCCACCCCTGTCATTCCGTGTGGTACAGGACTTTGCATCAAAAAAAGGCATTTAATTTTTACACTTTAATCTAAGGTTAGTTGCCTGCCAGTGTGTGTCAGGCTGACTTCCAGTGACTGTAGTGTGCCCACTGCCAGTGCCTACCACTCATACCGGCTGGCAGAGGACTTTGCATCAAAAAAGGCATTTCATTTTTACAGTTTAGTGTAATTTCAGCTGCTTGCCTGCTGCTAGTGTGTGTCAGGCCGACTTCCACTGACTGTAGTGTGCCCACTGCCAGTGCCCACCCCTGTCATCCCATGTGGCACAGGACTTTGCATCAAAAAAAGGCATTTAACTTTTACACTTTAATCTAAGGTTAGTTGCCTGCCAGTGTGTGTCAGGCTGACTTCCAGTGACTGTAGTGTGCCCACTGCCAGTTCTCACCACTCATACCGGCTGGCACAGGACTTTGCATCAAAATAGGCATTTAATTTTTACACTTTAGTGTAATTTCAGCTGCTTGCCTGCTGCTAGTGTGTGTCAGGCCGACTTCCACTGACTGTAGTGTGCCCACTGCCAGTGCCCACCCCTGTCATCCCATGTGGCACAGGACTTTGCATCAAAAAAAGTCATTTAATTTTTACACTTTAATCTAAGTTTAGTTGCCTGCCAGTGTGTGTCAGGCCGACTTCCAGTGACTGTAGTGTGCCCACTGCCAGTGCCCACTACCGGCTGGCACAGTAGCTTGACGATAAATAAGGCATTTAATTTTTACACATTAGTCTAATTTCAGTTGCTTGCCTGCTGCCAGTGTGTGTCAGGCCCACTTCCACAGACTGTAGTGTGCCCACTGCCAGTGCCCACCACTGATACAGGGTGGCACAGTACCACTTATCGAAAAAAAAATATGGGATGTAACAGGGATTAAACTGATGAGAATAGTACTACAGAAAATACCACTCATATCGGGTGTGACAGTAAATTGCACGGCGCAGACGCAGTGACCGTGGATTAAAACAGAGTGGAGGGAGCCAGCATTTTTTTAACCATCTCCCCGTTCGAAAAATCTATTCAATAAATGGCCCCCAGATTGGGGACGTTAGAGGGATTAAACTGATGAGAATAGTACTACAGAAAATACCACTCATATCGGGTGTGAGAGTAAATTGCACGGCGCAGACGCAGTGACCGTGGATTAAAACAAAGGGGAGGGAGCCAGCGTTTTTTTAACCATCTCCCCGTTCGAAAAATCAATTCAATTGACCTTTCGGGGACCCTTGGTGTTGTACGTGGCTGGGTGGAGGAAGAAACCTTCAATGACATCACCGGGACGTGGCTAGCTTGGTATCCATCCTTGTGCAAATGGGGAGTTTGCGGTTGTGCAAATGGACTGTTTGCAGTGCATTAAAAGAGGAGTTTGGTCTGTCAATGTCAGTGAAGCGGGCGTAACCCTTACACTACCTGATCGATACAACATCATACCTGATTGTATACACACACTGGATGTTTTAAAGCATGTTATTCCAAACAATTTAGGAATGTTAGTTGATTTATGCCCTTTATGGATTAAAACCCGACTCTGCGTCCACTACGTAATTTTCCATGGGAGTTTTGCCATAGATCCCCCTCCGGCATGCCACAGTCCAGTTGTTAGACCCCTTGAAACAACTTTTCCATCACTATTGTGGCCAGAAAGAGTCCCTTTGGTTTTTAAAATTCGCCTGTCTATTGAAGTCTATGGCGGTTCGCCCGGTTCGCCTGTTCGCGAACATTTGCGGAAGTTCGCGTTCGCTGTTCGCGAACTGAAAATTTTATGTTCGCGACATCACTAGTTATGTGGACCTTGCCACAGATGGTGTTGCGCAGTGCACACCTGATTTTGTCCACCACTTGGTTGTGCTGGGAAGGGATGGCTCATCTGGAAAAGTAGTGGTGGCTGGGAACCACGTACTGTGGGATAGCCACCACTATAAGTTTTTTAAAAGTCTCCATCCATCTCCACCAGACAGAATGACAGCATTTCAAAGGATCAGGAATTTTGAAATCCTGGCATTCAGGGTCAGGGATCGCGGGTGGGTAGGGGGGTACTTGCTCTTTCTATTTCTCGTTCTCTCGAGTTTTTAGGATATGGACAGCTGAACACTTCCATGGGATAGTGTAGAAATGCTTGGTGACGGTGAAAGATGTGGTGGCGTTGCTGCCACATCCTCTGTTTGTGGGGTGGCAGATGCCACTGTCACTCAGGTTTGTGCTCAGGTTTAGAACGTTTATTTTACATTTTTATGTATTTTATGTTATTTTAAGTTATTTCACTATTCAAATTTGTTTGCAGCGCACTTGTCCTACTCTTAGCCCCAGTTTGCTACATTTTACAGTCCTCTAGCCCTTTCCAAGACTTTTTTAGAGCCATTTTAGTGCCCCAAAGTTCGGGTCCCCATTGACTTCAATGGGTTTCGGGGTCAAGTTCGGGTCCTGAACCTTAACTTTGTGGCAAAGTTCGGCCGAAATCGGTGAACCCGAACTTCCCGGTGTCCACACAACTCTACAGTCCACATCCCACGTCATTGCACATTCCTACTGCATTGTTCACACATTATGTCATTATTTTATCTAAAATCTTATTCAATATTGGACATACAAATTCCTTGTGCATACAGCAATATATATCCATTTCCCATATACAACATCAGGGTACATCTATCTTTACCTGTGCATACCCTACATACATCAGTCACCATTCACTTCTGGTTATCTGCACAATATTTCCTTTCCTTTTCATACTAAGTTATGCACATACATGCTACATTTTTCTATCTTTATGCCATGTATCTACCCCTCTTCCCTGTTCGCCGAATCTGTGTAGTGACTAACCATTTTCCCTCCACTTTTCCATTTCTTATTTTAGTCTTCCTTCTCTGTCATTTCTGCCTGCCCCTTTTCTACAAGACATTGCATATTGTACAAGATATTATACATTTCTTGTCACTATTTCTCACATGAGACTTGACAAAGTTCATTCCAACCGAAATGTCACTATTTAGTGCATCTGAATATATGTTATCTAAATACTGCAGAAATAACTATATACGAGATTAGGAAACTGTTAAAAACAAACAGAAATAGTAAAGACTGCCTTTCTTCAGACTTGAAGAGTGTGCCCTGAATTTTCAAATGGTGTTAAAATAGGGCTTTTACAACTTTTTGGTAAAAAAATGTTGCGACTTTTTGCATTTTTACACCACTCACTCCCAAATTTATCACTGAGACTTTTTTTTAAAGTTGCTAAAAAATCACAGTCTCATTCCAGTAGCAAGGTGGAGGAGAAAAAATAAAGTTAATGTTGGAGACTGAACATTGTTTCATGCTATGTTATACATTGCTTGGTTCATTCATCTGTATAAATGATTGTAGTATTGAGTTTGACCACTAGATGTCGCTGTATACCAGTACTCTATCATAGTGTTCTGTATGTTGACTATCTGTTAAAGCAGTTCCTGTTCTCTATTGTTCTTTATCCTCTGTATCTGCTGTACTAATGTGAGCACCATGCTCTCTTCTGTAAGATTATTCAATACAAATGAATCCTGGTAAACTACAGCTATCCATGTATGTCTGATTACTCTCTGCATCATCTGCACCAGCCAACAAAGGTTATGGGCCCAGACAACGTGAATCATCAGACGGTCAGCACAGAGGCCTAGTCTTCATCTGCACAGTTTTTTTCGCTCAAGCTGCGGAAGAAATCTGCCCTGAGGTATCCAGGTGAGGTACATTAATCATGGCTAGCAACGCGGATCTTAAACTGGGGATCACTAAGCTAAATAGTGACAACTACCAGATGTGGAAGTTCAAGATGGAGATGTTGCTGAGCAAAGATGACACCTGGGATGTCCTCACCACAGACAGGCCGGATGTAGACAACCAGGAATGGGATAAGAAAAACAGGCAGGCAAGAGCCACAATAGCCCTACTGGTAGAAGATGATCAGCTCATTCACATAAAAGGGGAAGATACTGCCAAAGGTATGTGGAATGCGCTCCGCAGATTACATGAGAGCTCTAGCTTAAACAGCAAATTGTATTTACTAAGGAAGCTGTATCAGTCTAAGCTGGCTCCAGAAGGGGATATGCAAGAACATATAAGAGGCGTGCTAGAGATTGTTGCGCAACTCAGGGACCTCGGAGAGGAGATCAAAGATAACCATGTGACAGCAATACTTTTATGCAGCCTGCCAGAGTCATACAACCCTCTGATCAATGCATTAGAGACAAGATCTGAAACAGAACTCACATTACAGTTAGTCAAATCTCGACTTTCAGACGAATACAAACGCAGAAAGGAGCAAACTTCTCACAGGCAAGAGAGCGATGCAGGAGCAGCACTTAAAGCGACAGACACCAAGATGCCAAACTGGAAGGCCAAACTATGTTTCCGATGTAACAGAGCTGGGCACCTCAAGCGCGACTGTCCATTATGGAGGAATGAGCAGAGGGGAAAGATCCCAATCAGGCACTTATAACCATGATGAAAAGCAACGCACAAGCAGCATGGCACGGAACTTTTAAAGTGACAGATGCCGTCACCAACCACAAATGGTATATAGATTCCGGAGCAACAAGTCACATGACCAATGATAAAGAATTCTTCATAGAACTCAATCCAGAAAAGAAAGAAACCATATATCTTGCAGATGGGAGTTGTACAACTGCAGAAGGAACAGGGTATGGAATAGTCACTTGTAAAAATGAGGATGGGCAAGTGTTAAAAGTACCAATGATGGATGTATTGTATGTTCCCGGACTAAATGGGGGCCTTATATCAGTCAGGCGACTGGCAAGCAAAGGACTAACCACAACGTTCAAAGGTGACCAATGCACCATCCAAGATGGGGAAAGAGTAATAACAACAGCTAGAGCCGGTAAGCACCTTTATGAACTTGATGTTGTTGAGCAAGAAACAAAGCTCTGCACACATAAACACAAGAACTGTATTCATTTATGGCACAGACGTCTGGGCCACAGGCATCCTGACAGCATACAGGAGTTGGCCAGACGGGATTTAGTGAAAGGGTTCGAGTTAACAGGCTGCCCAAACACGCTAAGGTGTGAATGCTGCATCAAGGCAAAAGCCACCAGAGTAACCCCACCAAAGGCAAGTGAAAGCAGAGCAACAAGACCGATCGACCTAATACACACAGATGTATGCGGGCCCATGAGAACTACCACCCCAGGAGGAAATAAATACATATTAACTTTTATAGACGACTACTCAAGGTTCACAGTGACATACCTAATGAAACATAAGTCAGAAGTATTTGACAAGCTGAAAGACTATATTGCCAAAGTAAGCAATAAATTTCACAGAAAACCATTAGTACTCAGAAGTGATAATGGTGGCGAGTACACCGGGCTTCAAGTAGAGAATACACTCAGGGAACTAGGAATAGAACATCAAAAGACTGTCCCATATACTCCAGAGCAGAACGGGGTAGCAGAGAGGAAAAACAGATCCCTGACGGAAATGATCAGATGCATGTTGACTGATTCTGGACTCCCTGAAAAATATTGGGGAGAAGCGGCACAAACGGCCACCTACTTACAAAACAGATTACACTCCAAGGCAACAATCAAAACCCCATACGAGCTATGGCACAGTCGAAAACCGAGCATAGGACACCTCAAGGTATTTGGAAGCAAAGCTTTTGTTTACATTCCGGGAGACAAGCGCAGCAAGCTCCAAAATCGAGCAATTGAAGGTGTCTTTGTTGGTTATGCCGACAACACCAAAGGATACAGAATCCTAGACCCAAAGACTGATAAAGTGACAATCAGTAGCAGCGTAACATTTATTGAGGACCTGAGAAATGAAGTAATGGTGCCAGCCATGCCAAGAGCAGAAGAACCAAATAACGCTGAGCAGGTTTTCTTTCCTATGGAACAAACCCCTGAGAGCAACACAGTGTCACAGAAGAGACAGGAACAAACTGAACCAGCTAATGACCCTGAACCAAGACGCTCAATGAGGGAAAACAAAGGTAAACCCCTAACAGACTCTCGTACAAGGTAGAAACATCCTGCGTAAGAGAACCCACTTGTTGGAAAGACATAACACAACTCCCGGAGAGGGAAGCTAAGAGATGGATAAAAGCAGCTGAGGAAGAAATCACCTCACTACAGGACACACAAGCCTGGGTGCTAACGCAACTGCCGGCCACAAAGAGGGCAATTGGTTGTAAATGGACTTTCAAGATCAAGTACAACACTGATGGTACAGTTGAGAGATATAAGGCGAGACTCGTAGCCAAAGGATACTCCCAAAAATATGGAGAAGACTACGATGAGACATTTGCTCCGGTCGTCAAACACACCACAATCAGAGCTCTACTCACAGTTGCAACCACAAAACAAATGCTAGTAAAGCACTTTGATGTAAAAACCGCTTTCCTACACAGTGACTTAACAGAAGATATTTACATGGAGCAACCAGAGGGGTTTGTAGACCCACAAAAGCCCGAACAGGTGTGTAAACTTAAGAAGGGAATCTACGGGCTCAAGCAAGCAGCCAGAGCATGGAACATGAAGATTAATGAGGTGCTATTGAGAGAATCCTTTCAGAGGAGCAAGGCCGATCCCTGCCTGTACACCAAGAAGCTAAATGGTAGGTGGATCTTTGTACTCATTTATGTAGATGATCTGTTAGTATGTTATGAGCAAGAAGGGGATTGTTCCAGACTGCTGGAGGTCTTAAACATGGACTTTGAAACAAAAGATCTAGGTGATGTCAAACACTTCCTAGGCATGCAAATAGAAAGAGAAGAAGATGGTAGTTTTCTTATTAACCAGAGTCACAAAATACAGGAAGTAATTGAAACATTTGGGCTCAGTGACGCCAAACCAGCCAACACACCTATGGAGACAAATTATCTCAAGGAATTAAACAACTCAATTAACCCCTTGCAAAATGACTCACAATTCAGAAGGGCAATGGGGAAGTTACTATACATCGCTACAGTTGCAAGGCCTGACATAGCCACAGCAGTGGGATTCTTATGCAGAAAGGTATCCCAGCCTACCCAGATGGACTGGAACGCAGCAAAAAGGATCATACGCTATTTAAAGGGAACAATAGACTTTAAACTGAAACTTTCATCAACAGGGAAAAGTGGTCTGACTGGATATGTGGATGCAGACTGGGCAGGTGACCCCAGTGATCGGAAATCCACCAGTGGACACCTGTTTCTATTCAAAGACGGGCTCATCAGCTGGACCACCAGAAAACAGTCCACAGTAACACTGTCCTCCACCGAAGCAGAATACGTGGCAGCATCACAAGCAGGGCAAGAGGTAATCTGGTTGAGACAATTGCTGGAAGATCTGGATCAGAACCAGACAGAGTCCACGCCAATCTATGAGGACAATCAAGGATGTATAGCACTCGCACAGACAGAGCGGGTAAACCCGAGAACCAAACACATAGATGTGAGATATCACTTCTTAAGAGACCTGCAAGAGCAAGGACAGATGGATCTACAATATTGTCCCACTGAGGAAATGTTAGCAGACATCCTTACTAAGCCTTTGCCTGCAAAGAGACATATGGATCTAACAAGAAGAATCGGTTTGTCTAATTAAGCACTTCACAATGAGAAGGGGTGTTGGAGACTGAACATTGTTTCATGCTATGTTATACATTGCTTGGTTCATTCATCTGTATAAATGATTGTAGTATTGAGTTTGACCACTAGATGTCGCTGTATACCAGTACTCTATCATAGTGTTCTGTATGTTGACTATCTGTTAAAGCAGTTCCTGTTCTCTATTGTTCTTTATCCTCTGTATCTGCTGTACTAATGTGAGCACCATGCTCTCTTCTGTAAGATTATTCAATACAAATGAATCCTGGTAAACTACAGCTATCCATGTATGTCTGATTACTCTCTGCATCATCTGCACCAGCCAACAGTTAAAAGATTAAATAAAATAAAAGTTAGGTTTAAGGGCGAGAGAAACAACATGAGACATTTAGTACACCAATGCAGATTCAAGCAAAATTCACTTCAAATATTTCTCTCATGATAAATTCTCCCATGTGTGAAGGACTCACTTTTTAGGGGTTCTGGGCATTTGGGGGCAGTACAGCAGGCACAAAATTTAATAAACAGCAAATATTACACCAGAACGATTTTTTGGTGGCACCAAGGAATCTCAGTCTGATATAGCCAGATTTATAAAATACAGCACACGTAGTAGTTAGATTTTGGAATGATTTATTGATTGGTTGAAACATAAGATTTAAAAGAAACAGGTCTTTTGATCATCAAAAAACTAAATCTAAATTAAATTATACCATTATTTTATTTTTTTTTTTTTTTTTGAATGCTGTCTTCTATTATTCTGCATGCTTCCAAAGCTGGAAAAAAATAAAAAAGATGAATTAGACATTGTAGATGTAAAACAAAACACATAGCTTTAAAGTATAAACTGTTAAAACAAGGTTTATAATTTTTTGTACAATACATGTGACATCATTGCTTGATATGTTTTCAAATGTTCTGAAGCTTAAAATAAAGTGTTTATGGGGGTAGAACATAAAACATTTCTATGCACTTTACAGGAGTATCCTTTAATTAACATAATACTTATATTTAGAGATAAGCGAACATCTGGATGTTCGGGTTCGAGAGTGAAAGGGATTTTTAACCTTGCTATTGTATTATATCAGGCACTGCCACTTGTATAGATCACTGCCACTTGTTACAAGACAGGTCATTTCCTCAGAAGACACATCCCCCAGAGGGCTCTTAATTCCTGTATGCGAGCCCACCCCAGCAGACATTGAGACTACAATAGATGACACACAGTTATCACTTGGA
The DNA here is from genome assembly GCA_033119425.1 of Bufotes viridis. Classification (NCBI taxonomy): domain Eukaryota; kingdom Metazoa; phylum Chordata; class Amphibia; order Anura; family Bufonidae; genus Bufotes; species Bufotes viridis. The sequence continues at coordinate 128,436,717 of CM065596.1, forward strand.
AATACAATGGATAGCAGGATCCTCAGGTACATGACAGCAAGCTGTAAGGAGTTTAGCTTGTTAGCATCTAGACTACCATTGTAATATGTAAAATGCCCTATCATGTATTGTATATGGCAGATACCAGTATTGTTTATCGACTTCCCTAAATTAACATGTCATCTGTTGAACTAAAGTTGGTATTCCCACCCCCAATGTCCTATAAATACATGTACTATGGAATAAACACTTCAGATCTTAACTGTCCAAGATTGAGTTCTGATTGGCTAATTTCTCCCAGCTGGAGGAGGAACTATTAACTGAAGGGGAAAATTTACCGGTGGAGGTCTGATGCCTCATTGTATGACAATCTCATAACCGCCTCAGATTGGAAAGAGCTATCAGAGAGGTTCGGCCGAACATCCCGAAAATGTTCGGGTTCGGGATCCGAACTCGACCCGAACTTTATCCTGAACCCGAACCCCATTGAAGTCAATGGGGACCCGAACTTTTAGGCACTAAAACGGCTGTAAAATAGTCCAGGAACGGGCTAGAGGGCTGCCAAAGGCAGCAAAATGTAGGTAAATCCCCTGCAAACAAATGTGGATAGGGAAATGAATTAAAATAAAATAAATAAAATTTAACCAATATCAATTGGAGAGAGGTCCCACAGCAAGGAATCATGCGTCATATCACCCACCACTGGAGAAGGCCACTTTCAGTTATTTCGGCCCCAGTACCCAGACAGAGGAGAGAGGTCCCACAGCAAGGAATCATGCGTCATATCAACCACCACCGGAGAAGGCCACTCTCAGTTATTTCGGCCCAGCACCCAGACAGAAGAGAGAGGTCCCACAGCAAGGAATCATGCATCATATCAACCACCACCGGAGAAGGCCACTCTCAGTTATTTCGGCCCAGCACCCAGACAGAGGAGAGAGGTCCCACAGCAAGGAATCATGCGTCATATCACCCAACACCGGAGAAGGCCACTCTCAGTTATTTCGGCCCCACCACCCAGACAGAGGAGAGAGGTCCCACAGCAAGGAATCATGCGTCATATCAACCACCACCGGCGAAGGCCACTCTCAGTTATTTTGGCCCAGCACCCAGACAGAGGAGAGAGGTCCCACAGCAAGGAATCATGCGTCACATCACCCACCACCGGAGAAGGCCACTCTCAGTTATTTCGGCCCCACCACCCAGACAGAGGAGATAGGTCCCACAGCAAGGAATCATGCGTCATATCAACCACCACCGGAGAAGGGCACTTTCAGTTATTTCGGCCCAGCACCCAGACAGAGGAGAGAGGTCCCACAGCAAGGAATCATGCGTCATATCAACCACCACCGGAGAAGGCCACTCTCAGTTATTTCGGCCCCACCACCCAGACAGAGGAGATAGGTCCCACAGCAAGGAATCATGCGTCATATCAACCACCACCGGAGAAGGCCACTCTCAGTTATTTCGGCCCAGCACCCAGACAGAGAAGAGAGGTCCCACAGCAAGGAATCATGCGTCATATCAACCACCACCGGAGAAGGCCACTCTCAGTTATTTCGGCCCAGCACCCAGACAGAGGAGAGAGGTCCCACAGCAAGGAATCATGCGTCATATCAACCACCACCGGAGAAGGCCACTTTCAGTTATTTCGGCCCCACCACCCAGACAGAGGAGAGGTTCATTCAACTTTGGGTTGCAACGCAAGATCATGGCAAAGTTAAAAAAATTAGGATTCAATAAAGAAGTGCCCCGGAGTACAAGAATACATGGTTGAGGGGGAGGCAGTTATAAATGTCTATTCTGCACAAGGGAGGGACCGGTCCTGTGGGATCCATGCCTGGTTCATTTTTATGAACGTCAGCTTGTCCACGTTGGCTGTGGACAGGCGGCTGCGTTTGTCAGTAATGACGCCCCCTGCCATGCTGAATACACGTTCAGACAAAACGCTGGCCGCCAGGCAGGCCAGCACCTCCAAGGCATAAAATGCTAACTCTGGCCACGTGGACAATTTGGAGACCCAGAAGTTGAATGGGGCCGAACCATCAGTCAGTACGTGGAGGGGTGTGCAGACGTACTGTTCAACCATGTTAGTGAAATGTTGCCTCCTGCTAACACGTTCCGTATCAGGTGGTGGTGCAGTTAGCTGTGGCGTGGAGACAAAACTTTTCCACATTTCTGCCATGCTAACCCTGCCCTCAGAGGAGCTGGCCGTGACACAGCTGCGTTGGTGACCTCTTGCTCCTCCTCTGCCTTCGCCTTGGGCTTCCACCTGTTCCCCTGTGACATTTGGGAATGCTTTCAGGAGCGCCTCTACCAGCGTGCGCTTGTACTCGCGCATCTTCCTATCACGCTCCAGTGCAGGAAGTAAGGTGGGCACATTGTCTTAGTACCGGGGATCCAGCAGGGCGGCAACCCAGTAGTCCGTACACGTTAAACTGCAGCATGTAGTCGCTCATGTGTGCCAGGCTCCCCAGAGGTAAGGACAAGCTGTCCTCTGTGGGAGGCGTATCGTCATCGTCCTCTCTATCCCCCCAGCCATGCACCAGTGATGGGCCTGAGCTGTGTTGGGTGCCACCCCGCTGTGAACCTGCTTCATCCTCATCCTCCTCCATCTCCTCCTCATCCTCCTCGTCCTCCAGTAGTGGGCCCTGGCTGGCCACATTTGTACCTGGCCTCTGCTGTTGCAAAAAACCTCCCTCTGAGCCACTTCTAACAGACTGGCCTGAAAGTGCTAAAAATGACCCCTCATCCTCCTCCTCCTCCTCCTGGGCAACCTCCTCTTCCATCATCGCCCTAAGCGTTTTCTCAAGGAGACATAGAAGTGGCATTGTAACGCTGCTTATGGTGTCATCGCCACTGGCCATGTTGGTGGAGTACTCGAAACAGCGCAACAGGGCACACAGGTCTCGCATGGAGGCCCAGTCATTGGTGGTGAAGTGGTGCTGCTCCACAGTGCGACTGACGCGTGCGTGCTGCAGCTGAAACTCCACTATGGCCTGCTGCTGCTCGCACAGTCTCTTCAGCATGAGCAAGGTGGAGTTCCACCTGGTGGGCACGTCGCATATGAGGCGGTGAGCGGGAAGGCCGAAGTTACGCTGTAGCGCAGACAGGCGAGCAGCGGCAGGATGTGAACGTCGGAAGCGCGCACAGACGGCCCTCACTTTATGCAGCAGCTCTGACATGTTGGGGTAGTTGTGAATGAACTTCTGCACCACCAAATTCAGCACATGCGCCAGGCACGGGATGTGCGTCAAACCGGCTAGTCCCAGAGCTGCGACGAGATTTTGCCCATTATCGCACACCACCAGGCCGGGCTTGAGGCCCACCGGCAGAAACCACTCGTCGGTCTGTTGTTCAAAACCCCGCCACAACTCCTGCGCGGTGTGGGGCCTGTCCCCCAAACATATGAGTTTCAGAATGGCCTGCTGACATTTTCCCCGGGCTGTGCTAAAGTTGGTGGTGAAGGTGTGTGGCTGACTGGATGAGCTGGTGGAAGCAGAGGAGGAGGAAGCTGAGTAGGAGGAGGAGGCTACAGGAGGCAAAGAATGATGCCCTGCGATCCTTGGCGGCGTAATGACGTGCGCAAAGGAACTCTCCGCCTGCGGCCCAGCCGCCACTACATTTACCCAGTGTGCAGTTAGGGAGATATATCCACGTATCTGTGGTTAGGTGGACCTTGCCACAGATGGCGTTGCGCAGTGCACACTTGATTTTATCGGATACTTGGTTGTGCAGGGAAGGCACGGCTGTCTTGGAGAAGTAGTGGCGGCTGGGAACAACATACTGTGGGACAGCCATGGACATCAGCTGTTTGAAGCTGTCTGTGTCCACCAGCCTGAATGACAGCATTTCAAAGGCCAGTAGTTTAGAAATGCTGGCATTCAGGCCCAGGGCTCGAGGGTGGCTAGGTGGGAATTTACGCTTTCTCTCCAAGGTTTGTGAGATGGAGAGCTGAACGCTGCCGTGTGACATGGTGGAGATGCTTGGTGACGCAGGTGGTGGTGTCGGTGGCACATCCTCTGTTTGGTGGGAGGCAGGTGCCAACGTTCCTCCCGAGGCGGAGGAAGAGGCCGAGGCAGCAGAAGAGGGAGCAGGGGGAGCCTGAGTGAGTTCCTTGCTTTTAAGGTTTTTACACCACTGCAGTTCATGCTTTGCATGTAGATGCCTGGTCATGCAGGTTGTGCTAAGGTTCAGAACATTAATGCCTCGCTTCAGGATCTGATGGCACAGCGTGCAAACCACTCGGGAATTGTCGTCAGCACATTGTTTAAAGCAGTGCCATGCCAGGTAACTCCTTTAAGCTGCCTTTGGGGTGCTCGGTCCCTGGTGGCGGTGGCCAGTAGCAGGCGAACTCTCTTGGCGGCGGCTGGTCTGCTTTTGCCCCCTGCTCCCTCTTTTGCTACGCTGTTGGCTCGGTCTCACCACTGCCTCTTCCTCTGAACTATGAAAGTCAGTTGCACGACCTTCATTCCATGTGGGGTCTAGGACCTCATCGTCCCCTGCCTCGTCTTCCACACAGTCTTCCTCCCTGACCTCCTGTTCGGTCTGCACACTGCAGAAAGATGCAGCAGTTGGCACCTGTGTTTCGTCATCATCAGAGACGTGCGGACTCCGATAAGGTGGTATTCCCATGTCCTCATCATCAGGATACATTAGTGGTTGTGCATCAGTGCATTCTATGTCTTCCACCACTGGGGAAGGACTAGGTGGATTCCCTTGGGAAATCCTGCCAGCAGAGTCTTCAAACAGCATAAGAGACTGCTGCATAACTTGAGGCTCTGACAGTTTCCCTGATATGAATGGGGGTGATGTGACAGACTGATGGGCTTGGTTTTCAGGTGCCACCTGTGCGCTTTCTGCAGAAGACTGGGTGGGAGATAATGTTGTGAACATGCTGGATCCACTGTCGGCCACCCAATTGACTAGCGCCTGTACTTGCTCAGGCCTTACCATCCTTAGAACGGCATTGGGCCCCACCAAATATCGCTGTAAATTCGGGCGGGTACTGGAACCTGAGGTAGTTGGTTCACTAGGACGTGTGGCTGTGGCAGAATGGCCACGTCCTCTCCCAGCACCAGAGGGTACACTAACACCACCACAACCGCGTCTGCGTCCCTTGCTAGATGTTTTCCTCATTGTTAACATTCACCAAGCACCAGAATAAGGAAAAAAATATTTGGCCCAATGTATTGATTTCAAATTCAGGTCTTTTTTTACAGGCACCTAACACTATCTGCCTATTTGTTTATGTAGCGTATTACACTAATCCAGGCACAGCAGTAACTACTGATTTAGGGGAATATCTCTTTTAGGGCTAGTATTTAGGCCCTGGATGAAAGGTATCCTTTTATGGACAGTGTGGCAGTGGAGCTGCCAGAAGGCCATAGGAAGGCCATTCAAGTGGCATATCTCACCCAGAGAAAGCTGGGTGAGAACAAGAATGGTTGGTAAAATAGTTTTTCCCACTGTCTGCAGCAGTCAGGCTGGTAATGGGGATAATTATCAGCCAGCTGAGGAGCTTGGATTAATGTGGGTTGAGCTTCTCAATCAGGGCTCCCAGTCTGGGAAAGGAGCAGGCTGTGTCAAGGCCTGTGGGAGCCGGGACCCTCTAACCCTGTGTGTGGGGTAAGCACTGGTGATGTGTCTTGGGGAGCTGGGTGGTAGACCCAGATCCTGATAGAGAGGGAAAGACTGTTTAGTCAGTGGCCAGACGGCCGAGGATTTATTTTATGATTTTGTTGTACTGCTGTTGTGACAATAAAGCTGGCCGTGGCCAGTTTGCACCCGAATCTACAGTGGTGGAGTGGCTTCTTGATGTGTGCCAACCGTCTAAGGCGTTAAGACGGCGATCTGGAAGAGCTAAATGACCCCGTGTTGTTACATATGGTGGAGGTATGCTATGGCATGAAAATGGCACACGAAGCTGGGTGCTGCAGAGCTAAAAGGGCAAGACAACAGGTCGCTAAGGGCACCAGGAAGCGTTGTCTGTGCTGAATGCTGCGGGATTGCTGGACGGAAAGTGGCCGTGCTGAAAAGTAAAAAAAAAAAAAAAAAAAACTTGGTTGCTAGGGGCAACAACGAGACAGCAAGTGCTGCTGAAAGTTGTTCTTTGCTGTGTGTGAAGTTAAAGTGCCGGAAGCCTGTTTTGTCTAGTGGAGCAAGTGCTGCTCATGCGATAGTGGACAGTTTTTTCTGTGGTGCAAGCTGTGTGCGGATTTAAAGGGCCAGAAGCACAATAAAAGAAACTGACCTGTCAAAATGGCTGCAACATGGTGGAGCCCGTGGGAAAAGTCCTGTGAGATGGTGATCGGGTGGATCCCTTTGGGGGTCTTACTAGACTCCCGCCAGCAAGTGTCTTGGGTGCTGCCTGAAATTCTGAACTTTGTAACAAGAGGTCCAGAGACAAAAACTAAGGTGTCACTGACCTTTGTGACGGACTATGGCTCTGTGCAGTGGGAGCTGTTGAAATGCGAGACCCTGAGGCTAGAATTCGTACTGGGCAAGGATTTTCCCTTATTTTGGCAGATATGGTATGGCGGGAGTACTTCAAGTTCTGCAGTTGGAGTTCCAGAGGACAAGCGGAAGTATGCCGTTGCCAAGGGCAACCGTCGGGAAGACAAAGAGGTGGAGAGCGGTGCGTTTCTCAGGAGTGCCTATTTTCCCTGCGACTGTGCACAGAATCCTAAAGGGTGCGGCTGGAATGTCCGTCCGGAAAAAGACAGGAGACAAGACCAAGGCATCGCCCGTGGCAACTACTGCATTGAGGAGAAGGGTGGTGACCGTGCTGGAGATATTCCTGGACTACCCATATCTTCCGGGAGTGCTGAGTCACTGACGACAATTGGTAAGACTGTTCCTGTTGATAATTTTGTTGCATACCCAGTGACAGTGAGCCAGCGGCAGTTGCTACCTGCCGGGCCAGTGAGTGATAAAGCGCTGCAGCGTGAAAATGTCTCAAAAATTAGTGACTATGGGAAAACTGCTGTGTCTGAACAGGCGGGTAAGCCTGTTGCAGTTGCTCTCTCGCAGGAATCTGCAGGGGAGAAAGTCAATGTGTTGTCTAAAGTGCCTGTGACCAAGGCTAGATTTGGGATGGCGAAAATCAGAGATCCCATGCTAGCCTGGGTAAGAGGTAGAATGATGTCTGTCCGGGACAATTATGTGAATACTGTGGACTATACAGTGGTCCTCACGGAGGGTGAGACCATGGTGGGAACAGAGACTGATGGACTTGATGATGCAAATAGGCTCATGCATGATGTAATGTGGGGCAATGGAGACACTTCTGTAGGAAGTAATGAAGCTCCTACAGAACCTGTACCGGTCCCTTTAAATGAAGGTGTAAGGGAAATGCAGATAGAAAGCAATGGTTTAAGTCAGGCATGCTCAACCTGCGGCCCTCCAGCTGTTGCAAAACTACAACTCCCAGCATGCCCGAACAGCCTACAGGTATCAGCCTACAGCAGGGCATTGTGGGAGTTGTAGTTTTACAACAACTGGAGGGCCGCAGGTTGAGCATGCCTGGTTTAAGTGAAATGACCATTAGAAACAATGATGCAGACACGGTGCCAAGTAAAGGTGCAGAGTTTGTTGAAATGTATAATGATAATGTGGATCTATGTGCAAGAAGTGATAAGGATGATGACCGTCCTTCTCCTTTGCAGCCTGTGATTGGGGAAGAAGCTCCCCCTGTTGGTAAAAAGGGGATGGTATAAAAATGCTAATTGATATTGAGAGCTCACAACTGAGGGCAACCACTGTGAAAAATGTGCAAGTACATGGGGCAGTCCTAGAGGGTGTACCACATGTACTAGAAGTGGATATGCAGTCTCCACAGGTTTCTATGATTAATAAAATGTCCCAGGTGGGGATTAGCTCATCGGTGCCCCTAGAGGACAGGATTGAGACTGTAACGAGCGGTATAGATAACGCATGTTCTGTGACCGATAGCAACTCAGAGAGAGAGGCTGCCATGTCGAGGACTTGCCAAACTAAAGTGGTTACTAGTAGCGACCAGATGACCGTTATATCTGACGAGACAAGAGTTCAGTCGGGTGACGTCAGCCTAGTGTCTGAAGCTCATATTCAGACAGTCTTAGATGACCTGACAGGACAGTACAGCTGCAAACAAGAGGCTGATCTCACTCTCGCCACAGGGTCCCTGGATACGATAGAGAAGGGACTAGCTGTCGTCACGGAGTCACTAAAGAAGGCTGCAGAAGGGTCAAAAGAGAAGACCCCTGAAAAGATGAGTGAACTGAAGGGTCTACTGCCTGGTGTCCTGGGGAAGGGAAAAGACTCCAGAAAGACACAAAAGTCTATAGTAGACATGAACAATGGGCTTGAAGAGTCCCTGGGTGGAAATCCCACAGAGTGTCTAAGGAAGACTGGTGGTACTCCTACAACTGCTGTTACACCAGAACAGAGTGAAGAGCAGCTGGAACAGAAGGCCCAAGAGTGGGGCGCTGCTAACAAGCTGGTGCAGAAAACTAAAAAGAAGACCAAGGCCCACTCCTTGGCTAGAGCACTTGAAAAAGCGCTTAAGGAGCGAGATGAATTGGAGAGGCTGAACAAGCAACTCAGAGCAGAGATGGAAGATCTCAGGAGCTCAAAAGATGAAGTCTATGAGTTGGAGAGGCCTAAGCGTGCTCCTGCGCAGCAGGTGGAAGAAAATGAGATACCTGAAGAGGAAGATCCTCTAAAAGATGCCAAGAAGTCAGAGCCCGTTAAGAATGGGTCTGGAGGTGGTGGCACTGTGGTGCCAGCCGAGGCAGAGAAGAAGATGGAAGATGTATCTGCTGAACCAGATGATGGTGCTGAGGTGAAAGCAGAAGCCCAGAGACTCGTGGCAGTGTGTGGTTAGGACCTGGTCATGAAAGACATTCCCTCTGCTGTCAATGCCTTCCATAAAGCCAGCAGTCTGCTTGGGAAGAAATACGGGGGGACCGACGACCAGTATGAGGGTCTTGTCTACTCCGATGGGCTGGCTCTCCTGAATCCAGCCCGAAAGGAGAACCATATCCTGGGTGAACCTCTGCAGGGATTGCCAGAAGACGACGAGTCTGGTGAAGACCCTGATGTCCCCAGTACCTCCAACCTTGATGAGAAAGAGGAGGAGGAGTTAAGAATGCAAGTATATGATTCCGTGTCCGAGAAGGATGAGATGGCTAACAAAGTGGATGAAGACTCCAAAGGAGTCTCAAAGGCTGAAGAAGCTAAGGCCGTTGAGTTGGAGTGGGAAAAAACCTCAGATGTTTCCCAACGTAGGAGCTTTGACCCTGGAGGGGGCTTAAGTAAGGTGAAAAGTCCTACGGCCTTTATCAGGGGGGGAGGATATGTGGCAGTGGAGCTGCCAGAAGGCCATAGGAAGGCCATTCAAGTGGCATATCTCACCCAGAGAAAGCTGGGTGAGAACAAGAATGGTTGGTAAAATAGTTTTTCCCACTGTCTGCAGCAGTCAGGCTGGTAATGGGGATAATTATCAGCCAGCTGAGGAGCTTGGATTAATGTGGGTTGAGCTTCTCAATCAGGGCTCCCAGTCTGGGAAAGGAGCAGGCTGTGTCAAGGCCTGTGGGAGCCGGGACCCTCTAACCCTGTGTGTGGGGTAAGCACTGGTGATGTGTCTTGGGGAGCTGGGTGGTAGACCCAGATCCTGATAGAGAGGGAAAGACTGTTTAGTCAGTGGCCAGACGGCCGAGGATTTATTTTATGATTTTGTTGTACTGCTGTTGTGACAATAAAGCTGGCCGTGGCCAGTTTGCACCCGAATCTACAGTGGTGGAGTGGCTTCTTGATGTGTGCCAACCGTCTAAGGCGTTAAGACGGCGATCTGGAAGAGCTAAATGAACCCGTGTTGTTACAGACAGATTTACACTTGGCCTGCAACAGCTGGGACACCAGATTCAGGGTATTGCTATTTTGGCAGATTCATTTCACCCCAGAACAAAATATATGTTTTGGCGGACACTATGAAACCTGGCTTGCAACAGCTGGGACACCAGATTCAGGGTATTGCTATTTTGGCAAATTAATTACACCCCAGAACAAAATATATGTTTTGGCGGACACTATGAAACCTGGCCTGCAACAGCTGGGACACCAGATTTAGGGTATTGCTATTTTGTCAATTGAATTTCACCCCAGAACAAAATATATGTTTTGGCGGACACTATGAAACCTGGCCTGCAACAGCTGGGACACCAGATTCAGGGTATTGCTATTTTGGCAGATTAATTTCACCACAGAAAATAATCTATCCTTTGCCAGACAGCAGACAGTATTATACTTGTCTAGCCAAAGCTGGAACACCAGATTTAGGGGATTGGTATTTTGGCAATTGTATTTAACCCCTTAATAAAATATAGAAATTGCTATCCTGAGTTTCTAGGGGTGACAATTAGCACAGCCAAGCCCCTGATGTAGGATATAGCAAAAAAAAAAAAACTAGTATTGATGGACTTGGTGGCAGCTTGTTCTGGTGCACCACAAGTCACAAAATGGCCGCCGATCAACCCAGAAAATAAGTGACAGAAAAACGCTCTGTGCAGCCTAAAAACCAGTGAACAAGTAACTAGCAGAAGTTCAATCATTCACAGCTGTAGATCGATCCGTTCATTAGGTGCTGTTGCTGACTTTACCCTGCCTAATCTCGCCCTGACAGAAGCTGCGTCCTCTCCCTACACTAATCAGAGCAGTGTGACGTGCGGCGCTACGTGACTCCAGCTTAAATAGAGGCTGGGTCACATGCTGCACTTGGCCAATCACAGCCATGCCATTAGTAGGCATGGCTGTGATGGGCTCTTAGGGCAAGAAGTAAAACGCTAGCTGATTGGTTGCTGTGCAGCCCTTCAGAAAGCGGGAAGAAATCGCCGAACAACGGACCCAAAACCCGAACTTTTTTAAAAATGTTCGGGTGCGTGTCCCGGACACCCCAAAATTCGGTACGAACCCGAACGATGCTCGAACTGTTCGCTCATTACTACTTATATTATTTTTACTATGCTACTCCTATCAGGATAAAAGCAGTGTTTTTCTGAACACTAAGGGGGAGAGTTTTCCCCTGTGCCTGAAAAGTTAAAAAGACGAAAACAGTGTCTGTGATTTTTTTTAATCATAACTTTTTTTTAAATGTTTGCATCTCTTTGATTTTATGCTGCCCTCACTACTTTCCCTAAAGGGGTGTGGCAAGGGTTGGAAAAGGAAGAGCTAGCAACCCTGACAAATTTATTTTCATGTACACAAGTTTTCTAGTTAAAAAGAAGCCAGAAGTCGATCGCAGCTCTGAGCTGTTATAGATTTCTGTTTAGGAGCATGGATTGCAGGAGAATGTGCCTAATGTAGGCCTCTTGCACACGACCGTATGGCTTTTTCAGTATTTTACGGTCCGCAAAGAATGTATCCGCAAAAAATAAGGATGACGTCCATGTGCATTCCGTTTTTAGCGGAACGGAACAGCGGGCCCCTGATAGAACAGTACTATTCTTGTCCGTTATGTGGACAATAATGGGACATGTTCTATCTTCGAATGGAACGGAAATACGGAAACGGAAGGCATACAGAGTACCTTCCTTTTTTTTGCGGATCCATTGAAATAAATAATTCTGTATACTGTACGGAACACAAAAAATGGAACATAAACGGAAAGAAAATACATTCGTGTGCATGAGACCTTATGACTGGATATATTTTGTGGTCCGCAAAAAACGGATCCACAAAAAGTACGAATGACGTCTGTGTGCATTCCGTATTTTGCGGAACGGAACAGCTGGCCCCAAATAGAACAGTACTATCTTTGTCCATAATGCGGGCAATAATAGGACTTTATTTTTGCGGAATGGAAATACGGAAACGGAATGCACACGCCGTAACTTTTTTTTCGGACCCATTGAAATAAATGGTTCTCTATACGGTCCACAAAAAATCGGAACGGACACGGAAAGAAAATAAGTTTGTATGCATGAGGCCTTAGGATGAGGCTTTGCCTCATCATAAATTGGGTGCATTCTCCAGGGCCCTGGTGACAAGTAGAAGATTGATTACTAGTATGGGCAATAGTGCACTAGTATGGGAGCATTATTACTACCAGGTGCACTCTAGCAGAGAATTATTACTATTTGTGGGACTTTTGGGAGCACTATTAATAGGAAGTGTCAGGGAAACTATTTGCTGGTATGTTAGGATACTGTGAGCCAATCATTATTGAAAGGCACTATCTGCATGGTACTAGTATTATCAGGGGGGGTTATCTGTAGTATAGTACTGGAAAGCACAGCGGGATAGTATTGGGGGTGGTTGGATCAATTGTTCAGAAGATGGGAGGATGATGGATTAGTAGTAAACAAAGTTAATTTTTTTTGTCAAACTGCAGAGACGAGATATGGCTGAAAAATTATTGTGGCGGTCGGGTCTGAAAGAAGAAGATGAGGAAAGAGAAAGTCTACATCAGATGAGAGCTCACTAGATGTAAGAGGTTTAGGGCGAGGTATTACCCTGTATTTTTTGTAGTTATATACGTTATGTTTAGGAGGAAAAAAAAATAAAATTTTTTATATATATATATATATATTACACATAATTGGAATCACTGCTTCCATAATCACTGTCATGATCATGTTACTTATCTGACATGGTGAATACCCCCCAATTCACCTGGTTTAGGTCACCTCAACTCCCCAAAAAATGGTATAGAAAGTGATCAACTGTTATATGTACCCCACAATGCTACCATTACATAGTAGAGCCCATGTTGCAAAAGGCAACCCGTCATATAACTGAACTTATGGAAAAATAAAAAAATGTTATGGGCCTTAGAATATGCCAAAAATTATTTTAACAAAAGGATTTTACGATGTAAAAGTAAGAAAAACATGGAAACATTGGAAAATGTCTTAAAATATTTAAATATTTTAAGCCTTCTAAGTTTCTTAAAACTTTGAATGATGTTTAACAAATAATGTCAAACAAAATGCGGAGGGGAGGACAAAGAAGATGTTTTTTTTTTCTTTTGTTTTTCTCTTGGACATATAATATGAAAAGTAAAAAAAAATGATCAACACTAAAATTTTATTTTGGAATGTGAGAGGCCTTGGGGAGAAATTAAAAAAAGTTGCAGTATTTGATATCATTGGGAGATACAGATGTAGCATGGTTAGCACTCCTTTTTTCTGAGTTTGGTTATCTAATCTAAGCAAACACCTTCAATTGCTTTTCAATGGCTTTTTTCTCAAGATAATGAAATTAGTTAAGAAATTTGAGTTAACAGCGGGAGTGCTAACCCTGCTGCATCTGTATCTTCCAGTGCTGGTTTATCTGGTAGAGTCTCATATGGTAAAAGACAGATTAAACCTGTTTTAAAATAAAAAAATGGATAGCTCATCAATTCCACTCTGTATTCAATGGGTATAGCAGAGGGGTTAGCATTATTTTTCACAATGATATTATGTGCTCTATAATTGCGAAGAACATTGATGTGGAGAGACGGTATATATTTCTATATGGTTATTTTGAAAATGAAAATGTGTGTTAGCCGGGGTATATATCCATCCACCTTATAGACACGAGGTGCTCTTAAAACTATATGAGTTCCTACTAGACAAAAGTGATTCTCTATTAATATTAATGGGTGATTTCAACTGCACAATGGATAATGACTTAGATAGAGTAACAAAAAATTAGAATCTCAAAAAAATCGTAAATACTCCGCTGAAAAAATTAACTCAAGAATTCGGTTGGTGGGATATATGGAGGATTCAGAATCCAGAAGCAAAACAGTATTCCTGCTATAGAAAAAGTTATTATTCCCTGTCAAGAATAGACTTGATATTTGGTAATCAGTTAACATCACAAAAAAATATAGAGGTTTTGTATGAAGCGAGATGTATCTCAGATCATTCCCCAGTATTGGTAAAGGGGGGTTTGAAAGTTGAGAATTTTAAAGTGAAGCGTAAAAACTACATGATAAATCCCATATGGCTCAATCTAATAGGTAAAGAAGAACAAATAATAAAGGATTTGACATTTGTTTTTGTTTTTCAAATTAATAGGGATACAGGAGTAAATGTGGTCTGGGACACTGCTAAGGCCTACGTAAGAGGACTGATAAACAAAAAGATAATTGAAGTTAAAAAAGGATATAAGAAAAAAAAGGAAGATCTAAGAACTATAATGATAAATAAGGAGCTACAGATGATAAGTAAGAAAACGCCGGAAATTAAAAATGAGTGGTTAAAAGCGGTTAATAACTACGATAATTACATCAAGGAAAAGGCGCAGAATAGAGAATTATTAGCCAAAACTAGGAATTATTGGGAAGTAGGGAAACCGGGTAAAATCTTATTTAAGATAATCAAGAACATAGATGCGGTTGAGAATATCGCCGTAATTAGAGGAAAACACGGCCTATTATATAATGACCAGGAAAAGATATGGGATATATTTAAAAAATTTTATACAGATTTGTATTCAAGAAAAACTCAGATATATAAGGAAGAGATGGCAAATTATGTGCGAGAAATAGGAACCCAAAAAGCAATAAATGAAGCACCACTCGATAAAACATCAGGCCCGGACGGTATTTCAAATGAATTATATAAAAGAGATAAAGAGTTTTGGGCAAATAGACTTATACTCAAAAGGTACAGGATGTCTACCAGAGACTATGGGAGACGCGACAATCATTTTAATCCCCAAAAAAGATAAGGATCGATTGGACCCTACCTCGTATCGTCCAATTTCACTTATGAATAATGATTGTAAAATTCTGGCTAGGATTTTGGCGAAAAGGCTGAGGAAGGTCATAGTACATTTAATTCATAAGGAGTAGGACCAAAATGGATTCATTCCGGATAGGTCTACAACACTGGGCTTGCTTAGGGTCTTTGCAAATATCCAATTTATAGAGAACAATGAAGATCTATGTTCTATTTTGTCATTAGATGCCCATAAAGCATTTGACTCTGAATTGGGATTTTGTGTGGGAAATTATGACACAATTTGGTATTGGCCCGGGATTTATAGACTGGATTAAGATTATATATACAGACTTCAAAGCCAGAATATCAGTCAATGGTATATTCTCTGATAGTTTTTGTATAGAACGAGGAGTGAATCAGGGTTGTCCTCTCTCCCCCTTGGTTTATGTCCTGACAATAGAAATTCTGGCTATAAAAGTTAGACAGAATGTGGATTTGTGGGGCTTTGGACTGAGGGGGAGAGAGGACAAAATCTCTCTATATGCAGATGATTTGCGTTACAAATAATGATCCGCAATATGTTACGTTGTTAATGGAAGAGTTTGGTAGATACTCAGGTATATTAATTAACTGGGACAAATCGACCCTGCTCCCTCTGAGTGATAAGAAGGTGATTTCAGAAGCAAAATTAAAGATTCTTACTCCGAAGGACAGTTTTAAATATTTAGGTTTGGCAATATCCAAAGACCCTAATACGTTTATAGCACTAAACATTAAACTATTGCTTGATAGGATGAAGGAGAGGATTAAAGTTTGGAATAGATTACCAGTAATAAGGCTCCATTCACACGACCGTATGTTGTCCGCAAAAAAACTGATCCGTTTTTTTGCGGATTAGATGCTGTCCCATTCACTTTTCTTCCATTGCACAGCTCAGCAAAAAAAAATGAAACATGTCCTATACTTGTCAGTGAAAATCAGGACATGGCCCTATTGAAATCTATGGATCAGCAAAAAAACGGAATGCAATCCGTTTTTTTGTGGACACGGATCCGTTTTTTTGCGGACAACATACGGTCGTGTGAATGGAGCCTAAAGCAGATAGAATTGGTTTAATCAAAATGATTTTGTTGCCCCAGTTGCTCTATGTCATTAGAAACAGTCCCATTTATTTGGGGAATTAGGTTTTTCATGACATAGAGAAATTATTTAATGCATTAATCTGGTCAAATAAAAGGGTAAGGAAAAATATACACTGGCTCACAAGATTTTACGGACAAGGAGGATTAGAGGTCCCAGATATCAGATTGCACTATATGATAGCTAATATCTCAATAATGATGAATTGGACACAGGTGGATTTTTTGAGCCATTTGGTACATATGAGCGGCAGTGGTTTACCGAACATATTTACATTACTCGAATCAGGAGAATTGGAAAGTATGCACTTATAAAATGCAATGCACATATAAAATTCCATTGGTAAAGTCACTGGTTGGGTTATGGGGTAAAGTTAAAAAGATATTGAATTTAGAGGGGCAGATTAAAGTCACACCTTTATGGTATAATAGGAGGTTAGGTAATGTTACTTTTTAGAAAGAGGCCAAATATTGGGTTGATAAAGGTTTATGGTATATTTCACAATATTTTCAAAATGAAACACTTAAGGATAGGGAGACATTATTATTGAATGTAAGGGAAGATAGAGTTATTTTAGATATATTCAGTTGGTGGATATTGTTAAAACGGTTATTAAAAAGGAAGATATAGTGATAAAATCAGACGAGGTGGTGAATTACATATTAGGTTGGAAAGGTAAGCACAAATTGGTGTCAAGTTTGTATAAAAAGATCCGAGAAATTAGAAATGAGGGATTTATTTGTAAAAGTAAATTAAAATGGGATCTAGTAACAGATGATCGGTGGGGAAAACTTTGGTGTTTAAATCATATCTGAGGAACCGTTCTCACAGGGTAACTCAATTTATGATACTATATCGTCTATATATGACACCAACATGGCTTAAAAAAGTTTCAGCTAAAACGTTAGGAATATGTCCTAGATGTATGAATGATAAAGCGGACATTATTCATATGTGGTGAAGATGTCCAAAGATACAACCATTCTGGTCTAGTCTGATTGAAATAATTGGGGATATTTTTAGTTTTAAAATTTATTGGACAGCTTCTATATATATTTTGGGTGAAATTCCTCATGATCTATCAAAAGAGAATGAAATTATGCTATATAAATTATGTTTTATAGCTTGTCTACTAATAGCAAGAAGATGGATGCGCCCCGAGTTACCAACAATAAAAGAAAGGGAAAATTTGATGAATTCCAATTGTATAATGAAAGAGCAGGATATATTAGGCGTAATAGAGGCTATAAACACGAGAAAAGTAGGATTCAGTGGATAAAATATATAAATAAATTTATATATTTATATATTTTTTAATTATTATTATTTATATATATATATATATATATATATATATATATATACACACACCAAATTTTTTCTTATAAGACGCACTGGCCCATAAGACGCAGCTAGGTTTTTGGGGAGGAAAATAAGAAGAAAAATATTTTTCCAAAAGGTGTGCTTTTGAACTAATGGTGGTCTGTGGATGGCACTATTATGGGGGATCTGTGGATGGCACTATTATGGGGGATCTGTGGATGGCACTATTATGGGGGATCTGTGCATGGCACTATTATGGGGAATCTGTGGATGATGCACTGTTATGGGGGATCTGTGGATGACACTGTTATGGGGGGGATCTGTGGATGGCACTATTATGGGGGATCTGTGGATGGGACTATTATGGTGGATCTGTGGATGATGCACTGTTATGGCGGGATTTGTGACAGACACTGTTATGGGGGCTCTGTGGATGGCACTGTTATGGGGGGGATTTGTGAAGGACACTGTTATGAGGGATCTGTGGATGACGCACTGTTATGGGGGATCTGTGGATGACACTGTTATGGGGGGGTCTGTGGATGGCACTATTATGGGGGATCTGTGGATGGGACTATTATGGTGGATCTGTGGATGATGCACAGTTATGGGGGGATTTGTGACGGACACTGTTATGGGGGATCTTTGGATGGCACTGTTATGGGGGTCTGGGGATGGCACTATTATGGGGAATCTGTGGATGATGCACTGTTATGGGGGATCTGTGGATGACACTGTTATGGGGGGTCTGTGGATGGCACTATTATGGTGGATCTGTGGATGATGCACAGTTATGGGGGGATTTGTGACGGACACTGTTATGGGGGATCTTTGGATGGCACTGTTATGGGGGGGGGGATTTGTGAAGGACACTGTTATGAGGGATCTGTGGATGACACACTGTTATGGGGGATCTGTGGATGACACTGTTATGGGGGATATATGGATGACACTGTTATGGGGGGTCTGTGGATGGCATCCACAGATCCCCTATCCTATAACATTGCCATTCACAGACCCCCACCCCTTAACAGTGCCATTCACAGACCCTCCACCCCTTAACAGTGTCACCCACAGAGCCTGCCTACTTTATGAATGAAGCAGGGGGCGCAGGCACGTGACGTCAGTGAGTCACCCTGCCGTCCGTCTGGCCTGCCTGCATTATACAAAATGCTCTTGTGAGTAGATAGAATGGGCAGCTTTAATGATTTTGAATTAGACATTTTATAACTATATCGAGCAGAACTGGAGCGGCTGGGCCGGAGCACAGTGAATGCACCGGCCCCGCCGCAATTGCTGGCCCCTGGCTCCTCCCCCCTCATACATCGCAACCTGCGATGCTGGAGCATAGCAGGCTGCGATGTAAAAATGTCAGCATTCGCCCCATAAGACACAGGGGCATTTCCCCCCATTTTGGGGGGGGGAGTGCGTCTTATGGGGTGAAAAATACTGTATTTTTTTTTTTCTCTCACTCTTTGTCCTGACATCCCCCCCCCCCCCCTTCCACCTACCTGAGGTGGATGGGGTAGTTATGGGTACAGGGTAGGGGGAAAAGAGGTGGGGAAGGGTGGGCAGGGCGGAGGAGGGGAGGGGGATAAGAAGGAATAAAGGGTTAAAAGTAAGATAAACAATGTGATATTTATTGTTATGTACTGGATAAGTTAAGTATTTCCATGTAGAGGGTATTTAGATGGGAGGGGAATGGATGCCCTAAAACCCGTAGTTATGTGTTTGTCTTTATTACTCTCATCCTTCTCTGGTTGATGCTTGATGTTTTTACTATGTAAGTGTAAAATGTATTGCTATTTTTATGTTTTTTTTTTGTAATTTTCTAATAGAAGCATAAAAAAAATGTAAAATGGGCAAACTGAATTTGTCCTTAAGGGTTAAAGGGGTTCTTCACTTTGTTACAACTGAAGATCTATCCTCAGGATAGATCATTAGCAACTGATCGGCCGGGGTCTGACACCCGGGACCCCCGCCGATCAGCTGTTTGAGAAGGCAGCAGCACTGCAGGAGTGCTGCGGCCTTCTCACTGTTTAACGCTGCTAGCGCCCTGCCCAGTGACGTCACAACTTGTATGAAGTGGCGTGGGCGAGGCTAAGCTCTGTTCACAGAATCGTGACATCACTGGGCGGGGTGCTATCAGCGGTAAACAGTGAGAAGGCCGCGGCGCTCCTGCAGGGCCGCTGCCTTCTCAAAAAGCTGATCGGCAGGGGGTCCCGGGTGTCAGACCCCAGCCGATCAGATGCTGATGATCTATCCAGAGGATAGATCATCAGTTGTAACAAAGTGAAGAACCCCTTTAAATCATTTCTAGTAGGAATAACAAAGGGATGGTGCAGCACCGAGTTCTAAGAAAAGATGTTGCAGAATAATTCTATACATAATAAAGAGCTATGTCAAATAATTTCACCATTGTGCAAGGAACCATCACAAAAGCTTCGGTAGGCAAATTTTTTTGGTTTATTCGGCAAATAACGCATTTCGGGTAACAGAGGTCCCCTACTTCAGGTAAAACTTGCATTAAAGTGACAAGACGTAGTTGCAGTATAAGTAGGTATAGAATTGGTGCCAAACGGGCACAATTGGGACAGTTCTCCTACATGTAAATTGTTTTGATAAAATATCTAAACGTTTAAGTCAATAAATACAATAAAACAAACAGCAAGTGTCCAAAGGTTTGATACATAATATGGTAAAAAAAAGGAGAGAGAGAGAGAAACCAGGAGCAAAAGGCAAGGGATCGCTATGCTGTGATTAGAGTGTGCGGTAAACACACACATTCCCAAAGCAACCAGGACGTTGACTACTAACAGGATGCTAAAAAGTCATGTGATCAGACCGTGCCATGTGATCTGTTTCTCTGAAAGAGGATTGCGTGTGTGGCCAGAATGCAGGCCTAAAGGATTTGTCTAGGAAGGTGTGACACATGATGAGGGGGCACCTAATCTGGCTTAACTACTATGAGGGGGCACCTAATCTGGCATAACTTCCGGCATAACTATTGTGAGGGGGCACCTAATCTGGCATAACTACTGTGAGTGGCACCTAATGTGGCATAATTACTGTAAGGGGGCACCTAATCTGGCATAACTTCTGTGAGGGAGTACATATCTAGGCATAACTACAGTGAGGGGGTACAAACTTAGCACACCTACTGTGAGGGACAGAAAGATGGGCATAACTACTATAACGGGCACAAAGGTGGGAATAACTAATGTGAAGGGGCACAAAGATGGGCATAACTACAGTGAGGGGGCCACAAGGAGGACATAACTATTGTGAAGGAGCACAAAGGTGGGTATAACTACTGTGACGGGCACAAAAGTGGGCATAAATACTGTGATGGACCACAAGGAGGACATAACTACTATGAGGAGGTACAATGTGAGCATTAGTACTGTGTGGTAGCACTAAGGGAAATGCCCTAGACTACTCTGTTATACATTGGGATGGCTTGGTCTTACAGGAAAAGCACAACGCCCCCTGCTCGGAATTTACCAGGTACAGTTACCATCTATTCCTTATATGATTATTCTTTTTTCTCTATCACCACAGGGACCTTATTCGGGATCCAGTGGACACCACACCAATGCCAGCGACAACTTGGATGCGGTAGGATCAGTTGGGTCTTTTGTTTATTGCAAGGTGTATTGGTAACGCCGTGTACCCTATGATAGATTTTATTAGGTAGGACTGGGAGAGTACGGTTTTGCATTGGGTAGAGTTAGAGGAGTGGTTAGTGGAAAAAAATTTGCAGCGCCGCTTAACTACCGCCTCTTTGTAGATGACAAAAGTGGAGCTACAGTTCAGATGACTTTTGATAGGAAAGATCTCACTGTTCTTCCTGTTCATAAAGGTGGATGATTTATGGATGGTTTTGCAACACATACATCTGGGTTGGAGGCATCTAAAACTCCCCACAGCATCTGTTACATTGAGCATTTGGAGTCATGATTTGATCTTTGTCCCTGTATGAGTTGGGGCTGAGTAGGGGGAAATTTCCCTAAAATCTGATCTTTTTTCAATATGTACCAATGTTTAGAGAGAATGTTTCTTACTGAACTGTGATTAATACTATAAGTGGTAATAAAAGTGGTGTTTTATGTCTATTTTTTCCTTTGGTTTCTGTTTTTTGTTTTTGAAGGAGGCATTCCAGCTGTGTTATGTTTCTTGCCTTATTTTTTGCTGCTTCTATGATATTAGTAGAATATCTCTTCTCACGGAACCTGGTGGATAAGACTTTACTTTTTGCATCACAATCTTTATGAAGAGTAGAGTTGCGCCTGACTCTTTTTTGAACTGTCTAAACGGAATATTGATTTTCCATTTTTTTGCTATGTATACTAGAAAAGTTAACTATTGCAGTCCTCTTTTTGAGTAAAGATGGTATTATCTACCGTAACTAACTCCAAATCCAGGTACTCGATTGAGGACTTATTATATATACCTGTAAACGTAAGGCCCCAGTTGGAATTCATATGATTGAGGTATTGACTTAAAAGTTTATTTATGTTTTTTTAAAATAATTTGCATGTATGGGGCGGTCCGAAAAGGGTTAGGAACTGCCCAAATTGTGTCTTTTCGCACCAATTCTATACCTACTTATACTGCAACTACATTTTGTCACTTTTATGGAAGTTTTACCTGAAGAAGGGGACCTCTGCTACCCGAAGTGCGTTATTATTTCAGGAATAAAACAAAAAGATTTGCCTACTGAAGCTTTTGTGACGGTTTCTTGTGCTGAATGGTGAAATTATTTGACGTTGTTCCTGTCCCCCTGTGAGATCAGGCATCTCTATCCTGAGGCCCCCCATCAGCTGGCTGCATACCTCACAACTTAGATTGAATTCTGATTTAAGCCTTCAATAGAGCCTATTGTAGCACAACTACACAAGATGTGCCTCCATTTGGAGCCTATTATACCCGGGTCATCTCCTGGATATATTTACCCTATCTTGTGCCTTCTTTTCTTGTGTACACATTAAACCTTGCCTTCTGTGTCATTAGGTCATAAGAGCTGACAGGTTACCTTTGAGGGTGTCTGTCACCAGTGACCTTCCCATCCAACTATTTGCATAGACACATACTGTAGCTGTAGTTTGCCTGATTAAAGCGTTATTTTATTTATTTATTTATTTATTTATTTTGTTGGTCTGAAGCTCGATTTCTGAGTTATGGTACTTTTTCCTAATATGTAAGTTAGGCTTTTTGTGCAACGGGGGCATCAGCGTTGATTTTCTTGCACCCAAGCTCCACTTTTTTTTCAGTGGTCAGACATTCCCTCACTGCTTTGATTGACAGGGCCAGGCAGTAGTAAAGCAGCCTAAATTTGCATAGGAAGAAAAAGTATCATAATCCAAGAACGGAGCCTTCAATCAAGAAACAAAAAACAGCACTTTAATAAGGTGATTTATGGCTATGTGTCTATGCATATATGTCTATAACAAGTTGCATAGGGTTACTGGTAACAGACTCTCTTTAAGCATTGTTTATTTTATATATATATATATAATATATATATATACAGACAGACACACACAATATTGTGCTTTTTGAAGGGGTTGTCCCAGTAAAAAAAATAAAAAAATTGCCCAATGCTAGTAAATGATATAAAATTAAACATCATCCTATACTCCACTGTTCCTCCCATGCCATTTTCAACATCACAGTTCCGATCCTTCACCCGATGTTTATATTCAAGGCTGTAGTAATGAAAAATTTGATTTGGTTGCTTCGCCGAATTTTACAAAGAAATTTGATTTGTTATGAATTACTTAATCGTGAATCGCATTCCTTCGTATGTAGCGGGTGAAATGATTGGGAAGAGCTTTCACGCAGTCTCTAGTCATTTAACCCCTGATCGCTGCATCTGTTGTTAAAATGGAGTCCTTTCAGGGGTTAATCGAGGCTAAAAAAAATACATACTCACCTTATCCATTTTCTCGTATGGAGGCTGTCGGGGCCATCTTGATTGAAGAAACTGCATATAATCTCGCATGGTCATGCTGACCAGGTGCGGTGACATTATCATGGTTTGTTCGGTCAAGATGGCTATGATGACCTCTCCGAGAGCAAAAGAAAGAGTTTTTTTATTTTTTTTACTGACATTTTTTACCACAAAGCACGAGTGAATTCGGCTTTGCGGTTAATCAAAATGTTCCTGAAATTTGGATCGAAGTCAGTTTGTTTGGCTTTGATTCGCTCAAACTAAAAGGCTGAACCAGTAATGTATAAGTATATGGCACATGTGGCTACAGCCTTTTATACAGACACCGAAAGGATGACCAGAGCTCTGAGGCATTGGAGAGAAACAAGTATGTACCGTACGTGAGATTTGTTTTATTTAGTAACATTTACTGGCATGGGGCAAATTCTTGTTTCACTCATACAATCCCTTTTTCAACTTCCTGTACAATCTCAGTCTTTTTATTGAATTATTTAAAGTGTTGTAAAAAAAAAAAAAGACCAGATAACTCGATATAACATTATTATTCTTAAAAATGGCAACCAAATATTGCTTTACACTTACAGGTATGCCACAGGGCACTAGTCTTTAAATACGTTTCTGTAATAAGAAAATAGTTACATAAATGTCACATAAAATTATTCTACAACATTTTCTGAACCATTAATTTATTATAGAAATATACAAGCAAGAATTGTATATCTATGAGGATATAAACCCACTGATTTAGGGTGAAAATGCTCTTCCTGTAAGCAGCACATGGAAAAGATAAGGTCCTAAAAGGCTTGATGAGAAACATGATTTATCTGACTGATTGAGATCTGCCTGCTCCACCCAGTGCCAGAGAATGGACCAGTACTGATCATCTATGGAGACATGGTCATTCGATTTAAATTTATGAGAGTAATGGAAATGTCTTAATGCTCTCACTTGCACTACTACTCCATTGGTGAATTGATGATCAGCATCTGCCTGGCTGTTCTAGACGTCACCTTTGAATCTGTGGACAAGCAAAAGGGCCGGGCAGAAGAAGTGCGTCCAGTATGAAATTACACATGTATATCCTTTCTGGTGCTCCTTCTGCTATTGGCCCTATATTAATTTTCTGCTAAGCTACACATTGTTGTCATTGATCTTTCACCTACCCAACCCTGGAATAATCAATTATTTTCCACTTGTGCAGAAACAAAGGCTAGGCTTTTTTGGTTGAAGCCAATTAGGGTAAGCACCTTTTTACTATTTGCCACTATTTTTCTCTGTTTCTATGTATTGTCCACTTATTTACTGGATACAGTTTATCTATTGACCCTTACCCTTTTATTAACAATATGTAAACTACCTAGCTGAACGCCTGTCATCTGCCATTCTCTTCCCACTGAGCACCTGACAATCTTCCTTCTGCTCAATACCAGTCAACATCCATCACATAATGTAATCATGCTCTTTCCTGTGTCCCAGTTTAACCATTAGAAGACAAATAATTAACATAGAAAACACACATATTTATTCTGAAGATTATAATTGTGAGAAATGTTTACCTTTAATGTATTCAGGAGTGAAGCCACTAGACCATCAATAACAAAGCCACGTTTTTCAAGCCATGTGTCCTATAACACATATGTTGAGTTAGTTGCACATCTATCCATTTATTTTTTTAGATTGGTAAGAAACAAGAGCCAATATATGGGAGCATGACTGCAGGATCAGGCTACACAGTTTTTTTTTGCTGTCTGCCATAGAGACACACAACAGTAGGATGTTTTTATCCTCTTAGCATTGTATGATATACATGTATGGATTGCCTTGTCTTAAGACTCCATGAGTTATAACCATTGTTCTCTCTAAGTCTTTGCAGTTGCTGAGCGGGGCAGTTAGATAGCTGGGCGGTACATTGTAAAAGGTGGGCAATATGTTAATTAGCGGGTGAATTAGGCCCTTCATTACCCACTATGCGGTCCTACAACACTGTGTTTTTACCAAACAGCTCTACTCTACTCCCTATAATACTGAACTGGGCATCTCATCGCCATTCTTATCCCTTAAATTCAGTGCAGCCTCTTCATAACTGTAGCAACCCCACATGAACTAAATACCAAGCATGTTGGAACTACCAACATTAGAAATCCACCAGCACTGGTGCTCCTCATTTCCCTCTCTGTCACTTATTTCATTATTAACCATTTAGCCCACAATGGGCCCCCCGAGTACAATAATCATGTTTTACCAATTATGGAATCATGCCATTTTGTTATTGTGGAACTTGCATCTACCTCATTATTAATTTCGGCATAAATTGTGCAAACCATTTATATTAACCACTCTCTCTATTCAACCTCTAACCCATTATCTTCTCTGTATTATCTTCCATATCATGTGACTATTATTATTTATCATTATTTTTCAATCCTGTAATTAGTTTTCAACCATGTAAATATGTGAACTTCCCCGTTCAACGTAATTCTAGTTATGCCTTGTCTATCCCTAATAGTCTAGAGTAAAACTATATGTACTTTATCTTTAAATCATGTACATCCTTTTCCAACCATATAGGTGCAACAAATGAAAACCTACTATTGTACCACTAATGCAAAGTGAGACCTAAAACAGAATTTCACTATCAGGTTATGTTGTGTTCCATGCAAATTTTCTGTCAACATCTTCTATAATTATGTAATACGAATCCTTTATTAATCATGTCATTGATTTCTTTACATAATTATATAATTCATCTTATCATGCAATTATGTATTTTTTTCATGCAATTATGTATTTTTTTCATGCAACTATGTTTTTGATTAGAGAACCATGTTGTTTATTCTTCTCATCTTCATTAGCCTGAAGAAAGGCACCGACAAATAAGGGCCTGAAACATTGCACTGATGTAGACTATGTATCACTGGTGTTGTATGAATAAATAAGCAATTTCCTTAACTTCTTCATTGGCATGCTGTCTCCAGTACATTCAAAAGTGTAAACCACCTGGTAACTTGCAATGCAGTGTGACCTTTATTTATAGGTTTATATTTCCCATTTCTGACTTTTTTGTGCATATATCATAAAATAGACACGGACTCTGGTTCGAAAAAAGAGCTAAATCTGCCTATTGCAGTATATGGAGAGGTGGCTCCACATATGTGTCTCTCTCCAATTATTTCTATGTGAGAATGTGAGGTGTAGTAGGGCCAGATCTAGTAGACCCCCATGGATATGCTATAAAAGTTTTGCCTGTAGTACTGTGTTACACCACAGATAACACAGTGATAACTGTGTACAGATAATGTAGTAGATGTCACATACAGTCCTATGTAACACCACCGGTAACACAGTGATGACTCTCTGAGTGCAGATAAGTAAGGGACAGATTAGGCCAGGTTCATATCTGAACTCCTGGAGTCTGATCCGGGGCAAGGAACAGGTTTCCGGAATACACTGTATCCAGAATAACCATATTACAGTGAGGATCCGGATGCTTTTCCCTAATTTATGTCAGCTTTTGGCTGGATAAAGAATGCTTCACGTAATATTTTTTATCTGGCTGAAAGCCGGCATATATGCTGGATACAGAGGATTCCGGCATTATGTTCCTTTGCTGGACAGACTGCCAGACTTCAGAAGTCAGAGGTGGACACAGCCTTAAGGATCCATGGGCCCTGGGCTGTGTGAAAAATGTGGGCCCCACCTATGTAACACATAAACATGGTAACAGAACAATGCTTACCACAGAGATATATAATATATGTACAGTGTATTTGTGAGAAGGTAGATGTATGTACAGTGTTCATGTTATAAATATATATCTATATCTACATCTACAAAACCCATATAATCCAGTTATTGTACACATATCTATATACACATACAGTACATTATATCTATATACTTATAGAGATTGTACATTATACCTATATACTGTATACACTGTATAATATACCTGTATATATGTACTCACACATACACTGTACATTATTCCTATATACCTATATACACTGTACATTATACCTATATACAGTACTCACAATACACTGTACATTATACCTATATACTCACAATACACTACACATTGTACCTATATACTTACACACACATACACTACATTATACCTATATACTTACACACACTGTACATTATACCTATATACTTACACACACTGTACATTATGCTTATATACTCACAATACACTGTACATAATACCTATATACTTACACACACTGTACATTATACCTATATACTTACAAACACTGTTCATTATACCTATTGTAAGAGGGCGCAAGGTGTCGTCATGGACGGACGATACGTGTCACCGAGGTTCCTGGCCTCGGCGAGGTGAGAGCCGGGTTTTTTATGTGTCAGCAGCAGCTAGTGCTGTTTGACATTGTCAGTTAGTTTGGCTGCAAAGCCAATCCGGGCCGGCTCTTACTGGGAGTAGGCAAAGAGTTGGGTGGGTGCCTACTCCCCATGGTCCAGGCCGGACTTTTGCCGAGCCTTTTAAAGGCAGCCTCCTCAGCAGCTGAGGGGTGTGATTGTCCTGGAGCTGCTGTTAGGCTGTGGAGTCATTTGAGTTTGGGAGTTCTGATCCATTCTGTGCTATGTGGAGTTCCCTGGGCTGGAAGCCAGAGCCCAACAAGGAGGAGTGCAGATGGCCCGGAAACCTGACGTCGACTGTCTTGCGGCTGGACTGACAGCCAGGTGCGAACCTGCACCTAAAACCTCCCAGGTGACTGAAACCTGTACGGGACTGTTTTGTTTTGCCTTAATACTTCTGATGTGTGTGCATTAACACCAAGAGACTGTTTGTCGTTTATTTTTGTGCAAGTGTGAATAAAACACTGTTGATTGCACGTTCTGGACTCCTTGTTTTGCCTCGGTACTGCACCCGCACCGCTATCTACCAGAGCGACTCCCCACACTATATACTTACACACACTGTACATTATGCCTATATACATACACTACATTATACCTATATACTTACACACACTGTACATTATACCTATATACTTACACACACTGTACTTGTACAGCGGATCGGCCATGATTACTGGGAAGAGCAAGCTCTTTATGGAGAATAACTTCCCTATTCTTGCAGTTTTGTAGATTTTTCCTCTAATTTTCTATGTCATTGTATTTTCCAGGATTTTTATACCAATAATCTTAACCAATAAGATTCTGCATAGGTCATCAGCATCTGATTGCTAGGGGCTGACAGCTGTTTGAGAAGGCAGTGGTCGCTTGCATTGGTCCCACGGCCTAGGCGTATCTCAGGTCCATTGAAGTGAATGAGGTTGAACTGTGATACCGAGCACAGCCGCTGTACAATATATGTCGCTGTGTTTTGATAGCTTTAAGTAGGCTGTGGCGCTGCTGTGATGCCTTTTCAATTGGCAGGGGTCCTGGTTGTTGGACCCCCACTGATCAGATACTGATGACTTATCCACAGAATACTGTAGGTCATCGGTGTAAAACTCCTGGAAAACCCTTTTAAACAAATCATGAATATTGCAGTTTTCACTGATACCTGAAGAAGATATTTTCTGTTTTATGGGGGTTTCACACTACATATTTTGTTTTCACTTTTCTGCATTTTCTCTTTAACAAAGAGGTGTGCAGGTAAATGTTTGCCAACAGGGAATTATAAAAGGCCTTACAAATAATGTATGTTTCTTATCACTTGTAATCCCTTGGTGCTCCTTATAATTTCTCATAAACAAAAAAAATGCCTGAAGAAACAACAGCAAATCGGCAGCATTTTAGTCTTGTGTGGACATACTGTTAAAGTATAGAGATTATTTCTTTTTATCTCTTTTTATTTTTATTTTAGGCAAGATACCTCTCTTATAAAGCTGGAAGCAGATTCACCATCGACAATAGGCGATGGAGAAAGCTCATCTCTGTCCCAACCCTGACCTCTGCATTGATTAGAAAGGATGCCCACAACACTCTACCATTTGTACAGGTAGTGAAGAAGTCTTTTTCAGACACCAGTATGTCCATGAGGCATGCTGCAAATTATGTGGTAACGTATGTAGAGTGGTGGTTTAAGAAAGAATGCTCTCCCCATAGTAATCTACAAACAATAAAATTAAATTAAACTGGAAATCTGCAACTTAAACATGTGAATATAGTAAATGAAAAGAAAGCCTAAATTAAATGTTCAGTCTCGTTTCCAAATATAATGCTATAATCTATAAAACTTCCTTTGAATAAGTATTAATATTAAAGATATGTTTTCTTACCCACTCATCTCCAGTGCCAACAAGATCATCTGCCAAGCAGCCAGCGGTTTTCTAATAAGAAATTAAAATAAAATATGTATCATGCTCATTTCACACCTTGTTTTCTCCTTTGCTGAGTTTTATGTCAAGTGTACATGTTTGAATTCCTGGAAATGCTATTCAAATAAACACCACAATGGATCCATTCTCACTAATGATACAAATTGAGTTTAAAGGATTCAGCTTTGGACCTACTTTCCATTTATTTTTGCTAAACAGAATAGCATGATAGACTGTGCTACTGTGTTTGGCAAAAAAGACATTGCATGAATAGTAGTATCTACAGTATAGGGCTATAGCCACACTTATGTCTTTGTTTCACAACACAATTCTGGATTCATCAAAAAATGACAGCTCGTACTGGCACCTTCACAATGTCTGCCAGGTTCCATTGTGGTATCTGTCATTTTAGCCTGAAAAATAGTGCAACATGCATCACAATTAGTGTTGAGCGAACAGTTCGAGCATAGTTCGGGTCCGTACCGAATTTTGGGGTGTTCGTGACACGGACCCGAACCCGAACTTTTTCGTAAAAGTTCGGGTTCGGGTTCGTCGTTCGGCATGTATTTTGGCGCATTTTGAAAGGCTGCAAAGCAGCCAATCAACATGCATCATACTACTTGCCCTAAGATGCCATCGCAGCCATGCCTACTATTGGCAAGGCTGTGATTGGCCAAGTGCAGCATGTGACTCAGCCTCTTTATAAGCTTGTGCGCACGTCGGGACGTGCTCACTCCCGATGTGAATAGAACAGGGATAGAAGCAGCTGATGCTAGGGCGAGAATAGGCAGGGATAATTGAATAACTGGAAGCAAATTTCTCTCCTCCACCTGTGATTCATCTGAACAACTGCAGCTGAGCTGCTTTTTGATAGGGATTGGCTATTTTCAGAGTGGCCAGAGTGATTTTTCCATCCACATGTACCTGGGCTGACCGCCGGCCGCCATTTTGCGACTTGTAGTGCTGCAGCAGAAGCTGCCACAGTGTGCATTCCAAAGCTCCAAACAAGTCAGACATCTACACCTGGGATTCAGACCAATAGCGATTTAGCAGCACAGTCCAAGGCTATTTTTTTAAAGGTTGTGCAGACCATTTTGTGGCACATGTTACTGGGCTGATAGGCGGCGGCCATCTTGGGACTAGTGCTGCAGCACAATCTCTCCCAACGTCCATTAATCACTTGTAATAGTGGTCTGTGCCATAGAAATCCTACATCAGGGACTTGGGTGTGCTTGTGTCACCCCTACGAATACCAGTCCACCTTTAATCCATACAGTGAAAAGCCATAAAGTATTCCAGTGAGGGAATTTTTTTTTTATTTAAAAAAGGCCAAGTTAGTTTATCTGGCGTTCAATATACTAGATACAGTTAGGCCTGCGTTTCATACATCTGGAATTAGCAAACTAATCTCCCAGGTTGGGAAAACATATATTTATTTACCCATACTAGAATCTGTCAAAGAAAGCGGTACTCACATATAACAGTCATTCCATCTGTAATCCATACAGTCAAAAGACTGAAAGTATTCCAGTGAGGGAATTTTTTTATTTAAAAAGGCCAAGTTAGTTTATCTGGCGTTCAATATACTAGATACAGTTAGGCCATGCGTTTCATACATCTGGAATTAGCAAACTAATCTCCCAGGTTGGGAAAATATATATGTACCTATACTAGAATCTGTCAAAGAAAGCGGTACTCACATATAACAGTCATTCCATCTGTAATCCATACAGTCAAAAGACTGAAAGTATTCCAGTGAGGGAATTTTTTTATTTAAAAAAGGCCAAGTTAGTTTATCTGGCGTTCAATATACTAGATACAGTTAGGCCTGCGTTTCATACATCTGGAATTAGCAAACTAATCTCCCAGGTTGGGAAAATATATATGTACCCATACTAGAATCTGTCAAAGAAAGCGGTACTCACATATAACAGTCATTCCATCTGTAATCCATACAGTCAAAAGACTGAAAGTATTCCAGTGAGGGAATTTTTTTATTTAAAAAGGCCAAGTTAGTTTATCTGGCGTTCAATATACTAGATACAGTTCCTTCATAAAGATGAACCAGGCATGGATCCCACAAGACCTGTCCCTCCCTTGTGCAGAGTAGTCCTTATTAACTGCCTAAAACATGTCTTGTTGTGCTACGGGCCACTTCTTTATTTGATACAAATTTTATGAAACCCACAGTTGAATGAAACTCTTCTCTGTCTGGGCGCCGGGGCCTAACCAGATGAAAGTGGCCGGTTAAACTAACGGGTGACATGAAGCCATAACCTCTGCCATGCTACCTCTGTCTTCTGTCTGGGTGCTGAGGCCTAAGTCAAATAAAGCGGTCTTCTGCTGTGCTGGGGGATATGAAGCTAATCTCTGACCTCTCTCCTCTGTCTGGGTCCAAAGGCCTAAATCACTGAAAGAGGCCTTCTCCTGTGGTGTGTGATATGATGCCAGAATATGTGCTGTGGGGCCTCTCTCCTCTTCCTGGGTGCAGGGGTCAAATAAACTAAATTGTGGCCTACTCCTGTGGTGGTTGATATGATGCCTGATTCTCTGATGTGGAACCTCTCTCCTCTGTTTGGGTGAAGGGGTCAAAGTAACTAAATGGTGGCTTCTCCTGTGGTGGCTGATATGATGCCAGAATATGTGCTGTGGTGCCTCTCTCCTCTTCCTGGGTGCAGGGGTCAAAGTAACTAAATGGTGGCTTCTCCTGTGGTGGCTGATATGATGCCAGAATATGTGCTGTGGGGCCTCTCTCCTCTTCCTGGGTGCAGGGGTCAAAGTAACTCAATGGTGGCTTCTCCTGTGGTGGCTGATATGATGCCAGAATATGTGCTGTGGTGCCTCTCTCCTCTGTCTGGGTCCAAAGGCCTAAATCACTGAAAGAGGCCTTCTCCTGTGGTGTGTGATATGATGCCTGAATATGTGCTGTGGTGCCTCTCTCCTCTTCCTGGGTGCAGGGGTCAAAGTAACTAAATGGTGGCTTCTCCTGTGGTGGCTGATATGATGCCAGAATATGTGCTGTGGTGCCTCTCTCCTCTTCCTGGGTGCAGGGGTCAAAGTAACTAAATGGTGGCTTCTCCTGTGGTGGCTGATATGATGCCAGAATATGTGCTGTGGGGCCTCTCTCCTCTTCCTGGGTGCAGGGGTCAAAGTAACTCAATGGTGGCTTCTCCTGTGGTGGCTGATATGATGCCAGAATATGTGCTGTGGTGCCTCTCTCCTCTGTCTGGGTCCAAAGGCCTAAATCGCTGAAAGAGGCCTTCTCCTGTGGTGTGTGATATGATGCCTGAATATGTGCTGTGGTGCCTCTCTCTCTTCCTGGGTGCAGGGGTCAAAGTAACTAAATGGTGGCTTCTCCTGTGGTGGCTGATATGATGCCAGAATATGTGCTGTGGGGCCTCTCTCCTCTTCCTGGGTGCAGGGGTCAAAGTAACTCAATGGTGGCTTCTCCTGTGGTGGCTGATATGATGCCAGAATATGTGCTGTGGTGCCTCTCTCCTCTTCCTGGGTGCAGGGGTCAAAGTAACTAAATGGTGGCTTCTCCTGTGGTGGCTGATATGATGCCAGAATATGTGCTGTGGGGCCTCTCTCCTCTTCCTGGGTGCAGGGGTCAAAGTAACTCAATGGTGGCTTCTCCTGTGGTGGCTGATATGATGCCAGAATATGTGCTGTGGTGCCTCTCTCCTCTGTCTGGGTCCAAAGGCCTAAATCACTGAAAGAGGCCTTCTCCTGTGGTGTGTGATATGATGCCTGAATATGTGCTGTGGTGCCTCTCTCCTCTTCCTGGGTGCAGGGGTCAAAGTAACTCAATGGTGGCTTCTCCTGTGGTGGCTGATATGATGCCAGAATATGTGCTGTGGTGCCTCTCTCCTCTGTCTGGGTCCAAAGGCCTAAATCGCTGAAAGAGGCCTTCTCCTGTGGTGTGTGATATGATGCCTGAATATGTGCTGTGGTGCCTCTCTCCTCTTCCTGGGTGCAGGGGTCAAAGTAACTAAATGGTGGCTTCTCCTGTGGTGGCTGATATGATGCCAGAATATGTGCTGTGGGGCCTCTCTCCTCTTCCTGGGTGCAGGGGTCAAAGTAACTCAATGGTGGCTTCTCCTGTGGTGGCTGATATGATGCCAGAATATGTGCTGTGGTGCCTCTCTCCTCTTCCTGGGTGCAGGGGTCAAAGTAACTCAATGGTGGCTTCTCCTGTGGTGGCTGATATGATGCCAGAATATGTGCTGTGGGCCTCTCTCCTCTTCCTGGGTGCAGGGGTCAAAGTAACTCAATGGTGGCTTCTCCTGTGGTGGCTGATATGATGCCAGAATATGTGCTGTGGTGCCTCTCTCCTCTGTCTGGGTCCAAAGGCCTAAATCACTGAAAGAGGCCTTCTCCTGTGGTGTGTGATATGATGCCTGAATATGTGCTGTGGTGCCTCTCTCCTCTTCCTGGGTGCGGGGTCAAAGTAACTCAATGGTGGCTTCTCCTGTGGTGGCTGATATGATGCCAGAATATGTTCTGTGGGGCCTCTCTCCTCTTCCTGGGTGCAGGGGTCAAAGTAACTCAATGGTGGCTTCTCCTGTGGTGGTTAGTATGATGCCAGAATATGTGCTGTGGGGCCTCTCTCCTCTTCCTGGGTGCAGGGGTCAAAGTAACTAAATGGTGGCTTCTCCTGTGGTGGTTGATATGATGCCTGATTCTCTGCTGTGAAACCTCTCTCCTCCATCTGGGTGTAGGGGTCAAAGTCTTTCAAAGTCTCCTTCTCCTGTGCTGATTGATATAAAGCTGATGGTTGTGCCATCTGACATGGTTGCCAGGGTCTGATTCAATGGGGGCCTACTCCTGTGGTGGGTGATCTAAATGCCTGATTCTCTGCTGTGAAACCTCTCTCCTCCATCTGGGTGTAGGGGTCAAAGTCTTTCAAAGTCGCCTTCTCCTGTGCTGATTGATATGAAGCTGATGGTTGTGCCATCTGACATGGTTGCCGGGGTCCCATTAAATTGGGGCCTACTCCTGTGGTGGGTGATCTAAATGCCTGATTCTCTGCTTTGAAACCTCTCTCCTCCGTCCGGGTGTAGGGGTCAAAGTCTGTCAAAGTCGCCTTCTCCTGTGCTGATTGATATAAAGCTTATGCTTGTGCCATCTGACATGGTTGCCGGGGTCTGATTCAATGGTGGCCTACTCCTGTGGTGGGTGATCTAAATGCCTGATTCTCTGCTGTGTAACCTCTCTCCTCCGTCTGGGTGTAGGGGTCAAAGTAACTAAATGGTGGCCTACTCCTGTGGTGGGTGATATGATGCCTGGTTCTCTGCTGTGGGACCTCTCTCCTTTGTCTGGGTGCTGTGGTCAAAATAATAGTAAGTGACCTTCTCCATTGGTGGGTGACTTGAAGCCTGATTCTGTGCTATGGGACCTCACTCCAATTAATATTGTTTAATTTTTATTTATTTTATGTTAACTCATCATTTCCCTATCTACATTTGTTTGCAGGGGATTTAACTACATTTTGCTGCCTTTTGCAGCCCTCTAGCCCTTTCCGGGTGTGTTTTACAGCCTTTTTAGTGCCCAAAAGTTCGGGTCCCCATTGACTTCTATGGGGTTCGGGTTCGGGATGAAGTTCGGGTCGAGTTCGGATCCCGAACCCGAACATTTTTCGAAAGTTCGGCCGAACTCGTCGAACCTGAACATCCAGGTGTTCGCTCAACTCTAATCACAATTCTTCTCTTCAAATCTGACATGAAGTGTCCAAATGGCTGTGAAAGTTGGTAAATAGTAATACCAAGTATTATTTCATTTATGGTATATTCCCCTTCCATTTGTTTTAATTTAAGTTTTTTTTAAATATAAAGTATGTGATTATATAATTTTACATTCCTTTCAATTCCATTTAGTACTGATTGATCAGTCCATCCTGTTTCATTACCACACTAACTATAGAAGCCAACAATTTCACTTATTTTGAGCCCCTGGTGAGATGTCATCTTCTAAATCTGCTACTCTGAAATAGGGCCATAATGGGAACTATGTCCTCTACTCTTCTCCCTCTACACAGCCCCCATAGGACAGACTATCATTAGATTTGGCTTTAGGTATCATCTCTATGCTGACGACACCCAACTATACACTTCATCCCGTGACATCACCCCTACTTTACTCTAAAACACCAGTTATTGTCTCGTTGCTGTCTCTTACATCATGTCCTCTCTTTCTAAAACTTAACCTCTTGAAAACTGAGCTTCTCATCTTTCCCCATCTACTAACCCATCTAAACTTGATATTTCAATTTCGGTTTGCAGCACTATCATAACTCCTGTGCAACATGTCCGCTGTCTTGGGGCCACGTTTGACTCAGATCTTTCCTTATATCCTATATCCTTATATCCTATATCCCCTCCCTCATTTCCGTCTACCACCATACTCGTGCTCTCCGTTCTGTTAGTGACCTAAGATTGGCATCCTCCATAATTCGTACCTCTCACTCCCATCTTCAAGACTTTTCAGGAGCTGCACCTACGCTGTGGAATACTTTGCCATGGAATATCAGGTTAATTCACAACTTCTCCACCTTCAAACATGCTTAAAAAACAAATCTTTTCAGATTGTCAGAAGAGTTTTGTTGTGAATGAGCTTTTGAGTGGCCACAAAAGAAGCGGCAACAGAAGCAGCATAGCATGGAACCTACAAGTCAGTAGGTTAGTTGTCTATGGTTACTTATGGCGTAAGCATGTCTACAGCTCACCCTTCTGGCCAGCGTGCTGGAGGAGCCAGTTCTTTCCACCTCAGCCGCCCACTAAAACAATTGGTTGTTCTAGCTGGTGTCACAGTCTTCACCATCATCCTCTTGATCCTCCAACTCCAGCTCTAACTCCTTTTTTCTCCTCAAGTGGCAGCACCTCAAACTCACATTCCTTTTTCCCTCATGGGAGTTTATCATTGTGGGTCCCCAAATGCTACAGGGTGGACAGTCAGATATGATAGCTGTTCTTTTTCCTCCTCTGTCACCACCTCTTCGAAAATACATGTGAGGGGGATAAAGGACAACTGAAGCATGAATGGCATAAGCTGCGACTGCCCGACCTATTAACAACATAAGCTCCCTGCTGAGACGATCTGATGCCAAATCAACCAAATTATTAATGGCTTATAATGATGCTCTAGCCATGGGCGTAGCTATAGGGGGTGCAGAGGTAGCAGTCGCTACCGGGCCCAGGAGCCTGAGGGGGCCCAAAGACCCTTGTCCCACATACGAAGACACACAGAGCACTGAGGGAAGGGGGCCCAAGCTGAACTCTTGCACCAGGGCCCATGAGCCGTTAGCTACGTCCCTGGCTCTAGCATATGCAATGTTAAATTCTAGTGAGTTGGAAAGTCATGGAGTAAGCGGTGCAGCTGCAGACCATTCTCATGTGAGAATTGCTGAAAAGTGGCACAGACTCCTGGACATTGCTTGCACTTTGTGCAAGCCAGTGCAGTTTTATGAAAAGCCATGCAGAGAGCATGTGTTTTTTCCCCCAGGTTCAAGGCAGCCAGGATGTTGGGACCATTGTCGCAGACCACCCTGCCCAGTTCGAGTCAGCGGGGTACTTGACGTACTTTTTAACTTTGTGGCTATTGTTGTCCAGGTCGAACAGCTCCAACACTGCATGGCAACGGGTGACTTGACACAAGTGATAGGAGAGAGGATGACTGGGAGTGACGCTGTGCTCTCTTGCTGTTGGGGACAGGAGTACGTCCATGGAGAAGGAGGAGGATAAAAGGCTGCAGTAGCAGCCAGTTGGTGCAAGCACAGCCACTGCTGATGGATTGCATGGTGGTCATAACTAGTGTTGAGTGAAATTCTCAAAAATTTGGATCGGTTGCTTTGATGAATTTTATGAAAAAATTATCTTCTTGGCAAATTACATTGTCACAAAGCATACTTCTTTGTGAGTAGCGGGTACAATAGCAGGGAATGGCGATTGCGTCACCACTAACCCCCTTCCCTGTCATTGAACCCCACAGATACTGCATTCAACGCTGATTAAGGCCTTTCAGGGGTTACTCGGTTACTCCGTTTTTTATTGTACTTACCTCATCTATCTGATCATGCTGCGGCCATCTTGCTTGAAGATCCAGGGGAAAATCTCATGTGGCATGTGATGACAACATAACGGTGGCCATGACCGAGACTTCGCGCAGGATCTTCAAGCAAGATGGCTGTGGCGGCCTCTTCATGCTTAAATGGATGAGGTAAGTATGATTTTTTTGTAATTTCACCGCCATTTCAGAAAAAATCGATTCATTACCATTTACTACAAAGCACAAGGAAATTCGGCTTTGCAGCTAATCAAATTTTTCCTGAAATTCAGGAAACTTGGAATTCCCATGGGAACGAGCAGTGTATAATGTGATGGTAAAATGAATCAAGACAGCAAAGGAAGTAATATGGATAACAATACATTAGTAAGTGGCTTGAATTAACTTTCTCTACATAATAAATGCTATTTACTGAAGTGACACAACCTCTTTACCTTTATCACTCACAGATATTTTAGTCTGCTACCCTGCGTATAGTCAGACACAAAAATGCTGGTTTTCAAAAAAATCAAACCAAAATAAATTATTTTGAACTGTATGGAGATGAAAAATGACAGATTTATGCTTAATTTGTCACGTTATCACTCACAGATACTTTTGTAAAATAACCTGTGTATTGCAAGACACGTATATATCCTGGTTTTAATCGTTTCTACCCAAAGTAAATTAAATTGGAACTGTGTGGAGTTGGAAAAACATGGACTTTGGCCTAATATGTCTCATTTTAATTGTGTTTGTTCCCCTGCTTATTGTAAGACACGTAACGTATATGCTGGTTTTCAAAATTTCAACACAAAATAAAAGTTATTGAAATTGTTTGGAGATGGAAAAACACAGATTTGAACCTAATATGTCACATTATCACTCACAGAAAATTTTGTCTACTACTCTGAGTATTCAAGGACATGTATATGCTGGTTTTAATAAGTTCAACAACCAAAAAAATTATTGGAACTATGTAAAGATTGAAATAGACAGATTTAGGCCTAATTCACACGTCCGCAAAATGGATCCGCATCCCTTCCGCAATTTTGCGGAAGGGTTGCAGACCCATTCATTTCATAGGGGCAGGAATGGATGTGGACAGCACACTATGTGATGTCCGCATCCGTGTTTCCGCATCCGTGTTTCCGCATCCGTGTTTCCGTTTCCGCAAAAAAATAGAACATGTCCTATTCTTGTCCGCAATTGCGGACAAGAAAAGGCATTCTTTCTATAGTGCCAGCAATGTGCGGTCCGCAAAATACGGAATGCACATTGCAGCCGTCCGTGTTTTGCGGATCCGTGTTTCCGTGTTTTGCGGATCTGTGTTTCCGTGTTTCCGCAAAACACACTACAGACGTGTGAATAAGGCCTTAGGCCTAATGAAAGTAATGTCCTTGCAGGTAACTGCTTTTGAGATTTGCAGCAACTACAGTTGAGCTAGCAGACACACCCAGCCTCAGCTCCTCACTTCTCACTCCCTGGCTGACAGCTTTCCCTGCTTGTTTTTATTTTTTGTAATTCTAGCCTTTCTATCCACAACTTGCGGATCCGCAATGGCATCCTATTTTTTTTTGTGGATCCACTGTAATAATGCCTATCCTTGTCCGCATAAAGGACAAGAATAGGACATGCTCTATTTTCTTGCGGGGCTACGGAACGGACATACGGATGTGGACAGCACACGGTGTGCTGTCTGCATTTTATGCGGACCCATAGAAATGAATGGGTCTGCATCCTTTCTGCAAAAAAAACGGAAGGGACGCGGAAACAAAATACGTTTGTGTGCATGTAGCCTTATGCGAATCGTCTTTGGATGTTTCAGCCAAAGTCGATTCGCTCATACCTAGTTATTATATGTCTGGCACAAAGTGAAAGTATCAGTTAGAAAAACAGTAAACCTTTTGTGACAGAATGGCTCAATATTTTGAATAAGGGCCAATTGAAAATATGATTTCTACCCAAAAATGAGCAAAATGCAATCATAAACAAAAATTGCCTCAAAAGGTGTACATAAATATTAAAATTGGGCTATATGATTTCTATGTATGCCCCTGACCTGTTTCTGATACATATTTCCCCAACTCACATTTTCTAGTATGCAATTCATATTCCATCCTCACCTGTTGAATTCCATGGGTACATTAAAATAATGTTAACAAACAGCAAGTCCATTTTCATGCATTCGCTTTGCTACCTATATTTTTCCTTCACAAAAGGAAAGGAGGGACTTACTCTAACACTCAATACAACCAGGCATTTTATTATTTAGTACTACATTCATTTATAAAATATTCACTATTTGCAACTTTACAAGAAATATATTGCTATGAAACTTACTAGAAGGTCTACAATTTCATCTGTATCCAAATCACTGCTTTCCTAGAAATAACAAACAAAAATTAACACATTAGTTTGCAGTAAGTTTGGTTTTGCCATAAGCACAGAAGGTATGAGTTGTGTACTGTATATGTAGCTTACATATAATTGAAAAGTGAAGTAACCACCCTGCAAACTATTAGGCTACGTTCACACGATGACAATTGTCGCGCGACAATTTGGGAACCACTACACTGCAACATTTGTAGCGCGACATTGATGTCACATTAATGTCGCGCGACAATTTTTATAATGGGAGTCTATGGTGGTGTCGCACGTGCAACATGCAACATGTTGCGACTGCGACACAACAGTCGCAAAAAATCCATCCTGGATGGATTTTTGCCAACTGTCGTGTCGCAGTCGCAGCATGTCGCATGTCGCACTGCGACACCATAGACTCCCATTATAAAAATTGTCGCGCGACAATAGTGCGACTTTTTGTCGCGCGACAATTGTCGTCGTGTGAACGTAGCCTTAGGGTACTTTTACACTTGCGGCAGGACGGAGATCAGTCCTGTCACAAGTGCTCGTGCACTGCCGAGCTGCCGCTCCGTCCCCATTGACTATAAATGGGCGGGGGCGGAGCTACGACGCAGCACGTCTGTGCACGGCCGGAGATCGCTGTAGCAGGCCGGATCCATCCTGCTGCAAGTGTAAAAGTACCCTTACTGGTGGCCGTGCTTGCACACAATAGGAAAAAGCACTAACCTATGGGCACTCCCACGGTCCTGGTCACCAGAGAGGATGGTGATTTTTCCTATTGTGTGCAAGCACGATCACCACTGATGGATTGCAGGGTGGTAGTAACCATGGAAACGAGCAGTGTATAATGTGATGAAAAATGAATCCATTCAGCAAAGGACGTAATATGGATAATAACAATACATTAATAAGAGCCTTGTATTAACTTTCTCTATATGATAAAAGACACTTACTGAAGTAAGACGATCCCTTTAAGTCTGATTCTAAAAATCTATTCTATACAGTACGGTATACTATATGTAGCCTGATTATTGGCCAAACCTCTACACCAACTGTAAATCCAGGTCCGCTTACTGCATCCCTGATGAGTATGAAATGCAGGGAATAGGATCTGAATTTTCAAATTCTAAGATGAGTTAGATTTTTAGAATGCACTGTCAATTTTAGATATGGTAAATTTAAACCGAGATCCTAGATTCAGATGCTGCAGAAAAGAAAAAAAATCTGCAATTTTGTGGCATATGCTGCATCTGTTACTTTGCATTGCAAAGGGTAGAATCCAGTTCACAAATGTGTGACAAATTCACAACATAACATTTGCAGAGAGTTTAAACCTCCCAGTACGCCCTCAAGTCGACAAAGGGAAAACTGCAGTCTGTAAAATGTCATTTGTTAATTTTTTTTGTAAAAATGTTGTAGATTTTCCAACTGGATCTGCACTGAAAATTTGCAACAAAAAGACAAATATAAATGTTGTCATCAAAGGTGTTTTCCAGGAACAGGATATTGATTTCCTATCCTCAGAAAGGACCATCGATATCAGACCAAATGGGGGTCCAGCTCTCAGAGCTCTCACTGAACAGCTGTCGGAAGAGCAAAGGTTGAGAGATTTGACCCCTCCAAATCGTATGGACGGCCTCCCAATCATGTGACCTGGCTTTCAGTTAACTACCCAGGTAGCTAACAGTTAAGTTGCAATGTATTGGGGAGCAGAGCAGATGCATCTCAGCATATCTGGCCGTGTGTAGAAGCAGATTTGTGTAGTTTTAGTTTTTTGAAATGTAAAACTTATTTAGAACACGGCAACATCACCTAAAGCGGTGATGGCGAAACTTTTAGTGACCAAGTGCCCAAAGTGCAAACATGACAAGTTAACCTGAATTTTGAGATTTAATTTAAAAAAAAAATCAACTCAACACAACAACAGCTTTCAATGATAAGTCAAAAAAAGAAAAATAAACCGAACCCTGTAAAAAAAACAGATTGTTTCCATCCGTAACGCACATTTGGCATCCGTTTTAGCTATTTCTGTCTAAGATATGTTTTTTTAGGAGGAAAAAAAGTCCTGCATGCAGGATAACAGATCTCACACAGAAATGGCTAAAATGGATACTAACTGTGCGACTGATGTAAAGGTATAGAGGCATTTATTGGATATGCAGTAGAAACAAAAGTGCGGGCGGCACTACAAGGGTCCATGTATGGCACAATCCACACTGTGCCTGCAAACACTCCTCCGGTCAAGATGACGGTAAATACGGTGCTCAGCCCAAAGATAGACAGTCCATAGATACCTTGGAGTAGAGAGATGAAGAACGGCGGCACTCGTCCACGTATGTAGAAAAAGTATCTTTATTGCGGGCATCCAGTATAACAACAACCGGGTCGGGGCGGCTTTCCAACTCCTAGCAAATAGGTATAGTGGCGACGGCCGTTTCGCGCAACAATGCGCTTCGTCAGGCCACCTGAAGCCCGAGCGTGGACGTACGCACTTTAAGTGGATGCACTCGCACATCACACCTTGCGTAGGTGTGGGAAGCCACGCCCCCAACAGCCAGGCTTTAAAACAATTCCAAAATACCACATAGACAACAAAGGGGGACCTGCAGGTAATGAAATGACGGACTCTGTGAGTAACTCCACCCAAACTGTCACAACTTCTACATAGGCAAAACTATACGCCCGATGTTTGAACGTTTCAGGGAACATTGATTACAGGGAAGGGATGTCCCCGCCTGATTGAACACGTGAGGGACAAACACAACAGTAACCCTCGTTGTTTAAAATTTGCAGGTATTGAAATTGTTAATGCTCCTGAAAGAGGAGGAGATCGCCACAAACTATTATTGTAGTCTGAATCCAGGTGGATTATCCGTACCCGAGCTATGGGGGGTATTGGTTTAGATGATAAGAACGATTTATCAGTGCATCTATAAGTTATTTTAATCCTCCTCTCTCAGTTTGCTGTATATAAGCTCACAGTAGTCGCAGTATATTATATGTGGATTTGTATTTATATTTTCATGAACTTACGAAGCTATGTCTGACCTTTTCATTGTTGCATATGGAATTGTTTTAAAGCCCGGCTGTTGGGGGCGTGGCTTCCCACACCTGCGCAAGGTGTGATGTGCGAGTGCGTCCACTTAAAGTGCGTACGTCCACGCTCGGGCTTCAGGTGGCCTGACGAAGCGCATTGTTGCGCGAAACGGCCGTCGCCACTATACCTATTTGCTAGGAGTTGGAAAGCCGCCCCTACCTGGTTGTTGTTTCACTGGATGCCCGCAATAAAGATACTTTTTCTACATACGTGGACGAGTGCCGCCGTTCTTCATCTCTCTACTCCAAGGTATAGAGGCATTTATTCACGCATTTAAAAACACAACAATGTAGCATGTAAAAGAGATGTAAAGCTGAGTTTCTTTAATCATTTTAAAAATCAAATATTTACCTCATCTGGAGTTAATTTCTTATTCTTATAAAAAATAATATGAAAATAAAATTAATAATTTGCATTCTGAGCATGAAAAATAACTTTGAGAAGGCATTCATAATATTAAGAGAGTCTGTCAGAATTTTTGCTAAACTGCTGATAGCACAATGTAGGGGCTGGAGAGATCAGAACAGTCAGATATACGTTTTGCAGAACCTTTCTCATCAGGAATAGTGTGAATATGAGCTTTTATTCTGACATGTTCTGCTCCTGAAAGTGCCCAGGGCAGAGCTTCATTGTGGCATGCACTGTGCTCTCAGCATTGAGCTGCTTCACAGCCCGTCCCCTCTGCTCTGATTGACAGATATACTGGTCACCTGATACTACGGCTGTCATTCAGGGGTGAGGGGCTGTGAGGCAGCTTAAAGAGGACCTTTCACTGGTTCACAGTTTATGAGTTAAAGCTATGTACATTGAGAGCGGCACCCAGGGATTTCCCTGCACTTACTTGTATCCCTGGGTGCCGCTCCGTTCGTCCTCTGTAGCCCCCGGTACCGGCCCTCCTGCTGCTCTAATTTTGCCTGGGGCGGAGACTTCTTCTTCTGCCCTGGGCGCCTCCTTCTCCCCAGGGCTGGAGCACTGGCCAATCGCAGCGCTCAGCTCATATTCAGGATATGAGCTGAGCGCTGCGATTGGCCAGCACTCCAGAAGGAGACGCCCAGGGCAGAAGAAGAAGTCTCTGCCCCAGGCAAAATTAGAGCAGCAGGAGTGCCGGTACCGGGGGCTACAGAGGACGAACGGAGCGGCACCCAGGGATACAAGTAAGTGCAGGGACATCCCTGGGTGCCGCTCTCCATGTAAATAGCTTTAACTCATAAACTGTGGACCAGTGAAAGGTCCTCTTTAATGCAGAGCAGAGATCACTTCACAGTGAAGCAGGGGCAGACTGGGAACTTAAAGTGGCCCTGGAAAAAAAAACTAAAACAAAATTCAAAGAAGGCAGAGAAATACAAGTAGATGAGGACAACTCAAGCAGATGGGACCAGCAGCATTAAATACCGCCCCAGCAGAACCCATTATCACAGTACAGTCCAAAATACTGCCATCATTGCTGCAGTATTCAACTTCACCATCATCATCACAGTCCTGAGGACGGCAATACAGTTTAATTAAGGAAGGCATGTAACTGCCGACTAAGTTTCTGATGCTCCTAGTAATAATTACTACTGAGAGTATAAGATCAATAATATGTATCTACCTGGCAACCATGAAGAGGGT
Source organism: Bufotes viridis (assembly GCA_033119425.1). Lineage (NCBI taxonomy): Eukaryota > Metazoa > Chordata > Amphibia > Anura > Bufonidae > Bufotes > Bufotes viridis. Next base: position 128,481,210 of record CM065596.1, read on the forward strand.
TTGGGTGGCTACCTGAGCTTTGCCCACCAGGAAATTACCCTGTAAGGTCTATGGGGAGTCTGCCCCTGCAGTGAAGCCCTTTGGCTCTTGCAGGAAAAGAACCTGTCAGAATAAAAGTACTAATTTGATATATGGAGTGAAGGAAACTTAGCCCCATTATAAAGGAAATTATATCTGCTTAGGGGATATGTTTTGTTTATTTCTGAAAGAAATACTGTAGGTCAGCTTTTACATGTGTTTTTGTAATTAACATTATTATAGAAAATGATGGAAATTATAACTATACCAAAAATAATCCAATAATGTTTAAACTGAACCTAAAAATGGTAATTTATATCACATTTCTTAGAAGTATCAACATTATGCATATTTTTAATTATTCCTGAACATAATGATATTAAATAGATAGATAGATAGATAGATAGATAGATAGATAGATAGATAGTATCCAAGTAGCAAGGCAGCACACTAGTCTTGGTAAAGAAAAAAGTGGATCTTTTATTTCAGCCCAATGCTTAGATAGATAGATAGATAGATAGATAGATAGATAGATAGATAGATAGATAGATAGATAGATCGATCTTGCATTTACTGTATATATATAAAACACATGAAACATTTTCTGTATCTGGTTATATATAGGTGTGTAATGCTATTACCGCAAGGAGCTTTGCTGCATATTCTGATGCCAAACCATGCTCAAGCTGAGGAAGAATATAATAAAAATTTAATTATAGTAAATATGCCTTCAACATGTATATTTTTTTATATTTTTTTATTGCTTATTAAGCCTCTTTCACGCGGTCAATTTTAGAGTACTGCCACACCAAAATATTTATTTATTTATTGTTTTTGGCTTAGTAATAAAACCAGCGAAACCCAGCATTTTTAAAGCTTTTTTGGAGGGTGGTCTTTTTTCAAAACACCAGTGTAGTGTGCTTTATAGATACTTATTGGCCAGCATACTGTATAGCTGCATTTTTTGTTCCAAGACAAAAGACACAGTATTTTTGAAAAAGAGGCCTCCTTTGATGGGTGTTAGTCAAATACTTGGTCAAAAACTCTAAGGCTACGTTCACACGATGACATTTGTCGCGCGACATTTTGACGCACTATTGTCACGCTACAATTTTTATAATGGGAGTCTATGGTGTCGCATTGCGACATGCAACATGCTGCGACAGCGACGCGACAGTCGCAAAAAATCTGATAAATATGTAGTGGGTGCAAAGACAGGGAATGGCAATCGCGCATCCCCAATCATTGAACCCCTCAAGTGCTGAGTTTATTGCTGATCACGCCATCTGAGATTACAATTGAGGCCTTTTAGGGGTTAATCAAGTTTAAAAAAAAAACTCACCTTATAAATTTGCTTGTGGAGGGACCGTCATGCCAATCTTGATTGAAGAAACTGGGCAAAATCTTGGCCAGCACAGTGATGTGCAGGGGCGGACTGAGAACCCTCAGGGCCCCCAGGCAAAATAAATCAAGGGCCCCCTTCCAGGCCCTACCCATGCCCTACCTCCAGCCACGCCCATGTTACACCTCCAGCCACACCTATATCGCGCCTCCACTACCTGGTCACACCGCCATCGTTATGCCTCTGATCCCATCACTACAGAAATACAGGGCACTTACCTATTACGTCCAGTGACGTCTTCTTTGATGTAGATGTTTTCTGTCCTCGTCTTCTCCTTTTAGACCTTCAGACCAGACTGCCATGTTGTCGCCATTTTCCATCTCTGCAGTTTAACAAAAAAAAATCTTAGTTTACTACTTTTCCATCCTCCTCCCATCTTCTGGACAAATCATCCTACTACTGTGCCGCTGTGCTCCCCAATACTACACTGCAGAAACAGATAATACCCCTGGTAATACTAGTACCACACAGAGCCCCCCATATAATATACCCATTTTTTGTGGCCTCAGTAGAAGCCCCCATAGTGCCCCATAGTAATGTGCCAGTAACACGTGCCTCCCCATGCCACCACATGTGCCAGTATAAAGTGCCTCTCTTGTGCCTCTCCCCCATGTGCCAGTAATAAGTGCCTCTCTTGTGCTTCCCCCATGTGCCAGTAGCCCCCCCCTTATTATGTGCCAGTAGCCGTCCCCCCTTATGTGCCAGTAGCGACCCCCTTATGTGCCAGTACCTGTCCCCCCTTATGTGCCAGTAGCCGTCCCTCCTTATGTGCCAGTAGCCGTCCCCCCTTATGTGCCAGTAGCCGTCCCTCCTTATATGCCAGTAGCCATCCCCCCTTATGTGCCAGTAGCCGTCCCCCCTTATGTGCCAGTAGCCGTCCCTGCTTATGTGGCAGTAGCTGTCCCTCCTTATGTGCCAGTAGCAGTCCCCTCTTTTGTGTCAGTAGCCGTCCCTCCTTATGGGCCAGTAGCCGTCCCTCCTTATAGGCTGTTGGCCTAGTGCTGGCAGTCTATCAGAGGAACAGGGAGAGGACACGCCTCTCCCTCCTCTGCCGCTGCACGGAGATGAGCGCAATGGAAGCGCTCATCTCCTGATGTCCTCTGCCACCGCGTCTGCCCTGGGGACGGGCCCCCTACTGGCCACGGGCCCTCGGTCCATGCCCAAGTGCCCTAATGGTCAGTCCTCCCCTGGTGACGTGGTGACGTCACAGGTTACCGTGCACAACATTTTGCATGTTCTCTGCAATCAAGATGGCTGTGACAGCTTTGTTGCGAGTAAATGGATAAGGTGAATATGTTTTTTTCAACAGCATTTTAAGGAAAAAATGATTTTTTACCACGAAGTGTGCGGAAATTCGGCTTTGTGGCGAATCAAATTATTCCTGAAATTCGGATCAAAGCCAATTCGTTTGACTTTGATTCACTCAACACTACTGATGAAACATATAGACCAAATATTGATAGTGTGAAAGTGACCCTATCAATAATATGGAAATACATTGCATATATTAACAGAGAGAAATATGATAACAATGTTATTTAATAGCAGTTCCTCTTTGTAACATAACACTGGATTACATTTAAATATATTAACTGGCACCAGTATCTACTTCATTAATTCTTTCAAATTAAGAAAAGACTTAAAGGGGTTGTGCAGGTAGTTTATACTGATGACCTATCCTCAGAATAGAACAACAATATCTAATCGAGCGGGGGCCTGACACCCTATACCCCCGACGATCAGCTATTTGAGAAGGAAGTGACGCTCCATGCAAGAGGAACTTCCTCTTCATTATACTGACCTTCGTCTCAGAAATCTCGGTTGTGTACTGTACTTAAAAGAACTCGCTCCATTTACTTGGAGCAAGCGAGTACTTTTAATTACAATGAGCCACCATTAGGGTCTATTAACATGTCCGTAAGTGTTTTGCAGATCCGCAAAACACGGACACTGGCAATGTGTGTTCCACAATTTGTGGCCCGCACATCGCTGGCACTTTAATAGAAAATGCCTAATCTTGTCAGCAAGCGGACAAGAATAGGACATGTTCTATTGTTTTTGGCAGAAGCTGAAATGCTATGTGCTGTCTGCATCTTTTCCGCCCCCATTGGAAATGATTGGGTCCGCTCCCGATCCGCAAAATTGCAATGCGCTTTGATTTTTTAATGCGCGTGATAAAAAACGCTCATGTACACAGACCCATTGAAATGAATGGGTCAGGATTTAGTGCAGGTGCTATGCGTTCACGTCATGCATTGCACCCGCGCGGAAAACTCGCTTATGTGAAAGGGGCATAAAACTTTCAAAATCATGATCTGATAGATCTGATGGAGGCTTCTACTGGACAACTACTAGACATGAAAGGGTAGATTCACAACTCACATCACATTTTTTTCCCCATCTGTTTCACATATACAAAAAAAAACATGTATGTTAAATAGATGCCTTAGACCAGGCATGTCCAAACTCTGGCCCTCCAGGTGTTGCAGAACTACAACTCCCATCATGCTCTTCTGTAGGTTGATAGCTGTAGGTTGTCCAGGAATGATGGGAGTTGTAGTTTTACAACATCTGGAGGGCCAGAGTTTGGACATGCCTGCCTTAGACTAATGCCATACAGCAGCATCTGTTCACCATAGAGTTAGGGCTCATGCACACGACTGTGTGCCGGCCGTTCCCTGCTTTGGGGACCGCAATTTGCAGACGGATCTAGACCCATTCACCTTGAATGGGTCCGCGATCCATCCGTTCTGCAAAAAAGTAGTGCATGCACTCTGTAGTGCTTCCGTGGGGTTCATCTCCATCCTTCCGCACTGCATCTCCCGGATCGCGGACACACATTGAAGTGAATGGGTCCGTGAAGCAAGCTGCACATGGCCGGTGCCTATGTATTGCGGAACCGCCGTATGCAGGCCGCAATACAGCCACGGGGGGCTCACGGCCGTGTGCATGAGCCCTAAAATTGTAAACTATTACCGTATATGTTTTCTTACCAGACTCTGAATGATAGAAAAATGTTGTATTCTTTTTTTTTCCCCCAATAGATACATTAAATGGATGAAAAAAAGGTGATGTGAACAGTGGCGTTGCTAGGGCTGGTGTCACCCGGTGCGGTAGAAAATGGTGTCACCCCAGACCCCCCCCCCCCGAAGCAATAATGTTTTAGTCATATAACCAAAAATAACAGATACTCACTAGTGCTTAGGCCTCTTTCACACTTGCGTTTTTCCTTTCCGTGCTAGAGTTCCGTCCTCGGGGCTCTAAGATGGAAAGATACTGATCAGGATTGTCCCAGTGCATCTTGAATGGAGAGAAATCCGTTCAGGATGCATCAGGATGTCTTCAGTTCAGTATTCAAACGTTTTTTTGCCGTTGAAAAATCCACAGCATGCTGCAGATTTTCCTTGGGCCAAAAAAATTGAAGGCATGCCGCAAGGACGGATCTGGAATTAATGCCTATTGAAAAGCATTAATCCGGATCTGACTTTAAGCTAAATGTTGTTTCGGCGCATCGCCGGATCTGACATTTACATTTCTGAATGGTAACCATGGCAGCTAGGACGCTACTAAAGTCCCGGCTGCCATGGAAAAGTAGTGGGGAGCCAGGGGAGGAGCTACTTACCGTCCGTGCGGCTTCCAGGGTGCTCCACAATGACGCCACAGCGCCCCTACATCACATGGATAATGTGATCATGCGACGTAGGGGCGCTGTGACGTCATTGTGGAGCGCCCCAGGAGCCACACGGAAGGTAAGTAGCTTCTCCCCTGGCTCCCCACTACTTTTTCATGGCAGCCGGGACTTTAGTAGCGTCCTGGCTGCCATGGTAACACTGAAAGCATTTTGATGACTGATCAGTTTTCAAATGTTTTCAGGTGTGTTGCGTTGTGACGGATCTGGTGGGCTTTTCCGGCGACGGAAGTGCACGCCGGATCCTCACAACGGTAGTGGGAAAGGGGCCTTAGTTATTAATTCACTTACAGTCCGGTGTGTACGAAGTGTCTTCACATATAACTAAAGAGGAATTGCTGCTGTTATGTTAATGGATGCTATAACATTGCACCATCCTTCTGAACATACACATCTGTCATCCGCCTTACCTCATGATCCTGGAGCTGTGCTGTAGAGCTCGACGGCCACTGTACAGCACAGCTCCAGGATCATGAGGTAAGGCGGATGACAGATTTGTATGTTCAAAAGGATGGTGCAATGTTATAGCATCCATTAACATCAGCAACAAGTCTGGGCTGGTTCAGGCTGTGCTGTGCCTGTGTGAGTGAGTCACTGCTGTCACGTGGACGTGACCTGGGCCGGTGCAAGGATTTTTTTGGCAGCTCAAGCGAAGCTACATCTTGGCGACCCCCCACCCGCAGCTCACCTGGTCCTGGTCCTGTGTGCAGCAGCTGGCTTCTCCTCTGTGTGGTCCTGGTATCTTCGCTATGCTTCAATCGTCTGAAGACTGTACTTTTCGCCCTATAAGACTATAACACACACATAGGTTTTAGAGGAGTATAATAAGAAACAATATTTTCCACTATACCTCAGGTCAGACCACCAATCAGACCCCCAATGTTAATCACACCTCAGATCAGCCCCCCGTGTCAGCCGTCAGCCCCCATCCATCATGCCCCCCATGTCAGTCATCATGCCAGCCGTCAGCCCCCATGTCAGCCGTCAGCCCCCATCCATCATGCCCCCCATGTCAGCCATCATGCCCTCATGTCAGCCATCATGCCAGCCGTCAGCCCCCGTGTCAGCCCCCATCCATAATGCCCCCATGTCAGCTGTCAGCCCCCATGTCAGCCGCCAGCCCCCATCCATCATGCCCCCATGTCAGTCATCATGCCCTTATGTCAGCCATCATGCCAGCCGTCAGCTCCCCATGTCAGGCGCCTGTCAGCCGTCAGCCCCCATCCATCATGCCCCCCATGTCAGCCATCATGCCCTCATGTCAGCCATCATGCCGGCAGTCAGCCCCCCGTGTCCGCCGTCAGCCCCCATCCATCATGCCCCCCCATGTCAGCCGTCAGCCCCCATTCATCATGCCCCCCATGTCAGCTGTCAGCCCCCATGTCAGCCGTCAGCCCCATCCATCATGCTCCCCGTCAGCCATCATGCCCTCATGTCAGCCATCATGCCAGCTGTCAGTCCCCCATGTCAGCCGTCAGCCCCCATCCATCATGCCCTCATGTCAGCCATCATGCCAGCCGTCAGCCCCCATCCATCATGCCCCCATATCAGCTGTCAGCCCCCATCCATCATGCCCCCATGTCAGCTGTTCAGCCCCCCATGTCAACCGTCAGCCCCCCATGTCAGCCATCAGCTCCGATCCTTCATGATCCCCAATGGGGGAAATGTTGGAGTCTGTACCATCGGGGGTGACATGATGAGGGACAATGTTGAAGTCTGACTGTGCCGGGAGAGGGTGACATGATGTCACCTCCCTCATGGCACAGATTCCAACATTGTCCCTCTCTTCATCATTGTCCCCTTATCATGTCATTCCCCCCCATGGGTGGCACATTTCTTTTCTTCCCCTCCAGGCTCCATGGCACAAACAGACATTTTGTGATTGTCCCCCATCATTTCTCTTTTCTCACCCCCAGGATTGAGGCGCACTCAGCAGCTGAGATCAGTACCTACCAATGATCACTGGGGTCTGGGTCTGGCTGGGGTTGGGTCCTCCTCACTCAGCCTGCTTTGCCTTGTGTCCAGTGCAGGGTCCGGTCGCCGAAAAATCAGTGTGTTCTGCTGCCAGCCTGGAGAGGCAGGCAGCCTTTACAGGCCACAGCAGCTCCTGAGCTCCGCCTCGCTTCCCTCTTTCTGCCGCGGCGCCACTGCCAGTCATGCCTCCAGCCTCCTTGGGCCTGAGCCGCAAGCACTGCACACATGTAGCCTGGCCGGGGGCGGGCACCCAGCAGCGCCCCACCCGCTCAAGACAGCAGGTCTGGCAGAGGTGATTAATTTAACACCTTGCGGTAAGTGTGACAGTGACTCACAGTACTCACTGTCAGAGTTTGACAATAGTCTGGCGCCAGGTGACACCCCATCAGACTGGTGTCACCCGGTGCGGACCGCACCCCCCGCACCCCCCTCGCAACGCCACTGGATGTGGATTGACCTTAAAGGGGTTTTGTCACTTCAGCAAATAGCATTTATTACTTAGAGAAACTTAAAAATTAATTAGTAAGTGGTTTGTATTATTGTCCATATTTCTTTGCTTTGCTGGCTGGATTCATTTTTCTATCACATTATACACTGCTCTTTTCCATGGTTATGATCACCCTATAAGCCAGCAGCCTATGTGAGCTCCCACGGTCCCAGTCACCAGACAGACCGACATTTTTTCTTATAGTGTGCAAGCATGACCATCAATTACAGGATGGTGATAACCATGGAAATGGGCAGTGTATAACGTGATGGAAAAATGAATCCAGCCAGCAAAGGAAGCAATATGGAGAATCGCAATACATTTGTATGTGCCTTGTATTAACTTTCTCAACATGATAAGGCTACATTCACACGACCGTATGGGTTTTGCGGTCCGCAAATTGCGGACCCGCAAAACACAGATACCGGCCATGTGAATGTAGCCGGCCCTATGATAGAAATGCCTATACTTGTCCGCAATTGCGGACAAGTATAGGACATGCTCTATCTTTTTTGCGGGGCCGTGGATCAGATCTACAGATGCGGACAGCACACTGTGTGCTGTCCGCATCTTTTGCGGCCCCATTGAAATGAATGGGTCCGCACCCGTTCCGCAAAATTGCGGAACGGATGCGGAGCCATTCATACGGTCGTGTGAATGTAGCCTAAATGCTACTTACTAATGTGCAAACCCCATTAAGCCAGAAGAAACGGTGCAATCCATTACTAGAAATTGATTGGTCAGAGAGATAATTCATACAGTCTTTACAAAAACAATATATTCTTATAGTCTTTTTTATAACTAGCCAAAGAACACATTTGATATTAAAAACAAAGCCTCAATGTGCAGTGTAATTGTGTCCTTACCAATTCACATAGTAATCGTGCTACAGGTTCAGTTAGTCCTAGAGAATCCTGGAAGAATACAAAACACAAGGTTGTTGGGTATTCCGTTTTAGACTTTTTTTTAAATAGAAGATTTTTGCATCCTGGGAGTTATAGTTTCACAGCAGCTAGAGTGCCGAAGGTTGCTGATCCCTGTGCTACAAAGATATTATATCATGAAAAGGCATGGCATTACAACCTTCTTGAAGGGCGGCCCTCAGGTCATTGAGGTTCTGGGGTAAACAGTTACGAGCCCCCACACGGCGAATCACCTGATCCCATAGGTTTATAATGGGATTCAGGTTTGGAAATATAACAATTAACTCAAAAAGATGTCTTGGTTACTACCACTTTTTAAATATTTTGTATATGTCATCATAATGTTTAAGCCAGTGATTCCAATGTTTTCAGAGGACTCTATCGCCAATCTAATAGGTTTTGGACAAGCAACATTTAGAAATCTTGGGGTTCAGCCAGTGGCATACCTCCAGTTGAGGCAGACCACAGAGCTTATATGGGGCAAATGGGGGAAGTGAGACTAGGGTAGATGAATGGCACAGCCACTAACTAACCCGGAGTAGGACCTGCAGGCTTCTATTGGCTGATAACGGACATGTGACCAGGTGTATGGCAGTTAGGATTTAAGTGAAAGGCTGGCAGGCTTATAATGGCTAATGCAGTTCATTTTTTGGCAATATCTTGGAACTGTACGTTCTAGAGAGCTGAGACCCTCACAGGTAGCAAGGGATGTGTATACCAGGTTTTGTTGAAATGAATGGTTGCGTTTTTGAGTTTTCGCAGAACAAACACACATACATACATACACACATATATGAGTCCTTTTTTATATATATATATATGAGTACAGTGAGCCATACCCCCTTATGAATAGAGTTGAGAGAACACCTGGATGTTCGGGTTCGAGAAGTTCGTCTGAACTTCACGAAAATGTTTGGGTTCGGGATCCGAACTCGACCCAAACTTGCCCCCGAACCCAAAACCCATTGAAGTCAATGGGGACCCGAACTTTTGGGCACTAAAAAGGCTGTAATATAGCCCAGGAAAGGGCTGCAAAAGGCATCAAAATGTAGGTAAATCCCCTGCAAACAAATGTAGATAGGAAAATGACTTAAAATAAAATAAATAAAAATTAACCAATATCAATTGGCAACTTGGAGGATGAGGTGGAATAGGAGGTTGGGATGGCGTCAGGTGGGAATGCTATGGGAGTCGAAGTTCTCATCACAGCCAAAAAGTATTGATGTCTACCTGCAGTGCCACAGGCTTCATTCACAGACTGAGGGCCATGGCAACCATACATGGGAGTTGAGGTTCACATCATAGCCAAGAAGGATTCATGTCTGTCAGCAGGAGGTGTGGTGGCCTCCATTCAGTCCTGCACACATGACTAGTTTGCCTGCCCTAGAGGCTGGTTTTAATCAGAGTAAGTATAAAACTGAACTTGCATTCATAGTACCTACTAATAGCCATTTGGCTCCATGAAGAGTACATAGTGGGCTCAGCATGCATGTTGGTACCTGCGTCCCTGGATCAAATATGGCATCAAAAAGGGTTAATAAGCACAGTGGATCCTAGCATGCATGCTGGGCCTACACTCCCTGGACTGTATGTGGCTGTCATGGCACATAACAGGTAGGATTTAGCGTTAGGAGGATTTTATGTGGCTGTCATGGCCCATAGCAGGTCAGATTTAGCGTTAGTACCCACTCTAGGAGACAACCGTGACGGGGTGAGTGGGCTTACTACCTTTTGATCAAAATGTAAACTAATGTCTCCACTGTTTGCATGCGATATCACTAATGTCCTCTTATAGCTCCCATCTTGGGCAGAGCTCTGGTTGCAGGGTGCTGTTGCATCTTTTTGTTTGTATGTATAATTGCCATAGCTACGTGCACCTGCATACAGGTGGTGCTGACTGACCCCCTTGTGTTTCTGTTTAGTATGTGTTGGAGGTGTGGCGACCTCCTTCTCAGTCGTGCACACCTGACTAGTTTTTCTGCCCTAGATGCTGGTTTTTAATCAGAGTGAGTATAAAGCTGAATGTGTACTCACATTACCTGCTAGTAGCCATCTGGCTCCAGGAAGAGTGCATAGTGGGCTTGGCATGCATGTTGGTACCTGCATCCCTGGATCTAATTGAGGCTGTTACAGCACCAGAAGGGGTTAATAAGTACGGTCTATCCCAGCATGCTTGCTGGGCCCACACTCCCTGGATTTTATGTGGCTGTCGTGGCCCATAACAGGTAGGACTTAGCGTTAGGAGGATTTTATGTGGCTGTCATGGCCCATAGCAGGTCAGATTTAGCGTTAGTACCCACTCTAGGAGACAACCGTGACGGGGTGAGTGGGCTTACTACCTTTGATCAAAATGTAAACTAATGTCTCCACTGTTTGCATGCGATATCACTAATGTCCTCTTATAGCTCCCATCTTGGGCAGAGCTCTGGTTGCAGGGTGCTGTTGCATCTTTTTGTTTGTATGTATAATTGCCATAGCTACGTGCACCTGCATACAGGTGGTGCTGACTGACCCCCTTGTGTTTCTGTTTAGTATGTGTTGGAGGTGTGGCGACCTCCTTTTCAGTCGTGCACACCTGACTAGTTTTTCTGCCCTAGATGCTGGTTTTCAATCAGAGTGAGTATAAAGCTGAATGTGTACTCACATTACCTGCTAGTAGCCATCTGGCTCCAGGAAGAGTGCATAGTGGGCTCGGCATGCATGTTGGTACCTGCATCCCTGGATCTAATGGAGGCTGTTACAGCACCAGAAGGGGTTAATAAGTACGGTCTATCCCAGCATGCTTGCTGGGCCCACACTCCCTGGATTTTATGTGGCTGTCGTGGCCCATAACAGGTAGGACTTAGCGTTAGGAGGATTTTATGTGGCTGTCATGGCCCATAGCAGGTCAGATTTAGCGTTAGTACCCACTCTAGGAGACAACCGTGACGGGGTGAGTGGGCTTACTACCTTTGATCAAAATGTAAACTAATGTCTCCACTGTTTGCATGCGATATCACTAATGTCCTCTTATAGCTCCCATCTTGGGCAGAGCTCTGGTTGCAGGGTGCTGTTGCATCTTTTGTTTGTATGTATAATTGCCATAGCTACGTGCACCTGCATACAGGTGGTGCTGACTGACCCCCTTGTGTTTCTGTTTAGTATGTGTTGGAGGTGTGGCGACCTCCTTTTCAGTCGTGCACACCTGACTAGTTTTTCTGCCCTAGATGCTGGTTTTCAATCAGAGTGAGTATAAAGCTGAATGTGTACTCACATTACCTGCTAGTAGCCATCTGGCTCCAGGAAGAGTGCATAGTGGGCTCGGCATGCATGTTGGTACCTGCATCCCTGGATCTAATGGAGGCTGTTACAGCACCAGAAGGGGTTAATAAGTACGGTCTATCCCAGCATGCTTGCTGGGCCCACACTCCTGGATTTTATGTGGCTGTCGTGGCCCATAACAGGTAGGACTTAGCGTTAGGAGGATTTTATGTGGCTGTCATGGCCCATAGCAGGTCAGATTTAGCGTTAGTACCCACTCTAGGAGACAACCGTGACGGGGTGAGTGGGCTTACTACCTTTGATCAAAATGTAAACTAATGTCTCCACTGTTTGCATGCGATATCACTAATGTCCTCTTATAGCTCCCATCTTGGGCAGAGCTCTGGTTGCAGGGTGCTGTTGCATCTTTTGTTTGTATGTATAATTGCCATAGCTACGTGCACCTGCATACAGGTGGTGCTGACTGACCCCCTTGTGTTTCTGTTTAGTATGTGTTGGAGGTGTGGCGACCTCCTTTTCAGTCGTGCACACCTGACTAGTTTTTCTGCCCTAGATGCTGGTTTTCAATCAGAGTGAGTATAAAGCTGAATGTGTACTCACATTACCTGCTAGTAGCCATCTGGCTCCAGGAAGAGTGCATAGTGGGCTCGGCATGCATGTTGGTACCTGCATCCCTGGATCTAATGGAGGCTGTTACAGCACCAGAAGGGGTTAATAAGTACGGTCTATCCCAGCATGCTTGCTGGGCCCACACTCCCTGGATTTTATGTGGCTGTCGTGGCCCATAACAGGTAGGACTTAGCGTTAGGAGGATTTTATGTGGCTGTCATGGCCCATAGCAGGTCAGATTTAGCGTTAGTACCCACTCTAGGAGACAACCGTGACGGGGTGAGTGGGCTTACTACCTTTTGATCAAAATGTAAACTAATGTCTCCACTGTTTGCATGCGATATCACTAATGTCCTCTTATAGCTCCCATCTTGGGCAGAGCTCTGGTTGCAGGGTGCTGTTGCATCTTTTTGTTTGTAGGTAGGATTTAGCGTTAGGACCACTCATAGAGGTGGCCTTGTCGCGGCGAGTGGCTTATTACTTTTTGATCAAAATGTACACTAACGCCTCTGATAATTTCTAGCATAGAGGCAGGGCAGAGTGCTGGTTACAGAGTGCTGTTGCATTTCTGTGTTTGTATGAATATTTTGCCATGGCTACGTGCACCTGCATACAGAGACCTGCTGACTGACCCCTCCCTTGTGTTTCTATGTAGTATATGCTGGAGGTGTGGCGGCCTCCATTCAGTCGCGCACATATGACTAGTTTGTCTGCCCTAGAAGCTGGTTTTAATCAGAGTAAGTATAAAACTGAACTTGCATTCATAGTGCCTACTAAAAGCCATCTGGCTCCAGGAAGAGTATTTGTATGTATATTTTGCTATGGCTGTGTGCACCTGCATACAGGGACGTGCTGACTGACCCCACCTTGTGTTCATGTCTGCCAGCAGTGTCACAGGCCTTACTCACAGACTCATGCCAATGGAAACCATACATGGGGGTTGAAGTTGTCATCACAACCAAGAAGGAATCATGTCTGCCTGCAGGGCCACAGGCCTCATTCAAACATTCAGGCCCACTGGACCCACAAAAAGGAGAGTTAAAATCACGCCAAGACAGTATTGATTTCACCCAGCAATGCCACAGGCCTCATTCACAGATTGATACCCATGGCACCCACAAAGAGGAGAGTTACAATCATGCCAAATCAGTATTGATTTCACCCAGCAGTGCCACAGGCCTCATTTACTAATTCAGGAGGACCATGGCACCCGCAAAGAGGAGAGCGGTCCCGTAACAGCAACACAGGCCTTAGGTCAACCTGCAATGGAACAGGCCATTATCATTTATGTAGGCCCCTGACACCCAGACAGAGGAGAGGTCATTTCACAGTAAAAAGAGTTTAATGTCTCCCACCAAGACAGCAAGCAATTAAACGAAATATTGGCCCCTGAAACCCACACAATGGTGCGGTCATTGGACAGTAAAAAGAGTTTAATGTCTCCCACCAATGCAGCAAGCGATTAAACAAAATATAGGCTCCTGACAACCAGACAATGTATAAGTCATTTGAAAGTATAAAGAGTTTAATATCTCCCACCAATGCAGCAAGCGATAAAACAAAATATAGGCCCCTGACAACCAGACAGTGTAGAGGTCATTTGAAAGTATAAAAAGTTTAATATCTCCCACCAATGCATCAAGCGATGAAACAAAATATAGGCACCTGACAACCAGACAATGTAGAGGTCCTTTGACAGTATAAAGAGGAAAATGTCACCCAACAAATCAACAAATGATTAAACGACATATAGGCACCTGACACCCACACAATGGAGTAGTCATTTGACAGTAAAATGAGTTAAATGTCTCCCTCCAAGACAGCAAGCAACTAAATGAAATATAGGCCCCTGACACCCACACAATGGGGCGGTAATTTGAAAGTAAAAAGAGTTTAATCTCTCCCACCAAGACAACAATTGATTAAACGACATATAGGCCCCTGACACCTACACAATAGGGCAGTCATTTGACAGTAAAAAGAGTTAAATGTCTACCACCAAGACAGCAAGCAAGTAACGAAATATAGGCCCCTGACAGCCACACAATGGGGCGGTAATTTGACAGTAAAAAGAGTTTAATCTCTCCCACCAAGACAACAAATGATTAAACGACATATAGGCCCCTGACACCCACACAATGGGGAAGTTATTTGACAGTAAAAAGATTTAAATGTCTCCCACCAACACAGCAAGTAAGTAAACGAAATATAGGAACCTGACACCCACGGCAATTGGGCGGTCGATTGACAGTAAAAAGAGTTTAATATCTCCCACCAAGACAACAAAAAATTAAACGACATATAGGCCCCTGACACCCACACAATGGGGCAGTCATTTGACAGTAAAAAGAGATAAATGTCTCCCACCAAGACAGCAAGCAATTAAACGAAATATAGGCCCCTGACACCCAGACAGAGTAGAGGTCATTTGACATCAAAAAGAGGATAATGTCACCCGCCAAAGCAACAGACGATTATCTGAAATGTAGGCCCCTGGCACCCAGACAGAGTAGAAAGGTCCCATAGCAGCAAAAGAGGCATCATGTTACCCACCATTGGAACAGGCCACTTTCAGTTATTTAGGCCCCAGCACCCAGACAGAGGAGAGAGGTCCCATAGCAGCAAAACAGGCATCATGTTACACACCAATGACACAGGCCACTTTCAGTTATTTAGGCCCCAGCACCCAGACAGAGGAGAGAGGTCCCATAGCAGAGACACAGGCATCATATTACCCACCAATGGAACAGGCAACTTTTAGTTATTTATGCCCCAGCACCCAGACAGAGGAGAGAGGTCCCATAGCAGCAAAACAGGCATCATGTTACCCACCAATGGAACAGGCCACTTTCAATTATTTAGGCCCCTGACACCCAGACAGGTCATTTGACAGCAGAAAGCCCCAAAAAATAATGGTACGATAAAAAAAAAGAGGATTCAATAAAGAAGTGCCCTGGAGTACAAGAATGTGTGGTTGAGGGCGAGGCAGTTATAAATGTCTATTTTACACAAGGGATGGACAGGTCCTGTGGGATCCATGCCTGGTTCATTTTTATAAACGTGAGCTTGTCCACGTTGGCTGAGGAAAGGCGACTGCATTTGTCTGTAATGACGCCCCCCGCTGTGCTAAATACACGTTCAGACAATACACTGGCTACTGGCCACAGAGCAGGCCAGCACCTCCAAGGCATAAAAGGCTAGCTCTGGCCATGTGGACAATTTGGAGACCCAGAAGTTGAATGAGGCCGAACCATCAGTCAGTACGTGGGTAATGTTCCACCATGTTGTTGAAATGCTGCCTCCGGCTAACACGTACCCTATAAGCTAGTGGAGCAGTTAGCTGTGGCGATGTGACACTTTTCCACATCTCGCCCATGCTAACCCTGCTTTCAGAGGAGCTGGCCGTGACACAGCTGCGTTGTCGACCTCTTTCTCCTCCTCTGCCTTCGCCTTATACTTCCACTTGTCCCCCAGTGTCAGTTAGGAATGCTCTCAGGAGCGCATCTACCAGCGTGCGCTTATACTCGCGAATTTTAATATCATGCTCCAGTGCGGGAATTAAGGTGGGAACGTTGTCTTTGTACCGGGGATCCAGCAGGGTGGCCATCCAGTAGTCAGCACACGTTAAAATGTGGGCAACTCTGCTGTCGTTGGGCAGGCACTGCAGCATGTAGTCACTCATGTGTGCCAGGCTGCCCAGAGGTAAGGACAAGCTGTCCTCTGTGGGAGGCGTATCATCATCGTCCTCCGTTTCTCCCCAGCCACACACCATATCTTCTTCCATCATCGCCCTAAGTGTTTTCTCAAGGAGACATAGAAGTGGTATTGTAACGCTAATAACGGCATCATCGCTACTGGCCATATTGGTGGAGTACTCAAAACAGCGCAACAGGGCACACAGGTCTTGCATGGAGGCCCAGTCATTGGTGGTGAAGTGTTGCTCTTCTGCAGTTCGACTCACCCATGCATGCTGCAGCTGAAACTCCACTATGGCCTGCTTCTGCTCGCACAGTCTCTCCAGCACATGCGCCAGGCAAGGGATGTGCGTCAAACCGGCTAGTCCCAGAGCTGCAATGTGATTTCGCCCATTATCACACACCACCAGGCCAGGCTTGAGGCTCACCGGCAGCAACTACTCGTCGGTCTGTTGTTCTATACCCCGCCACAACTCCTTCGCGGTGTGGGGCCTGCCCCACAAACACATGAGTTTCAGAACAGCCTGCTGACGTTTACCCTGGGCTGTACTGAAGTTGGTGGTGAATGTCTGTGGCTGACCGTATGAGAAGGTGGAAGAAGAGGAGGAGGAAGCCGAGTAGGAGGAGGAGGCAACAGGAGACAAAGAATGATGCCCTGCGATCCTTGACGGCGGAAGGACATGCGCCAAAAAGTTCTCCGCCTGGGACCCAACCGCCACTACTTTGCAGTTAGGGAGATATAGCGTCTCTGGCCATGCTTACAGGTCCACGTATCTGTGGTTCGGTGGACCTAGCCACAGATGGCGTTGTGCAGGGAAGGCACGGCTTTCTTGGAGAAGTAGTGGCGGCTGGGAACGACGTACTGTGGGACAGCCACCGCCATCAGCTGTTTGAAGCTGTCCGTGTCCACCAGCCTAAATGACAGCATGAATGAAAGGTATCCTTTTACAGACAGAATTACACTTGGAGATGCACATTAGCGTGTGCAAACATAAAGAATTTATTTTTCAGGCCTTGTATTTAGACGCTGACACGCTGAATGTAATATACCCTATTTCGGACAGAATTACACTTGAAGAGTAACAGCGGAAAGCAAAGATGTTTAGGATTTCTATTTCAGGGATTTTATTTAACCACAGAAAAAAATCTATCCTTTGACTGACAGTATTACACTTGGCCAGCCAAAGCTGGAACCCCAGACTTAGGGGATTGTTATTTTGGCAATTGAATTTCACCCCAGAAATGAAATCTATCCTTTTATGGACAGTATTACTCTTGGCCAGCAACAGCTAAAACCACTGATTTAGGGGATTGGTATTTTGGCAATTGAATTTCACCCCAGAAAAAAATCTATCCTTTGACGTACAGTATTAAACTTAGCCAGCAACAGCTGGAAAACCAGATTTAGGGGATTGTTGTTTTGGCAATTGAATTTCACCCCAGAAAAAATCTGTCCTTTAAGTATCCAGTGGTTTCAGCTGTGTCTGGCAAAGTTTAATAGTGTCCGGCAAAGGATAGATAATTTTTTGGGGTTAAATTTAATTGCTTAAATAGCAATCTCCTAAATCTGGTGTCCCAGCAGTGGCTGGCCAAATGCAATCGTGTCCGGCAAAGGATATATTTTTTTCTGGGATGAAATTCAAATGCCAAAATAGCAATACCGTAAATCTGGTGTCCCAGCAGTGGCTCGCTAAGTTTAATAGTGTCCGGCAAAGGATAGATCATTTTCTGGGGAGAAATTAAATTGCCAAAATAGCAATCCCCTAAATCTGGTTTACCAGAAGTGGCTGGCCAAGTTTAATAGTGTCCGGTAAAGTATATATTTGTTCTAGGGTGAAATGCAATTGCCAAAATAGCAATAACGTAAATCAGTGGTTTCAGCTGTGGCTTGCGAAGTTTAATAGTGGCCGTCAAAGGATAGATAATTTTCTGGGGTTAAATTCAATTGCCAAAATAGCAATACCGTAAATCAGTAGATTCAGCTGTGGCTGGCCAAGTTTAATAGTGTCCGGCAAGGGATATATTTTGTTCTGGGAGGAAATTCAATTGTCCAAATAGCAATCCCCTAAATCTGGTGTCCCAGCAGTGGCTGGCCAAGTTCAATAGTGTATGGCAAAGGATATAATTTTTTCTGGGGTGAAATTCAATTGCCAAAATAGCAATACCGGAAATCTGGTGTCCCAGCAGTGGCTGGCCGAGTTTAATAGTGTCCGGCAAAGGATATATTTTGTTCTGGGATGAAATTCAATTGCCAAAATAGCAATACATTAAATCAGTGGTTTCACCTGTGGATGGCCAAGTTTAATTATGTCCGCAAAGGATATATTTTTTTTATGGGGTGAAATTCAATTGCCAAAATAGTAATACTATAAATCAGTGGTTTCAGCTGTGGCTGGCCAAGTTTAATAGTGTCCGGCAAAGGAAAAATTTTGTTCTGGGGTAAAATTCAATTGCCAAAATAGCAATACCGTAAATCTGGTGTACGAGCAGGGGCTGGCCAAGTTTAATAGTGTCCGGCAAAGGCTAGATAATATTCTGGGGTGAAATCCAATTGCCAAAGTAGCAATTCTGTAAATCAGTGGTTTCAGCTGTGGCTAGACAAGTTTAATAGTGTCCGGCAAAGGATATATTTTGTTCTGGGGTGACATTCAATTGCTAAAATAGCAATACCGTAAATCTGGTGTCCCAGCAGGGGCTGGCCAAGTTTAATAGTGTACGGCAAAGGATATATTTTGTTCTGGGATGAAATTCAATTGCCAAAATAGCAATACATTAAAACAGTGGTTTCACCTGTGGCTGGCCAAGTTTAATTATGTCCGGCAAAGGATATATTTTTTTTATGGGGTGAAATTCAATTGCCAAAATAGAAATTCTATAAATCATTGGTTTCAGCTGTGGCTGGCCAAGTTTAATAGTGTCCGGCAAAGGAAAAATTTTGTTCTGGGGTGAAGTTCAATTGCCAAAATAGCAATACTGTAAATCTGGTGTCCGAGCAGGGGCTGGCCAAGTTTAATAGTGTCCGGCAAAGGATAGATAATATTCTGGGGTGAAATCCAATTGCCAAAGTAGCAATCCCTTAAATCTGGTGTTCTAGAAGTGGCTGGTCAAGTTTAATAGTGTCCGGCAAAGGATAGATTATTTTCTGGGTTGAAATTCAATTGCTAAAATAGCAATACCGTAAATCACTAGTTTCAGCTGTGTCTGGCAAAGTTTAATAGTGTCCGGCAAAGAATAGATAATTTTTTTGGGGTTAAACTCAATTGCCAAAATAGCAATACCATAAATCAGTGGATTCAGCTGTGGCTGGCCAAGTTTAATAGTGTCCGTCAAAGGATAGATAATTTTCGGGGGTGAAATTCAATTGCCAAAATAGCAATCCCTTAATGGCAATGGCTGGCCAAGTTTAATAGTGTACGGAAATGGATATATTTTGTTGTAGGGGGAAATTCAATTGCCAAAATAGCAATCCCCTAAATATGGTATCCCAGCAGTGGCTGACCAAGTTCAATAGTGTACGTCAAAGGATATAATTTGTTCTGGGATGAAATTCAATTGCCAAAATAGCAATACCGTAAATCTGGTGTCCCAGCAGTGGCTGGCCAAGTTTAATAGTGTCCGGCAAAGGATATATTTTGTTCTGGGATGAAATTCAATTGCCAAAATAGCAATACATTAAATCAGTGGTTTCACCTGTGGCTGGCCAAGTTTAATTATGTCCTGCAAAGGATATATTTTTTTATGGGGTGAAATTCAATTGCCAAAATAGCAATACCGTAAATCTGGTGTCCGAGCAGGGGCTGGCCAAGTTTAATAGTGTCCGGCAAAGGAAATATTTTGTACTGGGGTGAAATTCAATTGCCAAAATAGCAATACCGTAAATCTGGTGTCCCAGCAGGGGCTGGCCAAGTTTAATAGTGTCTGACAAAGGATGGATAATATTCTGGGGTGAAATCCAATTGCCAAAGTAGCAATTGCGTAAATCAGTGGTTTCAGCTGTGGCTGGCCAAGTTTAATAGCGTACGGCAAAGGATAGATAATTTTCTGGGGTGAAATTCAATTGCAAAATTAGCAATCCCCTAAATCTGGTGTCCCAGAAGTGGCTGGCCAAGTTTAATAGTGTCCAGCAAAGTATAGATTATTTTCTGGGTTGAAATATAGTTGCTAAAATAGCAATACCGTATATATCAGTAGTTTCAGCTGTGTCTGGCAAAGTTTAATAGTGTCCGGCAAAGGTTAGATAATTTTTTGGGGCTAAATTCAATTGCTAAAATATCAATCCCCTAAATCTGGTGTCCCAGCAGTGGCTGGCCAAGTTTAATAGTGTCCGGCAACGGATATATTTTGTTCTGGGGTGAATTTCAATTGCCAAAATAGCAATACCGTTAATCTGTGGTTTCAGCTGTGGATGGCCAAGTTTAATGGTGTCCGGCAAAGTATAAATTTTTTTTTTTTTTGGGGTGAAATTCAATTGCTAAATTGCAATCCCCTAAATCTGGTGTCCCAGCAGTGGCTGGCCAAGTTCAACAGTGTCCGGCAAAGGATATATTTTGTTCTGGGGTGAAAATCAATTGCCAAAATAGCAATACCGTAAGTCTGGTGTCCCAGTAGTGGCTCGCTAAGTTTAATAGTGTCCGGCAAAGGATATATTTTGTTCTGGGGTGAAATTCAATTGCCAAAATAGCAATCCCCTAAATCTAGTTTACCAGCAGTGGCGGACTAAGTTTAATAGTGTACGGCAAAGGATATATTTTGTTCTAGGGTGAAATGCAATTGCCAAAATAGCAATAACGTAAATCAGTGGTTTCAGCTGTGGCTTGCCAAGTTTAACTCCTTAAGGACGAAGGGCGTACATGTACGCCTTTGTTTCCTGGTACTTAAGGAACAAGGGCGTAGATGTACACCCTGCGAATATCCGATCACCGCTGCGCACGTGGCGGTGATCGGAACAAGATGCCTGCTGAAATCAATCAGCAGGCACCTTAGCACAATGCCCAGGGGGGTCCTGTGACCCCCCCATGTCAGCGATCGCAGCAAACCACAGGTCAATTCAGACCTGCGGTTTGCTGCGCTATCTGTAGTCTCTGCTGCGGGGATCAGAGACTAAAATATGCGGGAGGTGCTGCGGGTGGGCGTCGCGGGAGGCGGGAGATGCAATTGCGATCCCCCGCCCGCCTCCTTTCAAATGCTTTCCCTGGTGTCTAGTGGGTATAGCAGGGGGTCAGCACATTGCTGACCCCCTGCTATTAACTGCTGACATCTGTGCTGCAGATGTCTGCAGTTTAACCCCTTCTATACCACGGTCCGTACGGACCGCGGTATAGAAGGTGTTAACATGGAGGGACCTCCCTCCCTCTCCCATCGGGGGGCTGCTGTACCTTTGCAGCCCCCCGACAAGATAGGATAGCAGAGGGAGGGAGCTCCCCTCTCTTCCCATCATCCGCTGCTGATTTCTGGCAGCGGATGATGGTTACCATGGTAGCAGTACGCTTTCAGAAGCGTCCTGCTTTCCATGCCACTGAAACTCTGAATGGGCTTTTGCTAAAGGCAAAAGCCTATTCAGACTTTGTAAAGTAAAAAATACAGTAATTACACTATATAGTGTACTTACTGTATTATATAGACACCAGATCCACTGGATCTACAAGAACCAAGTGGGTCTGGGTCCAAAAAAAATAATAATAAAAATACATATCAATGAATAAAAATTAAAAAAATCAAATACACTACACATAATGGGAATCGCCGCATCCGTAAAAATCTCCCCTATAAAAATATCACATGACCTAACCCCTCACGCAAATACCGTTAAAAAACCCCCCAAAAAACTGGTGTAAAAAAGCAATTTTTTGTCACCTTGCACCTTTTGTCACAAAAAGTGTAATTCCAAGTGATCAAAAAGCTGTATGCTAGTGTTGAGCGAACAGTTCGAGAATCGTTCGGGTCCGTACCGAATTTTGGGGTGTCCGTGAAACAGACCCGAACCCGGACATTTTCAAAAAAGTTCGGGTTCGGGTCCGGTGTTTGTCGATTACTTCCCGCTTTCTGAAGGGCCAATCAGCTAGTGTTTTACTTCTTGCCCTAAGAGCCCATCACAGCCATGCCTACTAATGGCATGGCTTTGATTGGCCAAGTGCAGCATGTGACCCAGCCTCTATTTAAGCTGGAGTCACGTAGCGCCGCATGTCACACTGCTCTGATTAGTGTAGGGAGAGGACGCAGCTTCTGTGAGGGCGAGATAGGCAGGGATAAAGAAGTGAATGATCTACCTTTCTACACCTGTGCATCAGAACAACTCAGCTGAGCTGTTCACTGAAAGTCACTATTTTGTTGAGACTGGCCAGAGCGATTTTTACTGGCACATGTAACTGGGCTGACCAGCGGTGGCCATTTTGGGACTTGTGGTGCGCCAGCACAAGCTGCCACAGAGTCTAAACCAAAGCTCCAAAGATGTGAAAAATCTACACCTGTGAATCAGAACAACAGCGAATCAGCTGCTTAGTCAAAGTCTATTTTTTTTCTGGCTGGGCAGACCGTTTTCTGGCACATGTTACTGGGCTGATAGGCGGCGGCCA
Source organism: Bufotes viridis (assembly GCA_033119425.1). Taxonomy (NCBI): domain Eukaryota; kingdom Metazoa; phylum Chordata; class Amphibia; order Anura; family Bufonidae; genus Bufotes; species Bufotes viridis. Next base: position 128,503,839 of record CM065596.1, read on the forward strand.
TTTTGGGACTTGTGGTGCTACAGCAAAAGCTGCCACAACGTCCATTAATCTCATGTAATAGTCGATTTTTTAATAAATATACTACATCAGGGGTTTGGCTGTGCTTGTGTCACCCATACTAACTGCAAAGATATTTAATATATCAGTGGTGAACCTGAAAGTTACCCACTTAGATAGCAAATCCCATGAATGTGCTGTTCCAGCTAGGCTAGCCAGTGCCACTACAGCCAAGTCCAATACTGTCAGCCAGAAATATTTTTTTTTTTTTATGTGCCAGAAATATAATTTAAAAAAAGCTTTCACCGTAATAATAAAATTATTCTGGTGTTAGACCAGAAGAAGCACTCCTGTTGTAATTAATACTGTAAAAAGGCTTAGGCAATATTTCTCCCAGTGTGGGAAATTTATCTAGCAAAACTAGCATTTTAAAAATTCCGGTGTTCTGAAATACCAGCAGTCCTCTTGTAATTAATACCGCAAAAAGGCATTATATCGTCCAGTGTTGTAATTTTGGTGAAAAAGGCCAATTTAATCAATCTGGTGTTAGTTACACCAGAAACAGTAGGCCTCACGTTTTTACTCCTGTAAAAGGAATTAATACAGGAAAAAGGCATTACATTATCCAGTGTTGTAATTTTGGTGAAAAAAGGCCAATTTAATCAATCTGGTGTTAGTTACACCAGAAACAGTAGGCAGCACGTTTTACTCCTGTAAAAGGAATTAATACCGAAAAAGGCATTACATTGTCCAGTGTTGTAATTTTGGTGAAAAAAGGTCAATTTAATCAATCTGGTGTTAGTTACACCAGAAACAGTAGGCCTCACGTTTTTACTCCTGTAAAAAGGAATTATATCTCCCTGTGTGGGAATCTATGTACCAAAACTAGCATTTTAAAAATTCTGGTGTCCAATTTGCAGCAGTTTTCTTGTAATTAATACCGGAAAAGGAATTATATCTTCCAGTGTGGGAATTTATGTACACAAACTAGCATTTTAAAAATTCTGGTGTCCAATTAGCAGCAGTCTTCTTGTAATTAATACCTGAAAAAGGCATTACATTGTCCAGTGTTGTAATTTTGGTGAAAAAAAGGCCAATTTAATCAATCTGGTGTTAGTTACACCAGAAACAGTAGGCCTCACGTTTTTACTCCTGTAAAAAGGAATTAATACCGGAAAAAGGCATTACATTGTCCAGTGTTGTAATTTTGGTGAAAAAAAGGCAATTTAATCAATCTGGTGTTAGTTAGACCAGAAACAGTAGGCCGCACGTTTTTACTCCTGTAAAAAGGAATTAAATCTCCCCGTGTGGGAACCTATGTACCAAAACTAGCATTTTAAAAATTCTAGTGTCCAATTTGCAGCAGTTTTCTTGTAATTAATACCGGAAAAAGGAATTATATCTTCCAGTGTGGGAATTTATGTACACAAACTAGCATTTTAAAAATTCTGGTGTCCAATTAGCAGCAGTCTTCTTGTAATTAATACCTGAAAAAGGCATTACATTGTCCAGTGTTGTAATTTTGGTGAAAAAAAGGCAATTTAATCAATCTGGTGTTAGTTACACAGAAACAGTAGGCCTCACGTTTTACTCCTGTAAAAGGAATTAATACCGGAAAAGGCATTACATTGTCCAGTGTTGTAATTTTGGTGAAAAAGGCAATTTAATCAATCTGGTGTTAGTTAGACCAGAAACAGTAGGCCCACGTTTTACTCCTGTAAAGGAATTAAATCTCCCCGTGGGAACCTATGTACAAAACTAGCATTTTAAAAATTTAGTGTCCAATTTGCAGCAGTTTTCTTGTAATTAATACCGGAAAAAGGAATTATATCTTCCAGTGTGGGAATTTATGTACACAAACTAGCATTTTAAAAATTTTAGTGTCCAATTAGCAGCAGTCTTCTTGTAATTAATACCTGAAAAAGGCATTACATTGTCCAGTGTTGTAATTTTGGTGAAAAAAGGCCAATTTAATCAATCTGGTGTTAGGTACACCAGAAACAGTAGGCCTCACGTTTTACTCCTGTAAAAGGAATTAATACCGAAAAAGGCATTACATTGTCCAGTGTTGTAATTTTGGTGAAAAAAGGCCAATTTAATCAATCTGGTGTTAGTTACACCAGAAACAGCAGGCAGCACGTTTTTACTCCTGTAAAAGGAATTAATACCGAAAAAGGCATTACATTGTCCAGTGTTGTAATTTTGGTGAAAAAAGGCCAATTTAATCAATCTGGTGTTAGTTACACCAGAAACAGCAGGCAGCACGTTTACTCCTGTAAAAGGAATTAATACCGAAAAAGGCATTACATTGTCCAGTGTTGTAATTTTGGTGAAAAAAGGCCAATTTAATCAATCTGGTGTTAGTTAGACCAGAAACAGTAGGCCGTACGTTTTTACTCCTGTAAAAGGAATTATATCTCCCGTGTGGGAATCTATGTACCAAAACTAGCATTTTAAAAATTCTAGTGTCCAATTTGCAGCAGTTTTCTTGTAATTAATACCGGAAAAGGAATTATATCTTCCAGTGTGGGAATTTATGTACACAAACTAGCATTTTAAAAATTTTAGTGTCCAATTAGCAGCAGTCTTCTTGTAATTAATACCTGAAAAAGGCATTACATTGTCCAGTGTTGTAATTTTGGTGAAAAAGGCCAATTTAATCAATCTGGTGTTAGGTACACCAGAAACAGTAGGCCTCACGTTTTTACTCCTGTAAAAGGAATTAATACCGGAAAAGGCATTACATTGTCCAGTGTTGTAATTTTGGTGAAAAAAGGCCAATTTAATCAATCTGGTGTTAGTTACACCAGAAACAGCAGGCAGCACGTTTTTACTCCTGTAAAAGGAATTAATACCGGAAAAGGCATTACATTGTCCAGTGTTGTAATTTTGGTGAAAAAAGGCCAATTTAATCAATCTGGTGTTAGTTACACCAGAAACAGCAGGCAGCACGTTTTACTCCTGTAAAAAGAATTAATACCGGAAAAGGCATTACATTGTCCAGTGTTGTAATTTTGGTGAAAAAAAGGCCAATTTAATCAATCTGGTGTTAGTTAGACCAGAAACAGTAGGCCGCACGTTTCTACTCCTGTAAAAAGGAATTATATCTCCCCGTGTGGGAATCTATGTACCAAAACTAGCATTTTAAAAATTCTAGTGTCCAATTTGCAGCAGTTTTCTTGTAATTAATACCAGAAAAAGGAATTATATCTTCCAGTGTGGGAATTTATGTACACAAACTAGCATTTTAAAAATTTTAGTGTCCAATTAGCAGCAGTCTTCTTGTAATTAATACCTGAAAAAGGCATTACATTGTCCAGTGTTGTAATTTTGGTGAAAAAAAGGCCAATTTAATCAAACTGGTGTTAGGTACACCAGAAACAGTAGGCCTCACGTTTTACTCCTGTAAAAGGAATTAATACCGGAAAAAGGCATTACATTGTCCAGTGTTGTAATTTTGGTAAAAAACAGGCCAATTTAATCAATCTGGTGTTAGTTACACCAGAAACAGTAGGCAGCATGTTTTACTCCTGTAAAAGGAATTAATACCGGAAAAAGGCATTACATTGTCCAGTGTTGTAATTTTGGTGAAAAAAGGCCAATTTAATCAATCTGGTGTTAGTTACACCAGAAACTGTAGGCAGCACGTTTTACTCCTGTAAAAGGAATTAATACCGGAAAAAGGCATTACATTGTCCAGTGTTGTAATTTTGGTGAAAAAGGCCAATTTAATCAATCTGGTGTTAGTTACATCAGAAACAGTAGGCCTCACGTTTTTACTCCTGTAAAAAGGAATTATATCTCCCTGTGTGGGAATCTATGTACCAAAACTAGCATTTTAAAAATTCTGGTGTCCAATTTGCAGCAGTTTTCTTGTAATTAATACCGGAAAAGGAATTATATCTTCCAGTGTGGGAATTTATGTACACAAACTAGCATTTTAAAAATTCTGGTGTCCAATTAGCAGCAGTCTTCTTGTAATTAATACCTGAAAAAGGCATTACATTGTCCAGTGTTGTAATTTTGGTGAAAAAAGGCCAATTTAATCAATCTGGTGTTAGTTACACCAGAAACAGTAGGCCTCACGTTTTTACTCCTGTAAAAGGAATTAATACCGGAAAAAGGCATTACATTGTCCAGTGTTGTAATTTTGGTGAAAAAAGGCAATTTAATCAATCTGGTGTTAGTTAGACCAGAAACAGTAGGCCGCACGTTTTTACTCCTGTAAAAAGGAATTAAATCTCCCCGTGTGGGAACCTATGTACCAAAACTAGCATTTTAAAAATTCTAGTGTCCAATTTGCAGCAGTTTTCTTGTAATTAATACCGGAAAAAGGAATTATATCTTCCAGTGTGGGAATTTATGTACACAAACTAGCATTTTAAAAATTTTAGTGTCCAATTAGCAGCAGTCTTCTTGTAATTAATACCTGAAAAAGGCATTACATTGTCCAGTGTTGTAATTTTGGTGAAAAAAAGGCCAATTTAATCAATCTGGTGTTAGGTACACCAGAAACAGTAGGCCTCACGTTTTTACTCCTGTAAAAAGGAATTAATACCGGAAAAAGGCATTACATTGTCCAGTGTTGTAATTTTGGTGAAAAAAAGGCCAATTTAATCAATCTGGTGTTAGTTACACCAGAAACAGCAGGCAGCACGTTTTTACTCCTGTAAAAAGGAATTAATACCGGAAAAAGGCATTACATTGTCCAGTGTTGTAATTTTGGTGAAAAAAAGGCCAATTTAATCAATCTGGTGTTAGTTACACCAGAAACAGCAGGCAGCACGTTTTTACTCCTGTAAAAAAGAATTAATACCGGAAAAAGGCATTACATTGTCCAGTGTTGTAATTTTGGTGAAAAAAAGGCCAATTTAATCAATCTGGTGTTAGTTAGACCAGAAACAGTAGGCCGCACGTTTCTACTCCTGTAAAAAGGAATTATATCTCCCCGTGTGGGAATCTATGTACCAAAACTAGCATTTTAAAAATTCTAGTGTCCAATTTGCAGCAGTTTTCTTGTAATTAATACCGGAAAAAGGAATTATATCTTCCAGTGTGGGAATTTATGTACACAAACTAGCATTTTAAAAATTTTAGTGTCCAATTAGCAGCAGTCTTCTTGTAATTAATACCTGAAAAAGGCATTACATTGTCCAGTGTTGTAATTTTGGTGAAAAAAAGGCCAATTTAATCAAACTGGTGTTAGGTACACCAGAAACAGTAGGCCTCACGTTTTTACTCCTGTAAAAAGGAATTAATACCGGAAAAAGGCATTACATTGTCCAGTGTTGTAATTTTGGTAAAAAACAGGCCAATTTAATCAATCTGGTGTTAGTTACACCAGAAACAGTAGGCAGCATGTTTTTACTCCTGTAAAAAGGAATTAATACCGGAAAAAGGCATTACATTGTCCAGTGTTGTAATTTTGGTGAAAAAAAGGCCAATTTAATCAATCTGGTGTTAGTTACACCAGAAACTGTAGGTAGCACGTTTTTACTCCTGTAAAAAGGAATTAATACCGGAAAAAGGCATTACATTGTCCAGTGTTGTAATTTTGGTGAAAAAAAGGCCAATTTAATCAATCTGGTGTTAGTTACATCAGAAACAGTAGGCCGCACGTTTTTACTCCTGTAAAAAGGAATTATATCTCCCCGTGTGGGAATCTATGTACCAAAACTAGCATTTTAAAAATTCTGGTGTCCAATTTGCAGCAGTTTTCTTGTAATTAATACCGGAAAAAGGAATTATATCTTCCAGTGTGGGAATTCATGTACACAAACTAGCATTTTAAAAATTCTGGTGTCCAATTAGCAGCAGTCTTCTTGTAATTAATACCTGAAAAAGGCATTACATTGTCCAGAGTTGTAATTTTGGTGAAAAAAAGGCCAATTTAATCAATCTGGTGTTAGTTACACCTGAAACAGTAGGCCGCACGTTTTTACTCCTGTAAAAAGGAATTAATACCGGAAAAAGGCATTACATTATCCAGTGTTGTAATTTTGGTGAAAAAAGGCCAATTTAATCAATCTGGTGTTAGTTACACCAGAAACAGTAGGCCGCACGTTTTACTCCTGTAAAAGGAATTATATCTCCCGTGTGGGAATCTATGTACCAAAACTAGCATTTTAAAAATTCTGGTGTCCAATTTGCAGCAGTTTTCTTGTAATTAATACCGGAAAAGGAATTATATCTTCCAGTGTGGGAATTTTGGGGCTAAAAATAATATATTTTATTGTGGTGCGAGTTGAATCGCAACAATGAGGAAACATTCTATTAAGGGACGAGGACGCGGTCGTGGTGGTGTCCGTGGAGCCTCTGTTGCTGGCAGAGGATGTGGCCGTTCGGCCTCAGGCGCACAAAGTAGTGAACCAACTCCCTCAAGTAGCCGGCAGAATTTACAGCGATATTTGGTGGGGCCCAATGCCGTTATGAGGATGGTAAGGCCTGAGCAGGTACAGGCATTAGTCGATTGGGTGGCCGACAGTGCTTCCAGCACGTTCACCACATTGTCTTTTGCCCAGTCTTCTGTGGAAAGCGCACAGGTGGCACCTGAAAACCAAGCCCATCAGTCTGTCACATCACCCCCATGCATATCAGGGAAACTGGCTGAGCCTCAAGTTATGCAGCAGTCTCTTATTCTGTTTGAAGACTCTGCTTGCACGGTTTCCCAGGGGCGTCCACCTAGCCCTTCCACAGCGGTGGAAGACATTCCATGCACTGACACACAACCACTTATGTATCCAGATGATGAGGACATGGGAATACCACCACAGCAGAGTGACCGAGTATCTGATAATGACGAAACACTGGTGCCCACTGCCACGTCTTATTGCAGTGTGCAGACTGAACAGGAGGAGGTCAGGGAGGAAGACTGGGTGGAAGACGATGCAGAGGACGATGAGGTCTTAGACCCCACATGGACTGAAGGTCGTGCCGCTGACTTAAATAGTTCAGAGGAAGAGGCAGTGGTGAGACCGAGACAACAGCGAAGCCAAAGAGGGAGCAGGGGGCAAAAGCAGAACAGCCGCCGTCCAGAGAGTTCGCCTGCTATTGGCCAGCGCCAACAGGGACCCAGCACCCCAAAGGCATCTTCAAGGAGTTCCCTGGCATGGCACTTCTTCAAACAATGTGCTGACGACAAGACCAGAGTGGTTTGCACGCTGTGCCATCAGACCCTGAGGCGAGGCATTAACGTTCTTAACCTGAGCACCACCTGCATGATCAGGCATCTACATGCAAAGCATGAACTGCAGTGGAGTACACACCTTAAAAACAAGGAACCCGCTCAGGCTCCCCTGCTCCCTCTACCGCTGCTGCCTCGGCTTCCGCCTCGAGAGGAATGTTGCCACCTGCCGAGCAGCAAACAGAGGATGTGCCACCGACACCACCACCACCACCGCCACCGTCACCTAGCGCCTCCACTATTTCACACAGCAGCGTTCAGCTCTCCATCTCTCAAACCATTGAGAGGAAGCGCAAATTCCCACCTAGTCACCCTCGAGCCCTTGGCCTGAATGCCAGCATTTCTAAACTACTGGCCTTTGAAATGCTGTCATTCCGGCTGGTGGACACAGACAGCTTCAAACAGCTGATGGCCATGGCTGTCCCCAGTATGTGGTTCCCAGCCGCCACTACTTCTCCAAGACAGCCGTGCCTTCCCTGCACATGCAAGTGTCCGATAAAATCAAGTGTGCACTGCGCAACGCCATTTGTTGCAAGGTCCACCTAACCACAGATACGTGGACCAGTAAGCACGGCCAGGGACGCTATATCTCCCTAACTGTACACTGGGTAAATGTAGTGGCGGCTGGGCCCCAGGCGGAGAGTTCCTTGGCGCACGTCCTTCCGCCACCAAGGATCACAGGGCATCATTCTTTGCCTCCTGTAGCCTCCTCCTCCTACTCGGCTTCCTCCTCCTCCTCTGTTTCCACCAGCTCATCCAGTCAGCCACACACCTTCACCACCAACTTCAGCACAGCCCGGGGTAAACGTCAGCAGGCCATTCTGAAACTCATATGTTTGGGGGACAGGCCCCACACCGCGCAGGAGTTGTGGCGGGGTATTGAACAACAGACCGACCAGTGGTTGCTGCCGGTGGGCCTCAAACCCGGCCTGGTGGTGTGCGATAATGGGCGAAATCTCGTAGCAGCTCTGGGACTAGCCGGTTTGACGCACATCCCTTGCCTGGCGCATGTGCTGAATTTGGTGGTGCAAAAGTAAATTCACAACTACCCAGACATGTCAGAGCTGCTGCATAAAGTGCGGGCCGTCTGTGCGCGCTTCCGGCGTTCACATCCTGCCGCTGCTCGCCTGTCAGCGCTACATTGGAACTTCGGCCTTCCCGCTCACCGCCTAATATGCGACGTGCCCACCCGGTGGAATTCCACCTTGCACATGCTGGAGAGACTGTGCGAGCAGCAGCAGGCCATAGTGGAGTTTCAGCTGCAGCACGCACGGGTCAGTCACACTGCGGAACAGCACCACTTCACCACCAATGATTGGGCCTCCATGCGAGACCTGTGTGCCCTGTTGCGCTGTTTAGAGTACGCCACCAACATGGCCAGTGGCGATGCCACTGTTATCAGCGTGACAATACCAATTCTATGTCTCCTAGAGAAAACGCTTAGGGCGATGATGGAAGAGGAGGTGGGCCAGGGCCAGGAGGAGGAGGAGGAGGATGACGGGTCGTTTTTAGAACTTTCAGGTCAGTCTGTTAGAAGTGGCTCAGAGGGAGGTTTTTTGCAACAGCAGAGGGCAGGTACAAATGTGGCCAGCCAGGGACCACTACTGGAGGACGAGGAGGATGAGGAGGAGGTGGAGGAGGATGAGGATGAAGCAGGTTCACAGCGGGGTGGCACCCAGCACAGCGCAGGCACATCCCTGGTGCGTGGCTGGGAGGATACAGAGGATGATACGCCTCCCACAGAGGACAGCTTGTCCTTACCTCTGGGGAGCCTGGCACACATGAGCGATTACATGCTGCAGTGCCTGCGCAACGACAGCAGAGTTGCCCACATTTTAACGTGTGCTGACTACTGGGTGGCCACCCTGCTGGATCCACGGTACAAAGACAATGTGCCCACTTTACTTCCTGCACTGGAGCGTGATAGGAAGATGCGCGAGTACAAGTGCACGCTGGAAGACACGCTCCTGAGAGCATTCCCAACTGTCACAGGGGAACAGGTGGAAGGCCAAGGCCAAGGCACAGGAGGAGCTAGAGGTCGCCCACGCAGCAGTGTCACGGCCAGCTCCTCTGAGGGCAGGGTTAGCATGGCAGAAATGTGGAAAAGTTTTGTCTCCACGCCACAGCTAACTGCCCCACCACCTGATACGGAACGTGTTAGCAGGAGGCAACATTTCACTAACATGGTTGAACAGTACGTCTGCACACAACTCCACGTACTGACGGATGGTTCGGCCCCATTCAACTTCTGGGTTTACAAATTGTCCACGTGGCCAGAATTAGCATGTTATGCCTTTGAGGTGCTGTCCTGCCCGGCGGCCAGCGTTTTATCTGAACATGTATTCAGCACGGCAGGGGGCGTCATTACTGACAAACGCAGCCGCCTGTCCGCAGCCAACGTGGACAAGCTGACGTTTATAAAAATGAACCAGGCATGGATCCCACAAGACCTGACCCTCCCTTGTGCAGAGTAGTCCTTAATAACTGCCTTAAACCATGTTGTCTTGCACTCCTGGCCACTTCTTCATTGAAAAATCAATTTTTGAAATTAAGTAGGATATTGGGGTGCAACCCAGAGTTAAATGAACCTTCCCTCTGTCTGGGTGCTGGGGCCAAAGTACATGAAAGTGTCCTTCTCCTGTGCTGGGTGATATGAATGTTATACTTGTGCTGTCTGACATGTCTCCTTTGTGTGGGTGCAGGGGGCCAAAGTCACTGAAAGCGGCCTTCTCCTGTGGTGGGTGATCGAAATGCCTGATTCTCTGCTGTGGGACCTCTCTCCTCTTTCTGGGTGCAGGGGTCAAAGAAACAAAAGGTGGCCTACTCCTGTGGTGGTTGACATGATGCCTGATTCTCTGCTGTGGGACCTCTCTCCTCCGTGTGGCTGCAGGGGTCGTCTCTAAAAGTGCCCTTCTCCTGTGGTAGTTGATGTAAAACTGATGCTTGTGCTATCTGACCTGTCTCCTCTGTGTCGGTGCTAAGGCCTAAGTCACTGAAAGCAGCCTTCTCCTGTGCTGGCTGATATAAATGCCTGAATCTCTGCTGTGGGACCTCTCTCCTCCATGTGGCTGCAGGGATCAAAGTCTCTAAAAGTGCCCTTCTCCTGTGGTGGTTGATGTAAAACTGATGCTTGTGCTATCTGACCTGTCTCCTCTGTGTCGGTGCTAAGGCCTAAGTCACTGAAAGCGGCCTTCTCCTGTGCTGGCTGATATAAATGCCTGAATCTCTGCTGTGGGACCTCTCTCTTCCGTGTGGCTGCAGGGGTCAAAGTCTCTAAAAGTGCCCTTCTCCTGTGGTGGTTGATGTAAAACTGATGCTTGTGCTATCTGACCTGTCTCCTCTGTCTCGTTGCTAAGGCCAAACTCACTGAAAGTGGCCTTGTCATGTGCTGGGTGATATAAATGTGATACAAGTGCCATCTGACATGGTTGAAGCTATCAAATTAACTAAAGGTGGCGGACTCCTGTAGTGGGTGATCAGTAAAACTGATGCTTGTGCTATCTGACCTGTCTCCTCTGTCTCGTTGCTAAGGCCTAACTCACTGAAAGTGGCCTTGTCATGTGCTGGGTGATATAAATGTGATACAAGTGCAATCTGACATGGTTGAAGCTATCAAATTAACTAAAGGTGGCCGACTCCTGTAGTGGGTGATCAGTAAAACTGATGCTTGTGCTATCTGACCTGTTTCCTCTGTCTCGTTGCTAAGGCCTAACTCACTAAAAGTGGCCTTGTCATGTGCTGGGTGATATAAATGTTATACTTGTGCCATCTGACATGGTTGCCGGGGTCCCATTAAATGATGGCCTACTCCTGTGGTGGGTGATCTAAATGCCTGATTCTCTGCTGTGAAAACCTCTCTCCTCTGTCTGGGGGCAGGGGTCAAAGTCTCTCAAAGTCGCCTTCTCCTGTGCTGGGTGATGTAAAACTGATACTTGTGCCATCTGACATGGTTGCCGGGGTCCCATTAAATGATGGCCTACTCCTGTGGTGGGTGATCTAAATGCCTGATTCTCTGCTGTGAAAACCTCTCTCCTCCATCTGGGTGCAGGGGTCAAAGTCTCTAAAAGTGGCCTTCTCTTGTGCTGGGTGATGTAAAACTGATGCTTGTACCATCTGACATGGTTGCCGGGGTCCCATTAAATGATGGCCTACTCCTGTGGTGGGTGATCTAAATGCCTGATTCTCTGCTGTGAAAACCTCTCTCCTCCGTCTGGGTGCAGGGGTCAAAGTCTCTAAAAGTGGCCTTCTCTTGTGCTGGGTGATGTAAAACTGATGCTTGTGCCATCTGACATGGTTGCCGGGGTCCCATTAAATGATGGCCTACTCCTGTGGTGGGTGATCTAAATGCCTTATTCTCTGCTGTGAAAACCTCTCTCCTCCGTCTGGGTGCAGGGGTCAAAGTCTCTAAAAGTGGCCTTCTCTTGTGCTGGGTGATGTAAAACTGATGCTTGTACCATCTGACATGGTTGCCTGGGTCCCATTAAATGATGGCCTACTCCTGTGGTGGGTGATCTAAATGCCTGATTCTCTGCTGTGAAAACCTCTCTCCTCCGTCTGGGTGCAGGGGTCAAAGTCTCTAAAAGTGGCCTTCTCTTGTGCTGGGTGATGTAAAACTGATGCTTGTGCCATCTGACATGGTTGCCGGGGTCCCATTAAATGGTGGCCTACTCCTGTGGTGGGTGATCTAAATGCCTGATTCTCTGCTGTGAAAACCTCTCTCCTCCGTCTGGGTGCAGGGGTCAAAGTCTCTAAAAGTGGCCTTCTCTTGTGCTGGGTGATGTAAAACTGATGCTTGTACCATCTGACATGGTTGCCGGGGTCCCATTAAATGGTGGCCTACTCCTGTGGTGGGTGATCTAAATGCCTGATTCTCTGCTGTGAAAACCTCTCTCCTCCGTCTGGGTGCAGGGGTCAAAGTCTCTAAAAGTGGCCTTCTCTTGTGCTGGGTGATGTAAAACTGATGCTTGTGCCATCTGACATGGTTGCCGGGGTCCCATTAAATGATGGCCTACTCCTGTGGTGGGTGATCTAAATGCCTTATTCTCTGCTGTGAAAACCTCTCTCCTCCGTCTGGGTGCAGGGGTCAAAGTCTCTAAAAGTGGCCTTCTCTTGTGCTGGGTGATGTAAAACTGATGCTTGTACCATCTGACATGGTTGCCTGGGTCCCATTAAATGATGGCCTACTCCTGTGGTGGGTGATCTAAATGCCTGATTCTCTGCTGTAAAAAACCTCTCTCCTCGGTCTGGGTGCAGGGGTCAAAGTCTCTAAAAGTGGCCTTCTCTTGTGCTGGGTGATGTAAAACTGATGCTTGTACCATCTGACATGGTTGCCGGGGTCCCATTAAATGATGGCCTACTCCTGTGGTGGGTGATCTAAATGCCTGATTCTCTGCTGTGAAAACCTCTCTCCTCCGTCTGGGTGCAGGGGTCAAAGTCTCTAAAAGTGGCCTTCTCTTGTGCTGGGTGATGTAAAACTGATGCTTGTGCCATCTGACATGGTTGCCGGGGTCCCATTAAATGGTGGCCTACTCCTGTGGTGGGTGATCTAAATGCCTGATTCTCTGCTGTGAAACCTCTCTCCTCCGTCTGGGTGCAGGGGTCAAAGTCTCTGAAAGTGGCCTTCTCCTGTGCTGGGTGATATAAATGTTATACTTGTGCCATCTGACATGGTTGCCGGGGTCCCATTAAATGGTGGCCTACTCCTGTGGTGGGTGATCTAAATGCCTGATTCTCTGCTGTGAAACCTCTCTCCTCCGTCTGGGTGCAGGGGTCAAAGTCTCTGAAAGTGGCCTTCTCTTGTGCTGGGTGATGTAAAACTGATGCTTGTACCATCTGACATGGGTGCAGGGGTCAAATTAACTAAATGGTGGCCTACTCCTGTGGTGGGTGATATGATTCCTGAATATGTGCTGTGGGGCCTCTCTCCTCTTTCTGGGTGCAGGGGTCAAAGTAACTAAAAGTGGCCTTCTCCTGTGCTGGATGGTATAAATGTAATGCTTGTGCTATCTGACATGTCTCCTCTGTCTGGGTGCTAAGGCCTAAGTCACTGAAAGTGGCCTTCTCCTGTGGTGGTTGATATGATGCCAGATTCTCTGCTGTGGGACTTCTCTCCTTTGTCTGGATGCTGGGGTCGAAATAATAGTAAGCGGCCTTCTCCATTGGTGGGTGATTTGAAGCCTGATTCTGTGCTATGGGACCTAACTCCAATTAATATTGGTTAATTTTTATTTATTTTATGTTAAGTCATCATTTCCCTATCTACATTTGTTTGCAGGAGATTTACCTACATTTTGCTGCCTTTTGCAGCCCTCTAGCCCTTTCCGGGAGTCTTTTACAGCCTTTTTAGTGCCCAAAAGTTCGGGTCCCCATTGACTTCTATGGGGTTCGGGTTCGGGATGAAGTTCGGGTTGAGTTCGGATCACGAACCCGGACATTTTCCGGAAGTTCGGCCGAACCTCTCAAACCCGAACATCCAGGTGTTCGCTCAACTCTAGTGTATGCCTCCCAAAATAGTACCAATAAAACCGCCATCTCATCCCGCAAAAAATGAGCCCTTACATAGAACAATCGCCCAAAATAATAAAAAAATATGGCTCTCAGACTATGGAGACACTAAAACATAATTTTTTTTCTAAAATGCTATTATTGTGTTAAAGTAAAATAAATAAATAAAAAGTATACATATTAGGTATCGCCGCATCCGTAAAAACCTGCTCTATAAAAATATCACATTATTTAACCCCTCAGGTAAATACCGTTAAAAAAATAAAATAAAAACTATGTAAAAAAACATTTTTGTCACCTCACATCACAAAAACTGTAATAGCAAGCGATCAAAAAGTTATATGCATCTCATCCCGCAAAAAATGATACCCCACATAGTACAATCACCCCCAATAAATAAAAAAAATATGGCTCTCAGACTATGGAGATACTAAAACATGATTTGTTTTGTTTTAAAAAATGATAATATTGTGTAAAACTTGAATAAATAAATAAAAAGTATACATATTTGGTATCGGCGCATCCATCGCAACCTGCTCTATAAAAAAAACACATTAACAAACCCCTCAGTTGAACACAAGAAAAAAATATATATAAATACGGTGTCAAAAGCCATTTTTGTCACCTTACATCACAAAAAGTGTAATAGCAAGCGACCAAAATGTCATATCCACCCCAAGATAGTGCCAATCAAACCGTAATCTCATCCCGCAAAAAATGAGCCCCTACATAAGACAGTCGTCCAAAAAAATAAAATAAAAATATGGCTTTCAGAATGTGAAGACACTAAAAAATAATTTGTTTCAAAAATGCTGTATTATGTAAAACTGAAACAAAACCCCCAAAAAAATAGCCATATTTGGTATTGCCGCGTCCGTAGCAACATGCTCTATAGAAATAGCACACAATCTAACCTGTCAGTTCAACGATGTAATTAACAAAAAATAAAAAGGGTCCGAAAATAGCTATTTTTTTGCAAATTTTCCATTTTAATCAATTTTTCCAGTAACAAAGCACGGGTTAACGCCAAAAAAACCTCAATATATATTTCCCCGATTCTCTAGTTTACAGAAACACCCCATATGTGGTCGTAAACTGCTGTACGGCCAAACGGCAGGGCGTAGAAGGAAGGGAACGCCATATGGTTTTTGGAAGGCAGATTTTGCTGGACTGTTTTTTTTACACCATGTCCCATTTGAAGCCCCCCTGATGCACCCCTACAGTAGAAACTCCAAAAAAGTGACCTGAGTGACGGAGTGACGTGACGCGCGGCCTGAATGCTGCTTTCATAGTGAGTACAATTACAGATGATTTTGGCAGTTTATCAAAGCAGAGCCACTGCTTTAGCATTAACTAAATAGACTTTATATACACAGCTTCATCTTCTTGTGCCTCTTCGCCATCCATTTGTTCCAGTTTTGCAGCATGTACAGCCATTTTGCTTCCATATGTCTTATACCTCAACGGATAATTCCTGCTCACCATGCTCTTTGATCTTGATTAGGAAGCTGTACTTGTCAGTTAGTCCTCTGAACCCGTTGATTTCAGAGTCAGATCCTATAGACTCCAGTTCCGGGTTGCTGAGAGTTTCCCTGGTTCCACTTAGACTAGCAGAGGGAGACACACATCCCTCTCCAGAGTCATCACCTAGCCCGGCACACCTCCCACTCTGCTCTCTGCCAGCCTCCAGAGACTCCTCCCACCCCGCATGAGGTTAACTGTAACTGATACATTGCCAGCTGCGCTCTGCAGCAGAACGACTGGCGATGTATCAGTGTCAGCAATGTAAAAATGACACCATTTGCTTTATAAGACGCACCACCATTCCCCCCCCACTTTGGGGGGGAAAAAGTGCATCTTATAAAGCGAAAAATACGGTGTGTATATATATATATATATGAGTACAGTGAGCCATATCCCCTTATGAATAGAGTTGAGCGAACACCTGGATGTTCGGGTTTGAGAAGTTCGGCCGAACTTTACAAAAATGTTCGGGTTCGGGATCCAAACTCGACCCGAACTTGACCCTAAACCCTAACCCCATTGAAGTCAATTGGGACCCGAACTTTTGGGCACTAAAAAGGCTGTAATATAGCAAAGGGCTAGAGGGCTTCAAAAGGCATCAAAATGTAGGTAAATCCCCTGCAAACAAATGTGGATAGGGAAATGACTTAAAATAAAATAAATAAAAATTAACCCATATCAATTGGCAACTTGGAGGAGGAGGTGGAATAGGAAGTTGGGGTGGCGTCAGGAGGGAATGCTATGGGAGTTGAAGTTCTCATCACAGCCAAAAAGGATTGATGTCTACCTGCATTGCCACAGGCCTCATTCTCAGACTGAGGGCCATGACAACTATACATGGGAGTTGAATTCACATCACAGCCAAGAAGGATTCATGTCTGCCAGCAGGAGGTGTGGCGGCCTCCATTCAGTCGTGCACACATGACTAGTTTGTCTGCCCTAGAGGCTGGTTTTAATCAGAGTAAGTATAAAACTGAACTTGCATTCATAGTACCTACTAATAGCCATCTGGCTCCAGGAAGAGTACATAGTGGGCTCAGCATGCATGTTGGTACCTGCGTCCCTGGATCTAATGGAGGCTGTTATGGCACGAAAAAGGGTTAATAAGCACAGTGGATCCTAGCATGCATGCTGGGTCCACACTCCCTGGACTGTATGTGGCTGTCATGGCCCATAACAGGTAGGATTTAGAATGAGGACCACTGATAGAGGCAGCCTTGGAGCGGCAAGTGGCTTATTACTTATTGATCAAAATGTACACTAACGCCTCTGATAACTTCTAGCATAGAGGCAGGGCAGAGGTCTGGTTGCAGAGTGCTGTTGCATTTCTGTGTTTGTATGTATATTTTGCCATGGCTACGTGCACCTGCATACAGGGACATGCTGACTGACCCCCCCCCCCCACCTTGTGTTTCTATGTAGTATATGCTAGAGGTGTGGCGGCCTCCATTCAGTCGTGCACACATGACTAGTTTGTCTGCTCTAGAGGCTGATTTTAATCAGTGTAAGTATAAAACTGAACTTGCATTCATAGTGCCTACTAATAGCCACCTGGCTCCAGGGAGAGTACACAGTGGGCTCAGCATGCATGTTGGTACCTGCGTCCCTGGATCTAATGGAGGCTGCTATAACACCAAAAAGGGTTAATAAGCACAGTGGATCCTAGCATGCATGCTGGGCCCGCACTCCCTGGACTTTATGTGGCTGTCATGGCTCATAACAGGTAGGATTTATCGTTAGAACCACTCATAGAGGCAGCCTTGGCACAGCGAGTGGCTTATTACTTTTTGATCAAAATGTACACTAACGCCTCTGATACCTTCTAGCATACAGGTAGGGCAGAGTGCTGGTTGCAAAGTGCTGTTGCATTTCTGTGTTTGTATGTATATTTTGCCATGGCTTTGTGCACCTGCATACAGGGACGTGCTGACTGACCCCCCCCCCCCCCTTGTGTTCATGTCTGCCAGCAGTGTCACAGGCCTTACTCACAGACTCATGCCAATGGCAACCATACATGGGAGTTGAAGTTGTCATCACAGCCAAGAAGGAATCATGTCTGTCTGCAGGGCCAAAGGCCTCATTCAAACATTCAGGCCCACTGGACCCACAAAAAGGAAAGTTAAAATCACGCCAAGACAGTATTGATTTCACCCAGCAATGCCACAGGCCTCATTCACAGATTGATACCCATGGCACCCACAAAGAGGAGAGTTACAATCATGCCAAATCAGTATTGATTTCACCCAGCAGTGCCAAAGGCCTCATTAACTAATTCAAGAGGACCATGGAACCCGCAAAGAGGAGAGCGGTCCCGTAACAGCAACACAGGCCTTAGGTCAACCTGCAATGGAACAGGCCATTATCATTTATGTAGGCCCCTGACACCCAGACAGAGGAGCGGTCATTTGACAGTAAAAAGAGTTTAATGTCTCCCACCAAGAAAGCAGGCAATTAAACTAAATATTAGTCCCTGACACCCACACAATGGGGCGGTCATTTGACATTAAAAAGAGTTTAATATCTCCCACCAAGACAACAAATGATTAAACAACATATAGGCCCCTGACAGCCACACAATGGGGCAGCGATTTGACAGTAAAAATAGTTAAATGTCTCCCACCAAGACAGCAAGCAAGTAAACGAAATATAGTCCCCTGGGACCCACACAATGGGGCAGTCATTTGACAGTAAAAAGAGTTAAAGGTCTCCTACCAAGACAGCAAGCAAGTAAACGAAATATAGGCCCCTGACACCCACACAATTGGGCGGTAATTTGACAGTAAAAAGAGTTTAATCTCTCCCACCAAGACAACAAATGATTAAACGACATATAGGCCCCTGACACCTACACAATGGGGCAGTCATTTGACAGTAAAAAGAGTTAAATGTCTCCCACCAAGACAGCAAGCAAGTAAACGAAATATAGTCCCCTGACACCCACACAATGGGGCACTCATTTGACAGTAAAAAGAGTTAAATGTCTCCTACCAAGACAGCAAGCAAGTAAACGAAATATAGGCCCCTGACATCCACACAATTGGGCGGTAATTTGACAGTAAAAAGAGTTTAATCTCTCCCACCAAGTCAACAAATGATTAAATGACATATAGGCCCCTGAAACCCACACAACGGGGCAACGATTTGACAGTAAAAAGAGTTAAATGTCTCCCACCAAGACAGCAAGCAAGTAAACGAAATATAGTCCCCTGACACCCACACAATGGGGCACTCATTTGACAGTAAAAAGAGTTAAATGTCTCCCACCAAGACAGCAAGCAATTAAACGAAATATAGGCCCTTGACACCCAGACAGAGTAGAGGTCATTTGACATCAAAAAGAGGATAATGTCACCCGCCAAAGCAACAGAAGATTATCTGATTACCAAGACAGCAAGCAAGTAAACGAAATATAGTCCCCTGACACCCACACAATGGGGCACTCATTTGACAGTAAAAAGAGTTAAATGTCTCCTACCAAGACAGCAAGCAAGTAAACGAAATATAGGCCCCTGACATCCACACAATTGGGCGGTAATTTGACAGTAAAAAGAGTTTAATCTCTCCCACCAAGTCAACAAATGATTAAATGACATATAGGCCCCTGAAACCCACACAACGGGGCAACGATTTGACAGTAAAAAGAGTTAAATGTCTCCTACCAAGACAGCAAGCAAGTAAACGAAATATAGGTCCCCTGACATCAAAGGAATGCTCCCCACAGAAGCAGAATATAGGCCCTTGACACCCAGACAGAGTAGAGGTCATTTGACATCAAAAAGAGGATAATGTCACCCGCCAAAGCAACAGAAGATTATCTGATTACCAAGACAGCAAGCAAGTAAACGAAATACAGGCCCCTGACACCCACACAATTGGGAGGTAATTTGACAGTAAAAAGAGTTTAATCTCTCCCACCAAGACAACAAATGATTAAACGACATATAGGCCCCTGACACCCACACAATGCGGCAGTCATTTGACAGTAAAAAGAGTAAAATGTCTCCCACCACGACAGCAAGCAAGTAAACGAAATATAGTCCCCTGAAACCCACACAATGGGGCACTCATTTGACAGTAAAAAGAGTTAAATGTCTCCTACCAAGACAGCAAGCAAGTAAACAAAATATAGGCCCCTGACACCCAAACAATTGGGCGGTAATTTGACAGTAAAAAGAGTTTAATCTCTCCCACCAAGACAACAAATGATTAAACAACATATAGGCCCCTGACACCCACACAATGGGGCAGTCATTTGACAGTAAAAAGAGTTAAATGTCTCCCACCAAGACAGCAAGCAATTAACCGAAATACAGACCCCTGACACCCAGAGTAGAGGTTATCTGACATCAAAAAGAGGATAATGTCACCCACCAAAGCAACAGGCGATTATCTGAAATGTAGGGCCCTGGCACCCAGACAGAGGAGAAAGGTCCCATAGCAGCAAAAGAGGCATAATTTTACCCAGCATTGGAACAGGCGACTTTCAGTAATTTAAGCCCCAGCACCCAGACAGAGGAGAGAAGTCCCATAGCAGCAAAACAGGCATCATGTTACCCACCAATGGAACAGGCCACTTTCAGTTATTCAGGCACCAGCACCCAGACAGAGGAGAGAGGTCCCATAGCAGCAAAACAGGCATCATGTTACCCACCAATGGAACAGGCCACTTTCAGTTATTTAGGCCCCTGACACCCAAACAGGTCATTTGACAGCAGAAAGAGGTTAATGTCACGCACCAAAGCAGCAGACGAAATGAAAACCCCTGGCACCCAGACAGAGGAGAGGTTCATTCAACTTGGTAGTTTATCACAGGTACGGACCGCGCACTCCTCATATATACTCCCTTAAGCTTATACAGATGACCCACGGGTTAACAAGGGTTTCCACACGGTCTTTCTCCCTCCTCCTGACCTGTGGAATAATCGTAGTATGCCGATAGTGAAGTTCCGTTTACAACCACACCGCAATAGCTACAAGATCTACTTACAAGCGATTCCAAATGTTTGAGCCTTTAGATGTTAGTATGGTCGCGTGTGCAGTCTTAACGGCCATACTAACATCTAAAGGCTCAAACATTTGGAATCGCTTGTAAGTAGATCTTGTAGCTATATATAGATGAGGAGTGCGCGATCCGTACCTGTGATAAACTGCTACATGTGAACTACCCACTGCATTTCTTGGACTCGCTGCAGCGACACGTTTTAGGGACACTAAAATATAGTACTCGTATTATATATTTTTTCTATTACTCATTCAACTTGGTGTTGCTCCAAAAAATAATGGTACAATTAAAAAAAAGAGGATTCAATAAAGAAGTGTCCTGGAGTACAAGAATGTGTGGTTGAGGGCGAGCAAGTTATAAATGTCTATTCTGCACAAGGGATGGACAGGTCTTGAGGGATCCATGCCTGGTTCACTTTTATAAACTTCAGCTTGTCCACGTTCGCTAGGGACAGGCGACTACGTTTGTCTGTAATGACGCCCCCTGCTGTGCTAAATACACGTTGAGACAATACACTGGCCACACGGCAGGCCAGCACCTCCAAGCCATAAAAGGCTAGCTCTGGCCATGTGGACAATATGGAGACCCAGAAGTTTAATGGGGCCGAACCATCAGTCAGTACGTGGAGTACTGTTCCCCCATGTTGTTAAAATGCTGCGTCCTGCTAACACGTCCCCTATCAGCTAGTGGTGCAGTTAGTTGTGGCGCTGCGACAAAACTTTTCCACATCTCGGCTATGCTAACCCTGCCTTCAGAGGAGCTGGCCGTGACACAGCTGCGTTGGCGACCTCTTGCTCCTCCTCTGCCTTCGCATTATACTTGCACTTATCCCCTGTATCAGTTAGGAATGCTCTCAGGAGCGCGTCTACCAGCGTGCGTTTGTACTAGCGAATTTTCCTATCCCGCTCCATTGCGGGAATTAAGGTGGGCACGTTGTCTTTGTACCGGGGATCCAGCAGGGTGGCCACCCAGTAGTCAGCACACGTTAAAATGTGGGCAACTCTGCTGTCGTTGAGTAGGAATTGCAGCATGTAGTCGCTCATGTGTGCCAGGCTGCCCAGATGTAAGGACAAGCTGTCCTCTGTGGGAGGCGTATCGTCATCGTCCTCCGTTTCCCCCCAGCCACACACCATATCCTCTTCCATCATTGCCCTAAGTGTTTTCTCAAGGAGACATAGAAGTGATATTGTAACGCTGATAACGGCATCATCGCCACTGGCCATGTTGGTGGAGTACTCAAAATAACGCAACAGGGCACACAGGTCTTGCATGGAGGCCCAGTCATTGGTGGTGAAGTGGTGCTCTTCTGCAGTTCGACTCACCCGTGCGTGCTGCAGCTGAAACTCCAATATGGCCTGCTGCTGCTCGCAGCACATGCGCCAGGCAAGGGATGTGCGTCAAACCGGCTAGTCCCAGAGCTGCGATGAGATTTCGCCCATTATCGCACACCACCAGGCCGGGCTTGAGGTTCAACGGCAGCAACCACTCGTCGGTCTGTTGTTCTATACCCCGCCACAACTCCTGCGCGGTGTGGGGCCTGTCCCCCAAACACATGAGATTCAGAATGGCCTGCTGACGTTTACCCCGGGCTGTGCTGGAAGTTGGTGGTGAAGGTCTGTGGCTGACCGTATGAGCAGGTGGAGGAAGAGGAGGAGGAAGACGATTAGGAGGAGGAGGCAACAGGAGGCAAAGAATGATGCCCTGCGATCCTTGGTGGCAGAAGGACATGTGCCAAGCAGTTCTCCGCCTGGGGCCCAGCCGCCACTACATTTACCCAGTGTGCAGTTAGGGATATTTAGCGTCCCAGGCCGTGCTTACTGTTCCACGTATCTGTGGTTAGGTGGACCTTGCCACAGATGGCGTTGCGCAGTGCACACTTGATTTTATCCGATACTTGGTTGTGCAGGGAAGGCACGGCTTTCTTGGAGAAGTAGGGGCAGCTGGGAACGACGTACTGTGGGACAGCCACTGACATCAGCTGTTTGAAGCTGTCCGTGTCCACCAGCCTGAATGACAGCATTTCAAAGGCCAGTAGTTTTGAAAGGCTGGCATTCAGGGCCAGGGATCGAGGGTGGCTAGGTGGGAATTTACGCTTTCTCTCCAAGGTTTGTGAGATGGAGAGCTGAACGCTGTCGTGTGACATGGTGGGGATGCTTGGTGACGGAGGTAGTGGTGTTGGTGGCACATCCTCTGTTTGCTGGGTGGCAGGTGCAAACATTCCTCCCGAGGTGAAAGAAGAGGCCGAGGCAGAAGCAGAAGAGGGAGCAGGAGGGGCCTGAGCCCTTTCTTGGTTTTGAAGGTGCTTACTCCACTTCAGCCTGTGTCTCGCATGTAGATGCCTGGTGTGCAGGTTGTGCTAAGGTTCAGAACGTTAATGCCTCGCTTCAGGCTCTGATGGCACAGCGTGCAAACCACTCAGGTCTTGTCGTCAGCACATTGTGTGAAGAAGTTCCATGCCAAGGAATTCCTTGAAGCTGCCTTTGGGGTGCTCGGTCCCTGGTGGCGGTGGCCAGTAGCAGGTAAACTCTCTTGACGACGGCTGTTCTGCTTTTGCACCCTGCTCCCTCTTTTGCTACACTGTTGGCTCGGTCTCACCACTGCCTCTTCCTCTGGACTCTGAAAGTCTGTGGCACAACCTTCATTCCATGTAGTGTCTAGGACCTCATCGTCCCCTACATCGTCTTCCACACAGTCTTCCTCCCTGACCTCCTGTTCGGTCTGCACACTGCAGAAGGACTCAGCAGTTGGCACCTGTGTTTTGTCGTCATCAGAGACGTGCTGACTCTGCTGAGGTGGTATTCCCATGTCCTCATCAGGAAACATAAGTGGTTGTGCGTCAGTGCATTCTATGTCTTCCACCGCTGGGGAAGGTCTAGGTGGATGCCCTTGGGAAACCCTGCCAGCAGATTCTTCAAACAGCATAAGAGACTGCTGCATAACTTGAGGCTCAGACAGGTTCCCTGATATGCATGGGGGTGATGTGACAGACTGATGGGCTTGGTTTTCAGGCGCCACCTGTGTGCTTTCTGCAGATGACTGGGTGGGAGATAATGTGAACCTGCTGGATCCACTATCGGCCACCCAATCGACTAGCGGCTTTACTTGCTCAGGCATTACCATCCTTAGAACGGCATTAGGCCCGTCCAAATATCGCTATAGATTCTGGAGGCTACTGGGCCTGAGGTAGTAGGTTCACTAGAACATGTAGCTATGGCAGAATGGCTACGTCCTCTCCAAGCACCAGAGGGTCCACTAACACCACCAGGACCATGTCTGCGTCCCTTATTAGATGTTTTCCTCATTGTTACCGTTCCTCACAATAAGGAAAACTTATTTGGCCCAATGTATAGCGTTCAAATTAAGGCCTTTATTTACAGGCACCTAACACTATCTAGCTATCTACTTGTGTAACTTTTTTACACTAATACAGGCACAGCAGAAACCACAGATTTGAGGAATAATAATTTTAGGCCTAGTATTTAGACCCTGGCTGAAAGGTATCCTTTTACGGACAGAATTAGACTTGGAGATGCACAATAGCATGTGCAAATATAGAGGATTACGCTTGCAGGCCTTGTATTTAGACACTTAGTGTAATATACCCTTTTACAGACAGAAATACACTTGGAGATGCATAGTGGCGTGTGCAAACATAGAGGATTTAATTTTCATGCCCTGTATTTAGACGCTGACACGCTGAATGTAATATACCCTATTGCGGACAAAATTACACTTGGAGAGTAACAGCGGAAAGCAAAGATGTTTAAGATTTCTATTTAAGGGATTTAATTTAGCCACTGCTGGAACCCCAGATTTAGGGGATTGGTATTTTGGCAATTGAATTTCACCCCTCAATATTATATAGCAATTTCTATCCTGTGTTTCAAGGTGTGACAGTAAGCACAGCTGCACAATCCCTGATGTAGGATATTGCAAAAAAAAGCCTACTATTGAACCCAAAAATGTATGTTGAACTTGGTGGCAGCTGAAAACATGTGATGGTGCACTAAAAGATCACAAACTGACCGCCAATAAACCCAGAAAAAAGTGACAGAAAAACGCTCTGGGCAGCTTAAAAACCAGTGAACAATGAACTAACAGAAGTTGAATGATTCACAGATGTAGATCGATTAAGTGGAAAGTGGTTTTGCTGACTCTTCCCTGCCTAATCGGGCGGTGCTACATGAGTGACGGGCGGCGCTACATGACTCCAGCTTAAATAGAGGCTGGGTCACATGCTGCTCTTGGCCAATCACAGCCATGCCATAAGTAGTCATGGCTGTGATGGCTTCTTAGGGCAAGAAGTAAAATGCTAGCTGATTGGCTGCTGTGCAGCCCTTCAGAAAGCGTGAAGAAATCACTGAACAACGGATCCGAACCCGAACTTTTTTTAAAATGTTCGGGTCTGGGTCCCAAACACCCCAAAATTCGGTACGAACCTGAACTATACAGTTCAGGTTCGCTCAACTCTACAAACTTTGTCTTGTGCTACTGTTATTATATTGTTGTCAACCCCCCCTTCCTCCATGAACTCTGCCTGCTGTTGTGGTTAATATTGTAAAGCAAACAGGACCGTACCATGCAAGGGTTCTTTAACTAACATATCAATTGTGCTCTCCAGAGCTGCCACACACCACTTTTATCCCTGATATAAAACTTCACTTTTATTAGTGTTAAGTAAAAATTTATGACAAAGTGAGCAATTGAAATTAAAATCACTGACTAGACTGTCAACAAATGCTATTGTATAGCGTTTTATATTCCACCATGAACTGTGCTACTGCTATTCATTATATATAGAGTTGAGCGAACCCAAACTGTATAGTTCGGATTCGTACCGAATTTTGGGATGTGCGGGACACGGAACCGGACACGAACATTTTCGAAAAAGTTTGGGTTCGGGTTTGTTGTTCGGCGATTTCTTCCTGCTTTCTGAAGGGCTGCACAGCAGCCAATAAGCTAGCGCTTTACTTCTTGCCCTACTAACGGCATGGCAGTGATTAGCTGAGTGCAGCATGTGACCCAGCCTTTATTTAAGCTAGAGTCACGTAGCGCAGCTCGTCACTCTGCTCTGATTAGTGTAGTGATAGGACGCAGCTGGATGTTCGGGTTCGAGAGGTTCGGCCGAACTTCCGGAAAATGTCCGGGTTCGTGATCCGAACTCAACCCGAACTTCATCCCGAAGGGCTAGAAGGCTGCAAAAGGCAGCAAAATGTAGGTAAATCCCCTGCAAACAAATGTAGATAGGGAAATGATGACTTAACATAAAATAAAATAAAAAATTAACCAATATTAATTGGAGTTAGGTCCCAAAGCACAGAATCAGGCTTCAAATCACCCACCAATGGAGAAGGTCGCTTACTATTATTTCGACCCCAGCATCCAGACAAAGGAGAGAGGTCCTATGGCAGAGAATCTGGCATCATATCAACCACCACAGGAGAAGGCCACTTTCAGTGACTTAGGCCTTAGCACCCAGACAGAGGAGACATGTCAGATAGCACAAGCATTACATTTATACCATCCAGCACAGGAGAAGGCCACTTTTAGTTACTTTGACCCCTGCACCCAGAAAGAGGAGAGAGGCCCCACAGCACATATTCAGGCATCATATCACCCACCATTTAGTTAATTTGACCCCTGCACCCATGTCAGCTGGTACAAGCATCAGTTTTACATCACCCAGCAGTGCCAGCACAAGAGAAGGCCACTTTTAGAGACCCCTGCACCCAGACGGAGGAGAGAGGTTTTCACAGCAGAGAATCAGGCATTTAGATCACCCACCACAGGAGTAGGCCATCATTTAATGGGACCCCGGCAACCATGTCAGATGGTACAAGCATCAGTTTTACATCACCCAGCACAGGAGAAGACCACTTTGAGAGACTTTGACCCCTGCACCCAGACGGAGGAGAGAGGTTTCACAGCAGAGAATCAGGCATTTAGATCACCCACCACAGGAGTAGGCCACCATTTAATGGGACCCCGGCAACCATGTCAGATGGTACAAGCATCAGTTTTACATCAACCACCACAGGAGAAGGGCACTTTTAGATACTTTGACCCCTGCAGCCACACGGAGGAGAGAGGTCCCACAGCAGAGATTCAGGCATTTATATCAGCCAGCACAGGAGAAGGCCGCTTTCAGTGACTTAGGCCTTAGCACCGACACAGAGGAGACAGGTCAGATAGCACAAGCATCAGTTTTACATCAACCACCACAGGAGAAGGGCACTTTTAGAGACTTTGACCCCTGCAGCCACACGGAGGAGAGAGGTCCCACAGCAGAGAATCAGGCATCATGTCAACCATCACAGGAGTAGGCCACCTTTTGTTTCTTTGACCCCTGCACCCAGAAAGAGGAGAGAGGTCCCACAGCAGAGATTCAGGCATTTATATCAGCCAGCACAGGAGAAGGCCGCTTTCAGTGACTTAGACCTTAGCACCGACACAGAGGAGACAGGTCAGATAGCACAAACATCAGTTTTACATCAACCACCACAGGAGAAGGGCACTTTTAGAGACTTTGACCCCTGCAGCCACACGGAGGAGACAGGTCCCACAGCAGAGATTCAGGCATTTATATCAGCCAGCACAGGAGAAGGCCGCTTTCAGTGACTTAGGCCTTAGCACCGACACAGAGGAGACAGGTCAGATAGCACAAGCATCAGTTTTACATCAACCACCACAGGAGAAGGGCACTTTTAGAGACTTTGACGCCTGCAGCCACACGGAGGAGAGAGGTCCCACAGCAGAGAATCAGGCATCATGTCAACCACCACAGGAGTAGGCCACCTTTTGTTTCTTTGACCCCTGCACCCAGAAAGAGGAGAGAGGTCCCACAGCAGAGATTCAGGCATTTATATCAGCCAGCACAGGAGAAGGCCGCTTTCAGTGACTTAGACCTTAGCACCGACACAGAGGAGACAGGTCAGATAGCACAAGCATCAGTTTTACATCAACCACCACAGGAGAAGGGCACTTTTAGAGACTTTGACCCCTGCAGCCACACGGAGGAGACAGGTCCCACAGCAGAGATTCAGGCATTTATATCAGCCAGCACAGGAGAAGGCCGCTTTCAGTGACTTAGGCCTTAGCACCGACACAGAGCAGACAGGTCAGATAGCACAAGCATCAGTTTTACATCAACCACCACAGGAGAAGGGCACTTTTAGAGACTTTGACCCCTGCAGCCACACGGAGGAGAGAGGTCCCACAGCAGAGAATCAGGCATCATGTCATACACCACAGGAGTAGGCCACCTTTTGTTTCTTTGACCCCTGCACCCAGAAAGAGGAGAGAGGTCCCACAGCAGAGAATCAGGCATTTAGATCACCCACCACAGGAGAAGGCCGCTTTAAGTGACTTAGGCCTTAGCACCGACACAGAGGAGACAGGTCAGATAGCACAAGCATCAGTTTTACATCAACCACCACAGGAGAAGGGCACTTTTAGAGACTTTGACCCCTGCAGCCACACGGAGGAGAGAGGTCCCACAGCAGAGAATCAGGCATCATGTCAACCACCACAGGAGTAGGCCACCTTTTGTTTCTTTGACCCCTGCACCCAGAAAGAGGAGAGAGGTCCCACAGCAGAGATTCAGGCATTTATATCAGCCAGCACAGGAAAAGGCCGCTTTCAGTGACTTTGGCCCCCTGCACCCACACAAAGGAGACATGTCAGACAGCACAAGTATAACATTCATATCACCCAGCACAGTAGAAGGACACTTTCATGTACTTTGGCCCCGGCACCCAGACATAGGGAAGGTTCATTCAACTCTGGGTTGCACACCAAGATCCTACTTAATTTCAAAAATTGATTTTTCAATGAAGAAGTGGCCAGGAGTACAAGACAACATGGTTTTAGGCAGTTATTAAGGACTACTCTGCACAAGGGAGGGTCAGGTCTTGTGGGATCCATGCCTGGTTCATTTTTATAAATGTCAGCTTGTCCACGTTGGCTGCGGACAGGCGGCTGCGTTTGTCAGTAATGACGCCCCCTGCCGTGCTGAATACACGTTCAGATAAAACGCTGGCTGCCGGGCAGGCCAGCACCTCCAAGGCATAACATGCTAATTCTGGCCACGTGGACAATTTGGAAACCCAGAAGTTGAATGGGGCCAGACGTACTGTTCAACCATGTTAGTGAAATGTTGCCTCCTGCTAACACGTTCCGTATCAGGTGGTGGGGCAGTTAGCTGTGGCGTGGAGACAAAACTTTTCCACATTTCTGCCATGCTAACCCTGCCCTCAGAGGAGCTGGCCGTGACACTGCTGCGTGGGTGACCTCTAGCTCCTCCTCTGCCTTGGCCTTGGCCTTCCACCTGTTCCCCTGTGACAGTTGGGAATGCTCTCAGGAGCGCGTCTACCAGTGTGCGCTTGTACTCGTGCATCTTCCTATCACGCTCCAGTGCAGGAAGTAAAGTGGGCACATTGTCTTTGTACCGTGGATCCAGCAGGGTGGCCACCCAGTAGTCAGCACACGTTAAAATGTGGGCAACTTTGCTGTCATTGCGCAGGCACTGCTGCATGTAATCGCTCATGTGTGCCAGGCTCCCCAGAGGTAAGGACAAGCTGTCCTCTGTGGGAGGCGTATCGTCATCATCCTCTGTATCCCCCCAGCCACGCACCAGGGATGTGCCTGCGCTGTGCTGGGTGCCACCCCGCTGTGAACCTGCTTCATCCTCATCCACCTCCACCTCCTCCTCATCCTCCTCGTCCTCCAGTAGTGGTCCCTGGCTGGCCACATTTGTACCTGCCCTCTGCTGTTGCAAAAAACCTCCCTCTGAGCCACTTCTAACAGACTGGCCTGAAAGTGCTAAAAACGACTCCTCCTCCTGGCCCTGGCCCACCTCCTCTTCCATCATCGCCCTAAGCGTTTTCTCTAGGAGACATAGAATTAGTATCGTCACGCTGATAACAGTGGCATCGCCACTGGCCATGTTGGTGGCGTACTCGAAACAGCGCAACAGGGCACACAGGTCTCGCATGAAGGCCCAATCATTGGTGGTGAAGTGGTGCTGTTCCGCAGTGCGACTGACCCGTGCGTGCTGCAGCTGAAACTCCACTATGGCCTGCTGCTGCTCGCACAGTCTCTCCAGCATGTGCAAGGTGGAATTCCACCGGGTGGGCACGTCGCATATTAGGCGGTGAGCGGGAAGGCCGAAGTTCCAATGTAGCGCTGACAGGCGAGCAGCGGCAGGATGTGAACGCCGGAAGCGCGCACAGACGGCCCGCACTTTATGCAGCAGCTCTGACATGTCTGGGTAGTTGTGAATTAACTTTTGCACCACCAAATTCAGCACATGCGCCAGGCAAGGGATGTGCGTCAAACCGGCTAGTCCCAGAGCTGCCACGAGATTTCGCCCATTATCGCACACCACCAGGCCGGGCTTGAGGCCCACCGGCAGCAACCACTGGTCGGTCTGTTGTTCAATACCCCGCCACAACTCCTGCGCGGTGTGGGGCCTGTCCCCCAAACATATGAGTTTCAGAATGGCCTGCTGACGTTTACCCCGGGCTGTGCTGAAGTTGGTGGTGAAGGTGTGTGGCTGACTGGATGAGCTGGTGGAAGAAGAGGAGGAGGAGGAAGCCGAGTAGGAGGAGGAGGCTACAGGAGGCAAAGAATGATGCCCTGTGATCCTTGGTGGCGGAAGGACGTGCGCCAAGGAACTCTCCGCCTGGGGCCCAGCCGCCACTACATTTACCCAGTGTACAGTTAGGGAGATATAGCGTCCCTGGCCGTGCTTACTGGTCCACGTATCTGTGGTTAGGTGGACCTTGCAACAAATGGCGTTGCGCAGTGCACACTTGATTTTATCGGACACTTGCATGTGCAGGGAAGGCACGGCTGTCTTGGAGAAGTAGTGGCGGCTGGGAACCACATACTGGGGGACAGCCATGGCCATCAGCTGTTTGAAGCTGTCTGTGTCCACCAGCCGGAATGACAGCATTTCAAAGGCCAGTAGTTTAGAAATGCTGGCATTCAGGCCAAGGGCTCGAGGGTGACTAGGTGGGAATTTGCGCTTCCTCTCAAAGGTTTGAGAGATGGAGAGCTGAACGCTGCTGTGTGAAATAGTGGAGACGCTAGGTGACGGTGGCAGTGGTGGTGTCGGTGGCACATCCTCTGTTTGCTGCTCGGCAGGTGGCAACATTCCTCTCAAGGTGGAAGCCGAGGAAGCAGCGGTAGAGGGAGCAGGGGGAGCCTGAGCGGGTTCCTTGTTTTTAAGGTGTGTACTCCACTGCAGTTCATGCTTTGCATGTAGATGCCTGATCATGCAGGGGGTGCTCAGGTTAAGAACGTTAATGCCTCGCCTCAGGGTCTGATGGCACAGCGTGCAAACCACTCTGGTCTTGTCGTCAGCACATTGTTTGAAGAAGTGCCATGCCAGGGAACTCCTTGAAGATGCCTTTGGGGTGCTGGGTCCCTGTTGGCGCTGGCCAATAGCAGGCGAACTCTCTGGACGGTGGCTGTTCTGCTTTTGCCCCCTGCTCCCTCTTTGGCTTCGCTGTTGTCTCGGTCTCACCACTGCCTCTTCCTCTGAACTATTTAAGTCAGCGGCATGACCTTCAGTCCATGTGAGGTCTAAGACCTCATCATCCTCTGCATCGTCTTCCACCCAGTCTTCCTCCCTGACCTCCTCCTGTTCAGTCTGCACACTGCAATAAGACGCGGCAGTGGGCACCAGTGTTTCATCATCATCAGAGACTCGGTCACTCTGCTGTGGTGGTATTCCCATGTCCTCATCATCTGGATACATAAGTGGTTGTGCGTCAGTGCATGGAATGTCTTCCACCGCTGTGGAAGGGCTAGGTGGACACCCCTGGAAAACCGTGGGAGCAGAGTCTTCAAACAGAATAAGAGACTGCTGCATAACTTGAGGCTCAGCCAGTTTCCCTGATATGCATGGGGGTGATGTGACAGACTGATGGGCTTGGTTTTCAGGTGCCACCTGTGCGCTTTCCGCAGAAGACTGGGCGGAAGACAATGTGGTGAACGTGCTGGAAGCACTGTCGGCCACCCAATCGACTAATGCCTGTACCTGCTCAGGCCTTACCATCCTCATAACGGCATTGGGCCCCACCAAATATCGCTGTAAATTCTGCCGGCTACTTGAGGGAGTTGGTTCACTACTTTGTGCGCCTGAGGCCGAACGGCCACGTCCTCGTCCCTTAATAGAATGTTTCCTCATTGTTGCGATTCAACTCGCACCACAATAAAATATATTATTTTTTAGCCCCAAAATTCCCACACTGGAAGATATAATTCCATTTTCCGGTATTAATTACAAGAAAACTGCTGCAAATTGGACACCAGAATTTTTAAAATGCTAGTTTTGGTACATAGATTCCCACACGGGGAGATATAATTCCTTTTTACAGGAGTAAAAATGTGCGGCCTACTGTTTCTGGTCTAACTAACACCAGATTGATTAAATTGGCCTTTTTTTCACCAAAATTACAACACTGGACAATGTAATGCCTTTTTGCGGTATTAATTCCTTTTTACAGGAGTAAAACGTGAGGCCTACTGTTTCTGGTCTAACTTACACCAGATTGATTAAATTGGCCTTTTTTTCACCAAAATTACAACACTGGACAATGTAATGCCTTTTTGCGGTATTAATTACAAGAAGACTGCTGCTAATTGGTCACCAGAATTTTTAAAATGCTAGTTTGTGTACATAAATTCCCACACTGGAAGATATAATTCCTTTTTCCGATATTAATTACAAGAAAACTGCTGCAAATTGGACACCAGAATTTTTAAAATGCTAGTTTTGGTACATAGGTTCCCACACGGGGAGATATAATTCCTTTTTACAGGAGTAAAAACGTGAGGCCTACTGTTTCTGGTCTAATTAACACCAGATTGATTAAATTGGCCTTTTTTTCACCAAAATTACAACACTGGACAATGTAATGCCTTTTGCGGTATTAATTCCTTTTACAGGAGTAAAACGTGAGGCCTACTGTTTCTGGTCTAACTTACACCAGATTGATTAAATTGGCCTTTTTTTCACCAAAATTACAACACTGGACAATGTAATGCCTTTTTGCGGTATTAATTACAAGAAGACTGCTGCTAATTGGACACCAGAATTTTTAAAATGCTAGTTTGTGTACATAAATTCCCACACTGGAAGATTTAATTCCTTTTTCCGGTATTAATTACAAGAAAACTGCTGCAAATTGGACACCAGAATTTTTAATATGCTAGTTTTGGTACATAGATTCCCACACAGGGAGATATAATTCCTTTTTACAGGAGTAAAAACGTGAGGCCTACTGTTTCTGGTCTAACTAACACCAGATTGATTAAATTGGCCTTTTTTTCACCAAAATTACAACACTGGACGATATACTGCCTTTTTGCGGTATTAATTACAAGAGGACTGCTGGTATTTCAGAACACCGGAATTTTTAAAATGCTAGTTTTGCTAGATAAATTTCCCACACTGGGAGAAATATTGCCTAAGCCTTTTTACAGTATTAATTACAACAGGAGTGCTTCTTCTGGTCTAACACCAGAATAATTTTTTTATTACGGTGAAAGCTTTTTCTAATTTATATTTCTGGCACATAAAAAAAATATATATTTCTGGCTGACAGTATTGGACTTGGCTGTAGTGGCACTGGCTAGCCTAGCTGGAACAGCACATTCATGGGATTTGCTATCCAAGTGGGTTACTTTCAGTTTCACCACTGATATATTAAATATCTTTGCAGTTAGTATGGGTGACACAAGCACAGCCAAACCCCTGATGTAGTATATCTATGAAAAAATCGACTATTACATGAGATTAATGGACGTTGTGGCAGCTTTTGCTGTAGCACCACAAGTCCCAAAATGGCCGCCGCCTATCAGCCCAGTAACATGTGCCAGAAAACGGTCTGCCCAGCCAGAAAAAAAATAGACTTTGACTGAGCAGCTGAATCGCTGTTGTTCTGAATCACAGGTGTAGATTTTTCACTTCTTTGGAGCTTTGGTTTAGACTCTGTGGCAGCTTGTGCTGGCGCACCACAAGTCCCAAAATGGCCACCGCCGGTCAGCCCAGTTACATGTGCCAGTAAAAATCGCTCTGGCCAGTCTCAACAAAATAGTGACTTTCAGTGAACAGCTCAGCTGAGTTGTTCTGATGCACAGGTGTAGAAAGGTAGATCATTCAATCACTTCTTTATCCCTGCCTGTCTCGCCCTCACAGAAGCTGCATCCTCTCCCTACACTAGTCAGAGCAGTGTGACGTGCGGCGCTACGTGACTCCAGCTTAAATAGAGGCTGGGTCACATGCTGCACTGGCTAATCACAGCCATGCCATTAGTAGGCATGGCTGTGATGGGCTCTTAGGGCAAGAAGTAAAACGCTAGCTGATTGGCTGCTGTGCAGCCCTTCAGAAAGCGGGAAGTAATCGACGAACACCGGACCCGAACCCGAACTTTTTTGAAAATGTCCGGGTTCGGGTCCGTGTCACGGACACCCCAAAATTCGGTACGGACCCGAACGATTTTCGAACTGTTCGCTCAACACTAGACGCAGCTGCTGTGAGGGCAAGATTAGGCAGGGAAAAATCAGCAAAAACAACTAATGAAGTGATCGATCTACAGCTGTGAATCATTCAACTTCTACGAGTTAATTGCTCACAGATTGTTTTTCTATCACTTTTTTCTGGGGTGATCGGCGGCCATTTTATGTCTTGTGGTGAACCAGCACAAGCTGACATCAAGTCCATCAATCCATCAATACTAGTTTTTTGTTTTTTTTTGGTATATCCTACATCAGGGGCTTGGCTGTGCTTATTGTCACCCCTAGAAACTCAGAATAGAAATTTCTATATTTTTTTGAGGGGTTAAATTCAATTGCCAAAATAGAAATCCCCTAAATCTGGTGTCCCAACCGTAAATCAGTGGTTTCAGCTGTGGCTGGCCAAGTTTAATAGTGTCTGGCAAAGAATACAAAACTTTCTCGGGTGAAATTCAATTGCCAAAATAGCAACCCCCTAAATCTGGTGTCCCAGCAGTGGCTGGCCAAGTTCAATAGTGTCGGGCAAAGGATATATTTTGTTTTGGGGTGAAATTCAATTGCCAAAACAGGAATACCGTAAATCAGTGGTTTCAGCTGTGGCTGGCCAAGTTTAATAGTGTCCGTCAAAGGATAGATAATTTTGTGGGGTGAAATTCAATTGCCAAAATAGCAATCCCCTAAATCTGGTGTCCCAGCAGTGGCTGGCCAAGTTTAATAGTGTCCAGCAAAGGATATATTTTGCGCTGGGGTTAAATTCATTTACCAAAATAGCAATACAGTAAATCAGTGGTTTCATCTGTGGCTGGCCAAGTTTAATAGTGTCTGGCAAAGGATAGATAACTTTTTGGGGTTAAATTCAATTGCCAAAATAAAAATCCCCTAAATCTGGTGTCGCAGCAGTAGCTGGCTAAGTTCAATTGTGTCCGGCAAAGGATATATTTTGTTTTGGGGAGAAATTCAATTGCCAAAATAGCAATACCGTAAATCTGGTGTCCCAGCAGTGGCTGGCCAAGTTTAATAGTGTCCGGCAAAGGTCAGATTTTCTTCTGGGGTGAAATTCAATTAACAAAATAGAAACCCCCTAAATCTGGTTTCCCAGCAGTGGCTGGCCAAGTTTAATAGTGTCCGGCAAAGAAAATATTTTGTTCATGGTTGAAATTCAATTGCCAAAATAGAAACCCCCTAAATTTGGTGTCTCAGCAGTGGCTGGCCAAGTTTAATAGTTTCTGACAAAGGATATATTTTGTTCTGGGGTGAAATTCAATTGCCAAAATAGCAATACCGTAAATCAGTGGTTTCAGCTGTGGCTGGCCAAGTTTAAAAGTGTCCGGCAAAGGATATATTTTTGTCTGGGGTTAGATTCAATTGCCAAAATAGCAATACAGTAAATCAGTGGTTTCAGCTGTGGCTGGCCAAGTTTAATAGTGTCCGGCAGAGGATATATTTTGTTCTGGGGTGAAATTCAATTGCCAAAATAGCAATACCCCTAAATCAGTGGTGTCCAAGCAGTGGCTGGCCAAGTTTAATAGTGTCCGGCAAAGGATATATTTTGTTCTGGGGTGAAATTCAATTGCCAAAATAGCAATACCGTAAATCAGTGGTTTCAGCTGTGGCTGGCCAAGTTTAATAGTGTCTGGCAAAGGATAGATAACTTTTTAGGGTGAAATTCAATTGCCAAAATAGAAACCCCTAAATCTGGTGTCCCAGCAGTGGCTGGCCAAAGTTTAATAGTGTCCGACAAAGGATATATTTTGTTCTGGGGTGAAATTCAATTGCCAAAATAGCAATACCGTAAATCTAGTGGTTCCAGCTGTGGCTGGCCAAGTTTAATAGTGTCCGGCAAAGGATAGATAATTTTCTGGGGTGAAATTCAATTGCCAAAATAGACAATCCCACTAAATCTGGTGTTCCCAGCAGTGGCTGGCCAAGATTTAATAGTGTCCGGCAAAGGATATATTTTGTTCTGGGGTGAAATTCAATTGCCAAAATAGCAATACCCGTAAATCTGGTGTCTCAGCATGTGGCTGGCCAAGTTTAATAGTGTCCGGCAAAGGATATATTTTGTTCTGGGGTGAAATTCAATTGCCAAAATAGCAATACAGTAAATCAGTGGTGTCCCAGCAGTGGCTGGCCAAGTTTAATAGTGTCCGACAAAGGATATATTTTTTTCTGGGGTGAAATTCAATTGCCAAAATAGAAATCCCCTAAATCTGGTTTCCCAGCAGTGGCTGGCCAAGTTTAATAGTGTCCGGCAAAGGATATATTTTGTTCATGGGTTGAAATTCAATTGCCAAAATAGCAACCCCGTAAATCAGTGGTGTCTCAGCTGTGGCTGGCCAAGTTTAATAGTGTCCGGCAAAGGATATATTTTGTTCTGGGGTGAAATTCAATTGCCAAAATAGCAATACCGTAAATCAGTGGTTTCAGCTGTGGCTGGCCAAGTTTAATAGTGTCCGGCAAAGGATATATTTTTTCTGGGGTGAAATTCAATTGCCAAAATAGCAATACCGTAAATCAGTGGTTTCAGCTGTGGCTGGCCAAGTTTAATAGTGTCTGGCAAAGGATAGATAATTTTCTGGGGTGAAATTCAATTGCCAAAATAGCAACCCCTAAATCTGGTGTCCCAGCAGTGGCTGGCCAAGTTTAATAGTGTCCGGCAAAGGATATATTTTGTTCTGGGGTGAAATTCAATTGCCAAAATAGCAATACCGTAAATCAGTGGTTTCAGCTGTGGCTGGCCAAGTTTAATAGTGTCTGGCAAAGGATAGATAACTTTTCTGGGGTGAAATTCAATTGCCAAAATAGAAATCCCTAAATCTGGTGTCCCAGCAGTGGCTGGCCAAGTTTAATAGTGTCCGACAAAGGATATATTTTGTTCTGGGGTGAAATTCAATTGCCAAAATAGCATTACCGTAAATCTGGTGTCCCAGCACTGGCTGGCCAAGTTTAATAGTGTCCGGCAAAGGATAGATAATTTTCTGGGGTCAAATTCAATTGCCAAAATAACAATCCCCTAAATCTGGTGTCCCAGCAGTGGCTGGCCAAGTTTAATAGTGTACGGCAGAGGATATATTTTGTCCTGGGGTGAAATTCAATTGCCAAAATAGCAATACCGTAAATCAGTGGTTTCAGCTGTGGCTGGCCAAGTTTAATAGTGTCCGGCAAAGGATATATTTTGTTCTGCGGTTAGATTCAATTGCCAAAATAGCAATACAGTAAATCAGTGGTTTCAGCTGTGGCTGGCCAAGTTTAATAGTGTCCGGCAAAGAATATATTTTTTTCTGGGGTGAAATTCAATTACCAAAATAGAAACCCCCTAAATCTGGTTTCCCAGCAGTGGCTGGCCAAGTTTAATAGTGTCCGGCAAAGAAAATATTTTGTTCATGGTTGAAATTCAATTGCCAAAATAGAAACCCCCTAAATTTGGTGTCCCAGCAGTAGCTGGCCAAGTTTATTAGTGTCCGGCAAAGGATATATTTTGTTCTTGGGTTAAATTCTTTTGCCAAAATAGCAATACCGTAAATCAGTGGTTTCAGCTGTGGCTGGCCAAGTTTAATAGTTTCTGGCAAAGGATAGATAACTTTTTGGGGTGAAATTCAATTGCCAAAATAGAAACCCCCTTAATCTGGTGTCCCAGCAGTGGCTGGCCAAGTTTAATAGTGTCCGGCAAAGGATATATTTTGTTCTGGGGTGAAATTCAATTGCCAAAATAGCATTACCGTAAATCTGGTGTCCCAGCAGTGGCTGGCCAAGTTTAATAGTGTCCGGCAAAGGATAGATAATTTTCTGAGGTCAAATTCAATTGCAAAAATAAAAATCCCCCAAAATCTGGTGTCCCAGCGGAGGCTGGCCAAGTTTAATAGTGTACGGCAGAGGATATATTTTGTCCTGGGGTGAAATTCAATTGCCAAAATAGCAATACCGTAAATCAGTGGTTTCAGCTGTGGCTGGCCAAGTTTAATAGTGTCCGTCAAAGGATAGATATTTTTCTGGGGTGAAATGCAATTGCCAAAATAGCAATCCCGTAAATCTGGTGTCTCAGCAGTGGCTGGCCAAGTTTAATAGTGTCCGGCAAAGGATAGATTTTTTCTGGGGTGAAATTCAATTGCCAAAATAGAAATCCCCTAAATCTGGTGTCCCAGCAGTGGCTGGCCAAGTTTAATAGTGTCCGGCAAAGGATATATTTTGTTCTGGGGTGAAATTCAATTGCCAAAATAGCAATCCCCTAAATCTGGTGTCCCAGCAGTAGCTGGCCAAGTTTAATAGTGTCCGGCAAAGGATATATTTTGTTCTTGGGTTAAATTCAATTGCCAAAATAGCAATACCGTAAATCAGTGGTTTCAGCTGTGGCTGGCCAAGTTTAATAGTTTCTGGCAAAGGATAGATAACTTTTTGGGGTGAAATTCAATTGCCAAAATAGAAACCCCTAAATCTGGTGTCCCAGCAGTGGCTGGCCAAGTTTAATAGTGTCCGACAAAGGATATATTTTGTTCTGGGGTGAAATTCAATTGCCAAAATAGCAATACCGTAAATCAGTGGTTTCAGCTGTGGCTGGCCAAGTTTAATAGTGTCCGGCAAAGGATAGATAATTTTCTGAGGTGAAATTCAATTGCCAAAATAGCAATCCCCTAAATCTGGTGTCCCAGCAGTGGCTGGCCAAGTTTAATAGTGTCCGGCAAAGGATATATTTTGTTCTGGGGTGAAATTCAATTGCCAAAATAGCAATACCGTAAATCTGGTGGTTCCAGCTACTGGCTGGCCAAGTTTAATAGTGTCCGGCAAAGGATAGATATTTGTTCTGGGGTGAAATTCAATTGCCAAAATAGAAATCCCCTAAATCTGGTGTCCCAGCAGTGGCTGGCCAAGTTTAATAGTGTCCGACAAAGGATATATTTGTTCTGGGGTGAAATTCAATTGCCAAAATAGCAATACCGTAAATCAGTGGTTCCAGCTGTGGCTGGCCAAGTTTAATAGTGTCCGGCAAAGGATATATTTTGTTCTGGGGTTAAATTCAATTGCCAAAATAGCAATACCGTAAATCAGTGGTTTCAGCTGTGGCTGGCCAAGTTTAATAGTGTCCGGCAAAGGATAGATATTTTTCTGGGGTGAAATTCAATTGCCAAAATAGCAATACCGTAAATCTGGTGTCCCAGCTGTGGCTGGCCAAGTTTAATAGTGTCCGGCAAAGGATATATTTTGTTCTGGGGTGAAATTCAATTGCCAAAATAGCAATACCGTAAATCTGGTGTCCCAGCAGTGGCTGGCCAAGTTTAATAGTGTCCGGCAAAGGATAGATAATTTTCTGGGGTGAAATTCAATTGCCAAAATAGCAATCACCAGTAAATCAGTGGTTTCCAGCTGTGGCTGGCCAAGTTTAATAGTGTCCGGCAAAGGATATATTTTGTTCTGGGGTGAAATTCAATTGCCAAAATAGCAATACCCTAAATCTAGTGGTCTCAGCAGTGGCTGGCCAAGTTTAATAGTGTCCGGCAAAGGATAGATAATTTTCTGGGGTGAAATTCAATTGCCAAAATAGCAATACCCTAAATCTGGTGTCCCAGCAGTGGCTGGCCAAGTTTAATAGTGTCCAGCAAAGGATATATTTTGTTCTGGGGTGAAATTCAATTGCCAAAATAGAAACCCCCTAAATCTGGTGTCCCAGCAGTAGCTGGCCAAGTTTAATAGTGTCCGGCAAAGGATATATTTTGTTCTTGGGTTAAATTCAATTGCCAAAATAGCAATACCGTAAATCAGTGGTTTCAGCTGTGGCTGGCCAAGTTTAATAGTTTCTGGCAAAGGATAGATAACTTTTTGGGGTGAAATTCAATTGCCAAAATAGAAACCCCCTAAATCTGGTGTCCCAGCAGTGGCTGGCCAAGTTTAATAGTGTCCGGCAAAGGATATATTTTGTTCTTGGGTGAAATTCAATTGCCAAAACAGCAATACCGTAAATCAGTGGTTTCAGCTGTGCCTGGCCAAGTTTAATAGTGTCTGGCAAAGGATAGATAACTTTTTGGGGTGAAATTCAATTGACAAAATAGAAACCCCCTAAGTTTGGTGTCTCAGCAGTGGCTGGCCAAGTTTAATAGTTTCTGACAAAGGATATATTTTGTTCTGGGGTGAAATTCAATTGCCAAAATAGCATTGCCGTAAATCTGGTGTCCCAGCACTGGCTGGCCAAGTTTAATAGTGTCTGGCAAAGGATAGATAATTTTCTGGGGTCAAATTCAATTGCCAAAATAAAAATCCCCCAAAATCTGGTGTCCCAGCAGTGGCTGGCCAAGTTTAATAGTGTACGACAGAGGATATATTTTGTCCTGGGGTGAAATTCAATTGCCAAAATAGCAATACCGTAAATCAGTGGTTTCAGCTGTGGCTGGCCAAGTTTAAAAGTGTCCGGCAAAGGATATATTTTTCTCTGGGGTTAGATTCAATTGCCAAAATAGCAATACAGTAAATCAGTGGTTTCAGCTGTGGCTGGCCAAGTTTAAATGTTTCTGGCAAAGGATAGATAACTTTTTAGGGTGAAATTCAAATGCCAAAATA
The DNA here is from genome assembly GCA_033119425.1 of Bufotes viridis. Taxonomy (NCBI): domain Eukaryota; kingdom Metazoa; phylum Chordata; class Amphibia; order Anura; family Bufonidae; genus Bufotes; species Bufotes viridis. Next base: position 128,544,119 of record CM065596.1, read on the forward strand.
GAAACCCCCTAAATCTGGTGTCCCAGCAGTGGCTGGCCAAGTTCAATAGTGTCCGACAAAGGATATATTTTGTTCTTGGGTGAAATTCAATTGCCAAAATAGCAATACCGTAAATCAGTGGTTTCATCTGTGGCTGGCCAAGTTTAATAGTGTCTGACAAAGGATAGATAACTTTTTAGGGTGAAATTCAAATGCCAAAATAGAAACCCCCTAAATCTGGTGTCCCAGCAGTGGCTGGCCAAGTTCAATAGTGTCCGACAAAGGATATATTTTGTTCTGGGGTGAAATTAAATTGCCAAATTAGCATTACCGTAAATCTGGTGTCCCAGCACTGGCTGGCCAAGTTTAATAGTGTCCGGCAAAGGATAGATAATTTTCTGAGGTCAAATTCAATTGCAAAAATAAAAATCCCCCAAAATCTGGTGTCCCAGCGGAGGCTGGCCAAGTTTAATAGTGTACGGCAGAGGATATATTTTGTCCTGGGGTGAAATTCAATTGCCAAAATAGCAATACCGTAAATCAGTGGTTTCAGCTGTGGCTGGCCAAGTTTAATAGTGTCCGGCAAAGGATATATTTTGTTCTGCGGTTAGATTCAATTGCCAAAATAGCAATACAGTAAATCAGTGGTTTCAGCTGTGGCTGGCCAAGTTTAATAGTGTCCGGCAAAGAATATATTTTTTTCTGGGGTGAAATTCAGTTGCAAAAATAGAAATACCGTAAATCTAGTGTTCCAGCTGTGGCTGCCCAAGTTTAATAGTATCCGGCAAAGGAAAGATAAATTTCTGGGGTGAAATTCAATTGCCAAAATAGCAATACCGTAAATCAGTGGTTTCAGCTGTGGCTGACCAAGTTTACTGTCCGGCAAAGGATAGATTTTTTTCTGGGGTGAAATTTAATTGCCAAAATAGCAATCCCGTAAATCTGGAGTCCCAGCAATGGCTGGCCAAGTTCAATAGTGTCCGGCAAAGGATATATTTTGTTTTGGGGTGAAATTCAATTGCCAAAATAGGAACACCGTAAATCAGTGGTTTCAGCTGTGGCTGGCCAAGTTTAATAGTGTCCGGCAAAGGATAAATCATTTTCTAGGGTGAAATTCAATTGCCAAAACGGCAATACCGCAAATCAGTGGTTTCAGCTGTGGCTGGCCAAGTTTAATAGTGTCCTTCAAAGGATAGATAATTTTGTGGGGTGAAATTCAATTGCCAAAATAGCAATACCGCAAATCAGTGGTTTCAGCAGTGGCTGGCCAAGTTTAATAGTGTCCTTCAAAGGATAGATCATTTTGTGGGGTGAAATGCAATTGCCAAAATAGCAATCCCCTAAATCTGGTGTCTCAGCAGTGGCTGGCCAAGTTTAATAGTGTCCGGCAAAGGATAGATTTTTTTCTGGGGTGAAATTCAATTACCAAAATAGAAACCCCCTAAATCTGGTGTCCCAGCAGTGGCTGGCCAAGTTTAATAGTGTCCGGCAAAGGATATATTTTGTTCTTGGGTGAAATTCAATTGCCAAAATAGAAACCCCCTAAATCTGGTGTCCCAGCAGTAGCTGGCCAAGTTTAATAGTGTCCGGCAAAGGATATATTTTGTTCTTGGGTGAAATTCAATTGCCAAAACAGCAATACCGTAAATCAGTGGTTTCAGCTGTGCCTGGCCAAGTTTAATAGTGTCTGGCAAAGGATAGATAACTTTTTGGGGTGAAATTCAATTGACAAAATAGAAACCCCCTAAGTTTGGTGTCTCAGCAGTGGCTGGCCAAGTTTAATAGTTTCTGACAAAGGATATATTTTGTTCTGGGGTGAAATTCAATTGCCAAAATAGCATTGCCGTAAATCTGGTGTCCCAGCACTGGCTGGCCAAGTTTAATAGTGTCTGGCAAAGGATAGATAATTTTCTGGGGTCAAATTCAATTGCCAAAATAAAAATCCCCCAAAATCTGGTGTCCCAGCAGTGGCTGGCCAAGTTTAATAGTGTACGACAGAGGATATATTTTGTCCTGGGGTGAAATTCAATTGCCAAAATAGCAATACCGTAAATCAGTGGTTTCAGCTGTGGCTGGCCAAGTTTAATAGTGTCTGGCAAAGGATATATTTTTGTCTGGGGTTAGATTCAATTGCCAAAATAGCAATACAGTAAATCAGTGGTTTCAGCTGTGGCTGGCCAAGTTTAATAGTTTCTGGCAAAGGATAGATAACTTTTTGGGGTTAAATTCAATTGACAAAATAGAAACCCCCTAAATCTGGTGTCCAAGCAGTGGCTACCAAAGTTTAATAGTGTCCGGCAAATTATATATTTTGTTCTTGGGTGAAATTCAATTGCCAAAATAGCAATACCGTAAATCAGTGGTTTCATCTGTGGCTGGCCAAGTTTAATAGTGTCTGACAAAGGATAGATAACTTTTTAGGGTGAAATTCAATTGCCAAAATAGAAACCCCCTTAATCTGGTGTCCCAGCAGTGGCTGGCCAAGTTCAATAGTGTCCGACAAAGGATATATTTTGTTCTGGGGTGAAATTAAATTGCCAAATTAGCATTACCGTAAATCTGGTGTCCCAGCACTGGCTGACCAAGTTTAATAGTGTCCGGCAAAGGATAGATAATTTTCTGGGGTCAAATTCAATTGCCAAAATAAAAATCCCCCAAAATCTGGTGTCCCAGCAGTGGCTGGCCAAATTTAATAGTGTCCGGCAAAGGATATATTTTGTTCTGGGGTGAAATTCAATTGCCAAAATAGCAATACGGTAAATCAGTGGTTTCAGCTGTGGCTGGCCAAGTTTAATAATGTCCGGCAAAGGATTTATTTTGTTCTGGGGTGAAATTTAATTGCCAAAATAGCAATCCCCTAAATCTGGAGTCTCAGCAGTGGCTGGCCAAGTTTAATAGTGTCTGGCAAAGAATACAAAACTTTCTCGGGTGAAATTCAATTGCCAAAATAGCAACCCCCTAAACCTGGTGTCCCAGCAGAGGCTGGCCAAGTTCAATAGTGTCCGGCAAAGGATATATTTTGTTTTGGGGTGAAATTCAATTGCCAAAATAGGAATACCGTAAATCAGTGGTTTCAGCTGTGGCTGGCCAAGTTTAATACTGTCCGGCAAAGGATAAATCATTTTCTGGGGTGAAGTTAAATTGCCAAAATAGCAATACCCCAAATCAGTGGTTTCAGCTGTGGCTGGCCAAGTTTAATAGTGTCCGTCAAAGGATAGATAATTTTCTGCGGTGAAATTGAATCGCTAAAATAGCAATCCCCTAAATCTGGTGTCCCAGCTGTGGCTGGCCAAGTTCAATAGCGTCCGGCAAAGGATATATTTTGTTCTAGAGTGAAATTCAATTGCTAAAATAGCAATACCATAAATCAGTAGTTTCAGCAGTGGCTGGCCACGTTTAATAGTGTCCGGCAAAATATAGATTTTAAGTTGTTGGGTGAAATATTACCATTTTTGCCAGGTATAAACCCCTGCACTGCTTAACTGACAGGGAACTTACAATTGGCAGTTGCATTCTTGCATGAAATAAAGCCTTTTTGGGCTGTGAAGCCAAAGGTAATCGCTAATAACTGTTTTTTTATTTTTATTTTTTAAAATAAATTAGTGTAGACCCCAAAACATTGGGAAAATATAAAAAATAAAACAAAGTGTAAGTGCACGGTAGTATAACAGTGGTTGGGTGAGGCCGGAATACATGTCTATTCTGCATAAGGTACAAACAAGTCCTGTGGGATCCATGCCTTTTCCTTTTTAACCTCTTGCCGCCACGCTAACGCCGATGGGCGTCAGCGCGGCGGCTCTCTCAGGTCTCAGTCACGCCTATCGGCGTCCTCTCGTGAGACCTGAGATTTCACATGAACGCGCGCGCGTCGTGCGCGCGCGTTCATGTGATCGGAGCCGGGACAACTGAAACTACAGCCTGCCAGCGCTGATCATGCGCTGGCAGGCTGTAGATGCGAAAAAACGCATTTAAATCGCATATCAGGCGCTGTTTTTAAACAGCGTCTGATATGCCTGCTATCTGCTCGTCTGGTGGTCCCTTTGTTTGGGACCACCAGAGAAAAATAGGAAAAGTGCACCAATCACTACACACACACCCCCACCCCCATCACTGATTAACCCCTGATCACCCATGTCACCCCCTGATCACCCCTGTCACCCCCCTGTCACTAATCACCCCCTACAGGCTCATTCAGACGTCCGTATGTGTTTTGCGGATCCATGGATCTGCGGATCCATGGATCTGCGGATCCGCAAAATACGGACACCGGCAATGCGCTTTCCGCATTTTGCAGATCCGCACAGAACTATATAGAAAATGCTTTTTCTTGTCCGCAATTGCGGACAAGAATAGGACATGTTCTATATTTTTGCGGAACGGAAGTGCAGACCCGGAAGCGCGGATCCGTAATTCCGGATCCGAGCAGGACAAAGTCTGTCCCCATAGAAATGAATGGGTCCGCAATTCCGTTCCGCAAACAGAATTTCGGACGTGTGAATGGGGCATAAGGGTCCCGTTATCACCGCCAGTTAGTTAGCTACTTGTTAGTTGGCTAGCGCCCACCGCACCGCACCTTTAGAAAGAAGACACCCCAAGGTATTCCGTGAGGGGTATGGCGAGTTCATGTAAAATTTTATTTTTTGTCACAAGTTAGTGGAATATGAGACTTTGTAAAAAAAAAATATATATATATATATATATATATATCAATTTCCGCTAACTTGTGTCAAAAAATTTTTTATGTGAACTCGCCATGCCCCTCACGGATTACCTTGGGGTGTCTTCTTTCCACAATGGGGTCACATGTGGGGTATTTATACTGCCCTGGCATTTTAGGGGTCCTAAAGCGTGAGAATCCAAATACGTAAAAATGCCCTGTGAAATCCTAAAGGTACTCATTGGTTTTAGGGCCCCTTTGCGCATTTTGGCTGCAAAAAAGTGTCACACATGTGGTATCGCCGAACTCAGGAGAAGTAGAGCAATGTGTTTTGGGGTGTATTTTTACATATACCCATGCTGCGTGTGAGAAATATCTCTGTAAATGACAAAATTTTTTTATTCAAAGTTGGCAATTTACAGAGATATTTCTCTCACCCAGTATGGGTATATGTAAAATACACCCAAACACTTGCCCTACTTCTCCTGAGTACGGCGATACCACATGAGTGACACTTTTGCAGCCAAGATGCAAAGGCCAAATTCCAATGAGTACCTTTAGGAGGGCATTTTACGCATTTTTCTTCTCACGCTTTAGGGCCCCTAAATGCCAGGGCAGTATTAATACCCCACATGTGACCCAATTCTGGAAGAAGACACCCCAAGGTATTCGCTGAGGGGCATAGTGAGTCCATGAAAAATTAAACTTTTTGTCAAAAGTTAGCGGAAAGGAGACTTTGTGAGAAAAACAATAAAAATCAATTTCCACTAACTTGTGCCCAAAAATTTTTCTATGAACTCGCCATGCCCCTCATGGAATACCTTGGGGTGTCTTCTTTCCAAAATGGAGTCACATGTGGGGTATTTATACTGCCCTGGCATTTTAGGGGCCCTAAAGCATGAGAAGAAAAATGCGTAAAAATGCCCTCCTAAAAGGTACTCATGGAATTTGGGCCCTTTGCGCATCTTGGCTGCAAAAAGTGTCGCTCATGTGGTATCGCCGTACTCAGGAGAAGTAGGGCAATGTGTTTTAGGGTGTATTTTTACATATACCCATGTTGGGTGAGAGAAATATCTCTGTAAACTGACAACTTTGTATAAAAAATTTAAAAAGTTGTCGTTTACAGCGATATTTCTCACACACAGTATGGGTATATGTAAAAATGCACCCTAAAACACATTGCCCTACTTCTCCTGAGTACGGCGATACCACATGAGTGACACTTTTTTGCAGCCAAGATGCGCAAAGGGGCCCTAAAACCAATGAGTACCTTTAGGATTTTACAGGGCATTTTTACGCATTTGGATTCTCACGCTTTAGGTTCCCTAAAATGCCAGGTGAGTATAAATACCCCACATGTGACCCCATTTTGGAAAGAAGACACCCCAAGGTATTCCGTGAGGGGCATGGCGAGTTCACAGAATTTTTATTTTTTGGCACAAGTTAGCGGAAATTGATATATTTTTATTTGTTTTATTTTGTTTTTTGCAAAGTCTCATATTCCACTAACTTGTGACAAAAAATAAAATTTTACATGAACTCACCATACCCCTCACGGAATACCTTGGGGTGTCTTCTTTCTAAAATGGGGTCACATGTGGGGTATTTATACTGTCCTGGCATTTTAGGGGCCCCTAAAGCGTGAGAAGAAGTCTGGAATCCAAATGCGTAAAAATGCCCTGTGAAATCCTAAAGGTACTCATTGGTTTTAGGGCCCCTTTGCGCACCCAGGCTGCAAAAAAGTGTCACACATGTGGTATCGCCGTACTCAGGAGAAGAGGGGCAATGTGTTTTGGGGTGTATTTTTATATATACCCCTGCTGGGTGTGAGAAATATCTCTGTAAACGACAACTTTTAAAAATTTTTATACAAAGTTGACAATTTACAGAGATATTTCTCTCACCCAACATGGGTATATGTAAAAATACACCCCAAAACACATTGCCCTACTTCTCCTGAGTACGGCGATACCACATGAGTGCCACTTTTGCAGCCTGGGTCCGCAAAGGGCCCTAAAACCAATGAGTACCTTTAGCTTTACATGGCTGCTCACAATTTAGCCCCGCCCAAAATGCCAGAACAGTACAAACACCCCACAAATGACCCCATTTCGGAAAGTAGACACCCCAAGGTATTCACTGAGGGGCATAATGAGCCCGTATGAGATCTTTTTTTTTTTGCCAGAAGTTAGCAGAAATGGAAACTTTATTATTATTTTTTTCCTCAGAAAGTGTCATTTTCCGCTAACTTGTGAAAAAAATGAAATGATACATGAACTCACCATGCCCCCTGCGAATACTTTGGGGTGTCTTCTTTCTAAAATGGTGTCATTTGGGGGTATTTATACTTTCCTGGCATTCTAGCACCTGAAGAAACATGACAGGCGCTCAGAAAGTCAGAGCTGCTTCAAAATGCCGAAATTCACTTTTTGCACCATAGTTTGTAAACGCTATAACTTTTACCCAAACCAATAAATATACACTTATTGGACTTTTTTTATCAAAGACATGTAGAACAATACATTTAGAGAAAAATTTATATAGAAATGTAGTTTTTTTAAAAAAAATTTACAACAGAAAGTGAAAAATGTCATTTTTTTGCAAAAATGTCGTTAAATTTTTATTAATAGCAAAAAAAGTAAAAATGTCAGCAACAATGAAATACCACCAAATGAAAGCTCTATTAGTGAAGAAAAGGAGGTAAAATTCATTTGGGTGGTAAGTTGCATGACGGAGCAATAAACGGTGAAAGTAGTGTAGTGCGGATTTGTAAAAAAGGGCCTGGTCACTAGGGGGGTATAAACCTGTGGTCTTCAAGTGGTTAATAAACAAAAGCTTCCCACATTGTCTGTGATAATGCCATGAGCCATGCTAAACACACGTTCAGACAATACAGTGGCTGCTGGGTAGGCCAGCACCTCCAAGGCGTAAAGGGCAACCTCAGGACATGTGCCCAATTTGATGACCCAGAAGTTGATTGGGGCAGACCCAGTGGCGTAGCTAGAAATGATTGGGCACCACAGCAAATTTTTGAATGGGGCCCCCCTCCCCCAGTAATTTTTGCGCAAACCCCTTCCTTTCATGCCGCTATGCCTGTGGCTACTAAAGATCACTCTCTCAGACCAGGTCCAGCAGCTGTTCCATTTGTTTTCTACACAGTCTATACTACCACTGTATATAATTTCATTGTATAATACTGTTAGTCCTCCTCTTCCTCCTGGATGGGCCCTTTCTAGGTCATGGCCCCAAAGCAGTTGCTTCCCCTGTAGCTATTCCCCTAGGCAGACCTATCAGTCAGTACGTGTACTGTTCCACCTTGTTTCTGAAATGCTGCCTACTGCTATGATGTTCCAGATCTGCTGGTGGTGCAGGTTGTTGTGGTGTGATGACAAAGCTTTCCCACATTTTGCCCATGCTAACCCTGCCTTCTGAGGTGTTGCTGGTGACCCAGCTGCATTGGCAAATTCTTCCTCCTCCTTCTCTGTCTTCACCTTGTGCTTCCACTGAGTCCCCAGTGTCAGGTGTGAATGCCATCAGCAGCGTGTCTACTAGTGGGCTCATATTCCTATTACAATCCAGTGAGGGAATTAAGGACGGCACATTGTCCTTGTAACGGGGATGCAGCAGGGTGGCCACCCAGTAATCAGCAAAAGTTAGAATGTGGCAGTAACTTGGCGGTCGTTGCGCAGGCACTGCAGCATGTAGTCGCTCAAGTCTGTCAGGCTGCCCAGAGGCAAGGACAAGCTATCCTCTTTGAGGGAGGTATATCGTCTGTGTCCTCTGTATCCCCCAGCATTCCTCCTACTCCTCTTCCTCATCCGCCAGAATTGTGCCCTGGCTGGACAATTGTGTTCCAGGCCAGGGCCTATATTGGTGCAGATACCCACCCCCCGAGCCACTTGTATTTGTAACATAGTAACATAGTATATAAGACCGAAAAAAGACATTTGTCCATCCAGTTCGGCCTGTTTCCTACAAGTTAATCCAGAGGAAGGTGAAAAACCCCTGTGAGGCAGAAGCCAATTTTCCCCACTTAAGGGGAAAAAAATTCCTTCCCGACTCCAATCAGGCAATCAGAATAACTCCCTGGATTAACGACCCCTCTCTAGTAGCTGTAGCTTGTAATATTATTACACTCCAGAAATACATCCAGTCCCCTCTTGAATTCCTTTATTGTACTCACCATCACCACCTCCTCAGGCAGAGAGTTCCATAGTCTCACTGCTCTTACAGTGAAGAATCCTCTTCTATGTTTGTGTACAAACCTTCTTTCCTCCAGACGCAGAGGATGTCCCCTCGTCATAGTCACAGTCCTGGGGATAAATAGATAATGGGAGAGATCTCTGTATTGACCCCTGATATATTTATACATAGTTATTAGATCTCCCCTTAGTCGTCTTTTTTCTAAAGTGAATAACCCTAATTTTGATGGGTACTGTAGTTGCCCCATTCCAGTTATTACTTTAGTTGCCCTCCTCTGAACCCTCTCCAGCTCTGCTATGTCTGCCTTGTTCATAGGAGCCCAGAACTGTACACAGTACTCCATGTGTGGTCTTACTAGTGATTTGTAAAGTGGTAGGACTATGTTCTCATCACGGGCATCTATGCCCCTTTTGATGCAACCCATTATCTTATTGGCCTTGGCAGTAGCTGCCTGACACTGGTTTTTGCAGCTTAATTTGCTGTTTAATAAAATTCCTAGATCCTTTTCCATGTCAGTGTTACCGAGTGTTTTACCATTTAATATGTACGGGTGACTTGCATTATTCCTTTCCATGTGCATAACTTTACATTTGTCAGTGTTAAACCTCATCTGCCATTTCTCTGCCCAAGCCTCCAATATATCCAGATCCCTCTGTAGCAGAAAACTATCCTCTTCAGTGTTAATTACTTTACACAGTTTAGTGTCATCTGCAAAAATAGATATTTTACTGTGCAAGTCTTCTACAAGATCATTAATAAATATATTGAAGAGAATAGGGCCCAATACTGACCCCTGAGGTACCCCACTAGTAACAGTGACCCAATCTTAATATCTACAGTTAATAACCATCCTCTGTTTTCTGTCACTCAGCCAGTTACTTACCCACATACAGACATTTTCTCCCAGTCCGAGGATCCTCATTTTATATACTAACCTTTTATGTAGTACAGTATCAAATGCTTTGGAGAAGTCCAGATATACGACATCCATTGATTTGCCGCTGTCAAATCTAGAACTTAGCTCCTCATAGAAGCTGATTAAATTCGTTTGGCATGACCGATCCCTCATGAAGCCATGCTGATATGGCGTTATTTGCTTATTTTTATTGAGATACTCCAAAATAGCATCTCTTAGAAACCCTTCAAACAGTTTACCAACAATAGATGTGAAACTTACCGACCTATAATTTCCAGGCTCTGTTTTTGGGCCCTTTTTGAATATTGGCACCACATTTGCTATGCGCCAATCCTGTGGAACTTTCCCTGTCAGTATAGAGTTAGTAAATATCAGAAATAAAGGTCTGGCTATGACATCATTTAATTCCCTTAGGATACGGGGGTGTATGCCATCTGATCCTGGTGATTTGTCTATTTTAATCTTTTAAGGTCGCTGTTGTACTTCTTCCTGGGTCAGACAGACAGGGCACTTTTAATGGGGAATTTACTTTTACATTCTGCATTTCATCTGACAGTTTATTTTCCTCACTCAATACAGTGGAGAAAAAAATATTTAATAGTTTTGCTTTATCCTCATCGCTCTCTGCAACACCCTCCTCATTGCTATGTAGAGGGTCGACTTCAGATTTATATTTTTTACTATTTATATAATTAAAGAACATTTTAGGGTTAGTTTTACTCTCTTGTTCTATCAGGTCTATTGGTTAATACTAAGTCCAGTATGGCCTTCCCTCTAGTGGGGTCCTGAACCAGTTGGTAAAGTTAATTGTCTTTGGCTATTGCCAAGAACCCGTTTCCTTTTTGGGATGTACAGCTTTCAGTTTCCCAGTCTATATCTGGGTAGTTGAAGTCCCCCATAATAACGACTTCATTATGATTTGCCGCCTCATCTATCTCGTTTAGTAATAGATTATTCTGGGGATATATTAGGTGGTTTATAATACACTCCTGTTAGTAATTTATTATTGTTTTTTGCTCCATGTATTTCTACCCACAGTGACTTCACATGTTCATGTCCCTCAGAGATGTATTCTCGAATTACAGGATTTAGACATGACTTCACATAGAGGCAGACCCCTCCACCTCTCCCGTTTTGACGATCCTTTCTAAACAGATTGTAACCTTTTATATTATTTGCCCAGTCATAGCTATCATCCAGCCATGTCTCAGTTATTCCCACTATGTCATAGTCCTTCTCAGACATCAATAATTCCAGTTCACCAGTCTTGTTAGTCAGGCTTCTGGCATTAGTATACATACATTGTAGAGGTTTATGTGTATTTTTTACCCTACATCTTTCATTCTGAGCTGTTCTGTCATTCTGAGCTGTTCTAGTCCCGCCTTCCATTCCTCCCCCAATCACACTACCTCGCCCCTGGTCTCTATCTGCACTCTATCTTCCCCTCCTATAATGTAATTACCCTCCCCCCCAGTCCCTAGTTTAAACACTCCTCCAACCTTCTAGCCATCTTTCTCCCCAACACAGCTGCCCCTTCCCCATTGAGGTGCAGCCCGTCCCTACGATAGAGCCTGTAGCTGACAGAGAACTCGGTCCAGTTCTCCAGGAACCCGAACCCCTCCTTCCTACGCCAATTCTTGTGTCAATTGTTAACCTCCCTAATCTCCCGCTGCCTTTCTTGCGTGGCACGTGGTACAGGCAGTATTTCAGAAAATACTACTTTTGAGGTCCTTGCCCTAAGCTTTTGACCTAAATGCCTAAAATCATTTTTAAGGACTTTCCACCTTCCTCTAACTTTGTCATTGGTTCCGATATGGATCATGACCGCTGGGTCTTCTCCAGCCCCTCCCAAGAATCTGTCAACCCGATCCGCGATGTGTCGAACTCTAGTGCCGGGAAGACAGAACACTGTTTGGCGATCAAGATCTTTGTGACAGATCGCCCTATCTGTTCCCCTAATAATGGAGTCTCCCACTACCAGCGCCTGTCTGGCCTGCCCTGCTTTCCTGGTCCCCTGCTTACTGCAGCTGACATTCCCCTGACTGGCAGAGGAAGTGTCGGGCTGCAGCGGTGCCGTCCCTGAACTGTCATCCTCTTCATCTGCCAACCGCGCAAACTTGTTGGGGTGTGTCAGATCAGGGCTAGCCTCCCTGGCACTCTTCCCTCTACCCCGCTTTCTCACTGTTACCCAGCTAACTATCTCACTCTCCTCAGCCTCCTTGCTACCACCCTCCCCCACATCTACCCCATAGAGTGCTTGCTCAGTGAGCAGCAAACTCTTTTCCAAATTGTCAGTGGCTTTCAGTGTTGCAAGTCGCCTGTTTAGAGACGTGATGTGCAATTCCAAACGGGTAATTTGCTCACATTTTGATCAAACATATACACCCTCGAACGGCGGTTCCAGGACTGCATACATCAGACAAGATGTGCACTGGACGGCGCTGTCAATAATGGAAATCATACTAATTGGGGATTACGCAGGAAAAGAGAGGGAAAAAAATACAATATAGAGCAGTGATAACAAGATTCTTACTTACTGTGGTCCCCTTACAGCAGTAGGAAGACTATCTAGAATCAAACCAACTGTATACAAGGATGATCTAATGAATCTATATTTCTTGCTCCTTTTCTTAAACTCCGGTTTCTTTAACTACACTTATAAAAGCAGCCACTTAATAATGCAAGCCTCAGGTAGAGCAAGCTCTGGAGGAGTTGAGTGGTCTAATTTATAGCACATGATAGGCCAAGCCACTCCCCCTCACTTTCTAGGCTTGCAGCTTCACGCCACACTCAGACACTTGCAATCCCTTGCAATCCCAACAAAAAGACACTCAGCAGTAGAACTCCGGTTTCTTTAACTTATGAAAGCAGCCACTTAATAATGCAAGCCTCAGTTAGAGCCTTAAGTTAAGGATAAGGTGTGCATATAGTTTTGTTTCTTTATATGGTTAGTTTAGCTGCCTTATAGTTATTTTAATATGTTTTTAGGTAAATTTGTAAATAGTTTGTTAATGGTTTGAGTGAACGGGGGGGGGGGGGATGTTGAGTGTGTAGGTTGTGAGGCTGTTTGGGTTTATTTTCTATCCGCTTTCTACACTGTCTTTACTGCCACTGTATCTAATTTCATTGTATAATACTGTCGAGGGGGCCCTGACAAAGTCTTTTAGTCCTCCTCCTCCTCCTCCTCCTAGATGGGCCCCTTCTAAGTCAGGGACCCAAAACAGTAGCTTCTCATGCTTCCCTGTAGCTACGCCCCTGGGCAAACCCATCAGTCAGTACGTGTACTCTTCCACCATGTTGCTGAAATGCTGCCTCCTGCTAAGGCGTTCCAGATCTGCTGGTGGTGTAGGTTGTTGTGGCGTGATGACAAAGCTTTCACACATTTCGCCAATGCTAACCCAGCCTTCTGAGGTGCTGATGGTGACCCAGTTGCCCGTGAGCTGGCTTGGGTGCCACCCTGCTGAGAACACGGTTCCTCCTACTCCTCCTCATCCTACTTATCCTCCTCATCCTTGAGAACTGTGCCCTGGCTGGACAATTGTGTTCCAGGCCAGGGACTATGTTGGTGCAGGAACCCACCCTCCGAGCCACTTGGATGTCACTGGCCTTAAGTTAAGGATAAGGTGTGCATATAGTTTTGTTTGTTCATATAGTAAGTTTAGCTGCATTATAGTTATTTTAATATGTTTTTAAGAAAATTTTTGTTAATGGTTTGAGTGAAAGGGGGGTGGGGGTGTTGTGTGTGTTTGATTAACTCAATTGATTTTCACTGTCTGGTGTTTAGGAATTTCTGCACCTCAAATTCAGCACATGTGGCAGGCAGGGGATGTGTGTCAAACCGGCTAGGCCCAGACCTGCTAGTATATTTTGCCAATTAGCGCACAACACCAGGCCGGGCTGGAGGCTCAGCGGCACCAATCAATGGTCGGTCTGTTGTTCCATGCCTGTCCACAGCTCCTGCTCGGTGCGGGGTTTGTCCCTAAAACACACAAGTTTTAAAACAACCTGCTGTCGTTTCCCCTTTTCTGTGCTGCTGTGGGTGGTGAAGGTGTTATGCTGAGTGGATGAGGTAGAGTAGGAGGAGGAGGAGGAGGTAACAGGATAAAAATAGAAATGCCCAGCAATCCTCGGGGGCGGAAGGACAATTTCAAAAATGCTATCCGCCTTTGGGCCAGCCGCTACATTTACCCACTGTGTTGTTGGTTATGTGGACGTTGCCACAGATAGCGTTGCGCAATGCACACTTGATTTTGTCCGCCACTTGGTTGTGCAGGGAAGGGATGGCTCGCCTGCAAAAGTAGCGGCGGCTGGAATACACGTACTGTGGGATAGCCACCACCACCGTTTTTAAAACTGTCCACCAGACAGAATGACAGCATTTCAAAGGACCAGGAAGTTTGAAATAAGGCATTCAGAGACATGGGTAGGGGGTACTTCCTCTTTCTATTTCTTTTTCTCTCCAGTGTTTGGGAGATGGACAGCTGATAGCTGAAAACTTCCATGGGATTTGGTGGAGATGCTTGGTGACAATGACAGATGTGGTGGCGTTGCTGCCACATCGTCTGTTTGCTGGGTGACAGGTGCCACTGTCACTCACTTGGGCTCAAGTTTAGAATGTTTATTTATTATTTTTCGGTATTTTATTTTATTTTAAGTCATTTCCCTATTCACATATGTTTTCAGGGCATTTACGTACATTTTGCTTCCTTTTGCAGCCCTTTAAGTGACCAAAAGTTCGGGTCCCAATGACTTCAATGGGATTCGGGGTGAAGTTCGGGTCGAGTTCGGATCCCGAACCCGAACATTTTCCTGAAGTTCAGGTGAACTTCTCGAACCTGAACATCCAGGTGTTCGCTCAACTCTATATATATACTGTGCATACCCCCCTGCCCCCATGACCTGTGTTGCTGTTGCATATTATATAATGTAGGATACCTCTTATGAACCATCTTTGGCGCTGTAGATATTATATCGTGTGTCATACCCTCATGTACCTGGTACTGCACTTATTATACAGTGTACTATATCCCCCATGAACTGTGTATGCTCTTGCTGTGAGGCTCAATGTTTGGGGCATACTTATCCTTTATTACCTGTGCTCTAAGCAGCAGTAGCATTCTTTGCACTCTTTATCCCTCTTGCTATGACAACATACTGTAAAGGTGTGCTTGGCTAACCCCATCATGAAATTTAAAAAGGAGAATAATTCTTTGACAGCTATTCTATGTATGTTTATGGCCCAGTGGTAGACACAGCAGAGGGCCCTGTTTTAAACTTTGATCTCCAATCTTAGAGCACCACCTTATGTTGTTCTAACAATCCACTACTTTTTAGGAGCCATGCACCTTATTAATTCAGTCTCTTGCATGCAATCTAATAAACTGTAGGCCTCCTTACCTACTAGGCCCCTGTGCTCTTGCACAGGTTGCACATAAAGTATGTTTGCCTCTGATATGGGCAGAATTAAATGCAGGTTTACATTTTATAAATGCTGTAGCGAATTGCTTTTGACATATCTTTTTATTCATGTCAATTTATCTGGGCATTAACTTTTATCTAAAAGACCTTCCAGGACAAAACAAGGTCTTATAATTAGTCGGTTTGAGTTGAATTTCTTCATTGACACTATAGAATAAATAAAATAAAAACTAGAAAACTTACTGTAAGCTTCAGGACAACTTTCTTGCCTAACTCCTTTACAGCCTCTCCGCCCTCTTGCAAAATATGTTCCTGTAGTTGGATAAAAAGTTCTAAACATTACTAAGTGCAATTTCAGACAAACAATCGCATTTTCTGATCATATTTTTGTAATTGTATTTACATTTCAATGTAAATGTACACTTCTCCTGATGGCATAAAGGATAAAATGCAGAATTTACTTTTAAAATTTCTTGTTACGAGGCCTTTTTACGCAAATCTACTGGGCTGATTTTATATAAATATAATGTTAAGGAATCTTTGGTTAATATGTCCTCCTGGGTAGTTCAGAGACAATATAAAATATCTATACATTGAGAGGTATACTAGAAACCACAATGCAGTAGAATATGGCTGAAACTAAATATAAAACCAAATGTATTTAGCAAAAAAACACTTTTCGAGGTAGAACTGCTTGGTTAATGTATCAAACGTTTATGTAACCATACACCGTTTGTGTAACCATTGCACAGCAATGTTGATTTTGTTTCTAAGGGTACTTTCACACTAAAGTTAAAGTTTTCCGGTATTGAGATCTGTCATAGGGACTCAATACCGGAAAAAAAAACGCTTCCGTTTTGTCCCCATTCATTGTCAATGGGGACAAAACTGAACTGAACAGAACGGAATGCTCCAAAATGCATTCTGTTCCGTTCTCATACCGGAGAGCAAACCGCAGCATGCTCCGGTTTTGGTTGGCATAGGCATTTATTCTTTTTTTTTATTTGTACTTTTTGTTATTTTTTATAATTTTTTAACAGAGAAAGTGGCTTTGAAACTTTTTCAATTACACTTGGAAACTAGTCACAATGCTCTTTCATTGGACAAGTCATTTTTACCTTCAAGTTCAAGGCTGCACGATGGGCATTCATTTCTCTCCATTTCTAGCCAACATTGGTTGGTGGGAAGAGATTTTCATCTGTATGTTACATAAACCCTTTGCGTCGGATATTTTCTGGTATGAAAGGTATTTTGATCATTTGGCGTAGACCTTTACCTTCCATACCAGAATTTTGGAAATATGTTAATGCCACCTCTCATAACTTTAAATTTACTTCTGAGGTGAACAATAGGTGTATTCATTTTTGAATGTGCAATTATATGGTGACATTTAAACACACTCAGTTAAATGCAGTACTTATAGGAAACCTATTTCAGGAAGTGCCAATACAAGGAAACAAACCTGTACCAATGGATAAGATTTTCAAACAATCTATTTGCATCAGTAAGTAATAAAAAAATAGAGGATATAAGTAATCTGTGTTATGTACCTAAAGACCTAGCTCACACAAAACAGAGTTTAGAAGGGATTTATTATATAGCAAAGAACACCACAGTTTTGGAGTTCAAAAATCTAAAATTTTTTAAAATAAATACAGTTTGGATTTTATGTTATTCAAAAGTTTAGAAAACATTATTTAACCATATTAAATAAGGATCCGATCTTGAGGGAAATTTTAAAACACAGCTGCAAGTTTGTAGCAAAAAGATCAAAAACCATTGAAAGTATTATTTCCCCCAGTGTTTGCCATAATAGGATACATTTGGTGAATAGAAAATGATTGAATATGCTGGGCTCATACCCATGTGGTAATAAAAGACGCAGTTTGTGCAAATACAGAATATGGTGAAAATGAGACGTTTCCATTGAACACACGTAAGCTTGTACTATTAAAACACTTATGATTTGTGATTCTACACATATTCATATAGTTGAATGTTGCCAATGTGATGTCCAGTATGTTGGATTTATTACACACACTCTCAGGAAAAGGACAGTAGAGCTTTTATTTAATATAATGAATTCTACACCCAGGACCTTCTTTAGTCTGCAAAGCTCTTTGTAAATGTACAACAGAGTAATGTGAATAGTTTTCAAATATTTGTAATTGAACAAGTGTCAAAGCCATAGCGAGGTGGTGATTGGAATGCTGAATTAATTTGTTGTATCCATTTAGTGCATACTGCTCCATTACAGATTAAATGGTAAATGTCAGCATATGATCATGGAGTCTTCCATGTTGTACGGGGTTCATGTTATGATTAACACCCCTTCTTTGAGGCTCGAAATGCATCAACCTCCTGGGATGTATTGTATCCAGCTATGCAATAAAGCATTTTTAATTATAAATTAATTATCAAAGGCTTCAGTGTTGGAGTTTCTGGTTCAAGGTCTTGGATTCAAGCTACTACTAATAGGTGAGTTTTACCACATAGGGAACAATATGAAAAAGAATACCCATAAAATATATACTGGTATTTTCCCAGTTCCTCCCAATTTGGAATTTTGATTGTTTAGTATATGCAAATGAGCCTGTAGAAGCAATGGGGCTTTGTCATTTTGCATAGAGGCTCGGTTCTCTGAGCAAATGCTGCGTAAATTTCCTATTTGATTGACAGGACCAGGTTTCGGAAATGTCATCACACCTGGCCTACATAATTTTCTCAGCAATGCAGGCACATATGAACATGGGACCTACACAGATACCTTCAGCTACCAAGCACATATACAACAGGTCAGCCAATGTCATAGGTACAAATCTGCTGATGGAGGCCCTATAACACTTCTGGAGTTTGCAGTGGATTCATAGTGGATGTTAATGTGAAAAGGCCTCATGTGGCCATGCACTAATAGCAGTTTATGGAACAACCTCACACTACCATATACTAATAACGTTGTGTGTATGACTAAACTGGATTCAGCTTTTAAATCCATGGTTCTTAACTACAATATATAACATAATGTAGAAAATACATTATCTGCTTAACATTTTTAAGCTTACACATATCTGTAATAACTTACAACTGTTCCGTCTTCCAAGCCAAGAAGTGTATCGACCGAACAACCAGCACATTTCTGTTAAGACAGCAGAAAAGAAAAATTCTTTATTATAGGACATAATGTATAAGCAATTCATTTGTTATTGAAACAGTCTGTATAATATCTCATTATTTAGAATGTAAGCTGAGAAATACATGGTGGTGTAATTTGCTTGAGGCAGGTAAACTAATATGAAGCTCTAGCTTGGAATCCATTTTATTTAGGTATTGATATTTTATCATGAGGAGTTTCACAAAATATTTCCCAATATACTGTAAAGGCACAAGGAAAATAAGGACACAAGGAAGTAAAATTCCTGATCATTTCAGGGCATTCTCAGGACACAACGAGGGAAGGCTTTGGAACTTCTTAGATGGGACAATGCCAGACTAATTAGAAGTGCTGATCAATGACAAAAAAGTGGTCCATGTGTTAAAAGTGCCTTCCACATGGTATTGTGCAATTGTATTGGGTAGTGTGGGAAAGAACAATTCTTATTATCATCATTCATCCCCATTCACTTAGAATATTGTTGGCAACACATCCCCTGTTCACACAGGGCAGTATGCCACTGAAAAAAATGACTGTACCACAAAATACTGCATTCACCTGGCAAACCAGTGCTTTGCCTTTTGTTGATTGATGGCACCTTTACATGAACTAATGTTTGCATGAATGTTAGTTCTGCATTATTATCCCAATTATCACCCAGTGTAAAAGGGCATGTACCCACTATATTCACAAACTGTAACACTTTGAATCTTGGAGAAGATATGGAACAGTTTTGATCTCACTGGGCAAGTAAGATACCGTAAGGACTTAAAGGACAGGGAGATGAAATTGGATAGACTCAGGATACACAACTGTGTAACTGATTCTAAGCAGAGGGCTTGGAGTGGAGATTTGGGAGTAGCAGTGCTTCAGTAGCACCTGTCTTCTGCCAGTTTTAACAATGACTGCTCCAGTGAAGAGGAGGAAAAAATCACAAGAAAAGCCAAACACCACTGGTGGCGTTTGGTCTGCAAAACTTTAGGTATTGACAAAAGTAAACAATTGATTTGTTTACTGGGTGGTCAGGTTTGGTACATTGCAGACAACATTGATAGAAAATTAGCTAGAGAAAACCCACCATCAGATAGTGGCAAAGAAAATAAATCTCAAAATTATTTCAGAAACTAGCAGTCATCTAGGCAGCAAAGATAGATACAGTGAGAGAGAGGGAGAGAGATAAATGGATAGAGATAGATATAGATAAATAGATAGAGATATATATTAGAGGGAAATTGCGTTTTTCTTTTACTTGAAACTTTATTTCTTTATTAACTAATTTCTTTTTTTTTTTTTGTCCCACTGTGTAACTTAAACTTTTGGTTGGTCTGATCCCAATGTTATGTGTATTGTTATCCACAAACAAAAGGTCAATTTCTGCTTCTTGCGTAAAAAATGGATGGTTCTTTATTAGGCTTGAAAAGTTTAAGATCCGACATACATCACATGGACAGACAAAATGTGACTGTGACGCGTTTCGGGCTATAGTATTGAGCCCTTCATCAAGACAATACATTGTGCACTAAAAACAAAACTTTTATACAACATAGGGTATACTCCTCCCCCTTTGCTTCACTGGAAACCACACCCCAACTCAGGTGTTCCTGAGTTAGGTGATAATCTCAGCAGGGCACATGTAGAGGGGGAGGGGGAGAGGTGGAGACGAAAAACTTAAATCCATATATTAGAGAAAACATTTTCACAAATTCTACAAGTATTGTAATATTAAATCATTTTTTCTATTCAGACCTCTCGGTATGCATTTTTTCACTTCTATACCTTTCACAGAAAACGCGGAAAGATCGCCCTTGTGAACAGTGGCAAAGTGCAGTGTTGCCGCTGAGACATTCCGAGACATAACATGAGGGACATCACTCAAATGTTTCCTTGTTCGTACCTTTAATTCATTAGTGGTACAGCCTACGTATTGCAGCCTACACGTATTACATGTTATGACATACACCACGTAGTCTGTACCACAATTAATGTATTGTTTCAAAACATGCCTTTTTCCATTAGCCATAGATGTAATCTCCTTTGAAATAGAACCCAGCCACTTAATGCAATCCACAAACAAAAGGTCAATGGGGGGTACAAATTTTTTTAGATCTAAGGACAGGGAAACAGGGATTTTATCTTAACGGAAAGACAAAAAGAAGGAGATTAATAACAAAAGCAGAAACAGAAGAAATAAAAATAACCGCAATAAAAATCGCAATAAAAATGAAACGGATAATGACAAAACTATCACTTTTGTTACTAACTACAGCAGGGACTATGTTATGTAGAATTATACAGAAACATCTTCCGGTTCTGAATTTCAATGAGGAGTGGAAAAATATAGTCTCTGCAGGGATAAGATGTGTAGCTAAAAGAGCCCCCACGGTGGGACAGAAAATAAGTCCAAGCTTATTTGTGGAAAAAAAAACAAAAATATGTACCTGGCCTAAAACCTATGGAAACTATAAATGTGGTAGCAGAAAATGTATCTGCTTTTGATTCATGTCTATTTCAAAGGAGATTACATCTATGGCTAATGGAAAGAGGCATGTTTTGAAACAATACATTAATTGTGGTACAGACTACGTGGTGTATGTCATAACATGTAATACGTGTAGGCTGCAATACGTAGGCTGTACTACTAATGAATTAAAGGTACGAACAAGGAAACATTTGAGTGATGTCCCTCATGTTATGTCTCGGAATGTCTCAGCGGAAACACTGCACTTTGCCACTGTTCACAAGGGTGAGGTCTCCATGTTTTCTGTGCAAGGTATAGAAGTGGTTTCAGCACCGATTAGAGGAGGGGATCGAAAACAGAAGCCTCTCAGCAGAGAAACATATTGGATGTTTGTGTTGGAAACATGCATACCGAGAGGTCTGATTAGAAAACATGATTTAATATTACAATACTTGTAGAATTTGTGAAAATGTTTTCTCGAATATATGGATTTAAGTTTTTTGTCTCTACCTCTCCCCCTCCTCCTCTACATGTGCCCTGCTGAGAGTATCACCTAACTCAGGAACACCTGAGTTGGGGTGTGGTTTCCAGTAAAGCAAAGGGGGAGGGAGTATACCCTATGTTGTATAAAAGTTTTGTTTTTAGTGCACAATGTATTGTCTTGATGAAGGGCTCAATACTATAGCGCGAAACGCGTCACAGTCACATTTTGTCTGTCCATATGATGTATGTCGGATCTTAAACTTTGCAAGACTAATAAAGAACCATCCATTTTTTACGCAAGAAGCTGGAATTGACCTTTTGTTTGTGGATTGCATTAAGCGGCTGGGTTCAAGCCCTATCTTCCGTGCTTCAGAAAGGTGACCAGAGGTGAGAGCTGCACTTTCTTCTTCCTATGTGTATTGTAATGCTTTGCCTGTCAGTGTATTACCAGTATAATATAGTTATAGATGCCTAAGAGACCCAGACTAGGGGCTGGATCTCCTAGGCATGTAAAGAAAGCAACCCCCGATGCCTGTGCAAGGCGCTGGGCTGTCTAACCCATCGGGTCTCTGTCACTGCAGCAAAGAGGCCCTTACCTACCGCAAACACCTGCTATGCCACAGTCAGCGCTGACTGTGGCATATAAAGGAGTAATTCCCCGGTATCGGCTTTTAGAGTCAGTGACTTCCAGGCCCCTGCACTGATTGGGTGCACAACGCTCCTTTGCCTGCCTGGTCAGCATGGGAAGGGGTTAGAAAAGATTATAAGGTAATTAATATACAGTGCGTTCATATGTTGACATTTAAAAACAGAAAGCTATATATCTTACCAGTACTGTCTATTAGCTCACGGAGAGCTGCATTATAATTAGCTTCATTGTATTCAATCTGTGGAATGACAATAGACAGAGTAACTACAGTGAAATGAATGCAAATTCAAATTATCACCTGCTTAACTAGTTACATTTCATAGCTGTTTGGGTTAATTATTTTGACCACATAAAATTTTAAAACTTTTTAACTTTCTTTCATTTAATGTGGTTCTAGACCCGAGGTCTTGAGGACTGCGCTGTACGGACATCTGTATCTTTTTTTTTTACATACAGTCGGGCTAAGCTTGACAGTTAACGTGTTAAGTAAAGAATGGCAAGAAAAAGATATCTAACTTTTCAATGGATTTCAATGGCTTTTGTCACAAGATAACACTGTAATAACAATGTGTTATCAGTCAATTGTAGATGTGACTATACAGTACTTCTGTGAGCAAGCTGCCCAGGTAAAAACATACTCTTAGGCCTATTGCACAAGACCATATGGTTTTGTGGTCCGTTTTAAACTGATCCATTCATATGGTTCAGTAGTGTTTCCACTTCAGTTCCGTTTTGCCGTTTGGTTTCCATTTGTGATCCGTTTTTTGCAGATCACAAACAGAAGCATGCAATAATGTTTATACAGTAAGTACATTGAAAAATTTGGCTGGGCATAAAATTTTTAATAGATGCTTCCGCAAAAACGGAACGGATACGGATGACATACGGATGCATTTCGTATGGGTTCAGTTTTTTTGCATCCCCATTGACTTAAATGGAGCCACGGAACATGATTTGCATAATAGGACATATTCTATCTTTGAACGGAACTGAAAAAAGGAAAATCGGAAATCGAATGCATATGGAGTACATTCCGTTTTTTGCAGACCCATTGAATTGAATGGTTCCGTATATGGTCCATATAAGGAAAGCAAAAAACGGCCCATATACTGAAAAAAAAAAGCGTTCGTGTGCATGAGCTCTTACTCATCCTGAACTAATGGCCTGTACTTTTGTGTGTAGCACATGATCAAGCCAAGTTTTAAGTAACTGAATATAAACAATAAAGGTTTATATTTACTGTTAAACTGTCCTAGACTAGGTTTAAATCTCCAGTCAATGAATCTTGCCAAAACAGCCTGCTGGAGTTCACTGGCACTGGATTCATCCGTTCACCACCGGATTCCCATTGACTATAATGGGATCCACTGGTAATCTGGCCGCTATCCAGCATAAATGCTTGGTTTCAGAAGAAAAAAATACCTTTCTATCAAGCCAACATCTGGCATTTATGCCAGAATTGGCTCCTGAAACAGCCTGACAGATAACCAAATGTTACTGTGAATGTGGCCTTAGCTAGAACAAGTATTACTAAGTTTTGAAGTGAAACATAATGCGAGTTTGGTAATAATGGTGCAGAGATTTAAGTTTTACACTTTCTTGTTTGGGATGTACAAACATGCTGTTGTACGTTGTAATTATTTATTGTAGTAACATGATTCAGAATTGTAGAGCAGAGAATGTATTTATCCTCCTGCCTTTCCTTTTATAGTTATATAAAAATTACATTTAAAGCAGTATTCCCATCACAGACAATGGGGGTATATCACTAGGATATACCCCCATTGTCTGATAGGTACCGGTCCCACCTCTGGGATCCACACCTACAACGAGAACGGAGCAGGGAGAGCTGTGGCTGGAAGACCCCGGATTTCCCTTGATCCGTCCACCACCAATCGCTTTTCCCCGCTGCTCCCATAGAAGTGAATGGGAGCGCACCTCGTACGTGCGGCCCCTGCTCACATTCATTTCTATGGGGCAGACAAAAATAGCCGAGCCAGTGCTCTGCTATTTTCGGTGGCCCCATAGAAGTGAATAGAGGGCGGCTGCTCATGCACAGTGCGCACTCCATTCATTTCCCCGCTCTGTTCTCATCTCCTCTGGGACCCACACCTATCAGACAATGGGGACATATCCTCGATATTTCCAAATTGTCTGTGATGGGAATGCCCCTTTAAACTAATCAATCATTTTTCTATAACATTTTGCACAGACAATGGCCAGCAAAAAAACTTTCATCTACTGAACAGGATAACATGAGACAACCTATATTTTCTAGGAAAAGGCCACCTATATTGCTCTGTTCATACTAGCATCTTTGCTCATGATTGTATGTTCTCATAACCATCACAGACAGACACAATATAATACTTACTGAACCATAATAGTGACACATAAATTTGGCCAGTGCTTCAAGTAACTTTGAAACATCCTAGTTAAGAAAAGACAATTAAATGTATTAGTCAATGAAAGCTTAATAATCATCAAACGTGTTTGTAGATTGAATGATCACATGTATGTGTATTGTGTGACATAGAAAATTAGGTGAGTACATTAAATAATACAAGCTAAACGGTTGAAGCTACTTTAAAGAAGACCTTTAATGTTTTTTTTTTTTAGTTTAGATAAATATCTTTCCTAGCGGGGTACCCCGCTGATGCTGCCACCCTGCCTGTTTTATTCAAATATCGCTCCTATGGCCCGCTATGCCCCCTGCAGTTTTCCCGCCCAGTATGTTAATACTGAGCATCGGTATATGAAGGAGGAGACGCCAGGGTTTCTCAATGAGCGTCTCCTTCTCCTTGGCTGTGCCACAATCCAATCACAGCAGAGAGCGTCACAGCCAGGGAGAAAAATAGCTCGCTTTCTCCATGGCTGTGAGGCTCTGCGCTGTGATTGGATTGTGGCACAGCCAGGGAGAAGGAGACGCCCATTGAGAAACCCTGGCGTCTTCTCCCTGTACCGATGCTCAGTATTAACATACTAAGTGGGAAAACTGCAGGGGGGCACAGAGGGGCGTAGGAGAGATATTTGAAAAAACAGGCAGGGTGGCAGCATCAGTGGAGGGCGGTGGGGTACCCCTCTAGGAAAGGTATTTATCTAAACTAAAAAAAACAAACATGAAAGGTCCTCTTTAAAGTAGTACTCCCCAAAATATGTATTCTCTGACCTGTGTCAAAGGATGCATGATGTAATCTGTAGTGAATGTAATCTTCTCACCAATAACTGTATTTGTGAGACTGACATTGAGGCTTCCATAGGAATACATAGGAATACATAGAAAACTGGATTTCTGTTAACCACCTCAGCCCCCCTAGCTTAAACACCCTTAATGACCAGGCCACTTTTTACAATTCCGCACTACACTACTTTCACCGTTTATTGCTTCGTCATGCAACTCACCACCCAAATGAATTTTACCTCCTTTTCTTCTCACTAATAGAGCTTTCATTTGGTGGTATTTTATTGTCGCTGACATTTTTACTTTTTTTGCTATTAATAAAAAATTAACGACATTTTTGCAAAAAAATGACATTTTTCACTTTCTGTTGTAAAATTTTTTAAAAAAAACTACATTTCTATATAATTTTTTCTATAAATTTATTGTTCTACATGTCTTTGATAAAAAAAAAAATCCAATAAGTGTATATTTATTGGTTTGGGTAAAAGTTATAGCGTTTACAAACTATGGTGCAAAAAAGTGAATTTCGGCATTTTGAAGCAGCTCTGACTTTCTGAGCACCTGTCATGTTTCTTCAGGTGCTAGAATGCCAGTATAGCATAAATACCCCCCAAATGACACCATTTTAGAAAGAAGACACCACAAAGTATTCGCGGAAGGGCATGGTGAGTTCATGTATCATTTCATTTTTTTTTACAAGTTAGCAGAAAATGACACTTTCTGAGGAAAAAAATAATAATAAAGTTTCCATTTCTGCTAACTTCTGTCAAAAAATAAATAAAATCTTCCACGGACTCACTATGCCCCTCAGTGAATACCTTGGGGTGTCTACTTTCCGAAATGGGGTCATTTGTGGGGTGTGTTTACTGTTCTGGCATTTTGGGCGGGGCTAAATTGTGATCATCCCTGTAAAACCTAAAGGTACTCATTGGAATTTGGGCCCCTTTGCGCACCCAGGCTGCAAAAAAGTGTTACTCATGTGGTATCGCCGTACTCAGGAGAAGTAGGGCAATTTGTTATGGTGTGTATTTTTACATATACCCATGTTGGGTGAGAGAAATATCTCTGTAAACTGACAACTTTGTATAAAAAAATTTAAAAAGTTGTCATTTACAGAGATATTTTTCACACCCAGCATGGGTACATGTAAAAATACACCCCAAAAAACATTGCCCTACTTCTCCTGAGTATGGCGATACCACATGAGTGACACTTTTTTGCAGCCTGGGTGTGCAAAGGGGCCCAAATTCCAACGAGTACCTTTAGGATTTCACAGGGCATTTTTATGCATTTAGACTCCAGACTTCTTCTCACGCTTTAGGACCCCTAAAATGCCAGGGCAGTATAAATACCCCACATGTGACCCCATTTTGGAAAGAAGACACCCCAAGGTATTCCGTGAGGGGCATGGCGAGTTCAAAGAAAAAAAAAATTCGGCACAAGTTAGCGGAAATTGATTTTTTTTTTACAGTCTCATATTCCACTAACTTGTGACAAAAAATAAAATTTTCCATGAACTCGCCATACCCCTCACGGAATACCTTGGGGTGTCTTCTTTCTAAAAAGGGGTCACATATAAGGTGTTTGTACTGCCCTGGCATTTGAGGGTCTCCGCAATCATTACACGTATGGCCAGCATTAGGAGTTTCTGCGATTCTCCTTATATTGAGCATACGGGTAATGAGATTTTTTTTTTCTGTTCAGCCTCTGGGCTGAAAAAAAAAATTAACAGCACAGAATTTTTCATTCGCATCGATCAATGTGGATGAAAAAATCTCTGCCAAAATCAGTAACTGCGGTGCGGTGGGCTGGGCGCTAACTACCTAACAAGTAGCTAACTAACTGGCGGTGATAAGGGACCCTTAGGCCCTATTCACACGTCCACAATTCTGTTTGCGGAACAGAATTGCGGACCCATTCATTTCTATGGGGCAGACTTTGTCCTGCTTGGATCCGTAATTGCGGATCCGCACTTCCGGGTCTGCACTTCCGTTCCGCAAAAATATAGAACATGTCCTATTCTTGTCCGCAATTGCGGACAAGAAAAGGCATTTTCTATATAGTTCTGGCAATCTGCGGATCTGCAAAATGCGGAAAGCACATTGCCGGTGTCCGTGTTTTGGACATGTGAATGTAGCCTTACAGGGGGGTGATCAGTGACAGGGGGGTGATCAGGGAGTCTATATGGGGTGATCAGGGGTTAACAAGGGGTTAATAAGTGACAGGGGGGCGGGGTGTAGTGTGGTGCTTGGTGCTACTTTATAGAGCTACCTGGTCCTCTGGTGGTCGATCCCAGCAAATGGGACCACCAGAGGACCAGGTAGCAGGTATATCAGACGCTGTTAACAAAACAGGGTCTGATATACCTCTTTGATGCGATTTATTTCGCATCTATAGCCTGCCAGCGATTGATCATCGCTGACAGGCTGCAGTATAACTTGCGATGTTTGAGCTGCTGTGAACGCAAATCTCGCCTCTCGCGAGATGACACGCCGTCGCGTCAAGGAGGAACTAACCTGCCGCCTGGAAGCATCCCTGCGTTAGGCGGTCGGCATGTGGTTAACATATAAGATATTGTGTTATTTGTAAAGTCTGATTATTGGTAACATGACATAGCTGAGAAGCAGAAGGGAGGTTATAACTACCAAATACAATCACTGGTAAGAAGATTACACTGACTACAGATTACTTCATGCACGTTTTTAACAGGTCAGAGAGTAAATATTTTTGTGGGATTGCTCCTTTAATATTAATGACTGTTATTAACACAGTAAATGGTATATAGTCCTGTTTACACATGAATGAATTAGGATTGAATAAAACACTTTAGTATTTATTATTGTTGGTAGTTGTCCAAATTTCAAAGTGACAAACATGAATTACTGACACTTTTAACTTTAAGAATCTTACCTCTAATGCAGTTTTCAAGCACTCCACCGTATTTAATTCTGTGTTTGGTGGGACACATGTGCCTTTATATATGGCAAACAAGAAAATGCAACAAATCAGCTCAATGTGTATCGGTATAAGGTTCAACTAATTTCAAAGTCTACCATATTGTATCTACATACCAGCTACAAGGCTGAGACCAGCCAATGCCAAGAATATGATGATCTTCATTCTACAGATTGTTGAGTAGAAGGTATGAATGGCGGTAGTCAATGTCCTCCTTTTATAGCGCTAAAAAAAAGGACGTCACTGAAGTTGGCACTGTACACATTGTTATGTGTCCTAGAAACTGGCATCTGTAATGAGAGAATTATTATAATAAAGTTTATTAGCACACTTACAAAGGAATGAACGGTTGCCAATATTTCACATCCTGTATTAAAAGCAAACATGACTGATAATGGATGAAGTTTTTGCACTTTGGCTTTTCTACTTGTCATATTTTGCTGTAAGTAAAACATACTTTGTTAACCCCTTAGTGATCAGCCTGTTTTTGGCCTTATTGACCAAGCATTTTCTTCCTTTTTTTATCGTTGCGTTCCAAGAGCTATAACTTTTTTATTTTTCCATCTATTTAGCTTTATAAGGGCTTGTTTTTTGCAAGACAAGTTGTATTTTTCATTGGTGCCATTTTTGGATACACATAGATTTCTGATTCACTTTTTTTAACTCTTTCTGGGAGGGGGCTGACGCACGTAGCAGCATGACATAGGACGTGCTGCAGGCTCCTCCCCCCCTGCTACTTTGAGCCGCTCTGTCTACTCCTGCCAACTGACTGCTCCACAGTGGGTCTGGATGGCCCGCGGTGTGATATGAGCACAAGTGCCAATTAGTAGCGCTCCCGGACCGGCTCCTGACGCTACCCTTGCCTGATGACCGGGACAAGCCGAGGTGGGATCCCTTGGGCTAGAGTGCGCTGCGAGCTGTGAGAGGGCATTGCTGGTGGCCCGTGCGGTGCATGGACTCCAAAGGGAACTCTAACCCAGTGCTTCGCATGGAGATGGTGCTTCGCATGGAGGTGATGTGAGAACACCGATGCTACCCCTCCATTCTATATGGTCGAGACGAACTCTCCTCAAACTGGGCAAGCCCTTTGCAGCCTTTGCAGGCAGCAGACAGTAGACACCTTGGTGAAGGGGACTACATTGATCTCTGGCGGTCTGGTACCACTCCGTTGGCCCTGACTCACCGACTGACCAATCCCAGGACGGGCAAGTTTTGTGAAGTCACCTGTTTAACTGTACCACTAACATTGCCACAAATTGAATCTTAGGCCAAATAGGCCACTATTTGCGTGGTACGCCAGCCAGTTCATTAACAATATTAATAAGTTGAATACTTTTGAATAATTGGCATTACAAAGAAATTGCTTGGGATATATCCTGAAAGCCCCACCACCTATATACGTGTTAAGAGTTACCCTAAATGATCTGCAGGTCTGGGTTGGATATCACGTAGAACTATATCTGGGGGTATTCTTCCCACGTGATTGGTCACTCTGTCAGTTAAAGCCTGGAACATGGCCCCTATAAACAGGAAAT
This sequence comes from Bufotes viridis, assembly GCA_033119425.1. Taxonomy (NCBI): domain Eukaryota; kingdom Metazoa; phylum Chordata; class Amphibia; order Anura; family Bufonidae; genus Bufotes; species Bufotes viridis. The sequence goes on from CM065596.1 coordinate 128,573,704, forward strand.
CTCTGGGCAATATGTCTCCGAAAGTCTTAGAAAATGAAGGCCCTAAACTTAACATAGAGAGGTACTTAAGATCCTCCCCTACAAAAACAAGAGGCACACTTAAACCCCCTGCCGCCTAGAGGAAAAGGAAGGGCCCAGAAATACCTTAGAACCTACTAATAATAGCGTAAAGGAAGTCGTGGACAATCAGATACATTTGCATATGGAAACAATTGAGCAAAAATTGGGGGATATTTTGGAGACTTTAAAAATTACTAATCAAGCCTTAGGAACTTTGACAACTACTGTGTCTTCAATGCAATCTGATATCTCTCTCATTAGGGATGATATGGACAAAGTTCGTTCCAGGGCCCATGAAATGGAAATAGAGGACTGATTTAGAGGACAGATCACGCATAGGAAATATCTGATTAATAGGTTTCCCTGAAGGATCAAAAAAAAACGACCCAGGGGGATTTATTCAGAAATGGTTGATGGACTCTATGGGACCAGAATCCTTTTCATCACTGTTTACGGTGGAACAGGAACACAGAGTCCCTAATAAAAAAAACTGCCTGCAGGCGGCCCCTCACTGTCACAACCATGGGCTTGGTCGTGACTCGTTGCGCCGCATGCGGTTGCCAGCAGCGTGGTTTCTGGTTGCCGCACATGTGGGCTGTTACGTGGTAGCCTCACATGTGGTTGCTATTGGAAACATTGTTGATTTGGGCATGCGTGTTTGTTTTCCCTTTAGTGTGGTGTCCTGGCATGCTGTTGCCAGCGGCTCTGTTTCTGGTTGCCGTATGTGGGGGTTGATACCTTGTCATCCCACGTGCGGTTCCTGATGGCAACATGTGGTGTGGCATGCTTGACACATTCTTGTATGTGTGCACTTCGCCTGTTTGGTGTGCACAAGGTTAATGTGTGTGCTGGGTTTGGTGGGTGTGACCTCAGGCCTCTTTTTATGTTGGTGTGTGGGAGCCTGAAGTCAGTTTGTTTGTCTCCAGCCATGGTGTGAGCATGTGCTGGAGGTTGCTGGTTGTTTCCCCTGTATTGTCTGTGTGAGCCACCCTTATTTATTATATTGATTGTTTCCCTTTCTCAGTTTGTATGTCCCCTCCTGCATGCCATTGTCTGCCCTTCCCCCCCTTTCACCATCCTTAGGGCGATGCAGGGATGCAAGGGCTCTAGGTTCCTGTAGTATGGGCCCAACTATCTTCTGGGTTGGCTCATACCATTAGAAGACCAGGGCAGTTTAGGGGCGCATTAGGAGGTGACCTGCTCTCTTATCCCTGCATTCCGGCGTAGCAGCCGTGGACATTGCACGGTGGGGGGGGTTTCCCCCACTCCCCACCGTGACACCCACGCAGTATCCTTGCTAAAATTCTGTGTACCAGCGATCGGGATAAAGTATTGAGGCGAAAAAGAGAACTCGCGATTTAGACTATAATGGAAATAAAATCTCGATTTACCCTGACTATTCCTTCTCTACTCAATCTAAAAGAAGAAAATTCGGGGACATAAAGAAACGCCTTATTAATGCCAACGTTAAATACTCGATGATGTACCCGGCTAAACTAAGAATAGTATATAAGGACTCAGTCATTTTCTTCCCCAACACTGAGAAAGCCATTGCCTGGCTGGATGCCAGGGGGCTATGAAAACCCTAGTATTTTGGCTTTTTCCTGTGTCTAATTATCTGTTTTTTTTTTTTCTTTCTTCTGTCTTTTTTACCGTACGCATAGTCTGAAAGAAAACATATGAAGCGGCGGGGGGAGGGGGGGTTTGGGGGGAGGAGGCCCGGGTGATGTGTAAGAGGAGCATGAAACTTTATTGCCTCGTGCACCATGGGGAGGGGTTGGTTGAGGGTGGGATATTCACTGTTGCGGGACCAGATTCAGAACCGGGGAGGGGACAACCTTGACCACCCACCATTATTGGATAAATGCCATGTACAGTATTTTGACATGGAATGTCTGCGGACTGGCGGACAAGCTTAAACGGAGGGTGGTCTATGATACTATCTCCAGACATCTACCTGGTTTACTTGACTCATCTAACTGCTGAAAAACTGCATTATATGCTAAAACCTTGGACGCAGTACAAGTACCACTCCCACTATTCGGCCTATGCTCGTGGTGTAAGTGGTTACATCCATAGAAATGTGGATTATGATCAATGGATTGACAAGGAGGGAAGATTTGTATTTTTATATGGCCGATGGATGGGACTGGTATGCGTACTTGCGTTTCTATATATCCCGCCTCCTTTTTCCTCTGAAGTTATGAGGAAACGCGCTGAATATGTATGTAAGAGGGACGGGTGTCCTGTATTGGTGCTGGGAGACTTTAATGCAGTTATGGACAACAAGGATAGAGTATCAGCGTTCAGTGGTGGGGGGAGCCCCACCTGTCAGCGCACGACGCTCAGCAAGATCTGCCAGGAAATGGGCCTCACGGATGTCTGGCAGTATCTGTATGGAAAAAAAATCGCCTTCTCCTGTTTAACAGATCTTGCAGGGCTATGTCTAGAATAAATCTATTGTTGGCGAACTCAGAATTTCTGGATAGGATCCAAAAAGTGAAATATGAGCCACACGGTATCTCTGACCATACCCCAATGTTGTTGTCGAAAGTTGACTCAGCGCCCCCTGATAGTAGAAAATCCTTTAAGTTGAACCCACACAGGATCCATGTGGTTGGCGAACAAGAAAGGATTGGAAATGACATCTCAGAGTTCTGGGCACAAAATTATAGATCCACACACGTACATTATGTGTGGGATTCCCTTTAGGCTATGATACGAGGGCTATATTGTATGAGAATTAGCAGAAAAAGGGCAGGATATGCTAACACTGAATAGAAACTGGTTGAGAGGGTGTGAGATTGTGAAACAGACATTTCTACATAATGTTTATACTGAAACTGTCATTTGGCATTCCGGGCACTAGAGGCCACTGTTCTTCAGCCACAGCCAGCACACTCTGGGATTTGGATATGCAAAACAGATACTGACTGAGACTGTGTGTGTGCCAGTCAGGGCAGGAAGTGATGATGGCCAGCAGTTAATGGACACTCAAAAGAAGGAGAGTAACTGTTATATCCTTGTTGAATCCAGCTCTTTTGGAAGAGTGGTGGTCCCAGGAAGATCAGTTCAGTGTGTGTATAGAAGGCCTCACCATCAAGCTAGGCTGCACAGTTGCTGAGAGATCAGAGGCCATCCCTGGTAGGCTGCATCCTCGGGCCCAGAACGGACACAATGAAATGTTCACAAGGTGGTGGGGGTGGCACTACTCCTCTCTGTATAATATCTTTATATAAGAAAAAACGGTGACTGGGACAGTTGGTCTTTCAGGTCAATATCGGTGGTGCTCAGCAAGCGGTAAGGTGTATATAGGTATAGTCCACAAAGATGAAGAAACAGTAGAAAGCGGCACTCACCATGACTTGTAAAAAGTGCTTGATGCTTTATTGATTCATGTGCAAAAACAAGCAAGGGCTGGAGCAGACAAACTTCTCCACTGACATGCACTGCAGGCGACGGCCGTTTCGCGCTGGTTAGCGCTTCGTCTGGCCTATGACGTCACCAATAGGCGACTGTTCTCTTATATCCACAGGACGCGTCCGCTGGCTAGGCAAAAGAGGGCGGGGAGGAAAGAAGGAGGGGGCGGGAGCTACCCAATCTGCTGGAACACAACACAGGGTGCGTCACGGGCCCACCTCAAACACGCCTCCAAACTAACGCCAATCGTGCCTTCCGGACGTTTCACTGGGTACAAGGGGTAGGGACACAGTACAATACAAATATTTACATAGACAGTTGGTAACAATTCACAACATAAGAATACACATATGGCGCATCAAATCAATGCGCTCATCTCGTTACGGTCATTTAGGCCGAGTGGGCCCATAGCTTCTGCCCGTATATTCCAGGCAGCTTCCTTCCGCAGGAGTTCCCTATGTCTGTCACCTCCAGAGTCTAAAGTGCTTACGTGCTCTAAACCAGCAAACCTTAGGCAGGAATGCTGCCCACCATGTCGTACATTAACATGGTTTATCAACCTAGGGCAGCCTCTGCCTGTCCTAATAGAGTTGGTGTGCTCACGGAACCTCTCAAATAATGGGCGGATGGTTTTTCCTATGTAATAGGACCCACAGCCGCAAGTTATGATATAAACTACATAACTTGTGCGGCAGTTAATGAACTGCCTAACTTTGTGGTGCAGACCCCCGAACTCTAGATGTTTGCCCTGTATTATTTGCGCACAGTATGAACAGTATCCACATCTGTGGTTTCCTGTTAACTTATTGCCAGTTAACCAATTTGAGGAACGCCTTCCTGCAAACCTACTCCTAACTAGTTTATCCTTTATAGTTCTGCAGCGTTTGAAAGTTACAATGGGTGTGCTGGACACATAACCTTTTAGGCCTTCATCATTTTTAAGCATGTCCCAATTACGTAGTATTGCCTGCTTTACCATGTCTGCCATGGGACTATACTTAAAAGCAAATGCAAACCTAGCGCCTTTTTTTTGTTTATTACCTGGTTTTCTATGTAATAAATCCTGTTGCTAATCCCGCCCATTATTTGAGAGGTTCCGTGAGCACACCAACTCTATTAGGACAGGCAAAGGCTGCCCTAGGTTGATAAACCATGTTAATGTACGACATGGTGGGCAGCATTCCTGCCTAAGGTTTGCTGGTTTAGAGCACGTAAGCACTTTAGACTCTGGAGGTGACAGACATAGGGAACTCCTGCGGAAGGAAGCTGCCTGGAATATACGGGCAGAAGCTATGGGCCCACTCGGCCTAAATGACCGTAACGAGATGAGCGCATTGATTTGATGCGCCATATGTGTATTCTTATGTTGTGAATTGTTACCAACTGTCTATGTAAATATTTGTATTGTACTGTGTCCCTACCCCTTGTACCCAGTGAAACGTCCGGAAGGCACGATTGGCGTTAGTTTGGAGGCGTGTTTGAGGCGGGCCCGTGACGCACCCTGTGTTGTGTTCCAGCAGATTGGGTAGCTCCCGCCCCCTCCTTCTTTCCTTCCCGCCCTCTGTTACCTAGCCAGCGGACGTGTCCTGTGGATATAAGAGAACAGTCGCCTATTGGTGACGTCATAGGCCAGACGAAGCGCTAACCAGCGCGAAACGGCCGTCGCCTGCAGTGCATGTCAGTGGAGAAGTTTGTCCACTCCAGCCCTTGCTTGTTCTTGCACATGAATCAATAAAGCATCAAGCACTTTTTACAAGTCATGGTGAGTGCCGCCTTCTACTTTTTCTTCATCTTTGTGGACTATACCCAGAACGGACACAGGTCAGTGTACCTGGTTACGGATTGCAATATATTGTGCGGCGCCTGAAGTAACAGAGACTAGCCTACGCTCTTGCATTAGTCAGTTAGTTAGTTAGGAATATATAGTTTTGCTAGGCTTTTCTGTACGGGACTGCAGCGCAGTTATTGACTTGCAGGCTCTGCTGCGTCTGCCCCCGGCTAGGGGGTGTCCTCTGTAGCGGCACAGCACGACTTGAAGGCTCTGCTGTGTCCGCCATCGGCTAGGCCTGTCCATAGGGCAGGGACATTGACTGTGGGTCTGGGATATAGTGTTTTTCTATGCATGTTTGCATTGTTCTGGTCATGTTTGTGATATTACTTTTTGCATAAGTAAAGTTTCTGTTCCTGCATATTAAGCTGGTGTCAGTGTCACTTTTCTGGTCTGTGACTTTGCTGTATCCTGGGGAGCCCACCCCGGTACATGGGTTACAACTTGGCGTAGTCGGCAGGATACAGCGACTGTTATAGACGGGAACGCGGCGGGAGACCACCCCCTGGCGCCAGTGGCACCAGATCAGGACCCAGCTCAGGGTGCGCAGGCGCATGTCCAGCTTGCCCCCAACAACATGGAGGCCCCAGTAGGATACATCCCTGTAGGGGCCCTGCTGCGTCATCTGCCAAAGTATGACGGTACAAACATGATGCTGCAGGACTGGACTGAAAGGGTGCAGAGTGTAGTCAAAATGTGTAACCTGACCCCAGAACTGCGGGCCGGGGTTGCATTGGGAGCCCTAGAGGGCGCTGTCAGACAGGCAGTGATGTTGTAGCCCGACTCCGAGAGAGACACCCTGGAGAAGATATTCTCACTGCTAGAGAAAGTTCAAGGGGGGCGCGCCAAAGTGGTACAGTTACGGAGTCTCTTCTTTAACCGACCCCAGCGGGAGGGCGAGACCCTGATGCAATACTCCAATGCTCTACAGGAGACGCTAAATGAGATGCAACGACAAGACCCCGAGGCCATGGGCGCCTTTCTGGGAGTGGATCGCCTGCTACGAGATCAGTTTATAGTGGGGCTTACAGGATAAGCTACAAGAGATGACCCGAACAACGGCCGACATGACATTCTACAGCGTTTACCTAGCTGCAGTAGAGAGAGAAGAAGAACCCCTACCTGCAGCGGTGAGAGTGGTGAATAGCATGCATGTGACAAGGGATCGGTCGGGATCTGAAGAATCAGAGTCCTTAAAGGATGTGGTCCAGGCCCTGCTGGCTGAATTGAAAGAGCTTCGGCTGGAAGTGTCTCAGATAAAGGCAGAACTGCCCCGGCCTCCGGAACCTGTCCCGGCACCTCGTGCCACTCCACCCAGAACAACCCCGGTGAGGGGGCCGGGCAGAAGAGGGCCCCTCTGTTGGGTTTGCTGAAAGTACGGCCATATGGCCAGAGAGTGCCCAGAACAGGTAGCGTCTGAGCCGACGTTAAACTTCCGACCGCTGCAGTAGCTGGGCGTCCTACGGCGGTACACCCGAAATTAAGCCCTCTGCGTGAAGAATGTGATCTGTATGCCAGCAGCCCTGTATTAGAAGCCAAGTTGGAAGGCCGAAAGGTTTGCTGCCTAGTTGATACAGGGTCAGAATGCACTCTAATGCCTTTGGAGTTCTTCGAGAGGCACTTCAGACATATGATGGAGCCCGAAGACGGGAGCGTCATTAGGCTGACGTCTGACGATAATAGAGAGATGGATGTTTGAGGGATAGTCTGGATGCGGGTCCGACTGTTTGGGCAAGACATCGGCAAGAAAGGGGTCGTGCTGGTGGACCATTCGTCCCGGAAAGGAATGGACGTGACTGGGAATGAATATTCTGAGAGACCAAGATCATCAACTCTATGCCAAGGAAGGGCCAAAGTACTGGCAAAGGGCCACCGCACACCGGCCTACCCAGAAGGTCTTGCAACAAATGGTGAGGAGCTGTAGCCTGCAAAAGAGTAACCTGTCCGGACAGGCCATTGGAGACGTGAGGGTGCTATAGAGGACTCCGTTGAAGATCCCACCTCGACAGGAGCGAATATTGATGCTGCCAGTGGGGGCTTGACGACAACTGAATGGACTGGAGGTCCTGATCGAGCCCGCTTATCAAGAAGAGACGCAGATTCGCCCACTGGTAGCCCGGGCCCTTGCCGTTGTGAAGGACGGATGTGTGCCTATACGCTGCTGTAATGTTGAGGACTGCGAGTTAACCGTCCCCGCAAACACCCTGCTGGCCAAAGTTTATATGTCTGAAGGGGGTATCGCTTGACGAAGGGGCTTTACGCTGCAGCCGGATATGAGATCAGCCTGGACCTATGCTGTGGAGATCCATTCAAGGGAAACCCCGACAGCGGAGTGGAACAGTCGAGTGATCATGGCCCGTATGGGAGTGGACTGCAGAACCCTGACCCCGGGGGAACAAAAACTGCTGGAAGACACCCTCTGGGAATTTCAGGAGGCCTTCTCAAGACATGATGAGGACTTTGGGTGTGCTACTGCCATCGAACATGAAATCCCAACCGGCGATGCTGCGCCGATCAGGGAACGCTACCGGCAGATCCCACCTAAGATGTATCAGGAGGTGAATGATATAGTGGCCAGCATGTTGGAGAACCGGGTGATCCAGGAGAGTCAAAGTCCGTGGGCTGCTCTGGTAGTCTTGGTGCGGAAGAAAGATGGGAGTCTCCGGTTCTGCGTGGATTATCGGAAGCTGAATGCCCTGACCGTCCGGGATGCCTACCCCCTTCCGCGGATTGAAGAGTCATTATCCGCCCTAAGCCAAGCCAAGTTCTTCTCAACTCTTGACCTGGCTAGTGGATACTGGCAGGTGCCGGTGGCCAAGAAGGACAAAGCCAAGACGGCTTTCATTCTACCTATGGGGCTCTACTAGTTCAACCGAATGCCCTTCGGCCTCTCCAATGCTCCAGGGACATTCTAGCAATTGATGGAACACTGTCTGGGGGACCTCAACTTCGAATCAGTATTGATATACCTGGATGACATAGTGGTGTTCGGAGCTTCCTTTGAAGATCACCTCCAGAAGCTGCAACAAGTCTTGGGACGGTTACGAGACCATGGGCTCAAGATCAAGCCAAAGAAATGCCAGCTGTTCCGACAGCAGATAGAGTACTTAGGACATGTGGTCACCCAGGAGGGGGTAAAACCCTCCCCCAGCAAGGTGGAGGCCGTTCAGATGTGGCCCCGGCCAAGTAGGCTACGGGAGGTACTGGCATTCGTGGGACTGGCCGGCTACTACAGGAGGTTTATACCCAAATTCGCTCATCTGGTGGGCCCGTTAAATGAGGTGCTAAGAGGCACGGCTGGAGCCCCGAAGAACCGCCCCATCAACTGGGGGCCCCGACAACAAGAGGCCTTTGAAGCGGTGAAAGAGGCACTGACCAATGCCCCGATCCTGGCTTACGCGCGGTTTGATGCCCCATTCCTGCTGTATACTGATGGCAGCCTACATGGTCTGGGGGCCGTATTGTCCCAAGTCCAGGATGGACGGGAGAGAGTCATCGCCTATGGGAACCGGTCCCTAAGAGAGTCAGAACGCAACCCTGATAACTATAGCTCCTTTAAACTGGAACTACTGGCACTGGTGTGGGCCATGACCGAAAGGTTTGCAGAATATCTGACTGGTGCAGAAGTGACCGTGATGACGGACAACAACCCGCTGGCACACCTGGAGAATGCCAGGCTCGGCGCACTCGAGCAAAGATGGTCGGCCCGCCTTTCTAAGTACCAATACCACATCAAGTTCCGATTCGGTAGGGAGAACGGCAACGCCGATGCACTCTCTCGAGTTCCAGTAGGACAGTCGACTCAGAGAGTCGATGAGGAGTTAGAGGATACTAAAACTCCTGACCTTGGTCGCTTTCCTCTGTTTCTGGATGTGGCCCATTCAAGTGGGGTGGCGTCTGAAATGACGCTGGTGCTGGGTAAAAACGTTGACTGATTGGGAGAGAGTCCAGGATAGCTGCCGGGATTTGTGGAAAGTGAAAGAATGGGTTCGGAGCAAGATATGGCCTCAGCCAGAAGAACGAGCCCTCCTGACCCCAGAGGGTCAGAAGTTGTTAAGGCAGTGGGACAAGCTGACAATTACCCAGGGCCTCCTGTGCCGGATCATATACTTACAGTCAGAGTTGCAGTACCAGCAACAGATTGTCATTCCCATGTCGTTGGGACCGGAGGCCGCTAGGGAAGCTCATGAAAAGGGAGCTCATTTTGGGAGCGACAAAACGTTCAAGTGGCTCCAACGGCTGGTATACTGTCCAGATTTGGCCGACATGGTGGCCGTGGCATGTCTTAAGTGTCGATCCTGTGGGTTGAGTAAGAGTACTGAACAGCGGGCTCCTGTGCAGACCATCCGCTCCTCAGAGCCCCTAGAACTTCTGATGATCGATTATGTACAGATTGGATATTCTACCTCGGGACACTCGTACTGCCTAGTTATGACAGATCACTTTACCAAGTATGCGGTGGCTGTGCCCACCAGAAACCAAACCGAAGAGTCGGCCGCCGAAGCTGTCTGTAAACACTTTATACAGGTGTTCGGGTGTCCACGAAGGATACATTCTGATCAGGGAGCATGCTTTCAGGGTACTCTAATGAATGAATTGTACCAACTGTATGGGGTTTTACGCTCCTGAACCACTCCATATCACCCGCAAGGGAACGGGGCGTGCAAACGCTTCAATCGCACCTTTCTTCAGATGCTGCGGACTCTGGAAGACAGTCAAAAAGTCCAGTGGCCTGCATACTTACCTGAGTTGATGTGGGCCTATAATAACAGAGTACACAGTACCACCGGATACTCTCCGCATATGCTCATGTTTGGACGAGCCGGACGGGAGATTGAGGCTCTCCACCTGCCTAACTCGATGGAGCCCCCACGAGAAGTACCACCGCCTGGGTACGGGAGCACCGCAGCCAGCTAAGAGCGGTCCACAAGGTTGTGAGGGAGCATCTGGGACAGGTGATACACCCTAACCCAAGACCAGTGCAGAAAGATGGATATGTCCCTGGTGAAACGGCCGTCAGGGAAGTTGGATGGACGGTGGGAGGCAGTTCCATACAAGGTAAAGAGAAGGGTAGACCCCGCTATTCCAGTGTATGAGGTAGAGCCAGTAGGGACAGGGGGACCCTCACGGAACTTACACCGTAATATGTTGAGACGCTGCAATTTTGATGAGCCAGTGTGCGTAGAGGGGGTGCCTCCTCACGCTCAGGGTATGGAGGAAAGTCCTTCAGATGAGGAGGAATGGTGGGTCATCCCTTCTCAAGGGTCCACAGAGGCTCCGGCCGTGGCAGGTTTGCCACCCAGATGCAATGCTGAACAATCAACAGCTCCTCTCTTGTCGACTATGCCTGATGTCCCCAGTATTTCTGAAACCCCCAATCTAAGAATGTCAGCGAGGCCCAATGCTGGTGTGCCTCCACAGCGTTATGCTCAGGATGAGTTTGTATGGGGAGAGTTGACGAGGGTGACAACTTCTAGTGGGGTGGCATGTGAGATTGTGAAACAGCCATTTCTACATAATGTTTATACTGAAACTGTCATTTGGCATTCCGGGCACTAGAGGCCACTGTTCTTCAGCCACAGCCAGCACACTCTGGGATTTGGATATGCAAAACAGATACTGACTTAGACTGTGTGTGTGCCAGTCAGGGCAGGAAGTGATGATAGTCAGCAGTTAATGGACACTCAAAAGAAGGAGAGTAACTGTTATATCCTTGTTGAATCCAGCTTTTTTGGAAGAGTGGTGGTCCCAGGAAGATCAGTTCAGTGTGTGTATAGAAGGCCTCACCATCAAGCTAGGCTGCACGGTTGCTGAGAGATCAGAGGCCATCCCTGGTAGGCTACATCCTCGGGCCCAGAACGGACACAGGTCAGTGTACCTGGTTACGGATTGCAATATATTGTGTGGCGCCTGAAGTAACAGAGACTAGCCTAGGCCCTTGCATTAGTCAGTTAGTTAGTTAGGAATATATAGTTTTGCTAGGCTTTTCTGTACGGGACTGCAGCGCAGTTATTGACTTGCAGGCTCTGCTGAGTCTGCCACCGGCTAGGGGGTGTCCTCTGTAGCGGCACAGCACGACTTGAAGGCTCTGCTGTGTCCGCCATCGGCTAGGCCTGTCCATAGGGCAGGGACATTGACTGTGGGTCTGGGATATAGTGTTTTTCTATGCATGTTTGCATTGTTCTGGTCATGTTTGTGATATTACTTTTTGCATAAGTAAAATTTCTGTTCCTGCATATTAAGCTGGTGTCAGTGTCGCTTTTCTGGTCTGTGACTTCGCTGTATCCTGGGGAGCCCACTCCGGTACACGGCTTACAAGGGTTGGGGATCTGGAGGCAGACCTAGACAGTCAGAATGGAGAAAATATTCGATTATTATTAATGGAGGCTAAGAAGAAATATATATGAAAAAGCGCAACATAAGTCCTTTTTTGCGGGTCAGCAAGTCTTTTTTGAAAAAGGTAAAACAGGCAGAATGCTGGCATCTCTAATCGCTAACCAAAAGATTCAAATCCCAATAAAGCATATCAAACTGCCCTCCGGTGCCTTAACCAACAACCAATTAAATATCAAATCAGCTTTTGTAAAACATTTCATCAAAATACATCAGTCAGACCTCGGGGAGGGTGATGGAGCCCTGGCTCCCTTCTTAGACAGCATTGGGCTCCCTCGCCTCTCCGATCAAGACTGCTCCAGATTAAATTCACCAATTACTCTCGATGAGCTGGAGACTACCGTCGACAGCATAAAGGGCAATACGGCTCCAGGCAGAGATGGCTTGCCCTTTGAACTTTACAGAGCACCCCGTAAAGTTATACTGCCCTTCCTTCTTCAAAAACTCAATGACTCTTGGAGGAATGGTCTACTCCCCCCTTCCTTGAGGGAGGCTTCCATTTTTCTGATTTTGAAAAAGAACAAAGATAAAACGGAAATTGGGTCGTATCGCTCAATTTCACTACTCAATACTGATTACAAGATATTAGCCAAATTGCTAGCTAATAGGTTGAGGAGGGTTATTCACTGTCTGGTCCATCCGGATCAGACAGAGTTTATCCCAAAACGAAACATACAATCTAACATCCGCAGAGCCTTCCTTATCATTTACATTGTGGACAGGAAGGACCGCTCCATCCTGTCCTTGGATGCTGTGAAGGCCTTTGACAGGGTGGAGTGGTCCTTTCTGTGGGGAACTATGGACAGGATGAACCTGGGTGGACACTTTATTAAATGGGTGCAACTGATCTATTGTGGATCTACCGCAAATGGGACTTACTCTGAACAGTTCTCCCTATCGTGAGGTACTCGGCAGGGCTGCCCTCTTTCACATTTGATTTTTGCCCTGGCCTTGGAACCCCTTGCCTGTAGAATCCAACAGTCTAATAAGATCATTGGCTTTGGAGGGAGAGAAGAGGAAGACAAAATTAGTCTCTATGCGGACGATATCCTGGTCCTCTTGAAACAAGGATGGAAGGCAGTTCCTTCCGTTATGAACATCTTGGAAGAATATGGCCTATTATCTGGATAAAAAGTAAATTGGGACAAATCTGAACTTCTTCCCCTTGTTCGATCACACCCTTATGGCTCTCTAGTTATTAGGCCACTTGAGTCCACTGACACTATTTAATATCTGGGCATCAGAATCAGCGCAGACTTGACTAGATATATTCACTTAAACATTACCCCTACGATTAATAGGGTGAGGGAGAAGATCCGTTCTATACCCTCTGACTGCCTGTCTGATATGGATCGATAACTCCTTCTTTGGCCTTCTGGAAAGACTGGTGAATGAGTTAATCTGGGGGAGGGGTAGGGTCAGGATTAAACAGAAATATTTTTGACTCTCCAAGCAAGATGGTGGGCTCTCTCTTCCCTTCCTCCAGGGATATTATATTGTAGCTCAGTTACTGTGGTGTGTGGGACGGGGGAAGAATTACCAACCTGCCCTTCTGTTAAGTATCTTGTCAAAGGACTTTCAGGGGCCGTATGGGGATATTTTCTCTATTTTGGAGACTGGTCATCCGGGGAAAAAGAAAAAACTGTGTCTAGTTAGCGATACGCTAAATAAGGTCTGGAATAAAACTAAAAAGATACTAGGCATAACATATCCCACTCACTTCACTCCACTTTGGCACAACTCTAATTTAAAATAATTTATGTTATCTCAGACTATGAATATTGGAACGCACGCGGTATTAACCGACTAACTCACATCTCATCACATGGTAATATTATTCCCTTAGATAACTTAATAAAAGGCACTAAAGTCACTTTTTTAGACAGGTATAGATATGCACAAATCAGTCACTCATTTATGGACACCCAGGATAAAGGTCTTTTGACTATTAGGGCAAACTCCTTCTTGGATTGTTGTTTTACATTTAAGGGTACACAACTCACACTTTCCCAAATATATCCCACCTTCCTTGCCAAAATATACAAATAAAAAAAGGGTGAGTGTTGGAAATGTCTGGCAGAAAATGCCGATCTGAGTCATATATAGTCGTGGCCAAAAGTTTTAAGAATGACACAAATATTAGTTTTTACAAAGTTTGCTGCTAAACTGCTTTTAGATCTTTGTTTCAGTTGTTTCTGTGATGTAGTGAAATATAATTACACGCACTTCATACATTTCAAAGGCTTTTATCGAAAATGACATCCTATTTATGCAAAGAGTCAGTATTTGCAGTGTTGGCCCTTCTTTTTCAGGACCTCTGCAATTCGACTGGGCATGCTGTCAATCAACTTCTGACTGACTGAAAGCAACCCATTCTTTCATAATCACTTCTTGGAGTTTGTCAGAATTAGTGGGTTTTTGTTTGTCCATCCACCTCTTGAGGATTGACCACAAGTTCTCAATGGGATTAAGATCTGGGGGGTTTCCAGGCCATGGACCCAAAATGTCAATGTTTTGGTCCCCGAGCCACTTAGTTATCACTTTTGCCTTATGGCACGGTGCTCCATCGTGCTGGAAAATGCATTGTTCTTCACCAAACTGTTGTTGGATTGTTGGAAGAAGTTGCTGTTGGAGGGTGTTTTGGTACCATTCTATATTCATGGCTGTGTTTTTGGGCAAAATTGTGAGTGAGCCCACTCCCTTGGATGAGAAGCAACCCCACACATGAATGGTCTCAGGATGCTTTACTGTTGGCATGACACAGGACTGATGGTAGCGCTCACCTTTTCTTCTCCGGACAAGCTTTTTTCCTGATGCCCCAAACAATCGGAAAGAGGCTTCATCGGAGAATTTGACCAGTCCTCAGCAGTCCATTCACCATACTTTCTGCAGACGATCAATCTGTCCCTGATGTTTTTTTTTGAGAGAAGTGGCTTCTTTGCTACCCTTCTTGACACCAGGCCATCTTCCAAAACTCTTCGCCTCACTGTGCGTGCAGATGCGCTCACACTTGCCTGCTGCCATTCCTGAGCAAGCTCTGCACTGGTGGCACTCTGATCCCGCAACTGAATCCTCTTTAGGAGACAATCCTGGCGCTTGCTGGACTTTCTTGGACGCCCTGAAGCCTTCTTAACAAGAATTGAACCTCTTTCCTTGAAGTTCTTGATGATCCTATAAATTGTTGATTGAGGTGCAATCTTAGTAGCCACAATATCCTTGCCTGTGAAGCCATTTTTATGCAATGCAATGATGGCTGCATGCGTTTCTTTGCAGGTCACCATGGTTAATAATGGAAGAACAATGATTTCAAGCATCGCCCTCCTTTTAACATGTCAAGTCTGCCATTTTAACCCAGTCAGTCTAACATGATCTCTAGCCTTGTGCTTGTCAACATTCTCACCTGAGTGAACAAGACGATTACTGAAATGATCTCAGCACGTCCTTTAATGACAGCAATGAAATGCAGTGGCAGTGGAAAGTTTTTTTTCGGGTTAAGTTAATTTTCATGGCAAAGAAGGACTATGCAAATCATCTGATCACTCTTCATAACATTCTGGAGTATATGCAAATTGTTATTATAAAAACATAAGCAGCAACTTTTCCAATTTCCAATATTTATGTAATTCTCAAAACTTTTGGCCACGACTGTACTATGGAAATGTCCAGAAATAAGTAGTTTCTGTACCCGTATCCATGAGGAACTATCTAGACGACATAAGGTCCAATTGGACCACTGCTTCACGCAGGCAATACTGAGCTTTTTTCCCCCTAACGATTTCACGTCCCACCAGATTTGAATTTGCTTGGAGGTTTTTATGTTCGGGTTTGGGATCCGAACTCGACCCGAACTTCATCCCGAACCCGAAGCCCATTGAAGTCAATGGGGACCCGAACTTTTGGGCACTAAAAAGGCTGTAAAATAGTCCAGGAAAGTGCTAGAGGGCTGCAAAAGGCAGCAAAATGTAGGTAAATCCCTTGCAAACAAATGTGGATAAGGAAATTAATTAAAATAAAATAAATAAAAATTAAGCAATATCAATTGGAGAGAGATCCCACAGCAGAGAAGAAGGCTTCAAGTCACCTACCAATGGAGAAGGCCACTTTCAGTTATTTAGGAACCAGCACCCAGACAGAGGACACAGGTCGCATAGCAGACAATCAGGCGTCATGTCACCCACCAATGGAGAAGGCCACTTTTATCTAATTAGGACCCTGGCACCCAGACGGAGAAGAGAGGTCGCATAGCAGAGAATCAGGCTTCATGTCACCCAGCAATAGAGAAGGCCACTTCCAGATATTTAGCCCACGGCACCCAGACAGAGGACAGAGGTCGTATAGCAGAGAATCAGGCTTCATGTTACCCACCACTGGAACAGGCCAATTTCAGATAATTAGGCCCCTGGCACCTAGACGGAGGAGAGGTTCATTCAACTTTTGGTTGCACCGCAATATAATGGTAAAAGTAAAAAAAGAGGATTCAATAAAGAAGTGCCCCAGAGTACAAGAATATATGGTTGAGGGAGAGGCAGTTATAAATGACTATTCTGCACAAGGGATGGGATCCATGCCTGGTTCATTTTTATGAACGTCAGCTTGTCCACGTTTGCTGTGGACAGGCGGCTGCGTTTGTCAGTAATGATGCCCCCTGCCGTGCTGAACACGTTCAGACAAAACACTGGCAGCCGGGCAGGCCAGCACCTCCAAGGCATAAAAGGCTAGCTCTGGCCACATGGACAATTGGGAGACCCAGAAGTTGAATGGGGCCGAACCATCAGTCAGTAAGTGGAGGGGTGTGCACACGTACTGTTCAACTATGAACAGTGAAATGCTGCCTCCTGCTAACACGTTCCGTATCAGGTGGTGGTGCAGTTAGCTGTGGCGTGGTGACAAAACTTTTCCACATTTCTGCCATGCTAACCCTGCCCTCAGAGGAGTTGGCCGTGACACAGTGGCGTTGGTGACCTCTTGCTCCTCCTCTTCCTTCGCCTTGGGCTTCCACTTGTTCCCCTGTGACATTTGGGAATGCTCTCAAGAGCACGTCTACCAGCGTGCGCTTGTACTCGCGCATCTTCATATCACGCTCCAGTGCAGGAAGTAAGGTGGGCACATTGTCTTTGTACTGGGGATCCAGCAGGGTGGCAACCCAGTAGTCCGCACATGTTAAAATGTGGGCAACTCTGCTGTCGTTGCGCAGGCACTGCAGCATGTAATGGCTCATGTGTGCCAGGCTGCCTAGAGGTAAGGACAAGCTGTCCTCTGTGGGAGGCGTATCGTCATCGTCCTCCGTATCCCCCCAGACATGCACAAGTGATGGACCTAAGCTGTGTTGGGTGCCACCCCGCTGTGAACCTGCTTCATCCTCATCCTCCTCCACCTCCTCCTCATCCTCCTCGTCCTCCAGTAGTGGGCCCTGGCTGGCCACATTTGTACCTGGCCTCTGCTGTTGCAAAAAACCTCCCTCTGAGCCACTTCTAACAGACTGGCCTGAAAGTGCTAAAAATAACCCCTCATCCTCCTCCTGGGCCACCTCCTCTTCCATCATCGCCCTAAGTGTTTTCTCAAGGAGACATAGAAGTGGTATTGTAACGCTGCTAATGGCGTCATCGCCACTGGCCATGTTGGTGGAATACTCGAAACAGTGCAACAGGGCACACAGGTCTCGCATGGAGGCCCAGTCATTGGTGGTGAAGTGGTGCTGTTCCGCAGTGCGACTGACCCGTGACTGCTGCAGCTGAAACTCCACTATGGCCTGCTGCTGCTCGCACAGTCTCTCCAGCAAGTGCAAGGTGAAGTTCCACCTGGTGGGCACGTCTCATATGAGGCGGTGAGTGGAAAGGACGAAGTTACGCTGTAGCGCAGACAGGCAAGCAGCGGCAGGATGTGAACGCCGGAAGCGCACACAGACGGCCCGCACTTTATGCATGTCGGGGTAGTTGTGAATGAACTTCTGCACCACCAAATTCAGCACATGCGCCAGGCAAGGGATGTGCGTCAAACTGGCTAGTCCCAGAGCTGCGACGAGATTTCACCCATTATCACACACCACCAGGCCGGGCTTGAGGCCCACCGGCAGCAACCACTGGTCGGTCTGTTGTTCAATACCCCGCCACAACTTCTGCGCGGTGTGGGGCCTGTCCCCCAAACATATGAGTTTCAGAACGGCCTGCTGACGTTTACCCCAGGCTGTGCTGAAGTTGGTGGTGAAGGTGTGTGGCTTACTGGATGAGCAGGTGGAAGCAGAGGAGGAGGAAGCCGAGTAGGAGGAGGATGCTACAGGAGGCAAAGAATGATGCCCTGCGATCCTTGGCGGAGGAAGGACGTGCACCAAAGAACTCTTTGCCTGGGGCCCAGCCGCCACTACATTTACCCAGTGTGCAGTTAGGGAGATATAGCGTCCCTAGCCGTGCTTACTGGTCCACTTAGCTGTGGTTAAGTGGACCTTGCCACAGATGGTGTTGCGCAATGCACACTTGATTTTATCAGATACTTGGTTGTGCAGGGAACGCACGGCGGTCTTGGAGAAGTAGTGGCGGCTGGGAACAACATACTGTGGGACAGCCATCGCCATCAGCTGTTTGATTCTGTCTGTGTCCACCAGCCTGAATGACAGCATTTTAAAGGCCAGTAGCTTAGAAATGCTGGCATTCAGGCCCAGGGCTCGAGGGTGGGTAGGTGGGAATTTACACTTTCTCTCCAAGGTTTGTGAGATTGAGTGCTGATCGCTGCCGTGTGACATGGTGGAAATGCTTGGTGACGCACGTGGTGGTGTCGGTGGCACATCCTCTGTTTGGTGGGTGGCAGGTGACAACATTCCTCCCGAGGTGGAGGAAGAGGCCGAGGCAGCAGCAAAAGAGGGAGCAGGGGGAGCCTGAGTGAGTTCCTTGGTTTTATGGTGTTTACTTCACTGCAGTTCATGCTTTGCATGTAGATGCCTGGTCATGCAGGTTGTGCTAAGGTTCAGAACCTTAATGCCTCGCTTCAGGCTCTGATAGCACAGCGTAGAAACCACTCGGGTCTTGTCGTCAGCACATTGTTTAAAGAAGTGCCATGACAGGGAACTCCTTGAAACTGCCTTTGGGGTGCTCGGTCCCTGGTGGCGGTGGCCAGTAGCAGGCGAACTCTCTTGGCAACGGCTGTTCTGCTTTTGCCCCCTGCTCACTCTTTTGCTTCACTGTTGGCTCGGTCTCACCACTGCCTCTTCCTCTGAATTATGAAAGTCAGTGGCACGACCTTCATTCCATGTGGGGTCTATGACCTCATCGTCCTCTGCATCGTTTTCCACCCAGTCTTCCTCCCTGACCTCCTCCTGTTCAGTCTGCACACTGCAGTAAGACGCGGCAGTTGGCACCTGTGTTTAGTCATCATCAGAGACGTGCTGACTCTGATGAGGTGGTATTCCCATGTTCTCATCATCAGGAAACATAAGTGGTTGTGCGTCAGTGCATGCTATGTCTTCCACCACTGGGGAAGGGCTAGGTGGATGCCCTTGGGAAACCCTGCCAGCAGAATCTTCAAGCAGCATAAGAGACTGATGCATAACTTGAGGCTCAGACAGTTTCGCTGATATGCATGGTGGTCATGTGACAGACTGATGGGCTTGGTTGTCAGGCACCATCTGTGTGCTTTCTGCAGAAGACTGGGTGGGAGATAATGTTGGGAAAGTGCTGGATTCCCTCTCGGCCACCCAATCGACTAATGCCTGTACCTGCTCAGGCCTTACCATCCTTAGAACGGCATTGGGCCCCACCAAATATTGCTGTAAATTCTGGCAGGTACTGGGACCTGAGGTAGTTGGTTCACTACTTTGTGTGGCTGTGGCAGAACGGCCACGTCCTCTCCCAGCACCAGAGGGTCCACTAACACCACCATGACCGCGACCGCGTCTCTTACTAGATGTTTTCCTCATTGTTACCGTTTACCAAGCACCACAATAAGAAAAAAAATATTTGGCCCAATGTATTGATTTCAAATTCAGGCATTTTTTTACAGGCACCTAACACTATCTGCCTATTTACTTATGTACCATATTATACTAATCCAGGCACAGCAGTAACCACTGATTTAGGGGAATATCAATTGTAGGCCTAGGATTTTAGCCCTGGATGAATTATCCTTTATGGACAGATTTACACTTGGAGATGCATAATAGCGTGTGAAAAAATATGTAGGATAATGCCTTCAGCAATTGTATTTTAAAGGGCTTCTGTCACCCCCCTTAACCCATTTTTCACTAGCTGACATTAGCTATTTGCTAATGTCAGCTAGTGAAGGGGGCGTGCATAACAAATCTAGATGCGGCGGCTACCAGCAAGTACACGCCCAACTTGCTGGTAGCGAAGATGATTTGAATATTATACAAGTGCCTTTTTAACAGAATTGCCAGCTTCAGATAAGGTAAAAAATATATATTTCAACTCAGCTGACATTAGCAAATAGCTAATGTCAGCTAGTGAAAAATGGGTTAAGGGGGGTGACAGAAGCCCTTTAACACTTTATGTAATATACCCTTTAACGGACAGAAATACACTTGGAGATGCACGGTAGCGTGTGAAGTTATTGAGGATGACCCTCTCAGTACTTGTATATACACCTTGAGTGTAATATACCCTTTTACGGACAGAAATCCACTATGAGATGCACAATAGTGTATGCAGATTTACAGGATTATGCTTTCAGCAATTATAATGTAACACCTTTTGTAATATACCCTTTTATGGAAAGAAATATACTTGGAGATGCACGCTGAGTGTAATTTACCCTTTTACGAACAGATTAACACCAGATTCAGGGTATTGCTATATTGGCAAGTGAATTTCACCCCAGAACAAAATCTATCCTTTGACGGATACAATTAAACTTGTCCAGTCACAGCTGGAACACCAGATTTACTGTATTTCAATTTTTGCAACTGTATTTCACCTCATTAGTAGGCATGGCTGTGATGGCTTCTTAGGGCAAGAAGTAAAACGCTAGCTGATTGGCGGCTGTGCAGCCCTTCAGAAAGCGGGAAGAACTCGCCGAACAACAGACCCGAACCCGAACTTTTTTGAAAATGTTTGGGTCTAGGTCCGTGTCCCGAACACCCCAAAATTCGGTACGAACCTTTATTGAGGCAAAAAAGTGTTATAAACAATATATATGAACTTAAGTGTATTACCCTGGATATTAGGAATGCTCTCCAGCATGGAACGCATGGAACCGGAAGTGATGTCACTTCCGTTTCCAGATTCCCGCACTTTCTGGACACACATGTTACTCCAACCAGGGCTATAAAAGGTAATATCATATGACCATATGTTTATAATGTATTTTTTGACTCCTGAAGAAGGGGGGGGAGACTTTTTACTCCCAAAACTCGTTGAGTGCCGTACAATCTATCGGTTAATAAAGAAAAGAAATTTGATCAGACGCTGGATATCTGGCTGCCATCATTTCTAACATCTCAATGCGGACCCGGCCTGGGGCTCTGTCTGAAGGTGTCTTGAGCTTTATCCAACAGACACCCCCCCAGTGAAGTGAGTTCAATACTTTTCTTTAAGATCAGTGGTGTATTAAATATTGTATACACTTGTTTTTTATTTATACATATATTTTAATTTCCTCCAATTGTCATCTATAATATATATATATATATATATATATATATATATATTTATACACTTTAGTCCAAGGAGTGGCACTACCAAGTGTTTTTGTTTCTGTTTTCCATGGCGTCATGCTGAGCTTCAAGAGCTTTCAGCTCATGAGTGGACTTTAATTCTACTATAAAAACTTTATTCTACTATAACATGTCAGCTGAGCTACACGTAACCACTTAGCAACCTTCCTTATTAGTACCATCTCTATTTGACCTTGCAGAATTCTGTTATTTATTTTTTTTTTTGCCATTTTCCATCCTCTTGGTGCCCGTACTTGACATCTTATTAACACCTCATATGTTTCGGGATACCACCCGAACATATATTGGTCATTCTAACCCTTCTTTCTTTTAAATTTGCTTCTCATTATCATGGACCGACTGCGGGTCCCTCCGCCACCTGTCAGAGGACCAGAGGCTGACTTAGTGTGGATATACATCCAACGTGACCTACAAAACCTGACGAATAGAGTTTAATGGGAAGTAAGCCACCTTCTATCGACACAAGGCGAGGTGAATCTGCTAGTGATGACGATTGCGCATCATTATGCTCGGCACATGGCGGTACTCGGCCGAATACCACATCTGCTCGAGCGCCATGCTCGAGTCTCACCTATTGCACGTTTCGCGGGTTGTAAGCTGCCAATCAAGGTGCAGGTAAGTACTGCCCTCACTGTAATGCCAGTAGCTATGTTGGCTGCTGGCATTACAGTGATTAGCTGGCCGGAACGCGTCATCGGATGCTATATAAAGTGCTATATTTTCATACAATGTGATTATTTCGAAAAGTATTTTTCGCGTTCGCACTGATTGTTATTTGTCATTGTGCGAAAATATGTTCATATCCGCGTGCGCACTTATGGGTGTGGCTTCTGCTAGAAAGCGGAAAGAACAAGTTTTTGGGCCTGTGTGCATTGGAATTGGGGGGGGCTCCAATGTGTTCCTGACAGGAATATATTGGCAAAAGTCTCAGCTTTTAATATCTGCTTGTTTGACTAGCTAGTATCGTCAGTGGCATATCCGTTTGGTGCATTTTTTTTCTGTGATTTATATATTTATATATTTCAACCGCACAATGCTCCGTTTTGTGTAGGATGCATTTGTGGTGCATGTGGTCCGCACCGGCATCCTCCATTGTACCTATTTTTTGCTGGGGATGGTCATTTGCTGCGGTCCACATGCGGTGGGACTGCTTCCCCAATGAGAAACACGCTACAGTGATTGTGGTCTTAGCAGTTGAGCATATTGGCCACTATATTTCTGTGATCTTGTTCCATATGTATTGAATGTGCCTTCACCTGGCACTTAACATTCTTTTGCACCTGGTAGCCTCCACCACACGGTCTGATATGGGTGTGGCTTACAGTCTTGCTTTATTCACATTGCATTAGTTGTCCTGCTATGCGGTTGTTTGGAAGCTTGGCTGTGAGCAATATTTCATCACCTTCAGGGCACGAGGGGCTCCGATGTGTTCCTGACAGGAATGTGTTCCTGGAATATATTGGCAAAAGTCTCAGCTTTTAATATCTGCTTGTTTGACTAGCTAGTATAGTCAGTGGCATATCCGTTTAGTGCCAAAAAATTTATGGTTGGAGGAAACTTCAGAGCAGCTGAGGAAGAAATTAGTTATTGATCTAACTTTACTCCTAGTACTTATCTGCTTGTAAATTTGTAATATTACAATATATTTAAACTTAATAAAAGTTAAGATTATAATTATATATTCGCGAATGCAAATATCATATAAATATATAATCGCAGAACTTAAAATTTCTTTCAACAACATTTACTTAATGCATATAAATAATTTCTTGAAAAAAATTTTTTTAGCTTTAAAAAAACATGTATTTCTACCAATTATTTATTAACTTTTAATTTAAATGAGTATTTTATTTAGTATGCTTTGCGAAAAATTAAGTTACATTTTTTGGAATCAATAAACGGTTGTTCTAACATCATACCATTATGTCACTGGCATCAGATATCTATTTACATGCTATCCATGCATAAATGCGGCCTACATTAAGGTCTCTATGTATGGAGAGCAGATTGAATATCTGATTTCCCTCCTTACCCAATAGACCCACACTATATACCCACCGCTAAATACCACCATAACCCACGTCAAACCCACACCCCCCTTAGACCACCCCCCCTACCCCTAACACAACACACAGACACACACACATACACAGTCTATAGTAGGCATTCTGAAATTGCGGCCCTCCAGCTACCACTCCCATCATGCAAAATTCTTGGATAAAGATGATCGCTGTAGCCTGTGATAGAATGATGGGAGTTTTATATTTGCAACAGCTGGAGGGCCTCAGTTTGCTGTAGGGACACATTTTGATGATGCCTAGTCCATACATTCTAATACCTGTCCTTGCAGTCAAAAGTAATGTTTGACATTCTGTATTTGCTGGTTCATTTAGCGTCACCCAGTGTGCAACACGGGGAGGCCAACCAGTTTTACACCCCATGATGTCCCTTCACTTCACTAGACAGGTATACCTCTCCTCAGATGGCCTGTTGCCAATAGTTCATACTCCAAACACATACATTTTGAATACAATCCCATATGTATTCAAAACACAAAATTAGGCGATGTGTACATTAGTGTATGGGGAGTACATCTGACTATTCCAGGAAGGTGGACAGAGTTTCGGATCCATACCGCCGCTAGTTCACCTAAACCCCCAGAATGACGCTTTGTCCCCATTGAGCATAATTTAGGCGGTGGCGGGTTTCTGTGAGCAGCCAGGCTGCACACGGCGAGAGACGTTTAATTAACAGTTCTGCATGTCGTTGTTTATTTCTGGGGAACCTCTCGCCATTTGCCTCCATTCTGCTGCCATCACTTTGCTATAGCCACCAACATTTCCACATCATATCAATAAATAATTTGAATCCACTGTGAGCACTGTTGATGGTTACCATTAAGATTGGGTGATGTGCCTGAATACGATTGAATAATTTTGCCATCAAAACGCTTCCTATACAGGTAGTTGTTTGTTCTGAAATGATTGATCAGATTGTCGACAGTTCTTATCCTTATGTGTAAATGTAGCGGTTATGTTCTGGATTAATTATTTATTTTCTATTGTTGTTTACGTTGCTATTTACATGAACAAAAATAACACGAGTCCTATCATTAATTACAAATTTTTAAAATTTCAGTTACAGCAGTCATAGCCCAGGATAATTATAAACTGTACTTCAAAGACTAGTCAGACCACAATGGGAGATTATACCTTCTACAAAACGATTTTCTGATGACCCCACCTCAGAAGAAGTGCTTTAACCCCTTAAGGACGAAGGGCGTACATGCACGCCCTTGCGTCCTGGTACTTAAGGACCAAGGGCGTACATGTACGCCCTGTGAATTTCTGATCACCGCTGCGCACGTGGCGGTGATCGGAACAAGATGCCTGCTGAAATCAATCAGCAGGCATCTTGGCACAATGCCCAGGGGGGTCCTGTGACCCCCCCCATGTGGGCGATCGCAGAAAACCGCAGGTACAGGATGGTGATCAGTGGTATATTACACCACCAATCACCATCCTTACCGTTGGCCACAAATTGTTCTGATTGGCTGTGCAGGGGGGCGGCGACAGAAGCTAACCGCCGTAGCTTCTCCCCCCTGCACACTGCCTGTCGTGCCGCCGGAGGATCAAGTCGCCCCATCGGACCCCATCGGACCCCATCGGACCCCATCGGACCCCCATCGGACCCCCATCGGACCCCATCCCACCAGGAAGACCCCAGAAGGACCCCATCCCACCAAGCAGACCCCCGAACAGCCCCAGCAGCTCACCCAGCCACCGACAGCCCCAGCGATCCACAGCCCCAGCCATCCAGTGTTCCAGCCCCAGCAGCAGAATCTAATAAAGTAAGTGCACCTGGGTGTCTGGGGTCCACAGCACTTAGTTGTGTGACCCTAGACCCCCCAGGGTACCCCCTAATTTTTTTGTGGGGCATTTTTTTTTGTGCGTGCGCCGACTGTGGTCGGCGCTCTTAGCGTCCGGCCACTGTTAGTGCATCGCTCACCCCACTGCTGATCACCGCTATCAGCTAGTCAGGCAGTTTTTTTTTTTATTTTTTTACACTTTTCCTTTTTTTTAGTTAGGGTTTTTTTGTTTTTGTTTTTTTTTTAGTTAGTTTAGTGCACGAACACCTGGCCCCACACACACGCACACTTGAATAAAGTTTTGTTTACACACACGCACACACACACGCACAACACACACACCCATGGACCGCCGGCTGTTCACGGTGGAGGAGGCATACGCCCAGATGCTCTCCGACACCGAGAGCACCAGTGAGGATGAGGATGACCCCACATTCCTCCTGTCATCCGCATCCTCCTCATCAATACATTCCCAGCAAGCGAGCGAGGTATGGCGTGAAACTATACAAAATTTGTGAGAGTACCTCAGGGTACACTTACAAATTTCGTGTTTACGAGGGACGAGATTCCCGTATTCAACCCCCAGAATGTCCCCCCACTCTGGGTGTTAGCGGGAAACTTGTGTGGGACCTTGTGCACCCACTGCTGGATAAGGGTTACCACCTGTACGTGGATAACTTTTATACCAGTATTCCCTTGTTCCAGGCCCTCTCCGCCAGATCCATGTTCGCTTGTGGGACCGTGCGGAAAAATCATCGCGGCCTCCCTACCCACCCTCCAGGTACCTATCCCCAGGGTGAGACCCGTGCCCTTACCAGCGACAACCTGTTGCTGGTCAGATATAAGGACAAGAGGGATGTCCTTATGCTGACCACAATCCATGGTAATGGCATCACCCCAGTCTCTGTGCGAGGAACCGCGGCAACGGTCCTCAAACCCGATTGTATCGTCGACTACAATCGGTATATGGGAGGAGTTGATCTATCTGATCAAGTCCTCTCACCATATAATGCCATGCGCAAAACCCGGGCATGGTACAAAAAGTTACGGTCTACTTGGTACAGGTTGCCATGTACAACGCTTTTGTACTATCCCGATGCGCTGGCAGCACAGAGACTTTCCTCCATTTCTATGAGGCAGTCCTCAAGGACCTGATCTTTTCAGACCGGGAAAGAGCAGGTCGGAGTACCTCGGGAGTGGAGGCGCCCGGGTCCTCCCTGGCCAACATTTTCCAGGTGTGGTCCCCCATACTGGAAAGAGGGACGAACCCAAAAAAGTGCAGAGTGTGTCGCAAGAGGGGGATACGGAAGGACACCACTACTCAATGTGACACTTGCCCCGATCATCCGGGCCTCTGCATTGACGGTTGCTTCAGGGAGTATCACACTTCCATGGAGTACTAAATTATTATAATTCCCTACAGTCCCCTAGAAAAACATAACATTATGGCTCTCAGACTTTGGAAACACGGAAACAACTTTTTTTTCCATAAATTATTTTATTGTATATATATTAAAAAAATGTTGTTTTAGTGTATCCAAAGTCTGGGAGCCATACATATTGGGCATCGTCGCGTCCGTAACAATCTTATGTATAATAATAAAATATTACCTAACCCCTCAGATAAACACCCTTTTAAAAATAAATTAAAAACCATGTTAAAAAAAAAAAAATTTGTCACCTTAGATCCCAGAAATTATAATAGCACGTCATAAAAAAAATCAAATGCCCCCCCCAAATAGAGCAAATCAAACCGCCATCTCATCCCGCAAAAAATGAGCCCCTACATAAGACAGTCGCCCCAAAAAAAAATTTAAATTATGGCTTCCAGTATGTGGAGGTACAATTTATTTATTTTTTCCAA
Source organism: Bufotes viridis (assembly GCA_033119425.1). Classification (NCBI taxonomy): domain Eukaryota; kingdom Metazoa; phylum Chordata; class Amphibia; order Anura; family Bufonidae; genus Bufotes; species Bufotes viridis. Next base: position 128,600,816 of record CM065596.1, read on the forward strand.
AGTTGGTTAATGATGTCATGCTGAAGCCAACTTTTATAAAAGTAGTCATATTAGGTATTGCCACGTCCGTAATAATGTGCTCTATAAAAATAACATTTGACCTAACCCCTCAAATAAACGCTGTCCAAAAAAAAAAAAGTTAAAAAAAGCCATTTTTTTTGTTACCTTACATCATAAAAAGTGTAATAGTGTGCGATCAAAAAGTCATATGCCCCCCAAAATAGTGCCAATAAAACCGCCATCTCATCACGCAAAAAATGAGCCCCTACATTAGATAGTTACCCCAACAACAACAAAAAAATTAGATCCCAGGCTATGGAGATAGTAAAATTATTTATTTTTTCTTCCTAAAATGATAAAATAGTGTAAAATCTAAATCCATCAAAAAAGTAGACATATTAGGTATCGACGCGTCCGTAATACTCTGCCCTACAAAAATAACATTAGAACCAGCCTCTCGGATGAACGGCGTTAAAAAAATAAAATAAAAACTGTGCCAAAACAACCATGTTTTGGCAAATTTCCGTTTTAATCCATATTTTCCGGTAATAAAGCAAGGGTTAACAGTCAAACAAAACTAAATAGTTATTGCCCTGATTCTGTAGTTTTCAGAAACACCCCTTATGTGGTCGTAAACTGCTGTATAGCCACAAGGCAGGGCATAGAACGAAGGGAACGCCACATGGTTTCTGGAAGGCAGATTTTTATTTTTATACCATGTCCCATTAGAAGCCCCCTGATGTAGCCTAGACTAGAAACTCCAAAAAGTGACCCCATCTAAAAAACTACACCCCTCAAGGTATTCAAAATTACTTTACCAACTTTGTTAACCCTTTAGGTGTTCCACAAAACTTAATGGCGAATTTAGAAATAATTTTAGAATTTCCATTTTTTGTTATCTTGCCTCAAAAAAGTGTAATATAGAGCAACCAAAAATCATATTTACCCTAAAATAGTCCCAAAACAACAACCACCATATCCTGTAGTTTCCTATATGGGGTCACTTTTATGGAGTTTCTACTCAAGGGGTGCAGCAGGGGGCTTGAAATGGGACATGGTGTAAATAAACCAGTCCAGCAAAATATGCCTTCCAAAAACCATATGGCATTCCCCTTCTTCAATGTCCTCCCGTTTAGCCAAATAGTAGTTTAGGACCACATATGGGGTGTTTCTGCAAACTACAGAATCAGGGCAATCCATATTGAGTCTTGTTTGACTGTTAACCCTTTATTTCCAGTAATAAAGTAAGGGTTAAAATGGAAAATTTTCCAAAAATTCTAAATTCCAAAATTGTTTCTCCATCTTCCATGAACTGTTGTGGAACACCTAAAGGGTTAACAGAGTTTGTAAACCCAGCTTTGAATACCTTGAGGGTGTACTTTCTTAGATGGAGTCACTTTTTGGAATTTCTATGCTAGGAGTGCATCAGGGGGCTTGCAATAGGACATGGTGTTAAAAAAACAGTCCCACAAAATCTGCCATTCAAAACCCATATGGCGTTCCCCTCCTTCAATGTCCTCCCGTTTGGCCAAACAGTAGTTTAGGACCACATATGGGGTGTTTCTGCAAACTAGAGAAACAGGGCAACCCACATTGAGTTTTGTTTGGCAGGTAACCCTTACTTTATTACTGGAAAAAATGGATTATAATGGAAAATTTTCCAAAATTCTAAATTCCAAAATTGTTTCTCCATCTTCCATGAACTGTTGTGGAACACCTAAAGGGTTAACAGACTTTGTAAACCCAGCTTTGAATACCTTGAGGGGTGTACTTTCTTAGATGGAGTCACTTTTTTTGAATTTCTATGCTAGGGTGCATCAGGGGGCTTGCAATAGGACATGGTGTTAAAAACCAGTCCCGCAAAATCTGCCATTCAAAACCCATATGGCGTTCCCCTCCTTCAATGTCCTCCCGTTTGGCCAAACAGTAGTTTAGGACCACATATGGGGTGTTTCTGCAAACTAGAGAAACGAGGAAACCCTCATTGAGTTTTGTTTGGCAGGTAACCCTTACTTTATTACTGGAAAAAATGGATTATAATGGAAAATTTTCCAAAAAATCAAAATTCTGAAATTTTATCTCCATTTTCCATGAACTGTTGTGAAACACCTAAAGGGTTAACAAAGTTTGTACAATCAGTTTTGAATACCTTGAGGGGTGTAGTTTCTAAAATGGCGTCATTTTTGGGTGGTTTCTATTATGTAAGCCTCACAAAGTGACCTCAAACCTGGACTGGTCCATAAAAAGTGGGATTTGGAAAATTTCTGAAAAATTTCAAAATTTGCTTCCAAACTTCTAAGGTATGTAACATCCCCAAAAAATAAAATAGCATTTCCCAATATGGGGAATGTAAAGTCATCACTTTTTTGGGGGGTATTACTATGTATCATAGAAGTGGAGAAACTGAAACTTTAAAATTTGCTAAATTTTGCAAATTTTTTGGTAAAATTTGTATTTTTTATGCAAATAAATAAACTTTTTTGACCCAATTTTAGTAGTGTCACGAAGTACAATATGTGACGAAAAAACAATCTCAGAACGGCCTAGGTAAGTAAAAGCGTTTTAAAGTTATTCACACTTAAAGTGACAGTGGTCAGATTTTGAAAAAATGGCCTGGTCCTAAGGTGAAAATGAGCCCGGTCCTTAAGGGGTTAAGACTAGTCAATGTTTCTCCCACAATCGCCTTAACTTTATTTATGTATACAATAATGCCAAAAATGGGTATTATTAAGGAAAAATTAAGAATATTTTTTTTTCCTTTACAGTATCGAAAGAATTAAAGAACAAAATACTGCAGATGCAGCATGAGCAAAGGCATAATGTCCAGGAGCTTAGGGAGCTTAGGGAGCACCATGTTTGAAAATTCTGTGAGTTGAAGCTCCAGTTTGCACACCGCCTGTGCCAAATAGAAGAGAAAAATTATAAGGACGTGTAAGTGCTTCTAAACATCCACGACAAACTAAAAGCCCTACCTTGAAGGGAATTTTTTTTATGTTAAACAGTTTATAATATTTTTATTATTACTTTATTTATAAAGTATTTATTGTAATTTAAATTTGTCTCTTGTTTTTATTTACAAAAAAAAAAAAAAGTTTATACAGCATTGATAAGTTTTAGGTTACACATTAAAACCCTACGCCAAAAAAAAAAAAAGTTGAACAGACTAATAACACCCAATCCCCAAAATACACTATAATAATAAAGAAGTCTACTAATCTACAAACCACCGTAAAACTATCTTTTCTTAAATAAATGGTGAAACATAGGAACATTTAGTATTAAATAACAAAACCAACAATAAAACTGTTTTATAACCCCTCAAAAAATTAAGAAAATTAACTATGTACAAAAATTATACCGATAGAGGTAAGGAACAAACCAGCATGGATCTTAAATATAATATAATATTTTTCTACATCGAATAAAGTTAAATTGCTTCTGCTTTTTAACCAGAAATATGAAAAGACATTACTCTGCTTATATACCTGAACAAATAATTATAAAGCTATATACAAGCTGATCACATTTAGCAGTAAGGAGCCTGGGACTCATGTCTTCATACTTTGAAGTATATAACAGGGGTGGAACCGATAGGACTTGTTTGGGGTTATCACATCGGTGACTTGATGTGTGCCCCTCAATTTGTCATTGTGGGCGGACACAGCGAGGAGTCGCCTAGTCATGCCAACAAGTGACATATAGTCCTAGGCTTCTTATTGCTAAATATGATCAACTTTTATATTAGTTTAAGGTCTATAGACTGAGCGTGTTGGAAGCCCAATATCTGAGGGTTAAATTGCCCATAATGGACAGAGGGAGAGTATGAGTGAGTGCACCCGACCGCATGCATCAAATTTTTATTTTTTCATTTTCTATTAATTTTTGAGTATTCCATCTATGGGTTCCATGTGGCCTTTTCCCTGTGCAGGGATTATTACTTGTGTTTCGTTTTGTTTATCTCATATATGAGACGCCGGAGGACTCTGGTGATGTCATCTCAGCTTTTAATTAGCCGGGATCACATGACAAGGAGTAGGCGTGTGCTGTATCTGACCGGCGTCCAGTTGCTGTGGCAACATGCAACACTGGATGCATTGGAAGGGGCGGTGACGTGATACGTCATGACGCCATGACGTTCAGACACTCTGAATCCAGATATACGTCATATGTAAATCAATAGTGACATGCGCAGTACTAGTTTGTGGACGCGCGGGTCCCGAACATGAGGCCGACTACAGCTGACATCTCCATGTTCCGGTATTGTTTTTATTAGTTTTAACAGGCACACCTGTCACCTATCATATTGCTATTTATCACTTTTGTTTGAATCTAGGCAGATGCATATTATGAATTATGGATTTTTTATGTAAGCACATATTTCACTTATCTACACGGCTTCTGTCAAGTATGAATTTTTATCTATAGAAGTTTTGATCATGAAATATAACACATTTTTCCTTTGTTTATATATCACTAATGATGTAATTGATCTTATATCTTAATTGAATACATGTGTATAAATATACTGAATGTTACACCAGTTTGTATCACTGCTTGAAAAAGGTGCCATTGGGTGCACTGAAACGTCGCTTTTTACCCGGAAAATAAAGTAAGAATTTTTTTCACAAATAAGGATGTGCTGTGGAATTTTCCTTGTTATATATATATATATATATATATATATATATATCTCTTCAAAAATGAGGCAGCACTCCAATGTTCAGTGCAAATAACGGACTTGCTTTATTTTCCCATTGCAACGTTTCAACTGCTCCTTGCAGTCATTATTAAGCATACCAAATGGTGTCCAAAACCAGTGTTAAATACCCACAATTCATAGTGGTTAATTAGTGATCAATTAACAAGTTTTTGCAAATAACATACATAAAATCAATATATAGAGCATGAAAAAAGAAATTATACATCATACATTGTAAAGAGAGTGAATACATATAGAGGGATTCTTCCCAGTCTTGTAATATTCGAATAAAGTGCCATAGTGCATAAGTGTGTGATCGTGATCACCTGTGTGTGATTAAAAGGCAACCAATAGGTTGCATCTAAATATAAAAACTTACAGCCGCAAGTGGAAAAATAAGGCGCCATCCTTCGCGTCCTGTATCCAGCACTGCGCATGTCCCGTTGCCCAGACTACAGCCCACACTCACCCAGTCACATGAGACCCACGTGACCGGAAGTGAGCGGGCAAGCAGATGTCAGCAGCGCGAAAGGAGGGACCCTTGCGTCAGCCCGTCATGGAATCACATGACTAAGTCACGTGTGCCTTAACCTGGGCTACCCGCAAGCGTCCCACAAAAAAATGCACCGCTGACAGCCCCAGAGCATCGGGCAGCGACACACATGGATCGGAGAAACTATATAAGATTATAAAGGAGACTAGAGGATAAGCATGATGAGTAACAGCGTCATGAGTGTGGCTGGATAAAACCCACACAAATACTTCCATATCTCATGGCAATTTTTAGCAACTTGTTAATGGTGACATGGCCTTAATACATATCAGAAGGATATTTAAGGATATATAAGCGGGTCTGTTATTTGCACTGAACATTGGAGTGCTGCCTCATTTTTGAAGATATATCTACCAAGGACTGCCAAGTCAACGGTCAGAGGAATTGCACCCCCACTTTTTTAGCTGTGCTGCTGATCTCTTTTGTGTTATATGTTGGGACTTTAGTTCAGCGACTACTTTGGAAGTTTTTTGTACACATTTATTATGGATCCCCCCCGTTCACGTATACCAGAGCGGACGAGGAGAGAATCCTGCAGGGGTTGGTAAGCGAACCTACCTTTCTATCTACCCCCACTACTGTTGACCTCAAGAAACGTTATGAATCAGATGTCAAAAAAATCGCGTCCATGGACCTACATCTTATGACTTTGGGACAATACTATAAAGAACATAGGATTCCAAGAGGGATCCGTTCACAGTTAAAACCGAATCCATTTCCCACGGATTCAGCATTTGCATTTGACATTATTTTACTTAATTTGGAATATTTACAACAAGAGTTAACAGAAGCAAAAAATAGATTGCAACAGACCAAAGTAGCTCTTCAATCTATGCTCACCACAGAGGAGTGGAATCAATATGAAAACACCTGCACACATTATGTGGATAAGTTCATTAAAGAACAAGAAACAGTTAAACGAAAGAAATGGCTCCGGGACACGGATGATTACATAAAAGGAAGGATATACACCTGGCAACAAGACTCCTATACAGGACAAACTAGCTCCAATCGACCGACTATGAAGAAACATCAGCCCTCCCACCAGGCTCCTAACCAGCATGGACCTCCACCTAGGACACCAGGACCATCATCTTCTTTTTTGACACCAGGCCCAGCACCAAAAGAACCCGGTAGGGAGGTAGAAGACAGAACAAATGGAGGAAACTCCAAAGGACAGAAAAATCTGATGATACTTCGCAAGAAGGTCAATCAATAGGGACGGGCGATTTTTCTATGCAAATATTTCTTCTGTTTCCTTATCTGATGCTCAAATGTGCTTGTTGGCTAAAGGTTTATCATTTTGTCCATCCACAAAGGCGGACTGGTTTCAAATGGAGGTAGACTTACAACGGTTCCTACGGAACATTAAGTTGAAAATTTGGTTCTCAGACAAACCCCCTCCTAACCGATCGGCTTCTGTGGAAACAAAATCTGAACTTACTTCTAGACAACTTGATCTGTTGTCTAGTAGTGACTTTACACCACCAATATGCTCACATGCCCTTGCAACATTTACTCAGGCTGTTAATTTTGATATGGAAAAGTAAAAAAATTCCACCTTATATCTCTCTACAACATCCAAATATGACCACATCTGATATGAAAACTCTACATGAACTGTGCCATGACAGCAACCTCACAATAAAACCAGCCGACAAGGGTGGTGCGGTTGTTGTCATGGACACATCATGGTATGTGGGAGAAATTTTGAGACAATTGAATGATCAGGAGGTTTATAGGGAAGTTTCTGGTGATCCAAAGTTTGACATCATTAGGAAAATCAAAAGAATATTGGACACTGCACGTGATCAGGGCATTATAGATGAAGAGCGATCTAACTTTCTATTGGTAGAACATCCACGTACGCCAATTATCGATGTACAGTATTGCCCAAAATACCCAAAACTCTAGTAAATCCGCCCGGCCGGCCCATAGTGTCGGGCATTGGTTCTGCCTGCTCCCACATCTCTATTTTTCTTGACCGCCTACTCCGCAGGTATGCTACTCATACAAGGTCCTATATTAGGGATACGGAAGATTTTTTAGAAAAAATCTCCAGGATTACACTCCCTGAAGGGTGTTTGGTGGCATCTTTTGATGTCACCAGTCTACACACTTCAATTGAACATACACGTGGTGTGAATGCGGTCGCTAGATGTTTGGAACAGATAGAGCATTCAGCAGAATGTCGTGAACTAATTTTGGATCTCTTGACCTGATCTTCAGACATAATTATTTTATGTTTGGGGAGAAGTTCTTTTTACAGTTACGCGGGACCGCCATGGGGACAAATGTAGTGCCTATGCAAATGTCTTCATGGCGGCCATTGAGGAGGATCTCATCTATGTGTCCCACCACTTCAGTTCTGTACTGGGGTGGTGGCGATACATAGACGACATCTTCCTCATTTGGCAAGGCGATGTGGATTCTCTGATGTTGTTTCATCAATTTTTGAACCAACTGGATAGTGATATAAAATTTACACTGACGTATTCAGATACACAGGTACAATTCCTAGACACTACAGTTTCCATTATAGACAATAAATTGATGACTGACATTTTTATTAAACCTACCTATTGCAACACTTTGTTGCACTTTAATAGTTGTCACCCACGATCCACGATTGATGCACTACCTGGTAGTCAATTGCTGCGGGTCAAAAGGATAGTACAGGATCCTGAATGTTTACCTCTACGATATGAACAGATGATAAATAAGTTTCACCAAAGGAGCTATCCTTCTAGAGTTATTAACAGACAGTTAGACAAAATTCGAGCTCCACAAGGAATTATTCACACCAATTCACAGAACAAAAGCCAACGCATCCCCTTTGTTTCAACTTCCTCTGAACAAAGTAAAGATGTGTCAGCAATAATAAGGAAACATTTGCCTATCTTAAAGAGTAATTACCCGCAGATTGAGGAGTTTGCAACTCCTCCCCTTTTCTGGTATAGATGGACTACCAGTCATCGAGATAAATTGGTAAAAGCAGACATTCCTTTTAAAAAAACGAGACAGACATATTTGGGTGTCAGAAAAACAGGTTGTTACCCATGTTTGGCATGTGTAAATTGTCCTTACCTATTGAAAGGCAATAATTTTGTACATCCCCGTACAGGGGTACGATATGATATACGTCATTATATGACATGCCATAGCACTTTTGTCATATATGTACTGCGATGTCCCTGTGGCCTCTTTTATGTAGGGGAGACCACATGTGACATGAAAACGAGGTTAAATAACCATCGATTTACTATCAGAAAGAAAATAACTCATCTACCTGTTCCAAAACATTTTGTCGAGAAGGGCCATACTGAAAAAGATTTAAAATGCATGATTATAGATCAAGTACCTATGGCGAGACGTGGAGGGGACCGTACAATGATCTTAAAACAGAGAGAATTACGGTGGATTCACCGGTTACAATCCTTAAAATCATAGGGACTCAATGTGGAGTTCTGGTGAAATCTAATGTGAGGTGGTGATTTTGCTTGCCCCCCTTTGTGGGATTCTTTTTCCTCTTCCGCTCTGATATCGTGATTACCTATGGTGTTATTTACTTTACTATTAACCCCTACCTTTTCTCTTTCTTTTTAGAATATATCAAGCTCTGCACCTCAAGTGGAAATGATCGCGCCTTATAAATAATCTCCCCAAAAAATCTTCACTTATGTCTTTCTAAGTAGATACATGATTAGAACAGTGTCAATATATATGGTTCATTGTAATGTATATTGGTGTAATCTACGATGTACGAGCATGGAGGGGTTAGAGGTGACTTTGGCTTCGGGTGCGTGACACTGACATGCCGTGCCCCCTGTTGCCATAACTGGGAGGTGGTGATGATTGCCTATGGTAATACGACCACATAACCCCCCTCTGCTATACCCTTCGTACATAAAAATATCCTTCTAATATGTATGAAGGCCATGTCACCATTACCATGTTGCTAAAAATTGCCATGAGATATCGAAGAATTTGTGTGGTTTTATCCAGCCACACTAATGACGCTGTTACTCATCATGCTTATCCTCTAGTCTCCTTTATAATCTTATCTAGTTTCCCTGATAGATGTGTGTCACTGCACGATGCTCTTTGGCTGTCGGTGGTGGTGTTTTTTGTGGGACGCTTGCGGGTAGCCGGGTTACGGCACACGTGACTCAGTCATGTGATTCCGTGACGGGCTGACGCGAGGGTCCTTCCTGTCCCGCTGCTGACGTCTCCGGCGTTTGCCAGAACTGCTTGCCCGCTCACTTCCGGTCACGTGAGTCTTTTGTGACTGGGTGAGTGTGGGCTGTAGTCTGGGCAACAGGACATGCGCAGTGCTGGATACGGGACGCGAAGGATGGCGCCTTCTTTTTCCACTCGCGGCTGTAAGTTTTTATATTTAGATGCAACCTGTTGGTTGCCTTTTAATCACACACAGGTGATCACGATCACACACTTATGCACTATGGCACTTTAGTCGAATATTACAAGACTGGGAAGAATCCCTCTATATGTATTCACTCTCTTTACAATGTATGATGTATCATTTCTTTTTTCATGCTCTATATATTGATTTTATGTATGTTATTTGCAAAAACTTGTTAATTGATCACTAATTAACCACTATGAATTGTGAGTAGTTAACACTGGTTTTGGACACCATTTGGTATGCTTGATAATGACTGCAAGGAGCAGTTGAAACGTTGCAATGGGAAAATAAAGCAGGTCCGTTATTTGCACTGAACATTGGAGTGCTGCCTCATTTTTGAAGATATATCTACCAAGGACTGCCAAGTCAACGGTCAGAGGGATTGCGCCCCCACTTTTTTAGCTGTGCTGCTGATCTCTTTTATGATATATATATATATATATATATATATATATATAGACACACACATATACATTTAGGACACTGTTTACTGCTTAATGACTACACAGCAGCCTCCATATGCTGCCAACCACTCACAGACACATGCTTGAAATTTAGGGAATTCAGTCTTTGCCCCTCATTGCCCTATTTCTAATAGGGCAATAAGAGACAGGCCCTGAACCCTCTATATCAGGGGTGCACAACCTGCGGCCCTTGATACCATTCTGTGTAGCCCCCCAACCATCTAGTAACAAACATGTATGTTTTGATCTTGTGGCTGCTCACATTTATCTTTCATGTATTTTCCCCCATTAGATGGGAGTCCTGGAAATATAACTATACATTTATGATATATATATATATACACTATGTGTTAAATATGCCAAAAATACCGTATTTCAGTTCATAATACCCCTTTAAATTTTATTTTCGGCCCTCATCATTGGTTCAGTCTGGTAATGTGGCCCCCAACCAAAAAAAGTTGTGCACCTCTGCTCTCTATATATTTTTATAGATGCATATAGAGAGAGAGAGAGAAATAAAGTAAAGTAGAACTGGCTTAATTGCCCATAGCAACCAATCAGATTCCACCTTCTATTTTTCACAGCTCAGTACTGTACAACACATGTTTCCAGAGGATAGATGTAGCATTTGCAATATCAGTGAAAACACCTAAAATACTAGTCTGAACTCCATGTCAGGGCATCTGCACATAGTTAATATATATTTTTTTTTTTTTTCAGTTTAACGTGATAACTATAACTAGTGATAATCGAGTTGAAGGATCAGAAGTGGAATTTAATCCGAATTTCAGGTAAAATTTAATTTGCCACAAATCTGAATTCCCTGGCGCTATATGGTAAAAAATCAGATTTCTCCTAAAATGGCAGTTGCACATGTTGCCAAGTGAAAATAAGAAGCCTGGGAACCCCAGATCCTCCATAATGCTGTGCAGCCAGCCAATCTGCTGTTAGCCATCCCCTATCATGTCATAGCTCTATAAAACCCTGAACCCACCATTTTACTGGGAGCTAAGCATAGGGAGAGATGCGTCAAGCACTCATGCACTAGGGACAGTGTTGCTGAAAACTGGTTATAAACAATATTGGAGAGGGAGACTGTATGAGACTGCAGGGACAGTGGATGGCCTTTGCTTCATTTTTAAAGGTGCAAACAATTCCGCTGTTAATAAGTGTGTAGTGCCCTGAAGCAGTGGTACTTTGAATTCAGGACATTTGTGGACATTTGCCTATGCAAAGTTATAAACCTCTTTTACTTTATTTGACTTGAAAGGGTTAACTCGCACTGTTTAACACTGTGTATCTGCAGTTTATGTTGTGGTATGTATCCTGTTTCTTTGCACTGTATTTGCGATGCTCTATGAAAGGGTTAATGGGTACTAAAAGACTTTTGGGTCTTTGAATAAGAAGCTGGTCATTTTCCCACAGCTATCATAGGGTTTAAAGAAGAGCATGTTATGGAAGGAAAAAGCCAGACTTGTTTAGCACCAAAACCAAACATACTGACCTTTTGAAAGTCTGATTTTGCTATATTGTTATGTCTGGAAACTTGTTTGCATCTGGAAAAACTTTATTGTCATTGCCATTGAGTATCAATTAGGCCCTAATTTAAGTCTATGAGAGATGGAAAATGCAACAATCTATCTGTTTGTGCTGAGTTTCTCCACTACATCCCTCCCAATAGAAGGTTCTAGTTTAGCCAGAAACTGTTTATAAGAACAGCAGTAAGAGGCCCTAATGTTCTGCAGTTAGGGATCATTGCTTAGAAGGGGAGACCCATGCTAGTCTGCATTAGTGACCAGAAGAAGATGCTGAGCCACAGACCATGGGTCACCATCCCTATGATCAAGGAGTCGCCAGGATTATTTAGCTACAGACCATGGGCCTCTAACCTTTGGCCAGGGTCTAGCCTTCTGAGAGAGAGGCACAGCTAGCTCAGGTCTTTTCTCAGCATCAAACCCTTCCTCTGCCAGGGAGGAGACTGGAGAAGCCAGCCCTTTGCCTCGTCTGTATTGTTTTGCACTTGAGATCCTCCAGTAAAGAAGCACACTGGTTTACTGCAGACCCTGAAACTCTAGACTTATTTCCCATTGGGGTGCATTACACCGTACCATCCCTTCTGGAGAGCAGCAGCACTCAGGGACACCTCATCAGCTACTCCTTCGTGGTTACATATGATATGTCAAGTTATTTGGCATCCATTCAGAAGTGTTGTATTTACTTACCCATTAGGCTCCAGCCTCAGAGCGCTCCAGCCTCAGGGCGCAGGCAGGGGCTGGACACTTTAAATTATGATGACCCCCCAGTGGCGAGCCGGTGAGCGCTCGCTGCTAGCTTCTGCAGTCTGTAGGCGCAGCCGGCCTGTGCGGGTAGAAAGAGAGCAGGGCCGGACTGGCCTATCGGGATACCGGGAAAATTCCCGGTAGGCCAGTACCCCTGACTGCCGCGCAACTGGCCGGAAGAGACAGTCTGTCTCATGCCGCTGCGCAGCCTGCGCTGCCCTGCAGTGTGTGTGTGTGCCGCACACTCCAGACGCTCCGCTCTGCTCCTCCCCACCCTGTGGAGGAGACACTGTTATGGGGGATCTGTGGATGACAACTGTTATGGAGATCTGTGGAGGAGACACTGTTATGAGGGATCTGTGGAGGACACACTGTTATGGGGTATCTGGGGATGACACACTGTTATGGGGGATCTGTGGATGACACACTGTTATGGGGGATCTGTGGATGACACACTGTTATGGGGGATCTGTGGATGACGCACTGTTATGGGGGATCTGTGGATGACGCACTGTTATGGGGGTACTTTCACACCTGCGGCATGGCTATCCGACCTATCCGGGCTGTTCACCCGCTGGGTCCACCATGCTGCAAGTACCCGTGCACTGCCGTGCTGCTGCTCTGTCCCTATTGACTATAATAGGGGCAGGGGACGGAGCTATGGTGCAGCACGGCAGTGCATGGCAGAGATCGGCGGACTAAAAAGTACTGCATGTCGGACTTTTTAGTCCAATGATCTCTGGCGTGCTGCGCCATCCACAGATCCCCCATAACAGTGTGTCCTCCACAGATCCCCAATAACAGTGTCATCCTCAGATCCCCCCATAACAGTGTCATCCACCACAGATCCCACATAACTGTGTCATCCACCACAGATCCCCCATAGCAGTGTCATCCACCACAGACGCCCCCAATAAGTGTCATTCTCAGATCCCCCCAATAACAGTGTCATCCTCAGATCCCCCATAACAATGTCATCCATAGATCCCCCATAAGTGTCATCCATAGATCCCCCATAAGTGTGTCCTCCACAGATCCCCCATAACAATGTCATGCACAGATCCCCCATAACAGTGTTATCCACAGATCCCCCATAACAGTGTGTCCTCCACAGATCCCCCATAACAATGTCATCCACACATCCTCCATAACAGTGTCATCTACAGATACCCCCATAATAGTGTCATCGAAAGATCCCCCCATATTGGTGCCATCCATAGATCCCACATAACAGTGTTGTCATCCACATACCTGCCCTATCTGGAGATTGCTCAGGGAGTCCCATTCTGTGGATGGGGGATACATTTTTATTAACAGGAAAACCCCTTTAAAGTCATACAAGTCTGTCATACTACATTTATTTACATTTCCCTCCTCTGTGCCCCCATATAGTACAGCCCCCATATAGTACAGGCTCCCTCATCTGTGCTGTCATATAGTACAGATTCCCCTTCTCTGTGTTGCAATGTTTAGTGGGCTTTATTACTGTGTGGGGCAATACACATTGGGAGTTTGTACAGAGGTGGGGATGGTGCTGGAATCATGGAATGAGAAGCCTAAACTATTGGTTTTGCAGATTCTGCGGAGACAAGTGGTGGCCAGAAAAAGACTGATTCCAATCAAAGAAGACGTCGCCTTTGATTCACCTTTGAGTCGCCCTGTGAGTCAATATTTATGTACTTTTAATCACTTATGGTTTGCAGAATCTGTGTAGTGCTAGTATTTTCCACTATATTGTCATATTGGTTTTAATTTAGCTACAGTGTGGTGTTAGTATCCAGTCACTATGCGGGGGTAATTACAGTTAGATTCTATGCGGCAATGCAGACTCTGCCAGGTCCGCAATTGCACCGTCCGATGCTGTTGTGCTGGTATAATTACGCAATGCTATGGGGCTGGTATTAAGATTATGTGGTTAAAGAGGTTGTGCATTTGTTTACAGCTATAGTTAATTGGTACATTAAACTGCGCATACTTATGTGTGATTACAAGAGTAAGTATTTAGTAAAGACTCCACAAGTTAAGGGGGGGCGCACTTGGGCAGCTCAGCCTCTGCTGGTGGTGGACCTTGTCCCAGCCCTGATTGACAGAGGCTGCAAGGTACAGGTTGGCATGTGGTGCTACACGAATGGGGCGAACTAGGGTGACTCATTGGGCCTAGAATAGGGTTTTTCTATGCAGCTGACTCCTGAATTTTGTGTAGTGACATGCTTGTGTATCTATGTTTATATTTATTTGGGGAGAGTTCATATCATTGTTATTTTTCCATTCTTTTGATCCATCAGAAGAACAGAAAACTAAAGAAAACTAAAGATCCTGTGCCTCAGTTATGCACAATTGCCATCCATTTGAGATATTTCCATCTGAGATCCATTTTTTTTTCCCCTAAAAAAAAGTAATGGCTGGAGGACTCTCTTTTCCATCTGAAAAACGGATCTCAGATGGAAATGGCAAACTGGTGCACAGAATCAGTTTTTCTTTTAACAGGATTTTTTTTTTTCTGCTCTTTTTACAGATCAGAAGAATTGAAAAATAAAATGATGTGAACTCTCCCTTAGTTTGTGATTGTTTTAATTTTTATTTAAACATTAGTGTATCAAGGATGTACTCAGTTCACCCCATAACAAGACCTCAGGGAATTTATTTTGGCACCACATGTAAAATGTGAAATGGCTTAGAGGGAACAGGAAGTAGATCATAACACATGACTTTTTGCTAAGTGTGCACACAAGCGTCATAATAAATGAAGTTTCTGGTGCCAGATGAAAGTGGAGGAGAAGGTTGTAGCCAGGTTTGAGAAGGCAGTGAAAGATGGAAAATACAGCATCCTGGAGTGAAATGCTTTGAACTGATTTAGCGGAAGCATGCAGGCAGCCAAAAGTGGTTAACTGTAGGGAAGAACGAACCCGTGGATGTTCCGTTGATGTACTTGACCTGAACTTGACTCAAAACCCAAACCCCACAGAAGTCAATGGGGACCTAAACTTTGGTACTGTAAAATAGTCAAAAAAAGGGCTAGAGGGCTGCAAAAGGAACCAAAATGGGGGTAAGAGCAGAACAATTGTCCTGCCATCAAATGTGGATAAGGAAATGACTTAAAATAACATAGAATACAAAAAAAATTATAATAATAATCTAGAACCAGAAGGTGGATGTCTAAGTGGAGTAGGAAGTTGAGGTGGCAGTGGACATGGCGGTGTAGTTGGAAGAGGCGGAGGAAGTAAGTAGTCAACATTGTTTTTCGTGTTTTTTTAATTTTTTAATTAGCTTTTTTCTTAAATTTTTTTGTCTATTAATTCTGTGTACGACTGTAGAGGGAAGTTACTGTAGAGGGAAGTTACAGTAATTTACATTTATGTGTATATGTATGTATATATATATATATATATATATATATATATATAAGCCAAAATCAGGCAGCACTCCTCCAGTGTAAATGATCCAATGGTGCACGCGTCCACCCCTGGTTACAGGGTCTCTTTACAAATCCAACAAACTGGCGCAGTAATCCTTAGGTAAAGTGAACAAAATAGTGTTTATTCACACATGTTTAACACAGCAACGTTTCAGCTCTCTCACAGAGCCATTTTCAAGCCAAGTCAAGTTGGCTTGAAAATGGCTCTGTGAGAGAGCTGAAACGTTGCTGTGTTAAACATGTGTGAATAAACACTATTTTGTTCACTTTACCTAAGGAGTGCTGCGCCAGTTTGTTGGATTTATATATATACATATATATATATATATATATATATATACATATATATATATATATTCCCTTACGTCCTACCAGCAGCACAGATGGGGTTAACCACCCCCCGTGTACTGACAGGACCGGCGGAATGTTTAATGAGCCCAAGACTAATAACTCAATTTAACAATTAAGTATCTTCTCAAAAGTCAATCCCCAGCCCACTGTGTTTTTTTCTGTCCTCCTGGACAGGTGGTCTAGGCGGTTTGTTCCCCCCTTTCTTCTGGAAAGTGCAGGGAGCCTTGTTTTTGTTTGGGTAACGGCGTTGCCCTTTCCTAGGTACCTCGTCAGTTTGGCCGGCAGCTTATCTGCTGCCGGCCCCGCGCAGTTGCGGCTGGCTGGGGTATTTTTGTTGCGTCCTCGGTCCAGGATTCTCGGTCCCTGGGCGCCACCATCTTCCAGAGGTGACGCGGGGATTCTCCTTTTGCCTCACTTCTGGGTAATCCGGCCGCGATTTTTTCACGGGCACGACTTTTTTCATAGATGCGATTTTTTATCGCGGATGCGATTTTTTCGCGTTTTTATGCGAAAATTTTAAGTATTTTTTTCTTATGCTTCTTCCTGTGGAGGATTTACTGGGGGAAGGGTGGATTGGCTATCCCTCCCCTTCCCCTATTTTAGGAAGCTGTGTGCTCCAGTTTGGTCTCTGGCTGCATATGCTTTTTCAGCTAGCTCCCAGAGTCATAAAATTGGTGTTGTTCCACTTGTGGTGTTTTTTTCCTCCGGTCCTCAGCTGCCTCCGGTCTGTTTTTCTACCTTTCCTGCGTAGATAGGTGGTTTACAAATGTTTTACTTGTCCCTTTTTTCCCGCAGTGATGTCTTCTCCGCGGGATTCGGAAGGCAGGAAAGTGGATTCCAGGAGGAAGCATCTATCCTGCTACCATTGCAGCAGTCAACGGTCATTGTAAGCTGCACTTGTGAGATTGCAGAAGGTAAACAGTTTAAGGCTGGGCAAATACCAGCTTGGGAGACCTCTGTCCCGATAGAGAGACCTTCTTGGTCTCCTTAGTTCCTTCATCCTTGGATGAGGAGGAGCTGACGTCGTGTTTTTTCCCCCATGAAAAGACACAGAAATTGCTCAAGTCCATCAGGTCGGGGGACCATGATGTTGACCGTGGGGAGCCTTCGGATCCCGCTAGTCGGGCAGCTCGTGTCTTCAAAGCAGATGAAACCTTCCTCTCTGTCATGTTTACAGAGTAGAAAAAACCTGGAGGGTCCGGTTTTAACAAAGAAGTTTAAATCCATGTTCCTGATGGCTAAACCCTTGGTGGATTCATGGGGATCCATTCCAAAGGTGGACATGGCTATTGCCAAGTTGTCAAAGCGCACTCTGGTTCCTGCAGACGATGGGTCTAGCCTGCAGGAACCCCTTGCAGAGTTCTCACTAAGACGGGGTCATACGGCAGCTGCAGCTTCCGCTTCTACAGCCATAGCGGCTTCTGAAGTCTCTACGTTCCTCCGGTCACTCCTGAATCAAATTCAAGTTGACGTGAACCAGAGGGTTTTTCCAGGACGACATACTGGCTGCCTTCAAGCCCAACAACCTGGATATGGACTTCTTGTGCGATACCGCACAGCTCCAGTTGAAGTAGCCTCCCCGCTAGCAAAGCTGCCCTGGGAACGAGGCCAAACACAGATCCTTGCTCCTGAAGCTAAGCAGCGGGTCTGTGGCTGATGGGAGACCATGTGCGCCTTTGGCGCCCTGTGACAATACTATCAAATGATGTCAGGGGCCTATATTTAGCGTGGCCCATATGCCTTTTTGGCTTAAGCTTTGGGTCGCTGACAATTCCTGAAAATACAGCTTATGTGGCCTTCCATTCGAGCCCAACCGTTTGTTCGGTTCGGAGCTGGATAAGATCACGGAGGCCCTTTCAGTCAAGAAGGTGAAGAGCCTTCCCCAGCACTCCTTTTGAGGACAGGGCAGAAAAGACCCTGGTGGTAGGTCTGGCCAGCAAACAAGCTCTCAAAGTGACTGGAGAGCGCAGCGAAAGGGTTTGAGGCGCTCTCGTGGAGGAGCCAAAGATGGAAAATCCACCTCATGACTACGGGCCTTTTCGAGGCTCTTGGTTAATTCCCGTTACTCCTGCCATCCTGCCAATAAGCTTCCCCACTCCTATGCTTCATGTACCCGTCGGGGATCATCTCTCCCACTTCTGAGAAGAGTGGATCCGAGAGATCTCGGATCCCTAGGTCCTGAACATCATTTCCGAGGGTTATTTAGTCAACCTCACCTCTATTCCTCTGGACAGGTTTGTCAAGATCAACCTTCCACAAGCTGCCAGGCAGGCGGTCATGGAGGCCTACATTCAGGACTACATTTGCAAGGGGGCTCTGGAGGAGGTTCCAGCAGGAGAACGGGGCCTAGGGATCTATTCACCAGTTTCTCTGGTTCCCAAGTCTTCAGGAGATCTCCGGATGATTATCGATCTTAGATATTTCAATCAGTTTATAAGGAAGGTGAAGTTTCGTATAGAAACCATCAGGTCAGTAGTTCACGTCCTCAATCCTGGAGACGTGATGGCAACCCTGGACCTCAAGGATGCATATCTGCACATCCCGAATCATCCTGCTTCCAGGAAGTATCTCAGGATCACGGTCCAGGTGTCCGGTGTCGTCAGGCATCTTCTGTTTGATGCCCTTCCCTTTGGCATTTCTTCTGCCCCTCACACTTTTACCAAGGTGGTGGTTTCTGTGGTGGCAGCTTTGAAGCTTCAAGGACTGACCATCATTCCTTATCTGGACGACTGGCTTTGAAAGCCTCTGATCTAGCTGTCCTAACCCAACTTCTTCAGGAAAACAATCTCCTTTCTGTTCCGCCTAGGTTGGATCATCAGCTGGCAGAAGTCGAACGTGAGCCCGTCGACTTCAGTAAGATATCTAGGCTTCATAATCGACTCCACTGGGATGTCACTCCAGTTGACTCCAGAAAGAAGATCCAGGTTCAGAACACGGCAAGTTCCTTTCCGTTCCCCGGCGACTTCCAATCCGGACTCTCATCAAGATGTTGGGGCTCATGTCAGCACCTCTGCCCTCTACAGTCGGAGGTCCTCTCCAAATGGAATGGCAGCCCTGCTGGGCTAAACTCCCTGTGCTCCCTGTCTTGGCGAACTCATTATTCCCTCAGATGGTGGTGCCATCTTTTAGACAGGAAGTCTATGACCCAGCCAACCTGGGTCATATTGATAAGGCTGGGACGCTCACCTAGACGACACTCCAGTTCACGGGACCTGGTTTCCTCAGGAGTGGCTTCTTTCATCCAATCTCCAGGAGATTCGAGTTATCCGGCTAGCCCTCCTTCACTTAGCCTCTCAGATCCGGGGGAAAGCAGTGAAAGTCCAGTCAGACAATATGACTGCGGTACTTTACATCAACAAGCAGAGAGGCACGAGATCACTTCCCCTCCTGTCAGAGATCGGGGTGATTCTGGATTAGGCAGAGTTGTACCTTTCCGACTTATCTGCGATCCACATCCAAGGCTCCCTCAATATGATAGCGGCTGAGCCACGGTCTTCCGTCGGTGGAGTGGTCTTTTCATCCGGAGATATTCAAGCAGATAGTCCTCAAGTGGGGTATGCCAGAGGTGGATCTCATGGCAACAAGGTTCAATGCCAAGGTGGAGAGGTTTTGCTCCCTCTACAGGGAGGACAACCCCCTGGCGTTAGATGCTCTGTCAATATCCTCGAGGTCCAGGCTGGCATACATCTTCCCTCCGTTTTACATGATTCCGAGGGTATTGATGAAAATCCGTCAGGATCAGGCCTCGGTGATAGCCATCATACTGTTTTGGCCGAAGAGATCCTGGTTTACCTAGCGCACCCAGTTGAGTCAAGGACAATATTGGAGGCTCCCCCCACAGCAGACCCTGGTGTCGTGGGACACTCACCTCTGCTCAGATCTGCAGATTCAACCTGACAGCCTGGAGGTTGATCAGTCCCTTCCCAGAATAGAAGGGCTTTTAGAGTCGGTCCTGAGAACGCTGTCTCATTCTAGAGCGGACTCTACCAAGAGAGCCTACTCTCGTATTAGGAGGATATTCTCATCCTGTTGTACCTCAACTGAGGTGGTGTCTGCAGATCCGCCCCTCTCCACTATCCTTCAGTTCCTGCAAGACGGCCTTGATAGAGGCCATGCCCTTCTACTCTGAAGGTTCAAGTTTCAGCCATCTCAGCTTGCCATAACAGGCTTTTTTCTCAGGACCCGCTGATCAAACGCCTCCTTAAAGGAGCTGAAAGATTAAAGCCTACAGTACTGAGACCCATTATTCAATGGGAATTATCAGTAGATCTCAGGGGGTTAGCATCTCCCTCCTTTGAACCGTTAGAGGAGGTGGACATCAAGTTCGTCACTTGGAAGTTTGTGTTTCTCCTTGCAGTGACTTTGGCCAAGAGGGTCTCTGAGCTTCAAGCTCTCTCAGCACATGAGCCCTATACCATTTTCTTACATGACCGAGTCCTTCTTAGATTCCTCCCGTATTTTAGGCCGAAAGTTCCTTCCTTCCAGAACATTAAACAGGTGATATCCCTCCCGGTTTTGTTGACATCTACCACTTCCTCCTAGGAACCTGCTAGACATCCTCTGGACGCCTCGAGATGTCTATGTGGATAGATCAAGGAGTTCAGGAAAGATGAGAATCTGCTAATCCTGTTACCGGTAAGTTTAAAGGCTGTAAGGCATCCAAACCTTCCATCAGTCAGTGGATTGAGGAGGCTATTAAGGAATCCTTTGTTTCCAAATCTCTGAACCCTCCAGGATTCGTGAAGGCCCACTCTACTAGAGCTGTGGCTACTTCTTTTGCCGAGAAGAGTATTCTGCCTCTCAACATGATTTGGAAAGCTGCCTCCTGGAGCTCTGAATCGACATTTATCTCCCATTATAGACTAGATGCCAGTCTAGCTGAGTTTTCTGTCTTTGGGCAGACTATTCTTAGTTCTGCCAAGCAGGAAGGCCCTCCCTAAGGGTTTCTTCTTGTTATCTCCCCATCTGTGCTGCTGGTAGGATGTAAGGGAATCGTTAATTTCTAACGATAATTTGTTTTCCCTTAGTCCTAACAGCAGCACACAAATTTCCCACCCTAGTAAGTCTAGTTTTTTTCTTACTATAAACACTGTGGGCTGGGGGTTGACTTCCTCCTTTTAAGGAGACACTTAATTGTTAAATTGAGTTATTAGTCTTGGGCTCATTAAACATTCCGCCGGTCCTGCCAGTCCACGGGGGGTGGTTAACCCCATCTTTGCTGCTGTTAGGACTAAGGGAAAATAAATTATCGTTAGAATTAACGATTTATACCATAGTAATATATATCTATATACATAAAGATGGACGTATATACGTGTGTGTCTATCTATGTATGTATGGTCCGCGATCACTCAAAAATGCAACCATCTATTTCAACTAAACTTGGTATACACATCCCTTGCTACCTGGAAAGAAATCTTGTGGGTGTCATACGCTCCTATACAGCAGCTTCATGGAGTTTGTATGCTCCAACTGTTTTTGCTACACACATGTTGCTCTGTAACTCAAAAACTTATCAATTTCTACTTAACTTGGTACACATATCACTTACTATCTCGGAAAGACTACTATGGAGGTAACATGCTGGTACACAGCATCTCAGTTTCTGTTTGTCCCGACGTCTGTCTGTCTGGTGTTTATGTGTGACCAAATGACTTGACCGATCTTCACCAAATTTGTCACACAGGTACATCAGGTGTCTGGGAAGTTTTAAGTCTGGGTCTCAGCTCTCTAGGACGTACCGTTCCTGAGATATTCCCAAAAAATGGCCTGCAATAGCCAATAGAAGCCTGCAATTCTCTCTCTTCATATCCCAACTGCCATCCACACGGTCACATGTCCCTTATCAGCCAATAAAAGTTCGCAGGCCCTTAGTCTCCACATACACACATTTTTACTCCAGGTTTCCATAACAACCCAGCCATTTTTCTTCACTGCTGTAGGTCAGCTTTAGACTAGGTCTACACGACAACACAATAAGTCGCACGACACCTAAGGTACAAACACACTTCTACATGTCTCGCACCACATTAATGTTGCACCAATGTTGCGTGAAAATTTCTATAATTATAGTCTATGGCGTTGCACTGCGACGTGTCACATGCTGCGACGCGACAGTCGCAGAAAAATCCATCTTGGTATGCTGTAATTAAATCATCGGATCAAAGCATAATTAGATCAAAGCGATCCTCTGCCTAGAAGTGCCGGGTGCGTGGGCTGGTGTGGTAAGGTTATGTCACTGTGCCAGCCCTTGTGCCCTGCTGAATTTAAATTGTCCGGCGCTGGAGTGCTCTACAGATGAACTGAGCAGCCCAAAGCAAGGACAATGAGCAAGCGAGGATCATCCCCTAGGAACAAACATTAACCCCTAGACAACAAGCATTGGACCAGCTAAGTATAAACCCTTACTTGGCCTTACATTACCCCTGCATTGCCATAACAATTTCCCTGCCATATGCCACTGCCACCAATGTTTTAACACTTTTCTTATGTCCCTGCAATATCCCTACATTATCCTGAACTCCTTCATTGCCACAACCCACTGCCACCAATGTTGTAACCCTTTCCTCATCTCCCTGCACCATATTCCACTGCCACTAATGTTCTAACCCTTTCCTTATCTTCCTGCAATACCCCTGCATTGCCCTGAACCACTGCATTAACCAGCATTGGCCTGCCAACCTTGATTTAACCCCTGCATTGCCATATTGAACACCTGCTTCGCACTGTAACCCCTGCATTACATATACCCTTGTTTCGTGCTTTAGGGATAGTTGGCGTTAGGTGGGAGGGTGCCGTTATTATTCTGTGTATGTGTGTATTTAGATATTTTGGGGTGGAATAATTAGAGGTGATTGTGAAATATATGTAGTGTAGTTAGTGTTGTAGTGTACGTATTTATGTATATAAATATATATATATATATATATATATATATATACATACAGTATCTCACAAAAGTGAATATACCTCTCACAATTTTTAAAATATTTTATTATATATTTTCATGGGACAACACTGAAGATGTGATGTGGCACTTTGATGCAATGTAAAGTAGTCAGTGAACAGCTTGTATAATAGTGTCAATTTGTTGTGCTGGCAAAAAAGTGAGTACACTCCTAAGTGAAAATTGCCAAATTGTGCCCAAAATATCAATATTTTAAGTGGCCACTAGTGTTGATCGAGCACCAAAGTGCATGGGTGCTCTGGTGCTCGGGCCGAACACCTCGGGATGCCCGGGTGCTCGACAGAGCACCCCAGCACAATAGATGTCAATGGGAGAACCAGAACATTAAACCAAGCACCCCTGCTCTATAGAGAGAAGGGTGTCTGGTTCACAGGAAAAGGTCATAAATTAATGGAAACACTACTGAAATGGTTCAGGATCAGCAAGGGGAGGATTTCTGGATGCAGATTGCTGCTGGGAACGATGTTTTCCAAGTAGTACGCTACTTTTACAGAATGACAATAATACGCACAAAACCGGTGATAAAATCAATTTTAGAGGAAAAATAAGAAAAAAATTATTTGGCCCAATGTATTGAATTCAAATTCAGGCCGTTTTTTTTACAGGCACCTAACACTATCTGGCTATCTATTTATCTGTCAGATTTAGGGGAATATCAATTGTAGGCCTAGTATTTAGGCCCTGGATAAAAGGTATCCTTTTAGGGACAGATTTACACTTTGAGATGCACAGTAGCGTGTGAAAATATATATAGGATTATGCTTTCAGCACTTGTATTTTAAAACTTTGTGTAATATACCCTTTAACGGAAAGAAATACACTTGGAGATGCACACTGAGTGTAATATACCCTTTTACGGACAGATTTACACTTCGCCTGCAACAGCTGGAACACCAGATTTTGGGTATTGCTATTTTGGCAATTGAATTTCACCCCAGAAAATAATATATCCATTGCTGGACACTATTAAACTTGGCCAGCCACAGCTGAAACCACTGATTTATGGTATTGCTATTTTGGCAATTGAATTTCACCCCAGAAAAAAATATATCCTTTGCCGTACACTATTAAGCTTGGCCAGCCACAGCTGAAACCACTGATTTACGGTATTGCTATTTTGGCAATTGAATTTCACCCCAGAACAAAATATATCCTTTGCCAGACACTATTAAACTTGGCCAGCCACAGCTGAAACCACTGATTTATGGTATTGCTATTTTGACAATTGAATTTAACCCCAGAAAATTATCTATCATTTGCTGGACACTATTAAACTTGGCCAGCCACTGCTGGGACACCAGATTTACGGTATTTCTATTTTTGCAACTGAATTTCACCCCACAAAATAATATATCCTTTGACGGACACTATGAAACTTGTCCAGTCACAGCTAGAACACCAGATTCATGGTATTTCTATTTTTGCAACTGAATTTCACCCCAGACAATAATATATCCTTTGATGGACAATATTAAACTTGGCCAGTCACAGCTGAAACCACTGATTTACGGTATTGCTATTTTGGAAATTGAATTTCACCCCTAAAAGTGCGGTGTGATGCGACCAGTTTTGAGTTGTATTTAGTTGATATATAATGACACCCATTCTCCCTTGATTCTGAGGAAAATTTGTGGCCTAATTCAAAAAGTTTAGGGGTGTATTTTGGGGCGGGATGCAGTCTGACATTATTGCTCTTTTACCTTGCAGTTTCTTTTAATTTACAGTATGTTGGACAGACATGTGACAGGCCCCTTTAAGGGAATAGTCAGTGGCCAAAATGTTTCTGGAGCAGGCAGAAGTAGCAGTAGGATAAGGGAGGGAGTGGCAGCAGCAGTTGTAGAGACCGGCCTGAGCTGCCAGTGTCATCTAGCAGTCGTGTCTTGACCAACAACCCAGCCATCCTTGAATGGTTGACTTGGTCTTCTACTTCATCGCAACTGACATCAGACACCAAGAGTCGGTGGGTTCCTCTAACACAACGCTTAGTTGGCATGGCCCAGGAACAAGCTCTGTGCCCTCATCTGTCCTCATCCTGCCTCTGTCATATCCTGTTCTCTCAGCTCGAGAAGTATTGTATGCCGTTTGCTCAGCTCCACTTTTCAGCAAGGACGAGATTGTAGAAGACAGTCAACAGCTACTGCCCAGCCAAGATCTGGAGTATTGATCCATTACTTCCTCTGGTAGGCGAGCAAGTAGTGATGATGAGAGTAGCGCAGGAGCTGTCAGGCACATAGACTAATCTTGCGAGCAGTCAGGCACATAGACTAATCTTACCCACTTTTAACCTCCCCAAAATTCACAAGAAATGAAATCCAATGCCAGGAAGACCTATCGTCTCCGGTAATGACAGCCTCTGTGAGGGAATAAGCTATTACGTCAATGAAATAATATCTCCATTCGTGCCAAGCCTTACGTCACACATCAAAGACACTAAGGATGTACTATCCAAATTGCAGGAAATGGAGTTCAATGAAAGCACATATACTGCCACCCTAGATGTAGAAGCACTGTACACTAGTATAGAGCACTCTTTGGGAATACAGGCAGTAGAATTTTATTTATACACTAAAGGCACACAGTTTTAACAGCACAATAAGTTTGTTATCTTCCCATTACAATTCCTACTTACTCACAATGATTTCATTTTTTACATGAAATATTACCTTCAAATTACCTGAACCGCGATGGGTACGATTTGCGCACCAAATTGCGCTAATTTATTTTTAGGGTGGTGGGAGGAGAGAGTAGTATTCACAGACACTAATCTACAATTCACAAAACACATTTTTTGGGGGGGACGATTTATAGATGATATTTTGATTTTTTGGGAGGGCACGATAGAACACTTTCACACATTTGTGGCAGCACTAAATGAAAATAGAATTGGTCTTAAATTCACTGCAGAAATCAACAAAAATGAAGCCGACTTTCTTGATCTAACTATCAAGTTGAATAATGACAAGGCACAAACGGAGATCTATAGAAAACGGATTTCTACCAACAATCTACTCACATGGCAGAGCTATCATCCTAAATCTCTTAGAGTTGGAATACCAGTAGGACAGTATATCCGAGCAAGGAAGAATTGCTCAACAGAACAGACTTTTGAACAAGAGAGCAAAATCCTATATAAGAGATTTATAGAAAGGGGTTATCTCCCCAAAGTCCTGCACAGAGCTTATAATAGAGCCAAAAGGACAGATAGGAAAGATCTATTAAGTAGCAAGCGAAAAGAAGAGAACAGAAAAAAAATAAGGTGTGTAGGAACATATGATGCACAAAATTGGAGAGTTAGAAAAATAATGCAAAAATATTGGAATATATTTCTAGCTGATGAGGATCTAAAAATTGTGATACCACCTTATCCAGCGATCACTTACAAGAGGGGAAAGAACCTAAAACAGCTCTTAGTACACAGTCACTATAAGAAAAGAGGGAAAAATTACCAACATCTACCTGGTTGCCCCTGAAGGGAATAAATCCGTGTGGAAGCTGCACCTTCTGTGACAAAATTGATGCCAAACAGAATTTTTGAAACCCTGTTGATAATAAACAATATTTAATTGAGGACTACATAAATTGCAGAACTATGGGGATAGTCTACATTGCTAGCTGTACCTGCCCAAAAATATATGTAGGCAAGACAATACAAGAATTCCGCAGAAGGATCTCAAAACATCTCTGTGATATACACAAAAAAAGTGATACAGCATTATCCATACACATTCATGAGATCCACAGAGGAGACACTTCCAGATTGAAATTCTGGGGGATTCAACAAATAAAAGAAGGCCCAAGAAATGTCAATATAGATGGAAAATTAATGCAATGCGAGTCCAAATGGATCTATCGGTTGAAAATCCTGATACCAAACGGCCTGAATGAAGGCTTCACTTTTGCGCCGTTCATAAAGCGAGGTATAAATAAATGATAACATACAAAATAAAAGCGTTACCCTGAATTTATCTTAAAAACTCGGCAAAAGAAGGATAGATAACATAATATATATGACTGACAGCTCAGTATATAAAAAAGGTTTTTTTTTAAATCGCGAAGAAAAATAACTAACGGGAGCAGTCTCAGACTCACCAATTCACATGAGCAGTAGAGAATCCATAGAATTGAGAAAGGTATCTCTTAAGACATGCGCAATACATGAGAATATCGCAACATAATCTTTAAAGTTCTTGCACAGAAGCAGACAGAGAAACTATATGCATGAAACTAGTCCCAGAACCTAAGTCTGCAAACATGCGCATTGGGAAAAGGGAAATAGAAGAACAGTCTAAGATTGCAGACATGCACAAGAAATAAAATGAGCAGGATATGTTCTAAATCCACATACATGCGCAGTAGTAAATCCATGATATTGCTAAAGATATCTCTAAAGACATGCGCAGAGAGCAACAATATGGGCAGATTATTTCTAAGAACACGCACAGATGCAGAAAGACACATCATGATGACGAAAAAAAGGTGGTCCCGGCACTGATCCAATGGCTAAAGCTGTCAGTAAAAAATCACATAGAGAAATAAGTCTCCCCCCCAGCAATAGGTCATACAAAGAATGACAACATAAGAGGTGGAACCAGAGGCTTTAAAAGGTCACGCCGAGCGGCGATTCAGCATTCACTGCCCGAACCCCTGATGTTTGTGGATGGAATACAGTATATGTCACAGATGTGGATTAAACGCACACACAGATGTGGCACAATTTATTTCAATTTCCCAAAAAAACTGAGTTTGCGGATGGAGTACAGTATATGTCACAGATGTGGATTAAACGCACACACAGATGTGGTACATATTAGTTAAATTTCCCCAACAAAAAGATTTTTGCGGCTGGAGGACTATATATGTCACGGATTAAACGCACATACTATTGACAATAAATGTGGCGCTGATTAGTTGAATTTACGCACAAATACACAGTCTGCGGATGATGTACAGTATATATCACTAATAGGTATTAAAGAAAAATACAGTATATTTCTGCTGTCAAACACACACACTAGCCCTTAAAAGGATTATTGGTTGCATGAAAAGCTTTAGGTAGTTGTTAAAACAGCGATTTTTCTCCCTGAACTGTGTCTCTTCCTCAGCACGGTTGTCCCTGAGTAGAGATGGCCTGAACTATCCGCCGGCGAACAGTTCCCGGCGAACATAGCTTGTTCGCGTTCGCCGCGGCGGGCAAACATATGCAATGTTCAGTCCGCCCCCTATACATCATCATTGAGCAAACTTTGACCCTGTACCTCAGAGTCAGCAGAAACATTCCAGCCAATCAGCAGCATACCCTCCCTCCCAGACCCTCCCATCTCCTGAACAGCATCCATTTTAGATTCATTTGGAAGCTGCAGTCTTAGTGAGAGGAAGGACAGTGTAGCTGCAGCTGATTTAATTGGGAAATCGATAGCTAGGCTAGTGTATTCAGTGTCCACTCCAGACCTGAAAGACTCATCTGATCTCTGCTGTAAGGACAGAGTCCTGACAGCACCCCAAAAAGCCCTTTTTAGGGCTGCTACATTAGTCTGCTTTTTTTTCCTCCATATATTATATTGCAGTTGCCTGGCCTGCCCGTGTGTGAGGAGCTGCAGGCCCACAGACTGTAGTGTGCCCACTGCCAGTGCCCACCACTCATACCGTGTGGCACAGGACTTTGCATAAAAAAAAGGCATTTAATTTTTACACTTTAGTGTAATTTCAGTTGCTTGCCTGCTAGTGTGTCAGGCCGACTTCCACTGACTGTAGTATGCCCACTGCCAGTTCTCACCACCTATACCGTGTGGCACAGGACTTTGCATCAAAAAAGGCATTTAATTTTTACACTTTAGTGTAATTTCAGTTGCTTGCCTGCTAGTGTGTGTCAGGCCGACTTCCACTGACTGTAGTGTACCCACTGCCAGTGCCACCACTCATACCGTGTGGCACAGGACTTTGCATCAAAAAAAGGCATTTAATTTTTACACTTTAGTGTAATTTCAGTTGCTTGCCTGCTAGTGTGTGTCAGGCCGACTTCCACTGACTGTAGTGTGCCCACTGCCAGTGCCACCACTCATACCGTGTGGCACAGGACTTTGCATCAAAAAAAGGCATTTAATTTTTACACTTTAGTGTAATTTCAGTTGCTTGCCTGCTAGTGTGTGTCAGGCCAACTTCCACTGACTGTAGTGTGTCCACTGCCAGTGCCCACCACTCATACTGTGTGGCACAGGACTTTGCATCAAAAAAAGGCATTTCATTTTTACACTTTAGTGTAATTTCAGTTGCTTGCCTGCTAGTGTGTGTCAGGCCGACTTCCACTGACTGTAGTGTGCCCACTGCCAGTGCCCACCACTCATACTGTGTGGCACAGGACTTTGCATCAAAAAAAGCCATTTAATTTTTACACTTTAGTGTAATTTCAGTTGCTTGCCTGCTGCCAGTGTGTGTCAGGCCGACTTTCACAGACTGTAGTGTGCCCACTGCCAGAGCCCACCACTCATACCGGGGGGCACAGTAGCTTGCCGATAAATAAGGCATTTCATTTTTACACATTAGTCTAATTTCAGTTGCTTGCCTGCTGCCAGTGTGTGTCAGGCCGACTTCCACAGACTGTAGTGTGCCCACTGCCAGTGCCCACCACTCATACCGGGTGGCACAGGACTTTGCATAAGAAAAAGGCATTTAATTTTTACACTTTAGTGTAATTTCAGTTGCTTGCCTGCTGCCAGTGTGTGTCAGGCCGACTTCCACTGACTGTAGTGTGCCCACTGCCAGTGCCAACCACTCATACCGGGTGGCACAGTAGCTTGCCGACAAATAAGGCATTTCATTTTTACAGATTAGTCTAATTTCAGTTGCTTGCCTGCTGCCAGTGTGTGTCAGGCCGACTTCCACTGACTGTAGTGTGCCCACTGCCAGTGCCAACCACTCATACCGGGTGGCACAGTAGCTTGCCGATAAATAAGGCATTTAATTTTTACACTTTAGTGTAATTTCAGTTGCTTGCCTGCTGCCAGTGTGTGTCAGGCCGACTTCCACTGACTGTAGTGTGCCCACTGCCAGTGCCAACCACTCATACCGGGTGGCACAGTAGTTTGCCGATAAATAAGGCATTTAATTTTTACACATTAGTCTAATTTCAGTTGCTTGCCTGCTGCCAGTGTGTGTCAGGCCGACTTCCACAGACTGTAGTGTGCCCACTGCCAGTGCTCACCACTCATACCGTGTGGCACAGGAATTTGCATTAAAAAAAAAGTAATTAAATTTTTACACTTTAGTCTAATTTCAGTTGCTTGCCTGCTGCCAGTGTGTGTCAGGCCGACTTCCACAGACTGTAGTGTGCCCACTGCCAGTGCCCACCACTCATACCGGATGGCACAGTAGCTTGCCGATAAATAAGGCATTTAATTTTTACACATTAGTCTAATTTCAGTTGCTTGCCTGCTGCCAGTGTGTGTCAGGCCAACTTCCACAGACTGTAGTGTGCCCACTGCCAGTGCTCACCACTCATACCGTGTGGCACAGGAATTTGCATTAAAAAAAAAAGTAATTCAATTTTTACACTTTAGTCTAATTTCAGTTGCTTGCCTGCTGCCAGTGTGTGTCAGGCCGACTTCCACAGACTGTAGTGTGCCCACTGCCAGTGCCCACCACTCATACCGGATGGCACAGTAGCTTGCCGATAAATAAGGCATTTAATTTTTACACTTTAGTCTAAATTCAGTTGCTTGCCTGCTGCCAGTGTGTGTCAGGCCGACGTCCACAGACTGTAATGTGCCCACTGCCAGTGCCCACCACTCATACCGGGTGGCACAGTAGCTTGCCGATAAATAAGGTATTTCATTTTTACACTTTAGTGTAAATTTAGTTGCTTGCCTGCTGCCAGTGTGTGTCAGGCCGACTTCCACAGTCTGTAGTGTGCCCACTGCCAGTGCCCACCACTCATACCGGTTGGCACAGTACCTAGCACGCGTAGTACCACTTATCTAAAAAAAAATGACAGGCAGAGGCAGGCCACCCTGCAGGGGCCGTCGTGGTCGTGATGCTGTGATTTCCACTGGCCCTGGAATAATGCCTAGTGTTCAGAGGCCACGTACCCTGAACCCGAAAAATTCTGAGGACATAGTTGACTGGCTTAGACAGGACACCCAATCTTCAACAGCTTCCGCTAAGAACCTTGACGCACCGTCCTCCTCCAGCTCAGCTTCGGTCACCTGCTCTCACGCTCCCGCCCGCCGCCACCACCACTACAACACAGCCACAGCCACTTCACTTGATCCGTCAGAGGAGTTATTTACACATCAGTTGGATGCAATTAGTGATGCACAACCATTATTACCAGATTATGTCGATTACAGGGATATGTCTCAGTCAGGCAGGATTACACACATGGACGTACAGTGTGATGATGATGATGATGATGTTGCACCCGCTGCTGCTTCCTTTTCTGAGGTGTCAGATACAAGTGAAGCGGTTGATGATGACGATGTGTCCACGGATGCCATGTGGGTGCCTGCTCGAAGAGAAGAAGAGGGGGAAAGTTCAGAAGGGGAGACAGAGAGAAGGAGGAGACGAGTTGGAAGCAGGGGGAGGTCATCGCAAGGAGTTAGTGACACAGTCAGACAGCATGTATCGGCACCCGGGGTCAGCCAGACAGCACGCCAGTCAACGCATGCTGTTGCCACCACCAGAATGCCGTCATTGCAAATCTCAGCAGTGTGGCAATTTTTTTGTGTGTCTGCCTCTGATAACAGCAATGCCATTTGCAACCTGTGCCAAAAGAAACTGAGTCGTGGGAAGTCCAACACCCACCTCGGTACAACTGCTTTGCGAAGGCACATGATCTCACATCACAAACGCCTATGGGGTCAACACATGAGTACAAGCAGCACACAAACTCAAAGCCACCATGCTCCTCCTGGTCCAGCATCTTCAGCCACGTCAACCACTGCTGTACTCCCTTCCCCCTCTCAACCAACCGCCACTCCGCCTCTCACCTTCAGCAGTTCCATCTCATCTGCCCACAGTCAGGTGTCTCTTAAGGAAATGTTTGAGCGTAAGAAGCCAATGTCACAGAGTCACCCCCTTGCCCGGCGACTGACAGCTGGCTTGACGGAACTCTTAGCCCGCCAGCTTTTACCATACCATGGCATCTCTGGCATACAGTGTTGGGGCAAGGGTCCATCTGATCACTGATACCTGGTCTGCAAAGCACGGTCAGGGCAGGTATATCACGTACACTGCGCATTGGGTCAACCTGCTGACGGCTGACAAGCATGGAATGCGTGGCTCCGCAGCTGAGTTGGTGATACCGCCACGACTTGCAGGCAGGCCTACTGCCACCTCCTCTACTCCTCCTACTCCATCCTCTTCGATATCCTCCTCGGCTCAGTCCTCTTCTGCTGCGGAGTCTGGCTGCACATCAACTGAATCCCCCCAGCTCCCCAGGGGCTATTCCACATCCCGGATACGACAGTGTCACGCTGTCTTGGGGTTGACTTGCCTGAAAGATGAGAGCCACATAGGACTAGCACTCCTGTCCACCCTAAACGCACAGGTGGATCAGTGGCTAACCCCGCACCAACTGGAGATCGGCAAAGTGGTGTGTGACAATGGAACAAATTTGTTGTCGGCATTAAATTTGGGCAAGTTGTCACATGTGCCGTGCATGGCACATGTGTTGAATCTCATCGTACAACGCTTTGTGTCTAAGTACCCAGGCTTACAGGACGTCCTCAAGCAGGCCAGGAAGGTGTGTGGCCATTTCAGGCGTTCCTACACGGCCATGGCGCACTTTTCCGATATTCAGCGGCGAAACAACATGCCAGTGAGGCACTTGATATGCGACAGCCCGACACGTTGGAATTCAACACTCCTAATGTTCGACCGCCTGCTCCAACAAGAAAAAGCCGTCAACGAGTATTTGTATGACCGGGGTGCTAGGACAGCCTCTGCGGAGCTGGGAATTTTTTGGCCATGTTACTGGACGCTCATGCGCAATGCCTGTAGGCTCATGCGTCCTTTTGAGGAGGTGACAAACCTAGTCAGTCACACCGAAGGCACCATCAGCGATCTCATCCAATTTGTTTTCTTCCTGGAGCATGCCCTGCGAAGAGTGCTGGATCAGGCTGTAGATGACCGTGAAGAGGAAGAGTTGTGGTCACCATCACCACCAGAAACAGCCTTGTCATCATCGCTTGCCGGACCTGCGGCAACGCTGGAAAAGGAGTATGAGGAAGAGGAGTCAGAGGAGGAATATGGCGGCTTTGAGGAGGAGGAAGACCAACCACAGCAGGCACCCCAGGGTGCTCGTTGTTGTCACCTATCTGGGACCCATGGTGTTGTACGTGGCTGGGGGGAAGAACAGACCGTCAATGACATCAGTGAGGACGAGGAACGGGAAATGAGTAGCTCTGCATCCAACCTTGTGCAAATGGGGTCTTTAATGCTGTCATGTCTGTTGAAGGACCGTCGTATAAAAAGGATGAAGGAGAATGACCTGTACTGGGTGGCCACGCTACTAGACCCCCGGTATAAGCAGAAAGTGGCAGAAATGTTACTAAATTACCGAAAGTCAGAAAAGAATGCAGCAGTTCAAAACCAAACTAAAAAATATGCTTTACACAGCTTATAAGGGGGATGTAACAGCACAACGGGAATCTAACAGGGGAAGAGGTGAATGTAATACTCCTCCTACCACGGTGGCAAGGACTGTACGATTTACAGATGTGTTGTTGATGGAGGACATGCAGAGCTTTTCCAGTCCTACACATTGCCACAGCCCTTCGGGATCCAGCCTTAGAGAACGACTCGACCGACAGGTAGCATACTACCTCGCTTTAACAGCAGATATCGGCGCTCTGAGGAGCGATGAACCCCTTCACTACTAGGTGTGCAGGCTTGACCTGTGACCTGAGCAATCACAGTTTGCGATAGAACTTCTAGCCTGCCCTGCTTCAAGTGTCCTGTCAGAAAGGATCTTCAGTGCAGCAGGAGGCATTGTCACTGACAAGAGAAGTCGCCTCGGTCAAAAAAGTGTTGATTACCTCACCTTCATAAAGATGAATGAGGCATGGATCCCTAAGGGACTGACAGTGGGGGATACGTTTGACTAACAAAAGGCCTGATGACATGCCTTGGCCTCAAAATGGTCCCCACGCTGCTGTATTTAATGTCTGCATACCGGATGACTTTCATGAATTCTCCGCCACCAACTAGGGTTTAAGCCGCAATGATTTAGTCACTTTTTTGCCTGGAAAACATAAATTTTTCCAGCCACTGCAACAACAGCGGCTGCAACAAGGCCATTATTTTTCAGGCATGTGTACAGTGTGGCTGCAAAAACAAAACAAAACAAAAAAAGGCACATACAAGTGTCAATTCCCCTTCGTGATCGTTACCTTGTTGTGGTGAAGGGGCTTGCGTATCACAATGAAGCAATCATCACCTCTATGAGTGTGTTGGCAATGTTGCCACACCCCAGATGATAAGGCCGTTGCTTCATTATGGTCAGACCAAAAGCGATCGGACGGCTGGATAATATTTCATAGAAAAAACATTAATATACCTTCTTTTTGTATGGGTTTTTAATACATAAAATAAAAAAAATCATAATAAAGTCTCTTAATAGTTTATTAGAAATACTGCAGACAATTAAAAAAATCCCCATCAATTTCAATACAAAGCAAGTACAGAGCTCAGAACTAAATTATTTCATGATGTCATAATGGTTCGTTAATTCGACAATGGTTAATCAATTCAAAACACGTCCCCAGGTAGGGTGCGTAACAGGGATTAAACTGATAGGAATAGTACTAGTTAAGACACCACTCATATAGGGTGTCACAGCACATTGCTCTATGCACACGCAGTGCCCCAATTTGGGAGTAAGAGGACCGACCAAGCTGCTTTTTCCATCTCCCAGTTCCCAAAATCAATTCAGTTTAGTGTATGAAAGTTTGGTCTGTCACTGTGAAGGCAGTCGAAGGTACCCGGCCTAAATTTTTTTTCACAAAAGGCAATCCCTGATATGGGACGTAACAGGGATTAAACTGATAGGAATAGTACTAGTTAAGACACCACTCATATCGGGTGTGACAGTAAATTGCACGGCGCAGATGCAGTGACCGTGGATTAAAACAAAGGGGAGGGAGCCAGCGTTTTTTTAACCATCTCCCCGTTCAAAAAAATCAATTCAATAAATGGACCCCAGATTGGGGACGTAACAGGGATTAAACTGATGAGAATAGTACTATAGAAAATACCACTGATATCGGCTGTGACAGTAAATTGCACGGCGCAGACGCAGTGACCGTGGATTAAAACAAAGGGGAGGGAGCCAGCGTTTTTTTAACCATCTCCCCGTTCGAAAAATCAATTAAATAAATGGACCCCAGATTGGGGACGTTAGAGGGATTAAACTGATGAGAAGAGAACTACAGAAAATAACACTCATATCGGGTGTGAGAGTAAATTGCACGGCGCAGACGCAGTGACCGTGGATTAAAACAAAGGGGAGGGGGCCAGGATTTTTTTAACCATCTCCCCGTTCGAAAAATCAATTCAATTCACCTTTCGGGGACCCTTGGTGTTGTACGTGGCTGGGTGGAGGAAGAAACCTTCAATGACATCACCGGGACATGGCTAGCTTGGTATCCAACCTTGTGCAAATGGGGAGTTTGCGGTTGTGCAAATGGACTGTTTGCAGTTGTTTGCGGTGCATTAAAAGGGGAGTTTGGTCTGTCAATGTCTGTGAAGCGGGCGTAACCCTTACACTATCTGATCGATACAACATCATACCTGATCGTATACACACACTGGATGTTATTCCAAACAATTTAGGAATGTTAGTTGATTTATGCCCTTTATGGATTAAAACCGACTCTACGTCCACTACGTAATTTTCCATGGGAGTTTTGCCATGGATTCCCCTATAGCATGCCACAGTCCAGGTGTCAGTCCCCTTGAAACAACTTTTCCATCACTATTGGGGCCAGAAAGAGTCCCTGTGAGTTGTAAAATTCGCCTGCCTATTGAAGTCTATGGCGGTTCGCCCGGTTCGCCCGTTCGCAAACATTTGCGGAAGTTCGCGTTCGCCGTTCACGAACGGAAAGTTTTATGTTAGCGACATCACTATCCCTGAGACTGATCAATTGAGCGCAGGTACTAAAAATATATTACTGCTCTCAAACACACACACACACACTGTAGTCCTTAAAAGGACTTTTGGGTCTTTGCAAATCTTGTTTCTAATAAAATCTGTAAAATTTTGCTTCACACACTATCTTTCCCAGCCTACGTTCTGCTCTCCCTGATGCTGACTGAATTGAACACGTGTCATCGGGTGCTATATAGCACCTGATGACGCGTTCCGTCCAGCCAATCAGTGTAATGCCAGTAGCTAACATGACTATTGCATTACTTACCTGCACATTGATTGGCTGCTTAGGAGGAGCCAAACGTGCGGGAAGGAGACTCGAGCATTTAGCTCGAGCACACGTGGTACTCGGCCGAGTACTGCCATAAGCCGAGCATAGCGATCCACTAGCCAAACCGGTAGTCAGCCGAGCATGCTCGCTTATCACTAATTACCACGAAGCGTGAGAAAATATAGATTCGGTGTGAATCAAATTCTTCCTTAAATTCGGATCGAATTCCACTTTCTCAACTTCAGTTCGCTCAGCTCTAGTTGCCACCCTCACCACTCTGTGACTGGGCCACTGTGTTGACACCTCATGCTCTTGCCACCTTATCACTCTGTCACTAGGCCACTGTGTGGACTCCTCATGCTGTTGCCACCTTATCACTCTGTCACTGGGCCACTGTGTTGACTCCTCATGCAGGTTGCCACTTCACCACCCTGTGAATGGGCCACTGTGTAGATCCTCATGCTGTTGACACCTCAACACTGTTACTAGGCCACTCTGACTTCTCATGCTGTTGTAAAGTCACAGAAAACCATGCACTAAAACAATAGATGCCTGGTCCTGGCCTCAGTCAGGCAGGTCCTACTCTAAACCTACCTGGGTTTAGTAAGTTTAGAGTAGAACCTGCCTGACTGAAATCACCGTGGCATGGGTGGTTGGGTGGGCAAATATATTGGCTAAGAGTCTCAGATTTTATTATTAGATTGAGGGCTTATATATACACTACACACACATACCATCCAGCTAGGGAGCTAATCTATCTACGGCACGGAAAGCAATGGAAGCGAACATCTCCAGCTGCCCTGCCACCGCTAGAGCACTGGAGCTGGACTCAGTCAGTAACACGGATCTCCGATTCAGATGTAATTTTGACAACCGGAAGAACTGGAGGGAACTGGCTGAATCCCATGTCTGGTTGCCACCTTTACTAGTCTGTGACTGGACCACTGTGTTGAATCCTCATGCTGTTGCCACCCTCTTCACTCTGTGATAGGACCACTATTGTCCCTGTTTCCTTGTTGACATGACTATTTATTTTACCATTCTTCTGATTGGTCAGAAGGATAGAAAAATGAGAATCACAACGGATCCTGTCTTTGGAGCATCTGTAAGGCTTGTATCACACGGTCCCTATTTTGCAGTAGGATATGCTCATGATCTGGAAGGCAAAAACTGAAGTGGGTACAAAACACAGAAGACATGCACACTTTTCAATCACATGTCATCTCTGTTTTTGATCCACTGCTGTTTTTCTTTTGGCCTTAGCAAAACTGATGGATTACTGAGCAAATGCTGACCGTGTGGAGGGGGATGCTCAAAAGACTCGATCTGTTTGTTTTTGGGGTTGTTCTTTTGACAGATCAGAAGGGCAAAATAAACAGTGACATCAACACAAACTTACTGCTAACACCCTGTCCACTCAGTCATAGAGGCAATATTTGTTTCAGAGTGTAACAGAATAGGTTCTGTAGAAATCTATGTGGAATCAGTTGACGACAGTGTAAAAAGGAGTGTGCTCTTTCACTCTATAGTAGAATCTTGGGCCACTGCATGGTTCTTTATCAGGGTTGAGCGAACCTAATTTGTATAGTTCGGGTGCGTAACGAATTTTGGGGTGTTTGGGACCCGGACATTTTCATGAAAGTTCGGGTTCAGGTCCGTTATTCGGCGATTCTTCCCACTTTCTGAAGGGCTGCACAGTGGCCAATCAGCAAGCATTTTACTTCTTTTCCCTAAGAAGCAATCACAGCCATGCCTACTAATGGCATGGCTGTGATTGGATGAGTGCAGCATGTGACCCAGCCTCTTTATAAGCTGGAGTCACATAGTGCCGCATGTCAGTCTGCTGATGTTAGCCTAGTGAAAGGCTGCTGCCAGTGCTATTAGGGACAGGATAGGCAAGAAATCTGTAGAACCTGTTGAACTTTTATCCACAAGATACATCAAATGGAGAGGAAGGGAGCTCCAGCAATCCTATATTTATGTACCCAGACACTGCCAAGGATTTTTTTTTTTATCCATCTGTTACTGAGATGGGGGTCGGCTGCCATTTTAGCCACTGCAGTGTACTGCATATGTGCCAGCCTGACAGGAACATCAGCCTAATCCTGTTTGGTAGCTCAGTGAAGGAAAAAATGCTTTTTTTTCTGGCTGCTCAAGTCCCCTACATTACCTTTTGTATAATTAAGGGGTGCACTAAACCATATATTCAATTTCAGCAGTCAACTAGTGCATCAGTGTATTTTTGTGAGAAAAAGCGGTAATCCCCAAAGCATTTTTAATTACACCGCCCAAATACACATTTGACATTTCTGCAGTGTAATAGTGAATTCGTCTTTTTGTGGGAAAAAAGCAATATTCTTGCGTCACAAATCAGTTGTGCATACAGTGTACAAATACATATTTAATATTTCTACAGGGGAAAAAACTTTATTCCAGGTTCACAAAACAGTTTGAAATACACCGCTCAAATACATATTTGACATTTCTGCAGTGAAATAGTGCATTAGTGAAGTCTTTTTTGGGGGGGAAAAACAGCAATATTATTGCTTCACAAAGCAGTTGTGCATACAGTGTAGAAATACCTACGTTTTATTTATAACAGTGAAATTCTGCATTTCTGTGTTTTATTAAAAAATCATCTGTGTTCTGGGTCCACAAACCACTTTTGCATACAGCGAAGAAATACCTACGTTTTTTTTACAGAAGTTAAATACTGCTTTTTTGTGTTTTATTGAAAAAATCTGTGTTCTGAGTCCACAAACCACTTTTGCATACAGCGTAGAAATACCTATGTTTAATTTACAGCAGTGAAATACTGCATTTCTGTGTTTTATTAAAAAAATTCTTGTTCTCGGTCTACAAACCACTGTTGCATACAGCGTAGAAATACCTATGTTTTATTTACAGAAGTTAAATACTGCTTTTTTGTGTTTTATTAAAAACATCAGTGTTCTGGGTCCACAAACTACTTTTGCATACAGCGTAGAAATACCTACGTTTAATTTACAGCAGTGAAATACTGCATTTCTGTGTTTTATAAAAAAAAATCCTTGTTCTGGGTCCACAAACCATTTTTGCATACAGCGTAGAAATACCTAAGTTTTATTTATAGCAGTGAAATACTGCATATCTGTGTTTTATTGAAAAAAAAGCCGTGTTCTGGGTCCACAAATCACTTGTGCATACAGCGTACAAATACCAATTTTAAATTGCAGCACGAAAATAGTGCTTTACTGTGTTTTACAAAAAAAATAAGAAAAACATATTCTGGGATTCACCAACACTTGTGCATACAGCTTACAAATACATATTTTACATTTCTGCAGTGAAATTTAGAATCAGTGTGTTTTAGGCCAACAAAAACTTTATTATTGGTCCCCAGAGCATTTTTATGACTTCGGGAACTTAATTGTTGACAATTGGCAGTTAAATTGACACCGGAGAGAAACCATCTTTCAGCTTGGTGGGTGAACGCAAACAATGAGGAGAATATCAAATAAGGGACATGGGCATTGTCCGCCAACTACCCGTCCAAATGAAACACTTTCCTCTGGTGCGAGTAGGCGACAGAATCTGCAGCGTTATTTGGTAGGCCCGAATGCCTCTCTACGGATGGCGAGGCCAGAACATGTACAGGCCATAGATTGGGTGGCTGACAGTGTCTCCAGTTCCTTCAGTGTCTCCCACCTAGTCCTCTGCAGAAAGCTCAGAGTTGGCACCTGCAGCCCATGCCCATGAGTCTTTCACCTCACCCCCTTGCAAATCAGCCGAGCAGTCAGAGCTCCAAGTCATGCAGCAAACTGTTATGCTTTTTGATGAATCTGTTGGCAGGGTTTCCCGGGTCCATCCACCTAGCCCTGCCCCAGAAGTGGAAGACCTTGAATGCACTGATGCCCAACCACTTATGTTGCAGGATGAGGACATGGGAAGACCGTTGCAGCACGTCTCTGATGATGACGAAACACAGTTGCCAACTGCTGTGGCCTCTGCAATGTGCAGACCAACGAGGAGGGCAGGGGTCATGAATGGCTGGAAAATGATGTGGAGGATGATGAGGTCCTAGACCCAGACTGGACTGAAGGTGATGCTAGTGACGTGTGCAGTTCTGAGGAGGAGGCGGTGGTCGCACAGAGGCAACAGCACAGCAAAAGAGGGAGCAGGGTGCAAAAGCTCTAGCGGCCGTTCCATAGACAGTATGCCTGCTACTGCCCACCGCACTCAGGCACCGAGCACACCAAGGCCTGCTCCAAGTAGTTCATTGGCGTGGCAGTTCTTCACACAATGTCCTGACGATAAGACACGAGTGGTTTGCACATTGTGCCATCAGAGCCTGAAGCGAGGCATAAATG
Source organism: Bufotes viridis (assembly GCA_033119425.1). Classification (NCBI taxonomy): domain Eukaryota; kingdom Metazoa; phylum Chordata; class Amphibia; order Anura; family Bufonidae; genus Bufotes; species Bufotes viridis. Next base: position 128,641,731 of record CM065596.1, read on the forward strand.
TTCTTAGCCTGAGCACAACCTGCATGACCAGGCATCTACATGCAAAGGACGAACTACAGTGGAGTAAACACCTTAAAAAGGACAAAAGGTCTCAAGTTCCTCCTGCTTCCTATTCTGCTGCTATCTCGGCCTCTTCCTCCACCTCTGGCATCAATGTGGCACCTGGCACCCAGCAAACAGAGGATGCCCCACCAACACCACCTCCATCACCATCACCAAGCATCTCCACCATGTCACAGGCAAGCGTTCAGCTGTCCATCTCCCAAACACTGGAGAGAGAGTAAATACCCACCCTCGATCCCTGGTCCTGAATGCCAGCATTTCAAAATTGCTGGCCTTTGAAATGCTGTAATTCCGTCTGGTGGAGACAGACTGTTTCAAACAGCTGATGGTGGTGGCTGTCCCACAGTACGTAGTTCCTAGCCACCACTACTTTTCCAGGCGAGCCGTCCCTTCCCTGCACAAACAAGTGGAGGATAAAATCAAGTGTGCACTGCGCAACGGCATCTGTGGCAAGGTCCACATAACCGCAGATACATGGACCAGTAAGCATGGCCAGGGCTGCTATATCTCCCTAACTGCACACTGGGTAAACATAGTGGCGGCTGGGCCCGAGACGTATAGCTGTTTGGCACATGTCTTTCCACCAGTGTAACTTCAGCCTTCCCGCTCACCGCTTCATATGCGACTTGCCCACCAGGTGGAACTCCACCTTGCATATGCTGGAGAGATTGTGCGAGCAGCAGCAGGCAATAGTTTCAGCTGCAGCACGCACGGGTCAGTTGCTTTGCGGATTAGCACAACTTCACCACCAGTGACTGGGCCTGCATGCGAGACCGGTGTACCTTGTTGCAGTCTTTTGAGTACTCAACCAACATGGCCAGTGCTAATGACACCATTGTTAGCATTACAATACAACTTCTATGTCTCCTTGAAAAATCAATTACGTCGATGATGGAAGAGGATGTGGCAGAGGAGGAGGAGGAGGAGGAAGAGGGGGCATTTCACAGGGTTTCAGGCCGGTCATTCTGAAGTGGCTCAGAGGGTGGGTTCCTGCACCAGCAGAGGCCAGGCACACATGTGGCTAGCCAGGGCACAGTTCTGGTGGACGAAGAGGAGGAGAATGAGGTAGAGGAGGAGGAGGAATGTGGCATCCAACGCAGCTTAGGGCCATCCCTGGAGCATGGCTGGGGGGATACGGAGGACACAGACAATAGACCACCTACAGAGGACAGCTTATCCCTACCTCTGGGCAGTCTGGCACACATGAGCGACTACATGCTGTAGTGCCTGCACAATGACAGCAGAGTTGCCCACATTGTAACTTGTGCTGACTACTGGGTTGCCACCCTTCTGGATCCCCGGTACAAAGACAACCTGCCCACCTTAATTCCCGCACTGGAGTGTGATAGGAAGATGCGCAAGTACAAGTGCACGCTGGTAGACATGCTCCTGAAGGCATTCCCAACTGACACTGGGGGACAAGAGGAAGCACAAGTGAAGGCAGAGGAGGAGCAAGAGGTCGCCAACGCAGCTGTGTCACGGCCAGCTTCTTAGAAGGCAGGGTTAGCATGGCCAACATGTGGAAAAGTTTTGTCACTCCGCTACAGCAACCTGCACCACCAGCTGACACGGAACGTTTTAGCAGAAGGCAGCATTTGAACAACATGGTGGAACAGTACGTTTGCACTCGCCTCCATGTACTTACTGATGGTTCTGCCACATTAAACTTCTGGGTCTCCAAATTGTATTTAGCACGGCAGGTGGCGTTATTACAGACAAATGCAGCCGCCTGTCCACAGCCAACGTTGACAAGCTCGCGTTCATTAAAATGAACCAGACATGGATCCCACATGACTTGTCCGTACCTTGTGCAGAATAGACATTTTTGACTGCCTCAAACATACATTTTTGTACTCCAGTGCACTTATTCATTGAATTCTTTTTTTTATTTGTACCATTATTTCGGGGGCTATCCCAATTTGAATGAACCTCTCCTCTGTCTGGGTGCCAGGGGCCTACATTTCTTATAATCACATGCTGCATTGCTGGGTGACATGAAGCCTGTTTTGCCGTGCATTGATGTCTCCTCTGTCTGGGTGCCAGGGGCCTAAATTAGTGACAATTGCCTGCTCCATTGCTGGGTGACATTAACCTCTTATTGCCGTGAATGCACCACTCCTCTGTCTGGGTGCCAGGGGCCTAAATTAGTGAAAATGGCCTGTTCCATTCCTGAGTGACATTAACCTCTTATTGCCATGAATATACCTCTCCTCTGTCTGGGTGCCAGGGGCCTAAATTAGTGAAAATGGCCTGTTCCATTGCTGAGTGACATTAACCTCTTATTGCCATGAATGCACCTCTCCTCTGTCTGGGTGGCAGGTGCCTAAATTAGTGAAAATGGCCTGTTTCATTGATGGGTGACATGAAGCTTGTTTGGCCATGCATTGACCTCTCCTCTGTCTGGGTGCCAGGGGCCTACATTTCTGATAATCGCCTGTTGCATTCGTGGGTGACATGAAGCCTGTTTTGCCGTAAATTGACCTCTGCTCTGTCTGGTTGCCAGGGGCCTAACATTTCTGAATATCACCTGTTCCATTGGTGGGTGACATTAACCCAGTTTTGACAGTGATAAGCCACAACTGTGCATTGCTGACAGGTAACCAAATTTTGTAAAAACGTATGTTACTGATCAAAAGATGCATGACTACTGACTACAAAATGCACACTGGTAGACGCGCTGCTGATGGCATTCCCACCTGACACCTCCCCAACCTCCTATTCCACCTCCTCCTCCGAGTTGCCAATTAATATTGTTTAATTTTTATTTATTTTATTTTAAGTCATTTTCCTACCCATATTTGTTTGCAATACATTTACCTACATTTTGCTGCCTTTTTCAGCCCTCTAGCTTTTTCCAGTGCTTTTTTACAGCCATTTTAGTGCCCAAAAGTTCGAGTCCCAATTGACTTCAATGGAGTTCTGGGTTCTGGGTCAAGTTCAGGTCAAGTTCGGATCCCGAACCCGAATATTTCAGTGAAGTTCGGCCGAACTCCTCAAACCCGAACATCCAGGTGTCCATTCAACTCTATTCTTTATACATTTATACCTGTAAGGCTGAGTTCACACAAGTTATTTGGTCAGTTTTGGCCCCATGACTGTCCAAATAAGTAAAGTGTGCAGTGATTCTAAGAGTGATGCCTGTCATCTGCATGTCATACTGACTCACGGTACTATTTGAGAAATTCGCTCATCTCTGATTTCAGTATTCTGGCCCATAACTTCTTATAGCATGTTTATGACTTTTTGATCAATCGCTTTTTATTAAATTTTTGGGGACGTGGAAGAGGTATCGGATAAATATTTTTCTATTTAAGTGATGATGCCTATTGTTTTTATTTTTTTATTATTTTTATTTCAATTTTGGGGAAAGGGGTTGGATTTGAATTTTTATATAATATTTGTTATTTTAATTATTTATTTATCTCAGATTACAGACATTAGCCCTGGACTTTCGTTGTTTGAAACAGTAGAAACCTGGCGGCTATGGTGCCTTCTGCACTCACAAACCGTAAAAAGGCAACTTCTGCCTCACTGTGGCAATTGTTTATAATAGTAAACATTTCTATTGTGTACAGAATAAATGCATCAGTTTTTATACTGTTAAATATAATATATTACATATAATAAAAATGGTAGAGTGAATAAAAAAAAAGCCTCATGAAAGTCCTTAATCATTCACTAGTTCTGCATCTGATATTCAAACCTCTGCTACACCTGTGCCTCGTAATCTTCTTACAGAACATTTTGACAGGGGTCGCCTTAAAGAAACTCTGAATAAGGCCTCTTTCACACGGGCGTCATGTTTGACGCCCGGATAAGAGGCGGGTGCGTTGCGGGAATATGTGCGTTTTTCCCGCGCGGGTGCAAACGTTTGCAACACGTTTTGCACGCGCGTGAGAAAAAACGCCTTGTTTGGTACCCAACCCGAAGCCGGACTTCATCACTGAAGTCCGGTTTCGGGTCTACTGGAGAATTGATTATTTCCCCTTATAACATGGTTATAAGGGGAAATAATAGCATTCTTAATAAAGAATGCATTGTTAAATGATGAGGAAGGGGTTAAAAATAATAAAAGTTAACTTACCTTAGCCACTTGATCGCGTGAGTCGCGATCTGTCCTCTCTTTCCCTGCAGCATCTGTGATCTAAAGGACCTGTGATGACGTCACATCACATGGTCCAATCACATGGTCCATCACCATGGTAAGATGGACCATGTGATTGGACCATGTGATGTGACGTCATCACAGGTCCTTTAGCTGATGCAGGAAAGAGAGGACAGATCGCGACTCACGCGATCAAGTGGCTAAGGTAAGTTAACTTTATTATTTTTAACCCTTCCTCATCATTTAACAATGCATTCTTTATTAAGAATGCTATTATTTCCCTTATAACCATGTTATAAGGGGAAATAATAGAGATTGGGTCCCGTTGCTAAGCAACAATGCGGGAAAATGCAACGCATCCGCACTTGGTTGCGGATGCTTGCGATTTTCCACAGCCCCATTCACTTCTATGGGGCCTGCGTTGCGTGAAAACGCAGAATATAGAACATGCTGCGATTTTCACGCAACGCAGAAGTGATGCGTGAAAATCACCGCTCATGTGCACAGCCCCATAGAAATGAATGGGTCCGGATTCAGTGCGGGTGCAATGCGTCCTCCTCACGCATTGCACCTGCGCGGAAAACTCGCCCGTGTGAAAGGGGCCTAAGAGGTTTTAATTAAATAGCATTTGTCAGCAGATTTGTACCTATAAAAACTGGCTGACCATTTGCATGTGCAATTAGTAGCCAAAGGCATCTGTGTTGGTCCCATGTTCATTGCTAAGAATTTTTTTTTTTTACTATATGCAAATTAGCCTCTAGGAGCAATGGGGAAGTTGCTGTTACGTCTAGAGTTGTATCTCTCTCTGAAACTGCCGCACGCTTTCCACAGGGCCAGGTGTGATGACATTTTTGCTGCCTGGCCCTGTCAATCAAAGTGGAGGGCTTGGCAGTTGCAGAGAGAGCAGAAACTCTAGCTGTAAACCAGGCCAATTTTAGACAAAATGTGGCCCTGGATAAAATCTAAATTGGGGCCTCAAATCTTGTAATAATGTACAACACAGTTACATTTTGCTGCTCCTGTTCCTCCCTTACAGATTTCCACCTTCCCCCAGCGGATGTAGGGCTCATTATTAGTATATTCCAGTTCAGACCACTAGGTGGCAGCACTCAACTGTGATATAGTGATTTCTATACAGAATAATGGAGACATTTCAATTATTCTGTATAAGTTGCAATCTGACGATTACAAGTTGTGGTCCACTTGGGGAGCTAACAAAAGGTAAAAAAGAAAAGCAAAAAAAGTTTTGAAAATATAAACAAACATAAAATTCAAATCACCCCTTTTCCCCCAAATCAAACAAACAAAAAATATAACATTATAGGCATCGCTGCAAGCGAAAACACCCGTACTATTAAAATATAAAAAAGTTAGCCCATGTGGTGAATGGAGTAAAGAAAAAAAGAAAAAAAGGCTGATTCGCCATTTTTTCATCATATTACCCCCCCCCCCATCAAATTAAATAAAAAGTGATCAAGTCATACACACCCCAAAATGATATTGTCAAAAACTACAGATCGTCCCTCAAAAAATTAGCCCTCACATATCTCCTAGTCCTTAGATATAACTATAAAAAAGTTATGAGGTCAGAATATAGCGATGAAAATAAAAAAAATCATTTTTTTCAGAGTCCTGATACTTACAGCACTGACTGAGGCTGGGCTTGCTGCAGTAAGTGGGCCTATAGAGGTCCAGAGCAGGGGTGTTGTTAGGGTTGCCACATTTTCCAACAAAAACTACTGGTTACACAAGTAAAGGAGGCTGGGAATACCCAATGTCTTCAAGTTTTTATTAGCTTTTATTTTTTAAATGTTTTTGCCAGGGTTCAAACTCACAACCATCTATATTAAAGACATTAACCTTAACCACTAAGCTATATGTTAGACTGCTGAAAATATATTATGGCTAAAAACCTTAGTAGTTGTTTCTCATGTTTTATGCATTCATATATATCAGAAGTATCATTTTTAGTTTTTTTAGTAATTACATATTTATTTTGTGCAATACAGTTTTTTATAATTACAAAAAAAAGTTTCTTCTGCTGTATATGAATAACTAACACATGACAAGCTAATATGAGGCTTTCCAGCAACAGTTTAATATTGAGCTTTATAGCTCAGTAGTTAACGTTCTTGCCTTTAATGTAGATGATTGTGAGTTTGAATCCTGGCACAAACATTTCAAAAATAGAGGCTAAATAAGACTTAAATACACCAGGTGTCCCCAAGCATACTGACAATTCTTGGGGATACCCCCTTCATGTTAATAGCAATGACTCTAAGCCTAAACAAGGAATAGGGGGCCCAGTCCCGAGGGAGCAGTGAAGCAGGGGGGCTTTTAGAGGATAGGGACCCTTGGCAATTACCCAGTTTGCCAGCCCTGGGCCCCCTGTTGCTCCTAGAGGCTCATTTGCATATATCAAAACATAATTTTTCTCAATGCGGGCACATATGAACATGGGACCAACACAGATGTTTTCAGCTGCCAAGTGCACATGTAACAGGTCAGCCAGTGTCATAGGGACAGATCTGCTGACAGATGCCCTTTAACACCATGCAATATGTTGAAGCTGTCCACAAATAAGGAGACCATCTGTGTATAGAAACTGTGGCAATTCACCAAGGCAAAATAATGTGCAAAGAGGCACATACCTCTTGACCTTATCATATTTCCGAAATGTGACTTTAAATAAAAAGCCACAAAACTAGACCAAAGACATCAAATGCATCTCCAAATGTAACAAATGACATGTGACAATAGATAGCTGTGTAACAAAAAAAACTCCTGAAAATATAGAAATGTTAGGCTACTTTCACAGCAGCGTTTTGGCAGTCCAGTGTTGAGATCCGGCAGAGGATCTCAAAACCGGGTCAAAATGGTTCTGGTTAGGGTCAACGCATTCTGTAAGGGGTATGCTCCGTTCAGGATGCATCAGGATGCATTCCATTCCAGTAGATTTCCATTTTGTGTTCGGTCATCGGAACAGAACAAATTGGATCCGTCACTAAAAACAATGTAATTCAAAAGTGCCGAATACGTTTTTTTCAGATCCTAAAAACACTGGATCCATCACCCATTGACTTACAGTGTTCCGTTTTGATTAAACAAAACCACATTCTAACAGAATGGATGCATCCTGATGTATGAAACCAAACTGAACCGCTTTGGTCCGGTTTTGAGATACTCTGCCTGATCTCAAAACCAGAAACCAAAACGCTGATGTGTAAATTGCCTTAGATTGTTGCAGAATAGATAGATGTACACCTAAATGATGCTTGCTGTCTATTTTATTATAATATGCTTTGCACGTTAGGGTACTTTCACACTAGCGCTAGCCGTTTTCCAGTGTTGAGTTCCGTCACAGGGGCTCAATGTCGGAAAAAAACGCTTCAGTTTTATCCGAATGCATTCTGAATGGAAAGCATTCTGTTCAGTATGCATCAGGATGTCTTCAGTTCAGTCTCCTTACAGTATTTGGCTGGAGAAAATTCCTGAAAATCTGCCATAATGACGGATCTGGCATTAATTTCCATTGACATGTATTAATGTTGGATCCAGTAACAAGTGTTCTGGAAAACCGGATCCGGTTTCCCGGTCTGCACATGCGCCGACCTTTAAATGTGTAAATAAAATAATAAATACCCATTTTCCGGATGACACCGGAGAGACGGATCCGGAATTGCAATGCATTTGTTAGACGGATCCGGAAACAAATGCTATCTATTTGCACACGGATTTCCGGATCCAGCAGGCTATTCAGGCAACGGAACGGCCTGCCGGAATCATCTAATGCAAGTGTGAAAGTACCCCTATTATTCTCAGGAAGAAACAGAAGGTTGTGTCTGATGATCTTGGAAGAAATCCCATGCCTATAGAACAGCAAACAACTCATCATTTCATTGTTGGCAATCTAACAGACAGTTTCCAAAATGAAAGAATCTTATGATAAAAAGTAAATAACAGGTGGAACATTAAACAGTCATCCATCTTTCACTATGTGATATGTTGTGTATGTGTATGAAGATATTTTTTTTATAAAGGATGGAAGCGACTCAAGAACGAAACTTATTCTGCTCTTAGCATTAGTTTTCAATCAAAATAACCATTGTTTCATTTATTCAGTATATATATTATATAATAGTATATGTTACTAGGTTCTGTGCTTACCTCAAGAAGAACAGTCGTCCCTCAACTTACAATACTAATTGGTTCCAGAACAACCACTGTATGTTGAAAACATTGTAACTTGAGAACCCTATGGAAAACTAGAAGATTTGAGAAACATAAGCAGTTAAGTAAGAGAAATAAAGCCCATCCTTACCTATAAGGGTACATTCACAAGACCATATGAACGGGTCCGCATCCGTTCCGCAATTCTGCGGAACGATTGTGGACCCATTCATTTCAACTGTGCAAACAGCATCCAAAGTTCCGTTCCACTGGCCAGCAAAATATAGAGCACGTCCTATAATAATACCTGAACATGGGGTCATAAGGTTAAGAACTATGCAGGTATTCACTACAATTCTACAGTATATTCTGTACACCAAACACAGTATTATGCAGAGATTACTATATTCTCTAACCCTTCTAGGACCCTGTCATTTTACGGCAGGTGTTACGCATGAGCTGCCACTGGCTAACATAGAAGTTACACAGGGGAGTACCTCTGTCCACCTGTATCATCAAGAAATTGTTTATGGCCTTTCTCTGTTCATATAGTCAGTCAAACAAATGGAGGGTGGAGTTCCAATGGGTGGAAACGTCGCATATCCGCCTATGTTGGGGGATGCCATTCTGCCGCTGCAGCTCAAGCAGGGTGTGCTTTGCAGTGCACGAGTGGCTGAAGTGCATGCAAACTTTCCTGGCCATTTTCAGGATGTCTTGCAGATGGGCAGAAGACTTCAGGAACTGATTTAAAACCAGATTGAACACATGCTCCATGCAGGGCACATGGCTCAGCCCCCTTGACACATGACCAACACCATGTTCTTCCTTCTTCCGGAAGCGGCGTCACCTGGTCAAGTTGCTGGTGTGGCTGGACAGGAACCACATTTACCCAGTGGGCCGTAAAGGACATTTATTGTCCCCGACCATAGTTAAAGCTCCACACGTCGGCGCAGCCGTGCACTTTGGCAGACACCGACAGGCTCAAGGACCTTCTGTTATACATATGTGTGCAGGGCTGGTACTGCCTTTTTGGCAAAGAAATGACAGCTTGGGACTCTCCACCTCAGCTCGGCATAAGCCATCAGTTCTCTGAAAGGTGCAAAGTCCACCACTTGGAAAGGAAGGGACTGCAGCACCAGCAACTTGGCCAGGAGTACGATCAGCTTTTGCGCCATAGGAGGAGTGCACGCATACTGTTGTCTTTTGGCAATCGCTTCAGTGATCGATTGCTGATGGAATGACTGACAAGGAGGAGCAGGAGCATCTGGACCAGTAGATGATGGGAAGGACAGGCAGCTACCTTTGGCTGAGGTGGTGGAGCCTGGACTGCATGAAATTGGGTGTGTGCCACTGGGTGATGCAGCAGTAGCTGCGGCAGGCTGGACCACCACATCGGAGCCACTGTTCTCCCAGGCTACTTTATGGTGATGCTGCATGTGTTGATGCAGGGCCGTGGTGGCAACATTTTCACCCTGGCCATGCTTCATCTTCTGCCCACAAATCCAGAACATGGCCATGTTCACCTCCTCCGGCGGCCTAACAAAAAATAGCCACAACACTGAGTATGGCATTTTCCCGCCAACAAGGCGCTCACTGCCTACTACCGCTGCCTCTGTGAACCCTTGCACCACTACTTTTCCAGGTAGGCTCCTGTGAAGCAGGTGGTCTACCCCGGGCATGTTTGGCTCCCAACCTCCCACTGCTGCCAACCTGCTGACTCACAGCCACGCTTCCACCCTGCTGACTCAGCCGCTGCCTTACACGCAAGCTGCTACCCTCTTCTCCTGATGATGATGATGATAAAGCGCCTTCTTCACCTAGCAACAAGTGCGATCAGCTACATCATCATGATCATCCACTACTGTCTGCATGTCACTGGTGTCCCCCTCAAAGGTCTCAGGGCCATGAGCCTGACCGCTCGCAACACCTGCTCCCATGCGACTCTCCTCATCACTACTTGCCCGCCTACTGGAGGAAGCGGCTGACGTCTTCTTCAGATCTTGACTGGGCAGTAGCAGCTGACTGTCCTCTAGTAGCTTGTCCTCACTGAAAAGTGGAGCCGAGCCTACGGCATATAATACTTCTTTCATTGAGGGAACTGAAAATGACAGAGGAAGGTTCAGGAAAGGTGGGGATACAGGTCCTGCTCCCAGGCCATGCCAACTAAGCGTCGTGGCAGTGAGGAGAGAAAGGCACTCATAGGGTGACTACGTCAAGTGAACATTAGTTGCACAGATAATCAAAAATTGCCTTTCTCACCTATTTGGGTTGTACCAAATTGGGCACAACCACAATGAAGGCAGAATAAAAGTAGTTAAAGGTTGGTGCAGCCTGGACTTGCCCAATCGCCTTGGGCGGGAGCCACACCGCTGTTCAGGTAGACAGTAACAGTTGAAGAGCGCTGGACCAAAGGGCGCACTTTCACAACCAGTTAGAAGAAAATTTTCAGTTTATTGTATGACGACGCGTTTCGGGGTACTACTGTCCCCTTTATCAAGTCTGAATACGGCTGACACAGCCGCTGTTTGCCTGGCACGTGGAGGACGCTAACTTTTTTTTCCATGTGCCGGGCGAACAGCGGCATATTTTGTTTTCTAATTAATAAATCCCCCCCCCCCCCCAATGTAACTTCACCGTTGTTAAAACCCACAGGGACTCTTTCTGGCCACAGTAGTGATGGAAAAGTTGTTTCAAGGGGACTAACACCTGGACTGTGGCATTCCGGAGGGGGATCCATGGCAAAACTCCCATGGAAAATTACGTAGTGGACGCAGAGTCGGGTTTTAATCCATAAAGGGCATAAATCACATAACATTCCTAAATTGTTTGGAATAACGTGCTTTAAAACATCCAGTGTGTGTATACGATCAGGTATGATGTTGTATTGATCAGCTAGTGTAAGGGTTTCGCCCGCTTCACAGTGACAGACCTAACTATGACAAACCAAACTCCCCGTTTAACACACCACAAACACGGCACATGTGTCAACTTGCCCAAATTAAATGCCGCCAACAGATTGCTTCCATTGTCACACACGACTTTGCCGATCTCAAGTTGGTGCGGGGTCAGCCACTGATCCACCTGTGCGTTCAGGGCAGACAGGAGTGCTGGTCTGGTGTGACTCTCTGCTCTCAGGCAAATCAACCCCAAGACGGCGTGACACTGTTGTATCCGGGATGTGGAATAGCCCCTGGAGAGCTGGGGTGGTGCAGTTTATGATGTTGAGCAAAACACAGCAGCAGAAGAGGACTCAGCCGAGGTTGGCTAGCAGTAGGAGGAGTAGAGGAGGTGGAAGCAGGCCTGCCTGCAAGTCATGGCAGTGTCACCAACTCCACTGCAGAGCCACGCATTCTATGCTTGGCAGCCGTCAGCAGGTTTACCCAATGCGCAGTGTACGTGATATAACTGCCCTGACCGTGCTTTGCAGACAAGGTATCAGTGGTCAGATGGACCCTTGCCCAAACACTGTGTGACAGACATGTCATGACTTCCTTTTCCACAATAGAGTACAGGTTGGGGATAACCTTTTGTGAAAAATAATTTCGGCCGGGTACCTTCCACTGGGGTGTCCCAATAGCTACAAATTTTTTGAAGGCCTCAGACTCCACCAGCTTGTATGGTAAAAGCTGGCGGGCTAAGAGTTCCATCAAGCCAGTTGTCAGATGCCAGGCAAGGGGGTGACTCTGTGACATTGGCTTCTTACGCTCAAATATTTCCTGGACAGACACCTGACTATGGGCAGATGAGCAGGAACTGCTGAAGGTGAGAGGCAGAGTGGTGGGTGGTTGAGAGGGGGCAAGGAGGACAGCAGTGGATGACGTGGCTGAAGATGCTGGACCAGGAGGAGGATGGTGGCTATGAGTTTGTGTGCTGCTTGTACTCTCGTGTTGATCCCATAGGCATTTGTGATGTGAGATCATGTGCCTTCGCAAAGCAGTTGTACCTAGGTGGGTGTTGGACTTTCCACAACTCAGTTTCTTTTGGCACAGGTTGCAAATGGCATCGCTGTTATCAGAGGCAGACACACAAAAAATGCCACACTGCTGAGCTTTGCAATGACGGCATTTTGGTGGTGGCAACAGCATGCGTTGATTGGCGTACTGTCTGGCTGACCCCGGGTGCCGATACATGATGTCTGACTGTGCCACTAGCTCTTTGCCACGACCTCCCCCTGCTCCCAACTCATCTCCTCTAGTGATGAGCGGGAGGTGCCATATTCGATTTCGCAAAATTTTGTGAATATTCGATTGAATATCTTCGTCATATATTCATCTAAATCGAATATTCGTCATTATTCTATATATTGCGAATGTTACGTGAATTTATATTCGCATTGCGAATTCAACTTAGAGCTGAGTTCCTAATAGTTGTATTGCTAGAATTGACAAAGATAACGAATATCACGAATATAGCGCTATATTCTCAATCTTCGTTATATTCTAGCAACAACCATTAGGAACTCAGCTCTAAGTTGAATTCGAAATGCGAACATATACTCGCATTGCGAATTCAACTTAGAGCAGGGTTCCTAATGGTTGGCTTGCTAGAATATAACGAAGATTGAGAATATAGTGCTATATTTGTGAATTCATGATATTCATTATATTCTAGCAATACAACCATTAGGAACCCAGCTCTAAGTTGAATTTGCAATGCGAGTAATTCAGGTTATATTAATCGCATTGCGATTACAACTTAGTCAAATTTGTGAGATCGTGATTCTCACATCCGACGGTACATTTTAGCATGGAGACGTTCCCATGCACATGGGAAGTCGGCAGAAGCGGCAACGGGCATTGACTAGAGCGGGCAGGGAGTCAGGAATTCTCCGGACAGGTAAGAACAGATTTTGGGACTTGGGAAGACAACCAAAGAGCAACAAGGATTAACAAGTTATAAAAAAACGAAACGAATATTCAAAATAGCGAATATATACCACTATATTCGCAATATTCTCGAATTTGCGAAGTGCCGATATTCGCTAAAAAAATTCGCTATTCGAATATTCGCGCTCAACACTAATCTCCTCCTCCTCTCTGTCTCCCCATCTGAATTTTCCCCCTGTTCTTCTTCTCTTCGAGCAGGCACCCACGTGACATCCACAGACACATCGTCATCATCAACCGCTTCACTTGTATCTGACAACTCAGCAAAGGAAGCAGCAGCGGGTACAACATCATCATCATCACACCGTACGTCCATGTTGGTAATGCTGCCTGACCAAGACATATCCCTGTTATCTACATCCTCTGGCAATAATGGTTGCGCATCACTCATTTCTTCCAACTGGTGTAAATAAATCCTCTGACAGATCAAATGAAGCGGCTGTGGTGCTAGTGTTGGTGGTGGCGGCGGGCGGGCGAGTGGTAACTTGAGAGGTGCCCAAAGCTGAGCTGGAGGAGGATGGTGTGTCAAGGTTCCGAGCGGAAGCTGTAGAAGATTGGGTGTCCTGTGTAAGCCAGCCAACTATGTCCTCAGCATTTTTCTAGTTCAGGGTATGTGGCCTCTGAACACTGGGCATTATTCTAGGGTCATTTTTATTTGATTAGTGGTACTATGCGTGCAAAGTACTGTGCCACCCGGTATGAGTGGTGGGCACTGGCAGTGGGCACAGTACAGTCTGTGGGCCTGACACACACTGGCAGTCAAATAACCTTAGATCAAAGGGTAAAAATTAAATGCCTTATTTGTCAGCAAGCTACTTTGCCACCCGGTATCAGTGGTGGGCACTGGCAGTGGGCAAACTACAGTCAGTGGAAGTGGGCCTGACACACACTGGCAGGCAACTTACCTTAGATTAAAGGGTAAAAATGCAATGCCTTATTTATCGTCAAGCTACTGTGCCACCCGGTATGAGTGGTGGGCACTGGCAGTGGGCACACTACAGTCTGTGGGCCTGACACACACTGTCAGCAGGCAGGCAACTGAAATTAGATTGAAGTGTAAAAATGAAATGCCTTTTTTTATGCAAAGTCCTGTGCCACACGGTATGAGTGGTCACTGGCAGTGGGCACACTACAGTCTGTGGGCCTGACACACACTGTCAGCAGGCAGGCAACTGAAATTAGATTCAAGTGTAAAAATTAAATGCCTTTTTTTATGCAAAGTCCTCTTCCACACGGTATGAGTGGTGGGTACTGGCAGTGAGCACACTACTGTCTGTGGGACTGACACACACTGGCAGCAGGCAGGCAACTAAAATTAGATTAAAGTGTAAAAATCAAATGCCTTTTTTTAAAACAAAGTCCTGTGCCACACAGTATGAGTGGTGGGCACTGGCAGTGGGCAGGCCAGGCAATTGCAATATATATATATGGAGAAAAAATTAATAAAAGCAGTCTAATGTAGCAGCCCTAAAAAGGGCTTTTTGGGGTGCTGTGACGCTGTCCTTACAGCAGATGAGTCTGTGGACACAGAACACTGGCCTAGCTAACACTTTCCCTATGAATTCATCAGCACAGCAACAGCTGCACTCTTCCTGCTCTCACTAACACACTGCAGCTTCAGACTGAATCTAAAATGGCTGCCGTTTTTATAGTTGGTGGGAGGGTGTGGGAGGGAGGGTGCTGATTGGCTGCAATGTGTCTGCTGACTGTGAGGTACAGGGTCAAAGTTTGCTCAATGATGATGTATAGGGGGCGGACCGAACATCGCAAATGCTCGCCCGCCGCGGCGAACGAGCTATGTTCGCCGGGAACTGTTCACCGGCTAATAGTTCGGGACAACACTAGTGATTGGATGTATGTATATTTTCTTTTTCTACTCTATGTAAATGGCTGTAGTACAAAGGATGAGGAGGCAAAGGTGGACATTGTCACACTTCCAACGCTGTGAGAAAGTGGAGGCGGAAGCGGCGTCACCTGGTCAAGTTGCTGGTGTGGCTGGGCAGAAACCACATTTACCCAGTGGGCCGTAAAGGACATTTATTGTCCCCGACCATAGTTAAAGCGCCACACGTCGGCGTTGCCGTGCACTTTGGCAGACACAGACAGGCTCAAGGACCTTCTGTTATACATATGTGTGCAGGGCTGGTACTGCCTTTTATGCACAGAAATGACAGCTTGGGACTCTCCACCTCGCTTGGCATAAGCCATCAGTTCTCTGAAAGGTGCAAAGTCCACCACTTGGAAAGGAAGGGACTGCAGCACCAGCAACTTGGCCAGGAGCACGATCAGAATCTGCGCCATAGGAGGAGTGCACGCATACTGTTGTCTTTTGGCAATCGCTTCGGTGATCGACTGACAAGGAGGAACAGGAGGATCCAGACCAGCAGATGAAGGGAAGGACAGGCAGCTACCTTTGGCTGAGGTGGTGGAGCCTGGACTGCATAAAATTGGGTGTGTGCCACTGGGTGATGCAGCAGTTGCTGCGGCAGACTGGACCACCACATCGGAGCCACTGTTCTCCCAGGCTACTTTATGGTGATGCTTCATGTGTTAATGCTGGGCAGTGGTGGCAAATGGCCATGTTCACCTTCTCCATTGGCCTAACCAAAAATTGCCACAACGCTGAGTATGGCATTTACACACCAACACCGCGCTGACTGCCTACTACCGCCGCCTCTGTGAACCCCTGCACCGCTACTTTCTAGGCCGGTAGGCTCCTGCAAAGTGGGTGGTCTACCCCGGGCACGTTTGGCTTCCGACCTCTAACTGCTGCCACCCTGCTGACTGACAGCCACGCTTCCACCCTGCTGACTAAGCCACTGCCTCAAGCGCAAGTTGCCACCCTCTTCTCCTGATGATGATGATAATGAAGCCACTTCTCCACCCGTCTCCCAAGTGCGATCGGCTACATTATCATCATCCGCTACTGTCTGCATGTCACTGATGTCCCCCTCAAAGGTCTCAGGGCCATGAGCCTGACCGCTCGCAACACCTGCTCCATGCGACTCTCCTCATCACTACTTGCCCGCCTACCGGAGAAAGCGGCTGACGTTTCCTTCAGATCTTGACTGGGCAGTAGCTGCTGACTGTCCTCTAGTAGCTCGTCCTGGCTGAAAAGTGGAGCCGAGCCTACGGCATACAATACTTCTCGCACTGAGGGAACTGAAAATGACAGATGAAGGTTCAGGACAGGTGGGGATACAGGTCCTGCTCCCGGGCCTTGCCAACTAAGCGTCGTGGCAGTGTTGAGAGTAGGACGCTCATAGGGTGAGTACGTCAAGTGAACATTAGCTGCACAGATAATCAAAAATTGCCTTTCTCACCTGTTTGGGTTGTACCAAATTGGGCACAACCACAATGAAGGCAGAATTAAAGTAGTTAAAGGTTGGTGCAGCCTGGACTTGTCAAATCGCCTTGGGCGGGAGCCACACCGCCGGTCAGGTAGACAGTAACAGTTGAAGAGCGCTGGACCTGGGAGGTCAAGGGTATGAACAACAAAGGGTGCACTTTCACAACCAGTTAGAAGAAAAGTTTCAGTTTATTATATGACGAATTGTTTCGGGGTACTACTGTCCCCTTTATGAAGTCTGAATAAAAGTCGGCTTAGTAGCTGACACGGCTGCTGTCCTTTACATGCTGGGCGAACAGCGACATTATTTTTTTTTTCTAATTAATGAATCCCCCCCCCCTCAATGTAACTTCACCGTTAAAGGCCAATTATAGCATATATTTTCAAAATTTTTTTTCCTATTTCTACACCACAAAAAAAAAATATAACAATCACAATTCACCGCAGAAGGGGTGATGGGACATATGTATATTTTCTTTTTCTACACTACGTAAATGGCTGTAGTACAATGTAACTTCACCACTGAATGTCAAACTCGGCCAGTTGCGGCGACAAATCAAGTTTGGCTGCCCAGTAGTCCAGGGGATGTGGGGTGGCAGGGTGCAGTCCACGTATTCCACCAGAAAAGTCCAGCAGAGTTACATATAGCAGTCTATTCGTTAATTTCTAACGATAATTTGTTTTCCCTTAGTCCTAACAGCAGCACAGATGGTATTAACCACCACCCCGTGGACTGGCAGGACCGGCAGAATGTTTAACCCCTTAAGGACCCATGACGTATGGGTACGTCATGAGTCCGGTCCCTAAGCATGGTGCCCGCTCCTGCCCGCTGCAGGCGCGATTGCTGCGGGGGTTAGTCTGTTTCCTGTAGCTGACCCCAGCAGCTAATGATCGCGGTCGGCAGCGATGCCATTCGCAATCATTTAACCCCGTAGATGCCGTGGTCAATACTGACTACGGCATTTGCGCGCGCTAAAACCGAAAGTAGCACTTTTGGCAGCTCTCCGGCTCCCCCTAGTGGTGATCGGGGGAATCGCAGCGCTAGATGTAATAGCCTTGAACTCAATGAATTATTCGAGGTTACTACTTACTATTTCCTATGCAGCCCTTGTTAGCAATAGGGCTTCATAGGAAAGTAGTAAAATCCTTATAAACTCAATACAAGTGTATTGGAGTTTATGTTAGAAGCAATCAGATGACTGATTTATATAGGTTCCTATGGGACCTATATAAAAGTGTAAAAGAAAAATAAAAAAATAAAAAAAATAAAAAAAAAACAAATAATTCAAATCACCCCCCTTTCCCCAAAATTAAAATAAAATAACTAAAAAATAAAAAAAACACATCACGGGTTTCGCAATGTGCGAAAACTCCTGTAAGATAAAAATATAAAAATATATTCCCCATACGGCAAACAGAAAAAAGCGCCCAAATAGCCGATTCGCAGCTTTATTTCCTCAAAAATTTTTTTATAAAAAGTGATCAAAAAGTCCTACATACCCCATAATGGTTTCAAATAAAAGTTCCGATTGCCCAGCAAAAAATAAGCCCCCATACAACGCCATACACTTAATTACAAAAAAGTTATAGGGGTCAAAATATGGAGACAAAAAAATAAATAAAACATTTCCCACTTTTGAATTTCTTTTCACTATCAAAATGCAAAAAAAATACACATATTGGGTATCGCCGAATTCGTAGTGACCTGTAGAATAAAACTAAATGGTCAGTCTTATCGCACATCAAACGTCGTAATTTAAAAGCCCCTAAAACTGTGGTGGAATTGCTTTTTTTTGCAATTTCTCCCCATTTGGAATTTTTTTCCCGCTTCCCACTACATCATATGCAATATTAAATGGTGGCGTTGGAAAGTACAACTTGTCCTGCAAAATAAAAGCCCTCATAGGACCATGTGAATGTAAAAATAAAAAAAGTTATGGCTCTCGGAAGGCAGGGAGCTCAAAACGAAAACGCAAAAATGCAAAAACCCTGGGTCCTTAAGGGGTTAATAAGCCCAAGACTAATAACTCAATTTAACAATTAAGTATCTCCTTAAAAGGAGGAAGTCAACCCCCAGCCCACTGTTTATAGTAAGAAAAAAACTAGACTTACTAGGGTGGGAAATTTATGTGCTGCTGTTAGGACTAATGGAAAACAAATTATCGTTAGAAATTAACGATTCCCTTACATCCTACCAGCAGCACAGATGGGGAGATAGCAAGAAGAAGCCCCTAGGGAGGGCCTTCCTGCCTGGCAGAACGAAGAATAGTCTGCCCAAAGGCCGAAAACTCAGCTAGACTGGCATCTAGTCTATAATGGGAGATAAATGTCGATTCAGAGCTCCAGGAGGCAGCTTTGCAAATCATGTTGAGAGGCAGAAGACTCCTCTCGGCAAAAGAAGTAGCCACAACTCTAGTAGAGTGGGCTTTCACGAATCCCGGAGGGTCCAGAGATTTGGAAACAAAGGATTCCTTAATAGCCTCCTCAATCCACCGACTGATGGAAGGTTTGGATGCCTTAAAGCCTTTAAACTTACCGGCAACAGGATTAGCAGATTCTCATCTTTCCTGAACTCCTTGATCTGTCCACATAGATCCGGAGACATCTCGAGACGTCCAGAGGATGTCTAGCAGGTTCCTAGGAGGAGGTGGTAGATGTCGAAAAAACTGGGAGGAATATCACCTGGTTGATGTTCTGAAAGGAAGGAACTTTAGGCCTACAATACGGGAGGAATCTATGAAGGTACCGGTCATGTAAGAAAATGGTATAGGGCTCATGTGCTGAGAGAGCTTGAAGCTCAGAGACCCTCTTGGCCAAAGTCACTGGAAGGAGAAACACAAACTTCCAAGTGACGAACTTGATGTCCACCTCCTCTAACAGTGCAAAGGGGGGGGGGGGGAGAGATGCTAACCCCCTGAGAACTACTGATAAATCCCATTGAAAAATGGGTCTCAGTACTGTAGGCTTTAATCTTTCAGCTTCTTTAAGGAACCGTTTGATCAGCAGGTCCTGAGAAAAAAGCTTGTTAAGGCAAGCTGAGATGGCTAAAACTTGAACCTTCAGAGTATAAGGGCAAGGCCTCTATCAAGGCCGTCTTGCAGGAACTGAAGGATAGCGGAGAGGGGCGGATCTGCAGACGCCACCTAAGTTGAGGTACAACAGGATGAGAATATCCTCATAATACGAGAGTAGGCTCTCTTGGTAGAGTCCGCTCTAGAATAAGACAGCATTCTTAGGACCGACTCTGAAAGCCCTTCTATTCTGGGAAGGGACTGATCAACCTCCAGGCTGTCAGGTTGAATCTGTGCAGATCTGAGCAGAGGTGAGTGTCCCTCCAATATTGTCCTCGACTCAACTGGGTGAGCTAGGTAAACCAGGATCTCTTCGGCCAAAACAGTATGATGGCTATCACTGAGGCCTGATCCTGACGGATTTTCATCAATTCCCTCAGAATCATGGAAAACGGAGGGAAGATGTATGCCAGCCTGAACCTTGAGGATATTGACAGAGCGTCTAATGTTAGGGGGTTGTCCTCTCCACCTTGGCATTGAACCTTGTTGCCATGAGATCAGCCTCTGGCATACCCCACTTGAGGACTATCTGCTTGAATATCTCCGGATGTAAAGACCACTCCACCGACAGAAGACCGCAGCTCAGCCGCTATCATATTGAGGGAGCCTTGGATGTGGATCGCAGATAAGTGGGAAAGGTACAACTCTGCCTAATCCACAATCACCCCGATCTCTGACAGGAGAGAAAGTGATCTTGTGCCTCCCTGCTTGTTGATGTAAAGTACCGCAGTTATATTGTCTGACTGAACTTTCACCGCTTTGCCCCGGATCTGAGGGGCTAAGTGAAGGAGGGCTAGCCGGATATCTTGAATCTCGCGGAGATTGGATTAAAGATGCCACTCCTGTGGAAACCAGGTCCCGTGAACTGGAGTGTCGTCTAGGTGAGCGTCCCAGCCTACTTGGGACGCATCCGTAGTCAATATGACCCAGGTTGGCTGAGGGAATACAGAGTTCGCCAAGACAGGAAGCACAGGGAGTTTAGCCCAGCAGGGCTGCCATTCCATCTGGAGAGGACCTCCGACTGTAGAGGGCAGAGGTGCCATAGAGCCAAAGGGACTGCTTCCGCAGACGCTGACATGAGCCCCAACATCTTCATGAGAGTCCGGATTGGAACTCGCCGGGGAACGGAAAGGAACTTGACGTGTTCTGAACCCAGATCTTCTTTCTGGAGTCAACTGAAGCGACATCCCAGTGGAGTCGATTGTGAAGCCTAGATATCTTACTGAAGTCGACAGGCTCACGTTCGACTTCTGCCAGCTGATGATCCAACCTAGGTGGAACAGAAAGGAGATTGTTACCTGAAGAAGTTGGGTTAGGACCGCTAGAGCAGAGGCTTTCAAAGCCAGTAGTCCAGATAAGGAATGATGGTCAGTCCTTGAAGCCTCAAAGCCACCATCACAAAAACCACCACCTTGGTAAAGGTGTGAGAGGCAGAAAAAATGCCAAAAAGAAGGGTAACAAACAGAAGATGCCTGACGACACCGGACACCTGGACCGTGATCCTGAAATACTTCCTGAAAGCAAGATGAATCGGGATGTGATCAGATATGCATCCTTGAGGTCCAGGGTTGCCATCACGTCTCCCAGATTGAGGACGTGAACTACTGACCTGATGGTTTCTATACGAAACTTCACCTTCCTTATAAACCGATTGAAATATCTCAGATCGATAATAATCCGGAGATCTCCTGAAGCCTTGGGAACCAGAAAAAAATAGTGAATAGATCCCTAGGCCCCGTCCTCCTGCCGGAACCTCCTCCAGAGCCCCCTTGCAAATGTAGTCCTGAATGTAGGCCTCCAGGATCGCCTGCCTGGAAACCTGTAGAAGGTTGATCTTGACAAACCTGTCCAGAGGAATAGAGGTGAGGTATACTAAATAACCCTCGGAAATTATGTTCAGGACCTAGGGATCCGAGATCTCTCGGATCCACTCTTCTCAGAAGTGGGAGAGATGATTCCCGACGGGTACATGAAGCATAGGAGTGGGGAAGCTTATTGGCAGGATGGCAGGAGTAACGGGAATTAACCAAGAGCCTCGAAGAGTCCCGTAGTCAGGAGGTGGATTTTCCATATTTGGCTCCTCCACGAGAGCGCCTCAAACCCTTTCGCTGCGCTCTCCAGTCACTATGAGAGCTTGTTTGCTGCCCAGACCTACCACCACGGTCTTGTCTGCCCTGCCCTCGAAAGGACTGCTGGGGAAGGCTCTTTACCTTCTTGTCTGAAAAGCCCTCCATGATCTTATCCAGCTCCGAACCGAACAAACGGTTGGGCTCGAGTGGAAGGCCATATAGACTGTATTTTGAGGAATTGTCAGCGACCCAAGGCTTAAGCCAAAAAGGCATAAGGGCCACGCTAAATATAAGCCCCGACATCATTTTACAGTATTGTCACAGGGCGCCAAAGGCACACTTGGTCTCCCATCAGCCACAGACCTCCTGCTTAGCTTCAAGAGCAAGGATCTGTGTTTGGACTCTTACCCAGGGTGGCTTTGCTAGCAGGGAGGCTCCCTCGCTAGCTTCAAACTGGAGGTGTGTGATATCGCACAAGAAGTCCGTAGCCAGGTTGATGGTCTTGAAGGCAGCCAGTATGTTGTCCTGGAAAAAAACCTCTGGCTCACGTCAACTTGAATTTGATTCAGGCGGACTTCAGAAGCCGCATGACCCCGCCTTAGTGTGCACTCTGCAAGGGGGTCCTGCAGGCTAGACCCATCGTCTGCAGGAACCAGAGTGGGCTTGGACAACTTGCCAATAGCCTTGTCCACCTTGGGAATGGATCCCCATGAATCCACCAAGGGTTTAGCCATCAGGAACATGGATTTAAACTTCTTTGTTAAAACCGGAACCTCCAGGTTTTTTTCCACTCTGTAAACATGACAGAGAAGAGGGTCTTATCCGCTTCGAAGACACGAGGTGCCCGAGTAGCGGGATCCAAAGGCTCCCCACGGTCAACATCATGGTCCCCCGACCTGATGGACTTGAACAATTTCTGTGTCTTTTCATGGGGGAAAAACACGATGTCAGCTCCTCCTCATCCAAGGAGGAAGGAATTAAAGAGACCAAGAAGGTCTCTCTACCGGGACAGAGGTCTCCCAAGCTGGTATGTGCCCAGCCTTAAGCTGTTTACCTTCTGCCATCTCACAAGTGCAGGTATGATCAACTTACAATAACCACGCCTGTGCTGCAATGGTAGCAGAATAGATGCTTCCTCCTGGAATCCACTTTCCTGCCTTCCGAAAAAAGGGACAAGTAAAACATTTGTAAACCACCTATCTACACAGGAAAGGTAGAAAAACAGACCGGAGGCAGATGAGGACCGGAGGAAAAAAACACCACAAGTGGAACAACCAACTTTTGGACTCTGGGAGCTAGCTGAAAAAGCATATGCCAGAGACCTGCATAAGAGAAAAATACTTAAAATTTTCGCATGAAAACGCGAAAAAAAAAATTTGAATCCACGATAAAAAAAAAAATTAAAAATCGCATCTATGAAAAAAATCTTGTCCGTGAAAAAATCTCGGACGAATTACCCGGAAGTGACGCAAAAGGAGAATCCCCGCGTCACCTCCGGAAGATGGCACGCCCAGGGACCGAGAATCCTGGACCGAGGATGCCGCCAAAATACCCCAGCCAGGCGCAACTGCGTGACAAGGTACCTAGGAAAGGGCAACGCCGTTACCCAAACGAAAAGAAGGCTCCCCGCACTTTCCATAGAAAGGGGGGAACAAACCGAAAAAAAACAGTGGGCTGGGGGTTGACTTCCTCCTTTTAAGGAGATACTTAATTGGTAAATTGAGTTATTAGTCTTGGGCTGATTAAACATTCTGCTGGTCCTGCCAGTCCACTGGGGGTGGTTAACCTTATCTGTGCTGCTGGTAGGACGTAAGGGAAACCTGAGTTATTAGTGTAAAGAAATATTCCAGCAAAAAAAAAAAAAATACCCTTAAAACACTATACTTTATTTAGGTCACTTAAAAAATGGGAAACCCCCAAAAATATAGAACTGATGGTCATCAGTGGTCGAGGACCATATGAAGGCAAAAAACAAATGAATAGGGGAAACTGCCACTACAATATCCCTAATCTACACCTCAGCCCAGAGACGGCCCCTTATGGTGGGGACTCCCTGTCCTCGAGCCTGCGCTAATTTGACCCTAAAAGAGCCCTCATCAGGTGTCAATTCAAAAGTAATACAGATCCAATCCCCTATTGTGGTGTCCTTGCAATTATAGGTCCTATATATATACACAAATATGTGCTTTTCCCCTCTCCCTATTCATTTGTGCTTTCTTCCCCCCTGATGGCGTTTTTTGCCTTCATATGGTCCTCGAACACTGACAACCTTCAGTTCTATATTTTTGGGGTTTCCCATTTTTTAAGCGACCTAAGGCTAGTTTCACACTTGCGGCAGGACGGATCCGACAGGCTGTTCACCCTGTCAGATCCATCCTGCCGCTATTTTGCCAGCGGACTGCCGCTTTGTCCCCATTGACTATAATGGGGGCGGGGGCGGAGTTCCGGCACAGCACAGCAGTGCACGACTTTTTAGTCCGGCGGCCTCTGCTCTGCACTGCGTGCTGCGCCGCAACTCTGCCCCTGCCTCCATTATAGTCAATAGGGATGGAGCGGCAGTCCAACGGCATGGCAAAATAGCGGTAGGACGGATCCGACAGGGTGAACAGCCTGTCGGATCTGTCCTGCCGCAAGTGTGAAACTAGCTTAAATAAAGTATAGTGTTTTAAGGGTTATTTTTTAAACCTGGAATCCAAGTATTCCACCACCTGATGCTTCAGGTTCTGCGCCATGTCTTGCTGATGCTGCTGGTGGGTAGTTTCTTCAGTAGGCCGGTGAAGAAAAGTGCTCATTAGAGACTCCAGACTTAAAGGATAACTGTCACATTTAGACCCAAATTTCAGTTTTCATATATGTAGTTACTAATATCATAATATTTCTGAATCAATAACTATTAGACTTACTTACCCCATATTTAATAAGATTCAGCCCTTAGCAACCAGTCTGCATAAAACTGCAATTTCACTATTCTGTTAAAATGGCCGCCCTCAGCCCTGAGGCTAATCCATAGGACACCTGCAGTGAAGTTAGTGAAGACCAGCTCTGTATAGGGGGGTCTTGCAGTGAAGTTCCCAGGTCTGGCTGAAGCCTGTAGTCCTTCTACAAGCTCTCCTCTTATCAGATAAGGCTGTCATTTATACACTGAGCAGCCCATATCTTCCCTGAGCTGTACATTCTCCAGAACTGCTAAGGGAGTGTCTGCCAAGCACAGGCATGTGGAGAAGTTCACACACACAGCCCAGCACTATTATCTCCTGTCAGGAAGAACCTGGCTTTTTATACATTCCCTTACAATGTTGACTCACTCACTATCAGTTCCCAGTGCACGCAGCGTGCTCCGTCCTCTATCTGGTAGACGGAAGGAGCATAGCAACCTGATTTTATCTCAGGTAAATATAGCCAATACTGGGGACTTTTAGGTGGCTTTTAGGGGTTATTTATTTAAGAATCAGAAATTAAAACAGGGCCAACAAGGTGATATTAATCACCAAAATCCAATAGTAAAAAAAAAAATATATACTTGCAGTTGCTGCTGCTGGAGCTGGTGCTGCTCCAGCCCCTCACCACCCTCCAGTAGCCTTGGCAGTGAAACATGAACACAGAGGGCCCCCCCCCTTGCTCAGACCTTTGTGATGGGGGGCAAGGGTCCACATGGGCAGCGACCAACTTACTTCTTAGGATGTCTCAATCATAGTTGTGTTTATCCTCCCTCTCAGGGGGTGGAAAAATGGCCCACATTTTGGAGCTGTCGTGAGGGTCTAACATGGTAGAGAGCCAGTAGTCTGCTCTCTACTGAAAGGTGATAATACGGCTGTCACTACTAGAGTTGAGCGAATTGAATCTAATGAAGTGAAATTCGATCTGAATGTCAGGATAAATTCGATTTGTCACAAAGCCGAATTTCCTCGTCCTTGTGGCAGCGAATCGATTTAACCTGAAATAGTGTAAAAAAATTAAAATAATCATACTTACCTCCTCCATTTGCCACCGGCATCTTGATTGAAGATCTCTGCTAAAATCCAGTGCCGGCCGTGGGGGCGACGTCATCTTCGGTTGTGCAAGATTTAGCGGTGTTTTCGCGTTATCCGCCTGGTATTCCTCATCGCCCTCTAGCTCCTCCTGTTCCTCCTGCTCCTCTCCTGTCACTTGTGCAGAAAAAAAAAAAACACTCATTTATGTATACATTGGAGACAATAAGTGACAAAAGTAATATCAGTCCCGGATCAGGGTGAAAAGCAATGTCAGTCCCGGATTATCCATATAATGTGAGTCATTGTTTTAGAATACAAAATTAAGTTGTACTTGTGTATTTGAAGGAATGTATGTTTGTAAATCACTAGAGGTGATGGAGATTTGTTTTTTAAATGTGCAAGGGGTTTTATGCAAATAAGGAAAAAAGCAGGCGGATATGATGCTGCAAGTGGAAGGTTTAATACTAAATACAAATGGTGGCACGTCCCTGATGAAGCGGCTATGAGATTTGATGGTATTTTTATATGAATGTTGCAAGATGCAGGTTTTATATCTTGTAAGTACAATAAAAATTATTTATTTTATTAAAAACACTGAGCACTATGCGCATATCCCTTTCCAGGACCTTTTTGCTGAAGTCAGAAGAGATATCGAGACACTCGGCATTGAGGAAGAAGTTTTTTAACATTTGGGATCTGAAGTACCCTGTCGGCTACAGGAACACCGTGTAATCGAACAGACATATAAGAGAAAGGATGCTTGTGGGATTACACATCGCATGACAGCAAGTACTAACTAACCATAACTAAGACTGTGCAGAACTACTCTCTCTTTTAGTAGCTGCTGACTGTCCTCTAGAAGCTCTTCCTCGCTAAAAAATACGAGCCAACGACATACAATACTTCCTGAGCTGAAGGAACAAAAAATGACAGAGGCAGGTTTAGGACAGGTGGGGGCACAGAGCTTGTTCCCGGGCCATGCCAATTAAGTGTGGTGTCAGTTGAACCCACCGCCTCCTGGCTGGGGGTGTCTGATATCATTTGAGATGAGGTAGAAGACCAAGTCAACCATTCAAGTACAACAGGGTTGCTGGGCAAAACATGACACTAGATGACACTGACAGCTCTGGCCTATCGCTGCGACTGCTGCTACCACCCCCCTTCTGCTGCTACTTCTGCCAAATCCAGAAACATTTTAGCCACTGCCCATTCCCTTAGAAGGGCCTGTAACCTGTCTGCTGGATATACTGTACTGTAACTGTAAAATAGCAGTAGTATCCGGCCGCAATTTCACACCAATTCCACAATTAGAGATTAACAAATATATTTATGTATAACAGAACTAGCTGAAGACCGCAATTTCACCCCAGTTATACAATTACGGATTAAAGTATATATTCATGTATAATAAAATGTGAGTACCCTAAAATGTGTAGTATCGAGCGGCAATTTCACCATAATTAGAGAATCTAGGATTAACGGATTGAATGATATATAAAAACGTGAACCCACCAAATCCTCTAGTATCAGACCTCACTTTCATCCCAATAACAGAATCAAGGATTACTTGAATTACTGAGGTATCAAATAATGCAAACAACCTAAAATCTGTAGTATTAGATCAATTTTCAACCCCAGTTAGTGAAGCCAGGTGTAATAGAATAGCCCCAGGTTTTACACTGTTCAATTGTCCCCTGCTCTCTCTCAACAGTGTGGATAATGCCTCCCTATTATATTCCTACACTATGAATAATCTAGTGCCTGTAATGTCTCTCCCTGCACTAAGTTCACTGTAAAATAAGAATAAAACTTTCTATTGGCCTGTGCCGCCACATGGGCTGGCTATCAGCTGATTGGCATTATGGGTGATCCCTTATTACTGCCCGGCTTCTTACTTCCTCTTTCTTTTTTTTTTTTCTTTTCTTTTTTTTATCTTTTTTATTTTAATCATCTTGAAAGATACAGTCCATAAAAAGACAAAATTACAAAATCCTCCTTAGCCACCCCGCAACTCCCCCCGACCTTGCAGGAAGAAAAAAAAAAAACACGGAATCACTTAATCGTCCCAATCCTTCCAAATACTGCCCCACTTTGCATAGGACCCTCTTTGTCTATACAAGACCCTCTCATAACTTTTCACCTTCTTAACTAGACTTAGCCAGTTGTTACAATCTGGGGCAGAGTGGAAACACCATTCTCTGGATATAAGAAGCCTGGCCAAAAACATCACTTTAATCAACAATTGGCGCTTCAGGGGCTGACAATTAACTTCCGATAGATCCCCCAGGACCCATACTTTGGGGGATAGAGGAATATCAGTGTTAAGTCTCTGAGCCAAAGTTGTTTGAACCATTCTCCAATACTTGCTCACTATCGGGCAATCCCAAAATAGATGTAAATGATCTGCCCTGGGGTCCCCGCAGTGAGGGCAGTCAGAGGAGGCTCTAAATCCCTTCCTGTGGAGCCAT
The DNA here is from genome assembly GCA_033119425.1 of Bufotes viridis. Lineage (NCBI taxonomy): Eukaryota > Metazoa > Chordata > Amphibia > Anura > Bufonidae > Bufotes > Bufotes viridis. The sequence goes on from CM065596.1 coordinate 128,669,883, forward strand.
AAGGGTGTCACATATATTTTGTGCATAAGATTAAACTGTACGACAATATGATTAAAATTGTGCGAAACCTGACTTAAGCTATCACCTATATTCTCCCAATCGGGGAGCCCACCTCTGACAGTGAGACAGACCAGGATCTTTGTCCTGGAGAAAGACATTCCGAAATTTTTTTTTTGATCAAGTGTCTATAACAATGTGATAGTTTAACTTTCATACCACCTTTCTTACTAATCAAGTTATGCAAAAATTCAGGAGTGTCTACATTAAGTGAATGACTAACAGCGGTGCTAAGAAGTGCCGACCTCAATTGAAAGTATGCATACCAAGCCACCTCACCCACATTTACCTTTTGTTTTAGCTCCATAAGAGACAGGATTTGCCCATCTTTAACCACCTGATACAAATATTGAATATTTTTCATCCTCCAGTATTGCCGACAATTTGGGTCATCTAAATTCAAAAGCTTTGGGTTGTGCCATAGTGGAGTACAAATAAGTGATGCCTCAACTTTAAACCAGCTCTTTATAACCGGCCAGGCTTTTATAGCCATTCTGCAGAAAGGTTTATAGACGGGCAGTGTATTAATTAAATAATCAGACTCTAGTACAGTAAATAAATCCGAAAAACCTGAGTCTTTCACCAATTTTCTACAGAGATGGCTATTTTGCCAGTCATTAAAAAAGCAAAGTTGAGAGGCCATAAAGTAACCCCTAAAGTAGGGGAGGTTAAGCCCTCCCCGATTATAGGGCATAGAAAAGTAGAGCACCTTTAATCTCACACGCTTCCTCCGCCATTACAAATCGTTAATCCTCCGCTCTATCAATCTAAAATACTTTACTTCAATCCATACGGGCGAATTGCGGAGAACATAAAGAACCTGGAGCAGCACCACCATTTTTATTAATGAAATTCTCTCCGCTCTTGCGGGCAGAATTTTTTGCCATATCTTAATTTTGGATCTCACTTTTGACAATAAGGGAAACAAGTTAAGTTGTAGGTAATCTTGAATTTTGGCAGAAACTGTTATCCCCAGGTATTTTATTGAATCGGAAATCAATAACCGATTAATAGTAGAATTTTCCATCGATCCTCGCAATTCATCTACAGGGAGAAGAGCCGTTTTCTCCCAAATAACAGAAAATAAGTTAACCAACTTTATTATTCGAGGAAGTGGGTTTTCAATTTGATGGATGAAAAACAAGATGTCGTCTGCATAGAGGGATATACGGTCCTGCTTCCCCATTACACCAAAACCAGCCACTCTCGAGTCCTGCCTAATACTAGCTGCCAGAGGTTCAATATAGATATTAAATAAGAGAGGGTAAAGAGGACATCCTTGACGAGTACCTCTTCCCAGTACAAAGCTCTCTGTCAGCGTATCATTAATCCTGATCCTGGCTACTGGGCATTTATATAGCAACTGCACCATCGCCAATAAACTTGGGGCCAAAACCCATTTTTTTCATCACCTCCCAGAGGAACACCCACTCGACTCTGTCAAACGCCTTAGTGGCATCCAGTGACAGGATAGAGCGGGTGTCACTCCCAGGAGATTGAATATTAGTGAAGAGCCTATGCAGGTTATGATGGGTGCCCCTTTTTGGCATAAAGCCATTTTGATCTGGGTGGATAACAGAGGACATGACCCCAGAAAGCCTCTTAGCCAAAACTTTTGATAATAACTTAACGTCCGAATTTAGTAAGGAAATAGGTCTATATGAACTCAGATCCATCGGATCTTTATCTTTTTTAGGGATTAGGACTATCAAGGCTTCCATCATGGACTGTGGGAGAGCTCCTCCCTGTGAGGCTTGAGAAAACACTTCCAATAGATGCGGAAGGATAGCATCACTATACTTGCGATAAAATTCGTACGGAAGACCATCTGATCCTGGTGATGAGTTCCCAGAGATAGACTTCAAGGCCTCTTGGATCTCCGGAAGAGATAATTCTCTTCCCAAGAATTTTTTTTGGACTTCCGTTAATATTGGAAGAGAGATTTTCTCCAGGAACTGCCTCGCCAGGTCAGGTGGCAAACCAGGAGAAGCTCTATATATCTGAGAAAAGTATTGCAAAAAAAGTATCTCTAATTCCCTCTGGATCTGATATAATTACCCCATCTAAGTTACGTATCAGAGTAATAGCTTTTTTTTTTTCTTATCCTGTTGTGAGATTATTCTAGCTAAACGCTTACCAGGGCGTCCAGACTCTGAAAAGTACTTCTGTCCCTTAAAAAATAATCTATGGTTTGCTTTCTCGATTACATAGTCCTTCAGAGAACAGCTAGCCTTCTGCATCTCTTCCTTATTATGTTCAGTGGGTTGATTAATAAATCGCTCCATTGTGGATGCCACGATCTCAACCAAATCCTCCTCTTTTTTCCTAAATGTTCTCCTCACAGCAGTAATATCGCTTATAAGGACCCCCCTCAGATATGCTTTCAGAGCGTCCCAAACTGAATTAATGTTGGCAGAGGGGAGATTCACCTCCCAAAAGGAGAATACATGTAATTTAATAGACTGATAATTATCCATAATGGTGAGCCAATATGGATTCAGCTTAAAACCAAGCCCCCTATTATCTTTGTTCTCCCCAATGCGAACCTCAATTGATACCGGTGAGTGGTCTGAAACTGTTTTTACTCCATATCGTATCCTTCTAATATTATTTAAGTTGCTCTCATTAGTAAGCGCCAAATCGATCCTGGACATGGCTCTACCCCCCCTGCTAACACAGGAGTATACTCTTTCCTCCGCCAACATATTCCCATATATCAACCAGTCTAACTTCCAAGCAAAACTGGGGCAGTGAAGATTTGCAAATGTTCCTTCCCCGATCTGCATCTAAAGTCAGTCTGTCCTTTTTAGGATCCATAACAGCGTTAAAGTCTCCCATCAGGACAAGCTGACATTACTTCCTCTTTCTAGAGAAAAAATATGATTCGTTACCACGAAGCGCAAGGAAGTTCGACTTTGGGACAAATCAAATTTTTCCTGAAGTTCAGATTGAATTCCACTCCGTCAACTTCAATTCGCTCATCTCTAATTATGATGTGATTACCCTCTTTTAGGATTGCCAATCCAATCCAAGGGTATAGCCTGGTGTAAGAGATTTGCAGATCTCAGGGCTTCTGTATGAGAGAACAGAGGGTGCACCTTTTATGTCCTAATGTAGTTGGATCAAGTGACCCTCATGGCAGATAGTGGTTTTATCTCTGCTGGCTTTCAAAATAGCTGATGTATCTGCACGCTGTAGATCACATCCTGGAAGGGTTCACCATCTTTATGAACCGGGTGAAGGACTCTGTGGATACACTCCCCCACTATGTTGGAGGCTCTGTCTATGCCAAGCACGGAAGCAAATATTTGCTGTGCCACACCAGCTAAGGCCTCAACGAGATAGGATTCTGGTAGGCCTTTAGTTCTAATTTGTATTGAGTGAATCAAAGTATCCAAAGTGGACTTCGCTGTGAAGCCAAACTTCCTCGTGCTTCGTGGTAACAGATCAATTTTCCCAGAAATAATGGTAAAAAAAAAATCATACTCGACTCATCCATTTCAGTGTGAAGACGCCTCTGCTGCCATCTTTCTTGAAGATCCCATGCAAAATCTCGTGCATGGTGTCACATGACGTCAGCAGACACCAAGTGGGATTTCACGCTGGATCTTCAAGCTGCAGTGGCCTCTTTTCTCTCAAATACATAAGGTAAGTACAATTTATTTTATTTTTTTTAACTGATCAACCCTTGAAAGCCCTTAATATTAATCTCAGATGCCACAGTCAGCGATGAATGCGGCATCTGAGGGGTTCAATGACAAGGGGCAGCGCAATCGCTATTCTCCATCATTGCGCTGCTACTTACAAAGAAATCAATAATTTTTCATAAAGCAAATTTTTTTGTAAAATTCGACAAAGCAGATGAATCAAATTTTTAGAACTTTGCTCATCTCAAGTAAAAGCCAGGTTATGCTAGGTTTAGTGGGCTCTAATCTTGTGTCCCACTATATTACAAAAGCTAAGCCAATATGTCAGCACAGCCTCCGTGGGGTTGACCCAATGACAGAGATGCTACTTTAGCTGTGCGACTGAGGCTGAGGGCTGCTTTCTTTCTGATGAGCTTCTCGATGTCCACCTGGTTTTTAGTTTGCCTTGAGGGAGTTATAATGTCCCAGGATTTATGAATGCCGATCGTAACAATGGTGGGTGAAAAATGAGCGCTTCTAATGAGGATTGGCACAGTGCTATAGTAGAGCCATGGTGTCTATGTTTTTGTTTGGATGCCCAAGATCTTGCACATGCCAATGGTTTTGTGTTTGAAAACTGCCAGATGACAGATAATCACTTTCCGGGGGCTACAAGGAGCAGGAGCAGGAAGAATATTATGACCTCTGGGTCCAAGATACTGTGTCAAACTCAGCGGTGACCTCAAAGTCATCCTGCTATGACTGAGAGGAAGCATGAGCATTCCAGTCCAAAATCTCGTTCTCTTTGTCCTCAATAATAATGTGGTGTCTATAAAAATGAGAGAGAACTGTAGCCTACTACTGTTTCTACTACTATTGCTCTTCCGATGGCTGGTGCTCCTAATGCTATTTGCATTTATATTTACATTCATACTGTTGGATGATGAGGTATCGGTCATTCATTTTCCATTTACCAGCCACTGTATTACTAAGCCTAAACAAATGTAAAGTCACAGGTTTGGTACACAATGCACATATTATTAAACAGTGGTTAAATTGGCCGTGCTTTTTCTGTAATTTACAGACAGAAGTGAAATTAAACAAACAAAAAAATGGCATTGGCAATTTACAATGCTGATAATTAGTGTTGAGCGCCAATATTCAAATTGCGAATTGTTTAAGCGAATATCGGCACTTCAAGAATTTGTAAATATTTCGAATATAGTGTGATATTCTTAAAAACGAATATTATTTTTTTTTTCATCTGAACCCATTACATTTACTAATAGGTTCAGATGGGAAAAAAATAAAAATATTAGTTTTTACGAATATATCACTATATTCTACATATTCGCTATTTCTAGCGAGTCAACCCAATAGGAAAGTTGCCTGAAACCTGCTCTTACTCTATTAATGCGCATATTACATTGCCGATTTTTCGCATACAAGAGCATAATCTCGAATACAAATATTCGTGAATATTCTACCACATATAAGCAAAATATCGCAAATTCAAATATTGCCCCTGCCGCTCATCACTAGTGATAATGCAGTTATTGCAGGAAATGCATTTGGTGGAACTGTATAGTATCTTGAAGTAATACCACTCGTTAACTAAGGCCTCATGTACACAAACGTATTTTCTTTCCGTGTCAGTTTAGTTTTTTTTTTTGTGTGTGGACCATATGCGGAACCATTCATTTCAATGGGTCAGCAAAAAAACTGAAGTTGCGCTGTGTGCATTTCATTTCCCTATGTCCGTTCCTCAAAAAAATACAACATGTCCTATTATTCTGCTCATAATGGACAAAGATAGGAAAGTTCTTTTGGAGGCCAGCCGCTTCCACAAAATAGGAATGCACACGGAAGTCATCCTTTTTTTTTTTTTGTAGATCCATGTTTTATGGACCGCAAAAAACATAGGGTTGTGTGCAGGAGCTCTAAAACAGATATCCTAATGCAGTTATTACAGTGAGATGTGTTTGCTGTAAATGCATGGTATATTGAAGCAATACAATGCATTCCTTATAACAGGTATACTAATACAGTTACTGCAGTAAAGAAAGGGATGTAAATGAGCTCTTAACAAGCTCTGCTTCTAATGCTACCAGATGTAAGACAGCTATCCTTCAAGTCAATGTTTGACCTTTTAAATAAGCTTTTAGACATGACTCGGATGCCAGACAAGAGCACCTCATCTGCAGACAGCTGTTTCCAGGTGATTGTCCTTCATCAGTGCAGAGCAGATAGTACTGGTCCAACTGGGTTAGAGGCATGGATTTGGGGGGGAGGGGGGGGGGCATGGTTGTGGCCACCCATAAGCAAAGGAGGCCACCGTGTAGAGCGCACTCTTGCTAGGGTTGCTGGCCCTGTGATGGACATCTTGCTGTGACCACGCTCTTCTCGCGCATGTGCCGTGCGCTACCTGTTAGAGAGTGATCCCGGCTCTGGCTCCCTCATTTATCACGCTTGCGACCGCCCATCGCTTCTAGTCTTTAGCGTGAGGGATGGAACTGACCAGGCGCATGCGCAGTCTGCAAAATTAAGGTGGTGAGTGAGGGAGCCGGAATTGCGCTGTAACAGGCAGTGCACGGCGCATGTGCGAGAAGAGCGCAGTCCCGGCATCATGGCAAGATGTCCATCCCAATGTAGAGAGGAGTGGTAAAGGGCGGGCTTATCGCTGCCCCCTTGACTTCAAGCCTGACTTGGAGAAGGCGCCAACAGACATTAAAACTGCGATTTTAACAACTATAAGGAGACAGAATGAGGAAAGAAAATCATGATTAGCAACACACTGGGGGATACTTTAAGGTGCCGTGGTTAGTTTAATATGTGTTTTCCAGGTGACAGGTTCCCTTTAATGCGCATGTGCGAAACCAGCCGGGACACACTGCTCCTGCTTACTCTGGGGTAGGTAGATTTGTCAGTGCAAAATGTTCCATCAGATCTCCCTACCCTTGAGTGCGCACGTGAGGTGTAAATTCCTGATGTGTGTGGCCCACGGGATTATATAGCCACGCGTGCGCACCCTCTCCTACCCAGCCTTGGCTCCGGCGCAGTGTGTCCCCCCCGTCCGACAAAAAAGTGGCGGGTCAAAGGGCGTGGTCGATGGGCAGAGTCAAGGGGGTGGCGAAATTAGCTTTTGCCCAGGGTGGCAAAGATCCTTACACCAGTCCTGGGGGCGTACTATCTCTCCTTGGGGAGAGAGCACCTTAATCAGTGTGAGGAGACTTATAGGCTATACATGCTCCTCTGGAATTCCAGGGAAAAAAGGGAAGCAAATGAGCTCTTAACAAGCTCTGACTCTAATGCCACCAGATGTAAGGCCTTGAGACATGACTCGGATACTAAACAAACCAGCACCTCATCTGCAGACAGCCGTTATGGGGTGATGCCCCTCATCAGAGCAGAGAGTACTGCAGTAAAATGCCTTTGCTGTAAATTACACAATAACTTGGAGTAACACAACGCAATAACTAACACCAATATAGTAATGTAATTATACTGGTAAAATGATGCAGTTATTGCTGTAAAATGCTTTCACTAACACAGGTATACAGTACCAATTCAGTTATTGTAGTAGAATGCTTTCACTAAGGGCCCTTGCACACGAGCATATGCCCTCCGAGACATACGGTCTGTGAGCGGGCCATATGTCCCATAGCGGCATTGATCGTGCAGAAGGGAGCACACAGCATCATAGGTCACAATGATGCTGTGCACGTCGGGTCACCCGCGGAACTATTGTCCCACACTTATAAGATCGTTTGAGTGCGGAATAATAGCCCCGGCGGCGGCCCGACGTGCACAGCATCATTGTAATCCATGATGCGGTGTTCTCCTGTGCGCACTATCAATGCCGCTCCGGGACATATGGGCGGCTCACAGACCATATGTCTTAGAGGGCATTCGGTCGTGTGCAAGGGCCCTAACACTGGTGAATAGAAGTAAAGAGATAAGCAGGCACACTCATATATGGGTAAAATCTAATCTAGTTTATTAATAAAAATAAGTATGGATATAGATAATATAGTGCTGATTGAGATATAGTTGTAAAAATAAGATAGATGTGGTCAATGATCCATAATGATGAGAGTCAATGATCCAATGTTAAAAATGCCACTTAAAATAAAATAAAAATAAAATAGCCACTTAAAAATGTAATAGTCAGTGAATAGAGTCCCACCATATTGTGGAACTTTTTGTGAAACAGTCCTCCACAAAACAAATAAAGGTATGCAGTGGTTGTCAGTTGTCACTAATTGCAAGTCTTGTATTATACAAACCAGGAAGGGTTTACCTTCACCTGGGGCTTCAGAATATATTTATATAAGCAATGTATATAGTCATTAGCTGTCTGAGTCTGCTAATACTGCACGGTGCTGTGGGAATAATAGGTGCTCTGTGCCTAAGCGTGGCATCCCGCGCTGTCTCCGGTTACAGAGATCACTTACCCACCAACCGGAGCTTGGAACAGATCCTCTGGTGTCAGTCAGTTGTTCCTGGCAGAATTCGCGAAGTTCAGCGCAATCTGGTGGGGAGGTTCTCAGCGTCCCTGGGGCGTAGTTCGCCCTTCTGTGGTGTGTATTACAACAAACATGTAAATGTATCGTATGAGCGAGAAGAATAAAACAAACAGTAACCCCAAATGACTTAACACCGAAATATGTAAACATTTCTTTTTACTATTACTGTTACTGTTACTATATCTAAACTTACGTATAGGATGTATCTTTGTTCAGTTCAGTAACAGTATGACAACATCGGTAATTGCACAATCTATTCTGCGACCTGCAGTGCGCATCCCCTGGTCGGGGCCAGATCCAAGCGCTGCTGGTGATGCGATCTCTTCTGGATCCCAACTGCAGACTCCGGTTTGCACTCGATATCGCGGAACAGCGTGATCTACTGATCATCCTTTGCGACCCTCTAGTAACCTTGGCCCCTACCGCAAGAATCCACATTTGAAGATCGGGAGTGCAGGAATAGGACTGACCATCCACTATGAGCCATTCCTTTCCCCACACATACAGACATTCCACACTCTAATGTACAAACAGAAATTAAAAAGACCATACATGTAAAGAATAGCAAGTGTATACCAATTAGCCTTTGTTTATGCTGTCAGTCAGGTAGATATGGGCGGCATCTATCTAGCATCACTAGTGACATAATGCATGCTGGCTCAACCCCCACAACCACTGGCCTGCGCACCAAAACACTGTTTAAAAGACAATCCCTTGACATCATTTTATGCATGCCATGATTGTCCTGATAAAGAGGGCTGTGCACCCTCGAAACGTGTTGACAAAAGAATAAAAGTTTACCTTCCTTTTAACAATACTACGTGAAATATTGCCTCCTGTTTTCAGCGCCACCACAAAAGGTTTGAAAAATCGCTACTCGTTATCCGAAAAACCTATTTTAAAATTTTACAGTGAAAAACTGCATTTTTGTAGTTGGGGGAAAAAACCCGTACTGTTGCGCCACAGAGCACTTTGGCATACAACGCTGAAAAAACTTTTTTTTTGCCATATACAAACCCCTGCTCTGCATACATGATAGGGAGGTAAATCTCTAAAAATCTTCTGTTACATTGGTGGGTGACATTTTGCCATATACAAACCCCTGCTCTGCATAAGTTACAGTGCGGTAAATTTCAAAAAACCATCTGTTACATTGGTGAGTGACATTTTGCTAGTTTTGCCACATACAAACCGTTGCTCTACATAAGTGACAGGGAGGTAAATCGCTAAAAATCATCTGTTACATTGGTGGGTGACATTTTGCCACATACAAACCCCTGCTCTGCATAAATGACAAGGCGCTAAATTTCAAAAAATCATCTGTTACATTGGTGGGTGACATTTTGCCAGTTTTGCCGTATACAAACCCCTGCTCTGCATACGTGACAGGGAGGTAAATTTCTAAAAATCGTATGTTACATTCCTGGGCCATAATTTCCCCTGCACTGCATACCTGACTTGAAAATACATTCAGTAAATTAGGTGGTGTTCAGATTGTTGGGGGATCTGTACCCCTTCTTTCTTTCAAAGTACCCCTGCACTGCATAACAGACAGGGAACTTAGTTCATTACAATTGGCGGTTACATTGTTGCATGACATAAAGCCTTTTTTGGCTGTGAAGCCAAAAGGTAGTCGCCAACAACGTGTTTTGTTTTGTTTTTACCAGCGTTGGCTTCTTCCGATCACGCTTCAGTGATGGAATTAAGGACGGCACGTTGTCCTTGTAACGGGGATCCAGAAGGGTGGCCACCCAGTGATCTGCACAAGTTAGAATGTGGGCAACTCGGCAGTCGTTGCGCAGGCACTGTAGCATGTAGTCTCTCATGTTTGCCAGGCTGCCCAGAGGCAACAACAAGCTGTCCTATGTGGGAGGTGTATCATCTGTGTCCTCCGTATGCCTCCAGCCACGCTCAATGGCCGTGAGCTGCTTTGGGTGCCAACCTGCTCTGAACATGGTTTTTTCTCCTCTACCTCCTCCATAACTGTGCCCAGGCTGGACAATTGTGTACCTGGCCTATGTTGGTGCAGGAACCCACCCTCCGAGCCACTTGTATATGACTGGCCTTATAAGTTAAAGGTAAGGCAGGTATATAGTTTGATTTGTTTATTTCGTTTATCTCACTTATAGTTATTTAAATATGTTTATAAGTAAATTTGTAAATAGTTTGTGAATGGGCATTAAATTGTGGCATGAGGGAGGGGGCGGGGGGGAGTCTGGTTGGGTTAATTTTCTCTTTTTAAAATGTTCCTTGTATAGTTTTTGTTACGATTTATAATAAAAAGTCCTGATAACCTTGGAAATGTTACCCAACAATCTAACCGAGAAATTTTATAAAATGATTTGCATGTCACATCTGCGGCTCAGGCCGCAGAGGTCCTTGAGCACCAATAAAAGTGAATTTGTCCCACGAGAATCTAAGAGCTGGATTAACTGAATTGATTTTCACTGTCAGGTGTTCAGGAATTTCTGCACCACCAAATTCAGCACATGCGCCAGGCAAGGGATATGTGTGTGTGTGTGTGTCAAACCGGCTAGGCCCAGAGCTGCTACGAGATTTTGCCCATTATCAAACGCCACCAGGCCGGGCTTGAGTCTCAGTGACACCAACCACTCATTGGTCTGTTGTTCTATGCCCGTTCAAAGCTCTTGTAGGGTTTGTCCCCCAAGCATATGAGTTTCAGAACAGCTTGCTGTCGTTTCCCCCTGGCTGTGCTGATGTTGGTGGTGAAGGTGTTATGCTCAAAGGATGAGAAGAAGGAAGCGGAGTAGGAGGCAACAGGAGGCACATAGAAATGCCCTGCAATCCTCGGGGGCGGAAGGACATGCGCCAAACTGCTATCTGCCTCTGGCCTAGCCGCCACTACATTTACCCAGTGTGCTGTTAGGGAGATATAACTTCCCTGCCCGTGCTTACCAGTCAACATATTGGTGGTTATGTGGACCTTGCCACAGATGGGTTGCACAGTGCACACCTGATTTTGTCCACCACTTGGTTGTGCAGGGAAGGGATGGCTCACCTGGAAAAAGTAGTGGCGGCTGGGAGCCACGTACTGTGGGACAGCCACCGTTATAGGTTTTTTAAAAGTCTCCATCTATCTCCATCAGACAGAATGACAGCATTTCAAAGGATCAGGAATTTTGTACTTCCCCTTTCTATTTCTTTTTCTAATTGGGAGATGGGCAGCTGAACGCTTCCATGGGATAGTGTGGAGATGCTTGGTGACGGTGAAAGATGTGGTGGCGTTGCTGCCTCATCCTCTGTTTGCGGGGTGGCAGGTGCCCCTGTCACTCACTTGTGCTCAGGCTTAGAATGTTTATTTTAAATTTTTATGTATTTTATGTTATTTTAAGTTATTTTTTCCCTATCCAAATTTGTTTGCAGGGCACTTGTCCTACTCTTCCCCCATTTTGCTTCAATTTCCAGACCTCTAGCCATTTCCAGGACTTTTTTAGAGCCATTTTATTGACCCAAAGTTCGGGTCCCCATTGACTTCAATGGGGTTAAGGTTCTGGGTCAAGTTCGGGTCAAGTTGGGGTCCCGAAATCGAACTTTGCAGTGAAGTTCGGCCGAACCCGTCGAACCCGAACTTCCAGGTGTTTGCTCAACTCTACTAGTAAACTAATGCAGCTATTGAAGTTAAATGAGTTTGCTCTAACAGTGTGATATTTAGAAGTAATACATTGGGTTAATTAAAATGAGTATACTGTAGCAGTTGTTTCAGTTAAATACATTCATTAACCTTAGTATACTAATACAATAGTAGTAAAATGCCTTTACTTTAACTACACGGTATGTTGAAGTAATACAACATGGTCACTAACATGGGTATATAAATGCAAACCCCATTCAATCAAAACTATACATATTATATATGAAAACATCTGAGGCAAATAGAAAACTCATTTCAATAATTTATTTTAGTGTCTGTTTGCAAATTGAAAAAAAGGCTCTGTTGTTTGGAAAAAGAACTTTATTAGCTATTTTGCTGTTTCCCCCAAATAAAACCCTATATGTCATGTAAGAACCATTAAGAAAGTTTATTTGGTAGTCCAATTGATACAAAAGTTACAAACGTTAAACAATCATGTGAACTAAATCACAAAAAAGTGTCTAATCTGTACGGCCTTTTGGGGCCTTAAAGGGTTAATAAAGGTCCTTACATCTGTCATCCATACTTTTGTAATCTGGAGCCACCATGACGTCTTGTTGCCAGTATTGGTACTACATCAAAGAATCTCTCTCGTGTCTTTTTGCGGTACATCATACATGTCTCAGCACTCTTAGTACCCAGTCATTAAAGAGTTAATATAGGCCCATTCATCCTTCATCCTCTTTTATAAATAAATACTGAGTATATTTATATATAAACTTCTAGAGCCACCATGACATCTTGTGGCCAGTATTGGTATAACAAAGAAAACTTTCAATAATTTCCTCATGCTTTTTTGCAGGTACATCACATTTCACACAGATACTTAAAAAAAACAGCATATCGATTGATCAATCACACAAGAAGCCACAGAAGAAAGGTAGTGGGAGATTAGGGAGGTTAACAAGTGGCTCAAGAACTGGCGTAGAAAGGAGGGGTTAGGGTTTCTGGAGAACTGAGCCGACTTCTCTGTTGGCTACAGGCTCTATCGTAGGGATGGGCTGCACCTCAATGAGGCAAGGGCAGCTGTTTTGGGGGAGAAAGATGGCTAGAAGGTTGGAAGAGTGTCTAAACTATGGACTGGGGGAAGGGTAATTACATTATAGGAGGGGAAGATAGTGCAGATAGAGAACTGAGGCGAGGTAATCGAACTGAGGGAGGAATGGAAGGAGGGACTAGAACAGTTTACAAGGAAAGGTGTAGGGTAAAAAATATACATAAACCTCTGTATGTATTGTAATTACCTTTTCCCACGACTAGAGGGACGGCTATACTGGACTGAATACTAACCAATAGACCTGACAGAACAACAAATGTGCAGGTTCTTATGAGAATAAAAGGTTAAGGAACAAGAAAAAAACCAATGTGGATAAATGAAATAGTAAAGAAAGCAACACATGACAAAAAGAAAGTATTTAAATCTCAGGAGGGGAGTGAGGAAGCATTGAAAAATTATAAGGAAAAAAACTAGAATATGTAAAAGACAAATAAAAGCAGCCAAACTAGAGACCGAGAGATTAATTGCCAAAGAGTGTAAAACTAACCCTAAAATGTTCTTCAATTATATTAATGGTAAAAAGTATAATTCTGAAGGTGTCAGCCCTTTACAGAGTAATGAGGGGGGAGTTGCAGAGAGCGATGAGGAGAAAGCAAAGATATTAAATATTTTTTTCTCCACTGTATTCACTGACAAATATGAAATGTAAAATATAAAAGTAAATTCCCCATTAAAAGTGCCCTGTCTGACCCAGGAAGAAGTACAGAGGCGTCTTTAAAAGATTAAAATAGACAAATCACCATGACCAGATGGCATACACCCCCACATCCTAAGAGAATTAAGTAATGTCATAGCCAGACCCTTATTTCTGATATTTAAAGACTCTATATTAAAAAGGGAGTGTTCCCCAGGATTGGCACATAGCAAATGTGGTGCCAATATTCAAAAAGGGTCCAAAAACATTGCCCGGAAATTATAGGCTGGTAAGTTTAACGTCTGTCGTGGGGAAACTGTAGTGTTGAGCGAGCATGCTCGTGCGAACTGGTGTTCGACTCGAGCATCGCGATGCTCGGCCGAATACCACGTGTGCTCGAGTCAGTGTATTTAAATCTCATTTAGTCTCTATTTCTGAAAAGTTTCTGCCAGGATTTGAACTCATGACCTAGGCAAGGACCTTAACTACTCATCTATTGGACATAGCTATATATGGAGTCAGAGCAGGAACTCCTAAGCCGCGGACTCACACTGGGGGATTCCCTCACTGTACAGCGATATTCTGCATAGACCTCAGTAAGACCAGGCACCCTCCCCTCTTAATGGTTTAATGCTCGGGTTCTCCCATTGAAGTCAGTGGGTTCTCCCATTGACTTCCATTGTGTTCGGGTGCTCTGTAGAGCACCCAATTATCCCAAAGTGTTCTACCCAAGCACCCGAGCACTTTGGTGCTCGATCAACACTAATAAGCTTTTTGACGGTTTTCTAAGAGATGCTATCTTGGAGTACCTCAATGCAAAAGGCAAATAATGCCATATCAGCATGGCTTCATGAGGGATCGGTCATGTCAAACTAATTTAATCCGTTTCTATGAGGAGGTAAGTTCTAGACTTGACCGCGGCGAATCAATGGATGTTATATATCTGGACTTCTCCAAAGCATTTGACACTGGACCACATAAAAGGGTAGTATATAAAATGAGAATGCTTGGATTGGGGAAAATGTCTGTATGTGGGTAAGTAACTGGCTCAGTGATAGAAAACAGAGGGTGGTTATTAACGCTACACACTGGGTCACTGTCACTAGTGGGGTACCACAGGAGTCAGTATTGGGCCCTATTCTCTTCAATATATTTATTAATGTTCTTGTAGAAGGCTTGCACAGTAAAATATAAATTTTTGCAGATGACACTAAACTGTGTTAAGTAATTGACACAGAAGAGTACCGTATACTGCTACAGATGGATCTTGATAGATTGGAGGCTTGGGCAGATAAGTGGCAGATGAGGTTTAACACTGATAAATGTAAGGTTATACAAATGGGAAGGAATAATGCAAGTCATGAGTACATACTAAATGGTAAAACACTGGGTAAAAGGACCGAGGAATTTTAGTGAACTTTAAACTAAGCTGTAGAAACCAGTGTCAGTTAACTGCTGCCAAGGCCAATAAGATAATGGGTTGCATCAAAAGAGGCATACTGTAAATGCCCGTTTTTCTGAGGGAAAAAAGGGGAGGAAAAAAGTGATACATATTTCCTATTCCAGAATCGTATACCACCAACGTTTCCAAGGACATTTAGGTACCAAGAAATTGCGGTCTGCAAGTCTCATCCATATATACACAGAACCGTTCATTACCATGTAAGAGGCTGCTACTCAGATATTACAGATATGCTCTGAAATAGTATTGCAGAGTATAATGTAACTAAGTCAGTATGAAGCGTCGATAGGATCTCCATGGGTTCCATATGGCTTTAAATTGAAGTGGGGACCTGGAGTCGGCACATCTGATCACACTTGATAATCCAGTTCTGGATCGCAGGGGTTATTTGCTGCTTCCAGTGGGTCGCAATGATAAGTCTAGCTGAGGCCAATAGATTAGTGCACAAGATTTGCATACTTTTGGAACCATGTAAATCACTGTGTAGTCCAAAAAGGCAAAGTTTCGGAGTAACAGGGATGTGTATTCCACTCACTTTCGACAAAACCCCACATACTGCTTGCCAAAAGGGAATTATTTTATCACAGTACCATCAAATATGTGCATGAGTGCCCAATTTTTTGTTGCATTACCCGCACAAGGGGCTAGTAGTAGGGAACATACGGTGGAGCCTTTAAGGAGTAAAATACCACCTGACCAAAACTTTATAACTGTTATCCTGGAACTTGATGCACCTGGACACCTTAACCCCTTTAGGACACATTACGTACCGGTACGGCATGTTTCCCGAGTCCTTAAGGACACATGACGTACCGTTAAATACGAGTGCGGCGCTGAAGGGGTTAAAAGAAACAGGGTGTCCGCTGAAATCATTCAGCGGGCATCCTGTCACAACGCCGAGGGTTTGCTTCGTTTCCGGTCCATTCGGGTCTCTGGTGACCCGATGAACCGGAAAAGAACGGTGATCGGTGGTGTGATATCACACCACCAATCACCGTTCTTGAATTGGGGGCGGTGGTGGCGGTGCTGGGATCTGATTGGTCCGGGGAGAGAGGCTGGAGATTCAAACTCCCAGCGCTCCTCTCTCCCCTCCTCTTCCTGCTGCTGCTGCCCCCGAGTGAGGATCGCGCCACACCGCTCCTGTGACCCTCCCTTTCGGCTCCCATCACCCTCCTGCACCCATCAGGTAGGTTAGGGTCAGTGAGGCACTTAGCTGTGAGACCCTAAACCCACCCAGGGGTGCTGATCCCCCCCCTCCCCCTCCACCCGTCGCCCTCCACCACCCGCCGCCCCTCTCCACCACCACTTTTTTTGATATATTTATTTTTTTCGTGCACTTACTGTGGCCGGCACTCTTAGCGTCCAGCCACTGTAAGCGCATCGCCTGCCCCACCGCTGATCAGTGCCAAACGGCTGATCAGCAAGTTTGAACTTGTCCATAACACTTGTCCCATTTTTTTTCTTCTTTTATTAATACGCGAACACCCGCCCCCACACACACGTACATACAATAAAGATTTACACACACGCACATACACGCACACACACTCCCATCGCCCGCAGGATGTTCTCGGCGGAGGAGGCATATGCCCAGATGCTGTCCGACACCGAGAGCGCCAGTGAGGATGACGATGACCCCACCTTCCTCCTGTCATCTGCATCCAACTCATCATCTGATGATGATAATGAGCCCCCAAGGTGGCGGAGACGCCGCCAGGCGGAGCCAGGGTAGCCCCATGCTAGGGACCCTGTGGCCAGCACTAGTACGAGCAGCCCTGGGGTTCGTAGTAGTTTTCCGGCCCACCAGCCAAGTGCACCTGAGCCCCTTACAGGTGAACGAGTCTGGTGCACCCCAGGGGAATACGAGCCTGTGATTCCTGAATTTGTTGGCAATCCAGGAATCCAGATTCCCACAGTGGGATTTAACGAAATTGACTTTTTTAGTATTTTTTTCAGTGACCCACTGGTGAATCTGATGGGGGCTCCTTTTTGGCTAGACCCGATGGCTGGACCCCGGTCAGTGCAGCCGAGATGAGGACGTTTTGGGGCCTCGTGCTGCATATGGGTCTAGTGCAAAAACCGAGCATCAGGCAATACGGGAGTGGGGACATCCTCTACCAGACCCCACTGTACAGTATGGCCATGACTCGCTCACGGTTTGAGGCCATCCGGAAATGCCTCCATTATGCAGATAATGCAGCATGTCCCCAGCCCCCCCCCCCACGAGGTGATCCTGCCTATGACCGGCTGTACAAGATACGGCCGGTCATAGATCATTTCGGGGCCAAGTTTGCACAGGCCTACGTACCTGGAAGGGAGGTCGCGGTTGATGAGTCTCTCGTTGCTTTCGAAGGGGAGACTCCGTTTCCGCCAATACATTCCCACTAAGCGGGCGAGGTACGGCGTCAAAATGTACAAAATTTGTGAGAGTACCTCAGGGTACACTTACAAATTTCGTGTGTACGAGGGGCGAGATTCCCGTCTTGAACCCCCAGAATGTCCCCCCACTCTGGGTGTTAGCGGGAAACTCGTGTGGGACCTTATGTACCCACTACTGGATAAGGGTAACCACCTGTATGTGGATAACTTTTATACCAGTATCCCCTTGTATCAGGCCCTCTACACCAGATCCATGTTTGCTTGTGGGACCGTGCGGAAAAATCAGCTCGGCCTCCCTGCCCACCCCCTCCAGGTAGCTATCCCCAGGGGTGAGACCCGTGCCCTTACTTGTGGAAACCTGCTGTTGGTCAGGTATAAGGACAAGAGGGATGTCCTTATGCTGACCACAATCCATGGTAACGGCACCACCCCAGTCTCTTTGCGAGGTACCACAGCAACGGTCCTCAAGCCCGATTGTATCGTCGACTACAATCAGTATATGGGTGGAGTCGATCTATCTGATTAGGTTCTCCAACCATATAATGCCATGCGGAAAACCCGGGCATGGTACAAAAAAGTTGCAGTCTACATGGTGCAGGTTACCATGTACAACGCTTTTGTACTATCCCGAAGCGCTGGCAGCACAGAGACGTTCCTCCAGTTCTATGAGGCAGTCCTCAAGGACCTGATCTTTTCAGACCAGGAAAGAGCAGGTCGGAGTACCTCGGTAATTGGAGGCACCCGGCCAACATTTTCCAGGTGTGGTCCCCCATACTGGAAAAAAGGGACGAACCCAAAAAAAGATGCAGAGTGTGTCACAAGAGGAGGATACGGAAGGACACCATCACTCAATGTGACACGTGCCCCGATCATCTGGGCCTCTGCGTTATCAATTGCTTCAGGGAGTACAACATTTTTATAATTCCCGACAGTCCCCTAGAGAACATAAAAAACTATGGCTCTTAGACTTTGGAGGCATAGAAACAATTTTTTTTCCAAAAATGATATTAGTTTTAGTGCAGGCATCCTCAAAATGCGGCCTTCCAGATGTTGTCAAACTATAACTCCCAGCTATAGTTATCAGCAGGGCATAGTGGGAATTGTAGTTTTACAACATCTGGAGGGCCGAAGTTTGAGGATGCCTGTTTTAGTGTCTCCTAAGTCTGAGAGCCATACATATTGGGCATCGCCGCGTCCGTAAAAATCTGCTCTATAAAAATAAAATTTGACCCAACCCCTTGGAAAAACGACTTTAAAATAATAAAATAAAAGCAATGTCCAAAAAGCCATTTTTATTGTCACCTAACATCAAAAAAAGTGTAATAGCGAGCGATCAAAAACTCGTATGCACCCCCAAATAGTGCCAATAAAACCGCCATCTCATCCCACAAAAAATGAGCCCCTACATTAAATAGTCCCTCCCCCCCAAAAAAAACTGCAGCTGCCAGGCTATGGAGATAGTAAAATTATCTATTTTTTGTTAGGTATAGGCGCGTCCGTAATAATCTGCCCTATAAAAATAACATTAGACCCAACCCCTCAAATGAACGGTGTTAAAAAAAAAAAAAAAAAAAACGGTGCCAAAACACCCATTTTTTGGCAAAATTTCCGTTTTAATCCATATTTTCCAGTAATAAAGCAAGGGTTAACAGTCAAACAAAACTAAATATTTATTGCCCTGATTCTGTAGTTTGCAGAAACACCCCATATGTGGTCGTAAATGGCTATATAGCCACAAGGCAGGGCATAGAACGAAGGGAACGCCATATGGTTTCTGGAAGGCAGATTTTGATGGACTGGTTTATTTACACCATGACCCATTAGAAGCCCCCCTGATGTAGCCTAGACTAGAAATTCCAAAAAAGTGACCCCATCTAAAAAAACTACACCCCTCAAGGTATTCAAAAATTACTTTACAAACTTTGTTAACCCTTTAGGTGTTCCACAAAACTTAATGGCGAATGTAGAAACTATTTTAGAATTTCCATTTTTTGTTATATTGCCTCAAAAAAGTGTAATATAGAGCAACCAAAAATCATATTTACCCTAAAATAGTCCCAAAACAGCAACCACCATATCCTGTAGTTTCCTAGATGGGGTCACTTTTATGGAGTTTCTACTCTAGGAGTGCAGCAGGGGGCTTGAAAAGGTACATGGTGTTAAAAAAAACAGTCCCACAAAATCTGCCATTCAAAACCCATATGGCGTTCCGCTCCTTCAATGTCCTCCCGTTTGGCCAAACAGTAGTTTAGGACCACATATGGGGTGTTTCTGTAAACTAGAGAATCAGGGAAACCCACATTGAGTTTTGTTTGGCAGTTAACCCTTACTTTATTACTGAAAAAAATGGATTATAATGGAAAATTTTCCAAAAATTCTAAATTCCAAGATTGTTTCTCCATCTTCCATGAACTGTTGTGGAACACCTAAAGGATTAACAATGTTTGTAAACCCAGCTTTGAATACCTTGAGGGGTGTACTTTCTTAGATGGAGTCACTTTTTTGGAATTTCTATGCTAGGGTGCATCAAGGGGGCTTGCAATAGGACATGGTGTTAAAAAAACCAGTCCTGCAAAATCTGCCATTCAAAACCTATATGGCGTTCCCTTCCTTCAATGTCCTCCCGTTTGGCCAAACAGTAGTTTAGGACCACATATGGGGTGTTTCTGTAAACTAGAGAATCAGGGCAACCCACATTGAGTTTTGTTTGACAGTTAACCCTTACTTTATTACTGGAAAAAATGGATTATAATGGAAAATTTTCCAAAAAATTGCAATTCTGAAATTTTATCTCCATTTTCCACTAACTGTTGTAAAACACTTAAAGGTTTAACGATGTTTGTACAATCAGTTTTGAATACCTTGAGGGGTGTACTTTCTAAAATGGGGTCATTTTTGGATGGTTTCTATTATGTAAGCCTCACAAAGTGACTTCAGACCTGGACTGGTCCATAAAAAGTGGGATTTGGAACATTTCTGAAAAATTTCAAAATTTGCTTCTAAACTTCTAAGCTATGTAACATCCCCAAAAAATAAAATGGCATTCCCTAAATGCTCCAAACATGAAGGAGACATATGGGTAATGTAAAGTCATCCCTTTTTTGGGGGGTATTACTATGTATTATAGAAGTAGAGAAACTGAAACTTTAAAATTTGCAAAATTTTCCTAATTTTTTGGAAATATGCAAAAAAATTAACTTTTTTGACCCAATTTTAGTAGTGTCGTGAAGTACAATATGTGACGAAAAAACAGTCTCAGAACGGCCTGGGTAAGTAAAAGCGTTTTAAAGTTATTCACACTTAAAGTGGCAGTGGTCAGATTTTGAAAAAATGGCCTGGCCCTTAAGGTGAAATAGGGCTGTGTCCTTAAGGGGTTAATTAGAGAGAGCAAAGCATGTATCCTTTCCATTGGGAAAAAATGTAATATGTAGACCTAATTCCCATTGCTGTAAAAAGTTTGGGTTGGTTATATTAGAAAGAGACATTAAAATCCCATACAGTTTGGAAATTCTTCCTTTTGGGTCTTTAATTTGTATGGCTAATTTTTCAAATGGAGAATGAGTTATCGTGGTGGGTAAACGGGTCAGGTACTTACTTGGATGCTGAATACAATAGTTAATATGAAATGGAGAACAGTTCGCCATCAACGGATGTTTACAAAGGTCTACCGCCGAGGGAATATCATTATCTGAAATTATGGCTAACAACGGAGAGACACACTGTTTCACCCTTTCAGGGAGAGTCTGAAGAAAGTCAGCAGATGCTTGAAAAAAGACATCCCTAATTTGCATTAAAATAGGGTAATTCGGTATCAAAATAGATCTCCAGTTAGACTCCGCCCACATACGTATTGTATATTTGGTAATCGAACTATGAGTTTGAATAGTTTTAGAAGTTTGGGAGTTGTCCATAAATAGAAGTGTGCCCAATGGGATGGTCGACATGTCTTGTACTACTATCAGATCCAATCGATGGGAATGTGGTCTCAACTATTCCAAACATCTGAGACTCATCACTGCTTTGTGGTAGTGGTGTAAGTCTGGGATTCCTAAACCACCATTAGTGGGATGCTGAATTACTTGTTTGAAAGGCAGACAAGCTCTTTTCCCACCCCAAAGAAATCTCAATAGAATGTCCTGTATTCTTTTAAAGAATGATTTGGGAATGGGTATCGGAAGAGTCTGAATTTAGTACAAGGTAGTAGGCAGAAGGATAGTTTTAATTAAAGTCCTACGTCCAAACCATGAGACATACAGGACGTCCCATATCTTCCAAGCGTTTCGGAAGGGGTACAAAATTTTTGTGATATAAGAGGGAGAAATCATGGGTAAGTTTTATCCCTAAAAACGTAACATGGTTTGTAGACCATAGAAAGGGTGTAGTCCTTTTCAAAACTTCTAGATCACATATATAACACTATGGATTTACTCAGATTCACCGAAAGGTTGGACAGGTCGGAAAAATTCTGAAGCGTTAACATGATGGCTGGAAAGGCAATTATAGGGTTAGAGATCAGCAACAAAACGTCCTCAGTGAATGCTGCTGTTTGATGGACCGAGGATTCTACTGACAGTCCTGCTATCTCTTTATGTTGCCGAAACGATTGCAAAAGGGTCTCAATCACCAGTATGAACAACAATGGGGAGAGAGGGCAACCCTGTCTCGTGCCATATGATATTTGGAACATGGGAGACTGTTAGGAATATTCATTTCTTTCCCTCTTATTGGTACCCCTGGTACTAGACTTCGGTAGTCAGCTTGATTTGATTCTTATCTGGCGCCAGAGAGAGCGACGTTGACACAGGACACAATTAGGTGTTGTGCAAAGCCACTCTGAGTCTTTAATGATCTAGTGAGACATATATAGTCCATTATGTTTAAGTTAACCAATCACAGAGTAACACGTTTTACCCAGCTACAGATTTCAGTTATCGTATCTTTCATCAGAGTCAAGGCTATATGTGGGCAAAACACTTAGGTCTTATGAAACCCTATGTGTTCCTGTGCACGTGATGTACTGATGTATAGATAGTGATGCAATTCAAAGCTAATATGCAAAATAGACTTTGAACTCTAATAGAACCCTTCAATCCCCTCTTAAAAACCATCTACATATTTCTATATAGTGTGTTTTTTTTTTTCATTTTGTTCCTTTCTTGTTTTTTCTTTCAAAATATTTCTGTAAATATTGTTGGTAATCCTCTGGAGACCCAGTGTTTCTTTGAGGTATCTGAATGTATGCAGCTTGTGGTGTATCTGGGACTCGCCTACATCTAAAAAATGTATTAATTAATGAGGGTATACATTGGATACAGCAACAAAACATGTTTGTATAAGGTCTTGTGGACTCTGTAAATCTTTAAAGCTAACATTTAGGGCCTTCACTATCCTGATTATCATTGGTGGATCCAGGGGGGGGCCACGGGGCAATTGCCCCCGAGAATCCAGGAATATACTTAGTTCCCAGATACCCTAGCCGAGCGCCGCCCGCACTAACGCTAATCTTTAAATTACTACCTCCAGTAACCTGCGGCGGCATGCGGTTCACTTCACACACGTAAGGTGGGGGGCGGAGCCGGTCTAGAGAGGAGGCAAAGCAGAGCCGTGCGTACAGACGCACGGAGGGTGCAGACAGGAAGAGAGGGAGGGAGAAGAGAGTGGTCCTGTCTGGGTAGCACACGGAGGAAGAGAAGATCCTGCCTCCCCTGAGCTGCTGCCTGCTGTGCACTGATAAGTGTCAGCATGAGGGCGGCAGTGTGCCTAGCAGCAGCTTGTGAATGTTTACTGGGTATGTTCCTTACATAAAGAGTTACATTATACTGACCAACAGGGAGGCACTTGATACTGGAACATGGAGGGGGGTTGCACTTGATAATGGCACATGGGGCATTTGGCACTTGATACTGACACATGGGGGGTTGGCACTTGATACTGACACATGGGGGGGTTGGCACTTGTTACTGGCACATGATGGGGGGCATCTCTGGGGGCACTTATTACTGGCACATTATTGGGGGCACTATTGGGGACCACAGTGGCACAGTATTGGGGGTAATAGGATGTTTTGTCCCGAAGATGGGAGGATCATGGAAAAGTTGTAAACTAAGATTTTTTTTTCAAACTGCAGAGATGAAAAATGAAAAATGTTGGTCTGGTCTGAAGGTCTGAAAGGAGAAGATGAGAAGAGAACATCTACATCAAAGAAGACGTCCCTGGATGTAAACAGTATGGGCGCAATATATTGGTGGGGCTGTGTGTGGGTGTGGCTTAAAGGTGGGCGGGGACATAGGGGCCCCATAATCTTCTATTGCCCAGGGAAGTGCCCCTCCTGAGATCAGGCTCTGTTTCCGCCACTGCTGATTATACTATTCTGTTCAGAATAAGAGGGGCCAGGAACAAAAGGATCTTGCTCCTGAGCTCTTTTAGAGACTGTGTGAATATTTGGTGCACCACATAATAAACTCGTCTTCTCTGGATGATAAATATAAGTAGTAATGAGTCCGATTGGCAAGAAAACACAAAGATTAATAATCAGCAGCAGACAAACAAATCTCCCAGAATATTGTGGGGTCTTCATCTTCAGCCTGTGGCAAGGCTTCTTCTGAGCTCCGCTCTTTGTCTTTGTTGGACACAGGAGAAGACGCCTCAGGGACCCTTTTCACTCTGCTAGCATGAATCCAGATCGGAGCCTCCTCTGTGAGAATCGCTGTTCTAGTGACTGCTACCACCAAGGTAGGGGGTCCGAATGCCAGCTCCTTGGGATCTTTTCCTTTACGTAGAACCCTGACCGCCACCGTGTCCCCAGCTTGGAAGGGATGCGTTGTTTCCTGTGGAAGAGAGGGAGACTTACAAGCAACTTTTTCTTCAGTTTTGCTAAGAACTTTAATCAGTTTTGTGACATATTCTTCCCTAATCTGGTCTATGTCGCCTTCCTGTACCACTAGGGGGTGACTTGCCCAAGGAGTTGGAAAGGGCCTACCCATAAGGATTTCAAAGGGTGACAGTCCTAACCTTTTATTGGGATTCATTCTTATTTCTGCCAATATAATAGGTAGGATTTGTTTCCATTTCTCAAAAGTACCTGCTGTGGCTTTCCTAAGTTTGTCTTTAACTGTTCGATTTATGCATTCTACAAGAAATTTTGGCTTAAAAAGGGTGCATGTTGTTTTGATGCTGTTGTGCCCTATTCCGTGAAAATGTGCTATGAAAAGTGCAGCGCTGTGCTGGGGTATACATGGTTTCCCCTCTTTGCAGACCAATCCAGTGTGTGGATTTTTCTGCAAAACAGGGTAAGCCCAGTCTTTTTCTTCTTCCTCTGTGGCATATCTCTGGAGCTCTGTCAGCATGTGTGTGGAGCTTAAGGATGGAGGCTTTAGGCAAGCCATTGCACAAGGGTCTGGTTCATGAATCTGATTGGGATGTTTTTGGGCCGTTTCTTTTGCTACCTTGTCAGCCAGGGCATTGCCCTTTGAAATCTTGTCTTTTCCTCGAGTATGTGCTTTGCAATGTATAACAGCTATTAGTGAGGGAAGCTGGAGGGCAGCCAACAGATCATCTATAAGCTGTGAATGTGATATTTTCTTACCGTCAGCTGTGGTGAAACCCCTGAGTTGCCAGATTACCCCATGGTCCCACACAACCCCGTGTGCATATCTTCTGTCTGTGTATATTGTGACAGGTTTGTTTTTGTGTATTTGGCATGCCCTTATAAGTGCTATTAATTCTGCAGCTTGGGCTGATTGCACATGAACGGGTCGTGACTCAAGGATAATATCTAGCAGCATCACTACTGCATATGCTGCACAGTAGACGGTGCCGAGTGGACGTGAACATGAACCGTCTACAAACACTTCTGGTGCGTCCGGTATGGGGGTGGCTGACAAGTCTAGTCTGGGGGAGGTTTCGTATTCTAGTACCTTGAGACAGTCATGTTCGTCTGGTAAAAAGTCTTCTGTCCCTTTTAGTCCTAGTAATGCATTTAGTATAGGTGCTGGTCCTGCCGTATGTGAGGCATATTTGATCTGTAATGATGGATCACTGAGTAAAAGGACTTCATATCCTGACAATCTTTGTGCTGACATGTGCTGCATATGAATACCTCTGAGTAGTCCCACTACGTCATGGGTAGTATGCAAGACAGTGTGGTGTCCCAGTATAAAAGGTGTGGCTAATTCCACCATCATCGCACAGGCCGCAAGAGTACGTAGACATTTCGGCATCCCTTGTACAGGGACAGGCATTACCTTTGAGAAAAAGGCACAAGGACGCAACTTTCCCCCATGTTCTTGAGTGAGTACCCCCGCCATGGTTTTACAGTTGTGTCGTGCAAACATGTGGAATGGTAGGTTATAATGAACATTTCAGAGTATCGAAAGCATTCAACATTTCTTTTGACCATCTTATTAGCTCTGGGGATTCTTCCAGAGTGGCTTGCCTCAAAATATTGTCATAATAATCTTCACCCTCACTTACTTCTTACCCTCCCCTACTTTCCTTGATCATCCCTCCCCCGTTTATGTGGTTTATAATGACTATGTTAATATTGTTTGTATTTTCTGCTATATTATTGTGTAATCTGAGGATTGGGTCTGCGTACCCTCTACATTGACTCAATGTATGTCTCCAAGTTATGTACACGTTTATTTTACAATAAACATTTTGTTAAAACCAAAAAAAAAAAAAAATATTGTCATAATAAGAACAGTCGGGGATCCATTGTCTACAGTAGTTTATCATACCAAGAAAGGACAGCATTTCCTTTTTGGTGCGTGGGATGACCAGGCCCGCAATAGACTGGATTCTCCTGGGACTAATTCTTCTTTCCCCCTGTGTGAGGACAAAGCCCAAGTATTCAACCTGCTGTTTGCACCACTGCAGTTTCTTTAACGACACTTTATGACCACATTCTGACAACCATTTTAACAAGGATATACCATCATGTACACTTGCCTCCACTGACATGCTGCACAACAGTAGATCATCAACATACTGTATCAGGATGGAACCTTGGAGGGGGTGCCAGGGTTTCAAAGTGGCTTGGAGGACAATGCTGTACACAACTGGTGAATCAGCATACCCCTGTGGCATTCTATCCCAGGTCAGTGGACGTCCCTCAAAGGAAAAAGCAAAAAGGGTACTCTTATTAAACAGACGGCTTAACACGGGGATGGAGGAAAGGAGAGTTGTGGCATCAGGAACCACCGGGGCAATGGGCACAATGAGATTGTTGATTGCCCTCAAATCCTGGACAAAGCGGGTAGTACCATCTGCCTTTGTCACAGGATTGATAGGGGTGGAGTAAGGTGAAATCCCCTCCTCGAGGATTCCTTTTTTCAGAAATTCTTCTATCATTGGCCGTAGCCCCTCAATATTTTCCTTGGATAGTGGGTATTGCTTTTGATACACCGTTGTGTCACCGGGTTTAAGATTGGCTTGATAAGGTGTGCAATCAATCAGGCCCATGTCATAGTCGCCCGGTGACCATAGTGAAGGGTTTATGTCTCCTAGCTCAGGGTGGTCCTGTAAACTAACAAAAGTACATATAGCCGGGGTCACTATGGGCATGGTGGCTGAGTGAATACTTAGTCCGTCATTTTTTACTGTCAACCCCAAGTCCAACTTCACAAACAGGTCCCTTCCTAATAAACTTACAGGACAATCTGGTATGATGCTGAAAGTATGGTCCGTGATGTATTCACCGTCCACTGTCTCTATTGGGAGGGCACTCGTTTTATATGTTTTAGTTAATACTTTAGTTAATACTTTCTTAAAGGTCCCTTGTACATGTCTTTGTTTAACACACTGGAGGTGGTGCCGCTGTCTACCATGAATCCTACCTTCCTTCCCGCAACTTTAAGCAAAATAATTGGTGTATCTTTCCAGTGGGTGGTGACCTGTGTGAAAGCTGGTGTGACTCCCTCCGGGCCCCGTCAGTAGGGTTGTTGATGATTCCAATCAATGGGGAACCTGGGCTGAGTCTGCGTACCCTGTCTATCTGTATTCTGTCCCCTTTGTGTCATGGGCTGTTGTTGGCTGTGTGATCCCCGATTCTGCGTGTCTCTCCTGGGCATTGTGCACTGTCTAGCCCAATGTCCCTCCTGTCCACAGTTATAACAGTGGTTATTCATGGTTTGGAAGTCTTGGCTTCTATCATTTGATCTATGAAAGTTTCCTACTGTCTTTCGCTTGTTTCTCCCTCTCCCTCTGTTCAATGCATACTCATGTGTGGGGGCAGTGGATTTGCTAATGTCGAAAGGTGTTTTTCAAATTGATCTATGCTGTCTGAAGTCCACGTGGAGACGCTCTGTTTTACTGTAAGCATTAGCCTATCAGATAGATTGTTAATAAATGTGGAAATAATTAGACTGTCATTCTGGAAACCGGTAGCTCTGCTTCCAATTTCCAGCAATCCATAAATCTCCTCCATAAATCAGTAACGCTTTCTGAGGGTTTTTGCTTACATGCTACGGCTACTGGGAGTGAAGACTTTTGTTTAAATACCTCTATCATGTACTCTTCTATCTCCTTCCATATTAACTGTTGTCCGCGCTCAGTGTTACAGATATAGTCGTTTGCGTTAGTATTGGTGTCTATTTCTGATACTGTTGTTACCTTTTTCCAATCCCATGAACTGTGGGAACCCACTATTCCGTCAATTATGAGTCTAAGGTCTTCTTGGGTGAAATTTCTCCCTTTACAGGCTTTCTTTAAATAAGCCACTGTGCCAGACGGAGCCACAGTAGGCTTGGGGCAGTGTTTAATAATTTTATTAAGGTCATCTATGTCCAAAGCCTTTTTCATCAGTTGATTACCAACCGTCAAAAAAGGCATGGATGTCTCAGGTCCCCTGGTCACACTATCCTTTTCCTTTTTTTCCTTGTTCCTTAAATTATATCTCGATACAGTTGGGGGTGTGGGTTGTTTACTAACTGCGTGTCCTGCTATTATGTGACTGGCTGCTATTAAATCCCCTTCTTTGTCATTTTTATATTGCTGTAAGGACGGGTAGAGAGGGAGGGGTGTGTGAGGAGGTGGTAGGGGCGCTAAACAGTTAATTTTTTGTACATATGAAGGTGGGGGATACATCTGATGTTTATTATCATTTTCCGTCTTAGTCTGTATCTCATGTAGTTTTCTATCGTCTTTTGATCTTTTAAAACCTTTTGTCTTACATATGTTGGGGTCATACCAGTGGGAAGCTATCTCTAGCCATTGTTCTCCTCCTTTCTGCATATAATCCATATCCCATGAAGGGTCAGGTTCAAATTACGGCCAGGCGGCAGTGTCGCCTAAGCATAGACCCTTGACCATGTCCATGTGATATATGCTATTGTCTCCTTCCCTGGGAAAGGGGTCTACCACTTCCATTGCCTCTGTCCACCATGCCAAATTATCTACCCATGGGTTAACAAGGTAATATTTTGTAGGACTGACTCGGGCAACATATTGTTTACATGTTTCTCCTGGTTCTGGTTTAGGGTATTCTGTCTTAGATTTTTTCACTACCCATTATCAAAACTTATTTTCTTACAAAAAAAATTCAAAACAGTAATAGCAAAAAACAAAACAGAATGTTAGTCTTGGGACGACAGCTGCACACTTACGACCCAGCCGGTCACTTCCCCTTATATAACTATGTTAGACAAAACAACTTATCATGCAAAACTTCTGCAATTATCAAACAACTTATCATGCAAAACTTCTACAATTATCAAACAACTTATCATGCAAACTTCTACAATTATCTTATTAAGAATCAAATCAAGCTGTAAAAACTTCTGTTCCCTGAACAGATTTTTTACGGACTCCCTGAGTCCTAAGGCAAAACTCCCTGAGTTATGCTTACTGTATCCCTGAAACAGTATTTTACCCGAAGTCTATCTAAGGGTCCCTTATGTACGTACTTGAATCGAGACGTGGCCAGTGCCCTCGGATCGGCCAGAGGACAAAATTGGTGTCTCTTCTCACCAGACCCGAGGATGGCCTTCTTGATCCCGGACAGAGCCCCCAGATTGTTAGGAATATTCATTTCCTTCCCTCTTATTGGAACCCCTGGTACCAGACTTCGGTATTCAGCTTGATTTGATTCTTATCTGGCACCAGAGAGAGCGACGCTGACACAGGACACACTTAGGTGTTGTTCAAAGCCACTCTGAATCTTTATTGATTTCATGAGATATATATAGTCCATTATGTTTAAGTTAACCAATCACAGAGTAACACACGTTTTAGCCAGCTACAGATTTCAGTTATCTTATATTTCATCAGAGTCAAGGCTATATGTGGGCAAAACACTTCGTTTTTAGGAAATAGTTTCCAAGAACTATTTAGCCCTATGTGTTCCTGTGTGTGTGATGTACTCGTTAATTTCTAACGATAATTTGTTTTCCCTTAGTCCTAACAGCAGCACAGATGGGGACCACCCCCCGTGGACTGGCAGGACCGGCGGAATGTTTAATGAGCCCAAGACTAATAACTCAATTTAACAATTAAGTATCTCCTTAAAAGGAGGAAGTCAACCCCCAGCCCACTGTGTTTATAGCAAGAAAAAAACTAGACTTACTAGGGTGGGAAATTTGTGTGCTGCTGTTAGGACTAAGGGAAAACAAATTATCGTTAGAAATTAACGATTCCCTTACGTCCTACCAGCAGCACAGATGGGGAGATAGCAAGAAGAAACCCCTAGGGAGGGCCCTCCTGCCTGGCAGAACTAAGAAAAGTCTGCCCAAAGGCCGAAACTCAGCTAGACTGGCATCTAGTCTATAATGGGAGATGAATGTCGATTCAGAGCTCCAGGAGGCAGCTTTGCAAATCATGTTGAGAGGCAGAAGACTCCTCTCGGCAAAAGAAGTAGCCACAACTCTAGTAGAGTGGGCCTTCACGAATCCCGGAGGGTCCAGATTGTGGACACAAAGGATTTCTTAATAGCCTCCTGAATCCACCGACTGATGGAAGGTTTGGATGCCTTATAGCCTTTAAACTTACTGGCAACAGGATTAGCAGATTCTCATCTTTCCTGAACTCCTTGATCTATCCACATAGATCCGGAGACATCTCGACATCCAGAGGATGTCTAGCAGGTTCCTAGGAGGAGGTGGTAGATGTCGACAGAACCGGGAGGAATATCACCTGGTTGATGTTCTGGAAGGAAGGAACTTTAGGCCTACAATACGGGAGGAATCTAAGAAGGTCCCGGTCATGTAAGAATAGGGCTCATGTGCTGAGAGAGCTTGAAGCTCAGAGACCCTCTTGGCCAAAGTCACTGCAAGGAGAAACACAAACTTCCAAGTGACGAACTTGATGTCCACCTCCTCTAACAGTTCAAAGGGGGGAGATGCTAACCCCCTGAGAACTACTGAAAAACCCATTGAAAAAAAGGGGTCTCAGTACTGTAGGCTTTATTCTTTCAGCTCCTTTAAGGAACCGTTTGATCAGCGGGTCCTGAGAGAAAAGCCTGTTAAGGCAAGCTGAGATGGCTGAAACTTGAACCTTCAGAGTAGAAGGGCAAGGCCTCTATCAAGGCCGTCTTGCAGGAACTGAAGGATAGCGGAGAGGGGCGGATCTGCAGACGCCACCTCAGTTGAGGTACAACAGGATGAGAATATCCTCATAATACAAGAGTAGGCTCTCTTGGTAGAGTCCGCTCTAGAATGAGACAGCGTTCTCAGGACCGACTCTGAAAGCCCTTCTATCCTGGGAAGGGACTGATCAACCTCCAGGCTGTCAGGTTGAATCTGTGCAGATCTGAGCAGAGGTGAGTGTCCCACGACACCAGGGTCTGCTGGTGGGGGAGCCTCCAATATTGTCCTCGACTCAACAGGGTGAGCTAGGTAAACCAGGAATTCTTCGGCCAAAACAGTATGATGGCTATCACTGAGGCCTGATCCTGACGGATTTTCATCAATACCCTCGGTATCATGGAAAAGGGAGGGAAGATGTAAGGCAGCCTGAACCTCCAGGATATTGACAGAGCGACTAACGCCAGGGGGTTGTCCTCCCTGTAGAGGGAGCAGAACCTCTCCACCTTGGCATTGAACCTTGTTGCCATGAGACCCACCTCTGGCATACCCACTTGAGGACTATCTGCTTAATTCTCCGGATGTAAAGACCACTCCACCGACGGAAGACCGCGGCTCAGCCGCTATCATATTGAGGGAGCCTTGGATGTGGATTGCAGATAAGTGGGAAGGTACAACTCTATCTAATCCAGAATCACCCCGATCTCAGACAAGAGGGGAAGTGATCTCGTGCCTCCCTGCTGGTTGATGTAAAGTACCGCAGTCACATTGTCTGACTGGACTTTCACCGCTTTGCCCCTGATCTGAGGGGCTAGGTGAAGGAGGGCTAGCCGGATAGCTTGAATCTCGCGGAGATTGGATGAAAAAAGCCACTCCTGAGGAAACCAGGTCCCGTGAACTGGAGAGTCGTCTAGGTGAGTGTCCCAGCCTACTTAGGACGCATCCGTAGTCAATATGACCCAGACTGGCTGGGTCATAGACTTCCCGTCTAAAAGATGGCACCACCATCTGAGGGAATACAGAGTTTGCCAAGTCAGGGAGCACAGGGAGTTTAGCCCAGCAGGGCTGCCATTCCATTAGGAGAGGACCTCCGACTGTAGAGGAGGGAGGTGCCATAGAGCCCAAGGGACTGCTTCCGCAGACGCTGACATGAGCCCCAACATCTTCATGAGAGTCCGGATTGGAACTCGCCGGGAAAGGAACTTGCTGTGTTCTGAACCCGGAATCTTCTTTCTGGAGTCAACTGGAGCGACATCCCAGTGGAGTCGATTATGAAGCTTAGATATCTTACTGAAGTCGACGGGCTCACGTTCGACTTCTACCAGCTGATGATCCAACCTAGGTGGAACAGAAAGGAGACGTTGGGTTAGGACCGCTAGAACAGAGGCTTTCAAAGCCAGTCGTCCAGATAAGGAATGATGGTCAGTCCTTGAAGCCTCAAAGCCGCCACCACAGAACCACCACCTTGGTAAAAGTGTGAGGGGCAGAAGAAATGCCAAAGGGAAGGGCAACAAACAGAAGATGCCTGACGACAACGGACACCTGGACCGTGATCCTGATATACTTCCTGGAACCAGGATAGATCGGGATGTGCAGATATGCATTATTGAGGTCCAGGGTTGCCATTACGTCTCCAGGATTGACGACGTGAACTACTGACCTAATGGTTTCTACACGAAACTTCCCCTTCCTTATAAATCGATTGAAATATCTCAGATCGATAATCATCCGGAGATCTCCTGAAACCTTGGGAACCAGAAAAACTGGTGAATAGATCCCTAGGCCCCGTTCTCCTGCCGGAACCTCCTCCAGAGCCCCTTTGCAAATGTAGTCCTGAATGTAGGCCTCTAGGATTGCCTCCTTGGCAGCTTGTAGAAGGTTGATCTTGACAAACCTGTCCAGAGGAATAGAGGTGTTGTTGACTAAATAACCGTTTAAAATGATATTCAGGACCCCGGGATCCGAGATCTCTTGGATCCATTCTTCTCAGAAGTGGGAGAGACGACTCCGACGGGTACATGAAGCTTAGAAATAGGGAAGCTTATTGGCAGGACGGCAGGAGTAACGGGAATTAACTAAGAGCCTCGAAGAGGCCCGTAGTCAGGAGGTGGATTTTCCATCTTTGGCTCATCCACGAGAGCACCTCAAGCCCTTTCGCTGTGCTCTCCAGTCACTCTGTATTTTGAGGAATTGTCAGGGACCCAAGGCTTAAGCCAAAATGGAATATGGGCCGCTGATCCCAGGGCCATGCTATATATAGGCCCCTGATGTTATTTGATAGTATTGTTACAGGGTGCCAAAGGCGCACTTGGTCTCCCATGAGCCACAGACCTGCTGCTTAGCTTCAATAGCAAGGATCTGTGTTTGGCCTTGTTCCCAGGACTTGCTTTACTAGCAGGTAAGCTCCCTCGCTAGCTTCAACTGGAGCTGTGCGGTATCGCACAAGAAGTCCGTAGCCAGGTTGATGGTCTTGAAAGCAGCCAGTATGTCGTCCTGGAAAAAACCTCTGGTTCACATCAACTTGAATTTGATCCAGGCGAGATCGGATGAACGTAGGGACTTCAAAAGCCGCTATGGCTGTGGAAGCGGAAGCCGCAGCTGCCGTAACACTCCGTCTTAGTGTGCACTCTGCAAGGGGGTCCTGCAGCTAGACCCATCGTCTGCAGGAACCAGAGTGCGCTTGGACAACTTGGCAATAGCCATGTCCACCTTGGAAATGGATCCCCACGAATCCACCAAGGGTTAAGCCATCGGGAACATGGATTTAAACTTCTTTGTTAAAACCGGACCTTTTCCAGGTTTTTTCCACTCTATATCATGATAGAGAGGAGGGTCTCATCCGCTAAAGACACGATGTGCCCGTAGTAGTGGGAACGGGAGGCTCCCCACAGTCAACATCATGGTCCCCCGACCTGATGGACTTGAGCAACTTCTGTTTCTTTCCAGGGGAGAAAACACAAAGTCAGCTCCTCCTCACCCGAGGAGAGAACCTGGTGTAGGTTAAGTCAACGGACCCAGGGATTCCCAACCGGTCTCCCAAGCTGGTCTTAGCCCAGCCTTAAGCTGTTTAGCTTCTGCGATCTCACGAGCGCAGGTATGATCAGCTTACAATAACCGTTGACTGCTGCAATGGTAGCAGGATCGATGCTTCCTCTTGGAATCCACTTTCCTGCCTTCCGAATCCCGCGGAGAAGACATCACTGCGGGAAAAAAAGGGACAAATAAAACATTTGTAAACCACCTATCTATGCAGGAAAGGTAGAAAAACAGCCCGGAGGCAGCTGAGGAAAAAAACACCACAAGTGGAACAACACCAATTTTAGGACTCTGGGATCTAGCTGAAAATGCAAATGTAGCCAGAGACTGAACTGGAGCACACAGCCTCCCAAAATAAGGGAAGGGGAGGGATAGCCAATCCACCCTTCCCCCAGTAAATCCTCCACAGGAAGATGCATAAAAAAAAAAAATCGCATCTATGAAAGAAATCGTGCCCGTGAAAAAATCACGGCCGGATTACCCGGAGGCGATGCAAAAGGAGAGTCCCCGCGTCACCTCCGGAAGATGGCGGCACACAGGGACAGGGAATCCTGGACCAAGGACGCCGCCAAAATACCCCAGCCAGGCGCAACTGCGCGGGGCCGGCAGCAAACAAGCTGCCGGCCAAACCGACAAGGTACCTAGGAAAAAAGGGCAACGCCGTTACCCAAACGAAAAGAAGGCTCCCCGCACTTTCCATAAGAAAGGGGGGAACAAACCTCCTAGTCCACCTGTCCAGGAGGACAGAAAAAAACACAGTGGGCTGGGGGTTGACTTCCTCCTTTTAAGGAGATACTTAATTGTTAAATTGAGTTATTAGTCTTGGGCTCATTAAACATTCCGCCGGTCCTGCCAGTCCACGGGGGGTGGTTAACCCCATCTGTGCTGCTGGTAGGACGTAAGGGAATGATGTATAGATAGTGATGGAATTTAAAGCTAATATACAAAATAGACTTTGAACTGAAATAGAACCCTTCAGAAATGAATTAAAATAAAATAAAATAAATAAAAATTAACCAATATCAATTGGAGAAAGGTCCCATAGCAGAGAATCAGGCTTCAAGTCACCCACCAATGGAGAAGGTCACTTTCTGTTATTTCGGCCCCAGCACCCAGACAGAGGAAAGAGGTCCCATAGCAGAGAATAAGGCGTCATATCACCCACCACTGGAGAAGGCCACTTTCAGTTATTTAGGCCCCAGCACCCAGACAGAGGAGAGAGGTCCCACAGCAAGGAATAAGGCGTCATATCACCCACCACTGGAGAAGGCCACTTTCAGTTATTTAGGCCCCAGCACCCAGACAGAGAATAGAGGTCCCACAGCATGGAATAAGGCGTCATATCA
Source organism: Bufotes viridis (assembly GCA_033119425.1). Taxonomy (NCBI): domain Eukaryota; kingdom Metazoa; phylum Chordata; class Amphibia; order Anura; family Bufonidae; genus Bufotes; species Bufotes viridis. Next base: position 128,705,175 of record CM065596.1, read on the forward strand.
CCCACCACTGGAGAAGGCCACTTTCAGTTATTTAGGCCCCAGCACCCAGACAGATGAGAGAGGTCCCACAGCAAGGAATAAGGCGTCATATCACCCACCACTGGACAAGGCCCCTTTCAGTTATTTAGGCCCTGGCGCCCAGATTGAGGAGAGGTTCATTCAACTTTGGGTTGCACCGCAAGATCATGGTAAAGTTAAAAAAATGAAGATTCAATAAAGAAGTGTCCCGGAGTACAAGAATACATGGTTGAGGGGGAGGCAGTTATAAATGTCTATTCTGCACAACGGAGGGACAGGTCCTGTGGGATCCATGCCTGGTTCATTTTTATGAAGGTCAGCTTGTCCACATTGGCTGTGGACAGGCGGCTGCGTTTGTCAGTAATGACTCCCCCTGCCGTGCCAACTACACGTTCAGACAAGACGCTGGCAGCCGGGCAGGCCAGCACCTCCAAGGCATAAAAGGCTAACTTTGCCCACGTGGACAATTTGGAGACCCAGAAGTTGAATGGGGCCGAACCATCACTCAGTACGTGGAGGGGTGTGCAGACGTACTGTTCAACCAAGTTAGTGAAATGCTGCTACGTTCCGTATCAGGTGGTGGTGCAGTTAGCTGTGGCATGGAGACAAAACTTTTCTACATTTCTGCCATGCTAACCCTGCCCTCAGAGGAGTTGGCCGTGACACAGCGGCGTTGGTGACCTCTTGCTCCTCCTCTTCCTTCGCCTTGGGCTTCCACTTGTTCCCCTGTGACATTTGGGAATGCTCTCAAGAACGCGTCTACCAGCGTGCGCTTGTACTCGCGCATCTTCCTATCACGCTCCAGTGCAGGAAGTAAGGTGGGCACATTGTCTTTGTACCGGGGATCCAGCAGGGTGGCAACCCAGTAGTCCGCACACGTTAAAATGTGGGAAACTCTGCTGTCGTTGCGCAGGCACTGCAGCATGGAGTCACTCATGTGCCAGGCTGCCCAGAGGTAAGGACAAGCTGTCCTCTGTGGGAGGCGTATCGCCATCGTCCTCCGTATCCCCCAGCCACGCACCAGTGATGGGCCTGAGCTGTGTTGGGTGCCACCCCGCTGTGAACCTGCTTCATCCTCATCCTTCTCCACCTCCTCCTTATCCTCCTTGTCCTCCAGTAGTGGGCCCTGGCTGGCCACATTTGTACATGGCCTCTGCTGTTGCAAAAAACCTCCCTCTGAGGCACTTCTAACAGACTGGCCTGAAAGTGCTAAAAATGACCCCTCATCCTCCTCCGCCTCCTGGGCCACCTCCTCTTCCATCATCGCCCTAAGTGTTTTTTCAAGGAGACATAGAAGTGGTATTGTAACGCTGATAACGGCGTCATCGCCACTGGCCATGTTTGTGGAGTACTCGAAACAGCGCAACAGAACACACAGGTCTTGCATGGAGGCCCAGTCATTGGTGGTGAAGTGGTGCTGTTCCGCCGAGCGACTCACCCGTGCGTGCTGCAGCTGAAACTCCACTCGCCAGCATGTGCAAGTCTTCACAGTCTGGCCAGCATGTGAAAGGTGGAGTTCCACCTGGAGGGCACATCGCATATGAGGCGGTGAGCGGGAAGGCCAAAGTTACGCTGTAGCGCAGACAGGCGAGCAGCGGCAGGATGTGAACGCCGGAAGCGCGCACAGACAGCCCGCACTTTATGCAGCAGCTCTGACATGTTGTGAATGAACTTCTGCACCACCAAATTCAGCACATGCGCCAAGCAAGGGATGTCCGTCAAACCGGTTAGTCCCAGAGCTGTGACGAGATTTCGCCCATTATCGCATACCACCAGGCCGGGCTTGAGGCCCACCCGCAGCAACCACTCTTCGGTCTGTTGTTCAATACCCCGCCACAACTCCTGCGCGGTGTGGGGCCTGTCCCCCAAACATATGAGTTTCAGAATGGCCTGATGACGTTTACCCCGGGCTGTGCTGAAGTTGGTGGTGAAGGTGTATGGCTGACTGGATGAGCAGGTGGAAGCAGAGGAGGAGGAAGCCGAGTAGGAGGAGGAGGCTACAGGAGGCAAAGAATGATGCCCTGCGATCCGTGGCGGCGGAAGGACGTGCGCCAAAGAACTCTCCGCCTGGGGCCCAGCCGCCACTACGTTTACCCAGAGTGTGCAGTTAGGGAGATATAGCGTCCCTGACCTTGCTTACTGGTCCAGGTATCTGTGGTTAGGTGGACCTTGCCACAGATGGCATTGCGCAGTGCACACTTGATTTTATCGGATACTTGGTTGTGCAGGGAAGGCACGGCTGTCTTGGAGAAGTAGTGGCGGCTGGGAACAACATACTGTGGGACAGCCATCGCCATCAGCTGTTTGAAGCTGTCTGTGTCCGCCAGCCTGAATGACAGCATTTCAAAGGCCAGTAGTTTAGAAATGCTGGCATTCAGGCCCAGGGCTCGAGGGTGGGTACATGGGAATGTAAGCTTTCTCTCCAAGGTTTGTGAGATGGAGAGCTGAACACTGCCGTGTGACATGGTGGAGATGCTTGGTGATGCAGGTGGTGGTGTCGGTGGAACATCCTCTGTTTAGTGGGTGGCAGGTGCCAACATTCCTCCTGAGGCGGAAGAAGATTCCGAGGCAGCAGCAGAAGAGGGAGCAGGGGGAGCCTGAGTGAGTTCCTTGCTTTTAAAGTGTTTACTCCACTGCAGTTCATGCTTTGCATGTAGATGCCTGGTCATGCAGGTTGTGCTAAGGTTCCGAACGTTAATGCCTCGCTTCAGGCTCTGATGGCACAGCGTGCAAACCATTCGGGTCTTGTCAGCACATTGTTTAAAGAAGTGCCATGCCAGGGAACTACTTGAAGCTGCCTTTGGGGTGCTTGGTCCCTGGTGGCGGTGGCCAGTAGCAGGCGACCTCTCTTGGCGGCGGCTGTTCTGCTTTTGCCCCCTGCTCCCTCTTTTGCTACGCTGTTGGCTCGGTCTCACCACTGCCTCTTCCTCTGAACTATGAAATAGTAATTTTATGGCCAGAAGGTGAGAAAGGCGCTCATAGGGTGAGAATATTTAGAAAACCCCTTATCCCCTTATCAAGTAGCAGACAAACTCTTTTGGCGGCGGCTGTTCTGCTTTTGCCCCCTGCTCCCTCTTTTGCTACGCTGTTGGCTCGGTCTCACCACTGCCTCTTCCTCTGAACTATGAAACTGTAATCTTATGGCCAGAAGGTAAGAAAGGCGCTCATAGGGTGAGAATATTTTAAAAAAAAACTTATCCCCTTATCTAGTAGCAGGCGAACTCTCTTGGCGGCGGCTGTTCTGCTTTTGCCCCCTGCTCCCTCTTTTGCTACGCTGTTGGCTCAGTCTCACCACTGCCTCTTCCTTTGAACTATGAAATAGTAATTTTATGGCCAGAAGGTGAGAAAGGCGCTCATAGGGTGAGAATATTTAGAAAACCCCTTATCTCCAAATACAGGTGGAGTTCGTTTACTCACCTGTGCCAGTTGCACCAGAGTTGGGTGCAACTATGTTGGAGGGAGGGTTTATATGCAATGTATAGGTGGCGGGTTGGTGCTGCCAGATACGTCCGAATATCCTTGGGGCGATGGCCGATTTACCACTTGGGAGACTGGTAAAACTAGTGTTTGAACTTGTCACTATATAGTGAACTTGTCAGTGGACGATCATGAGGTGCATAACCACAACCCCGTACAGGATACAACAGAGTTTATTGAAGAGACAACGCGTTTCGGGGTCTTAACGTCCCCTTTATCAAGTCTACAAGAATTCATATAAAAGGATTTGATATAAAACATAAATTAAAATGTGAATTAAAATGAAAATGGAACTAAAAAAATAAAATGGACATAATAGTCACTGGTCCTATATGTACCGTTATACATCTAGAACATAAAAATAATTTCTTTAACCGTTCCTAAAACCATTGAAGATAATGGCAGAGGGCGTATGGTTTGATATGGGCTGTAATATATATGAATGAGTATCTATTTTTTGAAAGGTTTTGTGATATAGAATTATATAAGTCAATTGGCACGTATAGTCTGAAGATTGGCTTTGTGTGGTAATTGAGAGGTAGCAGATCATAAATTCGTAAGGATACACATAAAAATACAAAAGAAGAAGTGTACATAAAAAATAATAGTTCGCATTTTCAATGGTCGGAAACATCAGTTTAAATAGACAAAACAATTTTTTGCATAGTGTTATGTATGTAGAATTACCTGAGGCGTCCCAATCAGGGTGTGGGGGGAGGGACATCCGCTGGCTGGTTTCTTATGTGCGCTATTGGTGCCTGAATGATTTTTGTAGGACAGATGAGAAGATCATAAAAAGAAAGGGAGGGGGATAAGCTAAGGCAGGCTGATATTCAATAAACTATGTGATCATGTTTGTGCCAGAGTGCAATAAATAAATACATACAGGTATATCACTACTTTGAGGATATTACCTTTGTGCAGAGATGGTATCAGTATCGGCTGGCTGGAGCGGTATCGCTCTGGTGCTGCACGTGGCGGTGAGGGCGCGCAGGCATTAGAGTTTGCGCGCGCTCTCCCTCTATTAAACAGCTGAGGGACCGGGGGCGGAGTTAGACATCGCAGTGTGCTGGCCGCTGTCAGTGAGCGATGTGGCCAGCGTGTGTATAGCTGGAGACGCTGGACCATAGCGATGACTACGGTGTAGGGAGAAGAAAGCGGTGATGGGAACTATATTGGTGACTGAATGAGTGTGTGGGTGAAACGTCGCTTGCTGCCTAAACTTGTATTATGTGTTGGGAATATTGCTGGATGCTGGAAATAATGAAAATGACCTGATACTACAACTGTTGTAGGGTATTGGATCGGGTAGTAGGTTGGGGTATGTTGTGAAGTCTAATGGTTGTGGAACATGGAAGGGGGGAGGGGAAAGGGGAGAGATAACCCGCTGTGTTATGCTAAAAATGGGAGATGGTGTAGGTACAGAGAAAAGGAAAGGAATAGTTGGAAGGAAAGGAGGAGGTGTATATGGAGGGTTGTATGTCTCGAATATATAGGGCTGGGGGTATTGTTTGTATAAAAGCAATAATAATGAAGAATGAGTGAATATAAACTTGAAAAAGAATAAACAGAATTAGAAAAGAATGAACATTGATGTACCTAAGGGTGCTGGAAGGGTGACTAGTGCATGGAATAGGGATGACGTGTGAATTACGGAGTTGACTGGATGTAGGTTGCGACAGGAATGGGGGGGGGGTGGATTGACTGGATTAAAAGCATTTGCTTTCCAAAGTTTCATTTAGTCCGTATGGTTATCGTCTTCCACACAGTCTTCCTCCCTGACCTCCTGTTCGGTCTGCACACTGCAAAAAGACGCAGCAGTTGGCACCAGTGTTTCGTCATCATCAGAGACGTGCGGACTCCGATGAGGTGGTATTTCCATGTCCTCATCATCAGGAAACATCAGTGGTTGTGCATCAGTGCATTCTATGTCTTCCACCACTAGGGAAGGGCTAGGTGGATTCCCTTGGGAAACCCTGCCAGCGGAGTCTTCAAACAGCATAAGAGACTGCTGCATAACTTGAGGCTCAGACAGTTTCCCTGATATGCATGGGGGTGATGTGACAGACTGATGGGCTTGGTTTTCAGGCGCCACCTGTGCGCTTTCTGCAGAAGACTGGGTTGGAGATATTGTTGTGAACGTGCTGGATCCACTGTTGGCCACCCAATTGACTAACACCACCACGACCGCGTCCCTTGCTAGATGTTTTCTTCATTGTTACCGTTCACCAAGCACTACAAGAAGAAAAAAAATATTTGGCCCAATGTATTGATTTCAAATTCAGGCCTTTTTTTACAGGCACCTAACACTATCTGCCTATTTATTTATGTAGCATTACACTAATCCAGGCACAGCATTAACCACTGATTTAGGGGAATATCAATTGTAGGCCTAGTATTTAGGCCCTGGATGAAAGGTATCCCTTTAACGGACAGAAATACACTTGGAGATGCACGGTAGCGTGTGAAGTTATCGAGGATGACCCTCTCAGCACTTGTATATACACCTTGAGTGTAATATACCCTTTTACGGACAGAAATACACTATGAGATGCACAATAGTGCGTGCAGATTTACAGGATTATGCTTTCAGCAATTGCAATGTAACACTTTTTGTAATATACCCTTTTACGGAAAGAAATATACTTGGAGATGCACGCTAAGTGTAATTTACCATTTTACGGGTAGATTAACAATTGGCCTGCAACAGCTGCAGATTCAGTGTATTGCTATATTGGCAAGTGAATTTCACCCCAGAACAAAATCTATCCTTTGACAGATACTATTAAACTTGTTCAGTCACAGCTGAAACCACTGATTTATGGTATTGCTATTTGGGCAATTGAATTTCACCCCAGAAAGTGATATATCCTTTGACGGGCACTAGGGAAATTGTCCAGTCACAGCTGGAACACCAGATTAAGGGTATTACTATTTTGGCAATAGATTTTCACCCCAGAAAAAAACATATACCCTGTTACGGACAAATTTAAACTAGGCCTGCAACAGCTGGAACACCAGATTTACTGTATTTCTCTTTTTGCAACTGTATTTTACCCCAGAAAATAATATATCCTTTGACGGACACTAGGGAAATTGTCCAGTCACAGCTGGAACACCAGATTTACTGTATTTCTATTTTGGCAATTGAATTTCACCCCAGAAAAAAATATATCCTTTGCCGGACACTATTAAACTTGGCCAGCCACTGCTGGGACACCAGATTTACGGTATTGCTATTTTGGCAATTGAATTTCACCCCAGAAAAAAATATATCCTTTGCCGGACACTATTAAACTTGGCCAGCCACAGCTGAAACCACTGATTTATGGTAGTGCTATTTTGGCAATTGAATTTCACCCCAGAAAATTATCTATCCTTTGCTGGACACTATTACACTTTGCCAGCCACTGCTGGGACACCAGATTTAGGGGATTGCTATTTTGGCAATTGAATTTCACCACAGAAAAAAATCTATCCTTTGCCAGACAGCAGACAGTATTACACTTGGCTAGCCACAGCTGGAACACCAGATTTAGGGGATTGCTATTTTGGCAATTGAATTTAACCCCTTAATAAAGTATAGAAATTTCTATCCTGAGTTTCTAGGGGTGACAGTAAGCACAGCCAAGCCCCTGATGTAGGATATAGCAAAAAAAACTAGTATTGATGGATTGATTTGGTGGCAGCTTGTGCTGGTGCACCACAAGACACAAAATGGCCGCTGATCACCCCAGAAAAAGGTGACAGAAAAACGCTCTGTGCAGCCTAAAAACCAGTGAGCAATTAACTAGCAGAAGTTGAATGATTCACAGCTGTAGCTCGATCACTTCATTAGGTGTTTTTGCTGACTTTTCCCGTCTTCTCCCTACACTAATCAGAGCAGTGTGACGTGCGGCACTACGTGACTCCAGCTTAAATAGAGGCTGGGTCACATGCTGCACTTGGCCAATCACAGCCATGCCATTAGTAGGCACGGCTGTGATGGCTTCTTAGAAAAGCCCTTCAGAAAGCGGGACCTGAACCCGAACTTTTTTGAAAATGTCCGGGTCCGTGTCCCGAACACCCCAAAGTTCGGTACAGAACTATCCAGTTCGGGTTCGCTCATCCGTAATCAAAATATATTGGCTGAGAGTCTCAGATTTTATCATATCAGAATGAAGGCTTAGTCTATATATAATGCTTGCATCTATTGTTTTACTGCACTAATATCTGTTTTCTGTGATTTTTTTCATAAATGTAGCCATGGACAACCGCATATTTATTTATCATATTGTGCAGGATGTTTTTATCTCAGTTTTTTATCTTTTCTCTGTGATTAAAGGAGAAAATTGTCCCGCATTTTATGGATTCTTCACGTAACTGTAAATTATCCAATGCATTTCAATTTATTTGCATATTTGCTAATGTAAAGGCAAGGTGACGTATAAATCAACTATACAAATAGCTGTTATCATAGTCTCACACATTTTTAGAGAGTGAATGAGTTTCGTCATATGTTACATCTCCACCTCGCAGGTTTAACAAGTGCCAGTGCAGGTCAGACCAAAGTTTGCATCTCCTCTTTCTCAGCTTCCGAGTTGGGGCAGGTTCTTTTCCCTAGCAGTCAGAAGTCAGTACCAAAAACTAGTATATAACTTTCCTACATTTTGTGATTTTTACTCCTCTTGGTCATAGCCCTTTTTAGAGGCCTTTAAACTGTCAAAGGATCTAAAGCAAATAGATTTTCTGCATCCATTCATGTAATTTGGGTGTTTTTTTAGTTTGGTAAATCTCCTTCTGTACATATTTTTTAAACCTTGTTTTATTAAAGAATTTTCAAAAATTATTACAGAAAAGAAAAACATAAAAATAGGAATAAGTAGGAACATCTTACATAAAAAAAAACGGAAGTTACTCCGTGTGCATTCCGTCTCCGTATGTCCGTATTTCCATAGTTACATAGTTGATATGGTTGAAAAAAGACATAAGTCCATTAAGGTCAACCAAGGGATAGGTGGGGACGCGAATCCACAAAAAATGGAATATGTCCTATTATTGTCTGCATTACAGACAAGGATAGTACAGTTCTATTAGGGGCCAGCTGTTCTGTTCCGCAAAATATGGAATGCACTCAGATGTCATCAGTATTTTTTGCGGATTCGTTCTTTGCAGACCGCAAAATACATACGGTCGTGTGCATGAGCCCATAGTCTGAGGTAGTGAGACAGCGATCCTTTCCCAAGAAAAGGAAAATGGGCTTCTAGCCTGGAATAAAATAAATGAGAACAACGCATCTCACAGAGTTCCCTGATGTACAAATTACTTCAAGTACAGAAAATCAATATCATGCAAGAAGAAGGGAGAGATGGCAAGGGGGGTGGCGGCATGGGGGATGGGATACATAGTAATTACTGAATACTACTCACTTATGGGAAGACAACCATCCAGGGTGTATAGGCTTTATCCCTCTCAAGAGCTATTGTGCAGAATCCACCGACACCAGGACAGACCACCAACCTTTAGAAACACACCTAAATGGGCAATTCCCCCAGAAGCAATTGCTATTGGTACCACACCTTCAGTTGAAAACATATCTTTATATCTTGTTGTACACGTTGTACACAAAGTAACGGAATAAAACTCTCCCAAGTCTTGAAGCAGTTCTGTACTGTTTTTTCTTTGTGTAAAGAAGCCTCAGTCCAGTCCATTTTTAAATAAAAGGACAGTTTGTCCAAAAGCAGTTTAAATGGAGGAGCACGGTAGTGAATCCATACCTGCAAGATGGACTTAATACCAGCCACCGCCACAAAATGTAACAGTTTACGATCACCCGAAGAACAAGGGTATTTAGTCTGGTCCAAATACCTGAAAATGGCCCATAACGGCTCGACAGGGGCAAAATTTGCACACAGCATCCCGAAACAGCTGATCGGCAGGGATGCCGGGACTCCGACCACCTGCGGATAGGTCATTATTTCCCAGATAAACCCTTTAATATATATTGATGTACATAGCTTCTTGCTTGTTTTATTAAGAAGTTTTGGGAAATAAATGAAAATAAATAATCCAGGGAGATACAGTCTTCACTTGATCCGAAATATTAATGAACTGAAACACATTTTCAGGGTGAAATGGTTCAAAGTTCCTCCTCAGCGTTTTATAAATATATCTTATATCTAGATATTGGGTTAGATTACATTTGCCTATACATTTGCCTATTCTGTGCAACTGTATTTTGTACAAGTTATATGGAAAAAAAGACCTAGGGGTTCATTTATCAAACTGATGTAAAGTAGAAATGGCTTAGTTGCCCATAGCAACCATTTAGATTCCACCTTTCATTATGGACAGCTCCTTTGGAAAATGAAAGGAGGAATCTGAATGGTTGCTATGGACAACTAAACCAGTTCTACTTTACACAAGTTTAATAAATGACCCGCCTGGTACATGCTTTGCTTATATAACATAAATAGGCACTTCATTTTAAACAAATGTTGCAAAAATCCATAGTACAAGTGAATATAGGAAACTTTGTAATGTATCTTATTAGAGAAAAATACCATTCTCCACTTCTTCTCCTCCTTGCCTCCTACACTGATCATTTATCTTCAGTTCACAGCTAAAATCCATCTTGAGACACAAGATAGACTGTTAGCTAAATGAGAAATCAGGTTACATGCACAGCTCAGTACTAATGTATAATTTCCTCCATGCTACTGCTGCATATGAGGGGGTGTTACAGAGAATTAAGCGATCCTGTTCTCTGTGTACTGTGTATTGGAGACATCATAGCATCTCGTGGTTAGACATAATGTTATTTCCCATGAACACAAAACAGCTTACTCCGAAAATTTACTTTTAACAATGGGTATACTTTAATCTTTATTCCAGGAATATACTGTAAATCAGACAAGCCTATGTAATTTGCTTATGCATTCCGTCATGATTAGAAAAGCATAACCAAGTTACAGATGGATGTCTTATAACTGCTGCTGAAATGAGGGCTGAGATTTATGGATTGTGATGCTAGTAGTCGATGCTCATTGGCATCACCTCTCTTCCTGTAGGCATGGCTGACGTAGTACTTACCCTCCCAGCTGCTCCACACTGCCAACTGCTGGTGGCCTTCCTGCTTCCTAATGCTTGCTTACCTAGGGCGTGCACATATTGATCCTGTGCAACCTGTCTTGAACTCTGCTTGAACATTGTATTGACCCTGTTTTACCTGCTCACCTTGCCTCTTTACCGTTTTGCACAAACTCTGCCTGTCCTGATCTTGGCTTGGCCACTGACCATGCCTTTGCATGTTACTTTGGTGCCACACACCAGTGTTTATTAATCTTCCTGGGTCAGCAACCTCTGAACAGAGCCTACTTCTAAAGGTAGTCACCCCTGCAGCAAAGTCCACATCCCATACTGGGGTGGAGAGGTGAAAACCAGGGGTCAACCTTAACAGTGCCCTCAGCAGTAGCCCCATACCAAATTTGCTCAGTGGTAAAGTTGGTCCACACTCACTGCAGTACTTGGGTTAAGTTAGTGCTGATCTAATTTCCTTCTGTATTAGAAATCACTGAGTGTGCTTAGCCTCAGCACACTGTGCATTGGAATTGCATCTAATAAGCAGTGAGCTGATCATCCTTTCAACATTTGTGTATATTCCTTACTGCGTAGCTAAAAGTTAACTACAATTGCAAGAATCTATAAACATAGTCCTAGGTCCCTGCTAAGGCAAGTGATCGGCTGTGCAGTGCTCTCCTAGATTTTTTGGTTGGGTTGAGCCATGACAGAAAGAAGAGAGCATGGGGCAGTATCAGACTGGGTTTCCTAGGGCTCACCAGAGGAAATTATTCTCGAAGCCCAGCCCCTATATCAGTAAAGTCTAATAGGTTTGAAACAAAGAAATACACCCTAGTGGCAAGTGATTGCGCCCAAATGCAGCCAAATGGGTTTCTGGACCCACTGGAGGATCCTCTGGAATACTGGTGGGTCAGTCCGACCCTGCAGTGGGGGAATGGCAGTGGTTTGGAGGAGGTTTAAAATTGCACTGCCAAAAATATTCAAAAGTCAGGTATCAGGTCCGCGCTAATGGATCCACCATAAACACGTGCTCCAAACCCGCTGTTCTCTTATTCAGGTCACTCGTAATTTCACTCCGAACACCAACTGAAACTCTCCATATCCAGTATCCTTTTGAAAAGCATAGCTCACAATCCCGATATAATTCTGGTGTGATGCGCTTTTGGCCCGTGACCTAAGAAAGCAAGATAGCCTGAAATTGAGCAGAACGCAAGGAGGTAATAAAAGGACCTCAGGTGCCAGTCACTGATAAGCCCCTGACGAAGCCAACGTGGCGAAACCCGGGTTGGGCTTGTGCTGTTTGTCTGTCACGCTAACTACAAGTTGTAAACCTGTAAGTAGAATAAAGTTGTTTTTAACCTTTTACTTGGGGTATTGCGCTATCTGTTTCCCGTTTTTCAAAGGGATACTGGATATGGAGAGTATCAGTTGGTGTTCGGAGTGAAATTACGAGTGACCTGAATAAGAGAACAGCGCGTTTGGAGCACGTGTTTATGGTGGATCCATTAGCGCGGACCTGATACCTGACTTTTGAATACTGTGACTTTGAAGGAGAAAGGACCTACTCCGTATTTCAGGACTGCTGCATTGTCCGTAATTCACACTGTTCTAAGTTTCGTTTTAACACTGCCAAAAATAGTTTGTGGCACACAACTGGCACTTACGAAGCCTGTGAGCATTTTGATTGATTGATTGATTACATTGCACCTTGATGCCTTTTTAGAATGAGGTAAGCGCACAATAAGTGCTTAGATTTTGAATGCACAAATAATGTATAAGTGTACCACATGCACTTCCTCAGTCTGACCTGTCTCTGACCCAGAGTCATAATCTCTGCTGCATTCTATTAGGATGAAAGAAGCCAGGCCTGGCCCACAGCTATCAGCCATATTCACTGACTGCACTACCTGGATCGTCACTGATTCTTTCTTGATTTTCAGAACTGAACTGCAATGAAATTATGCCAACTTATGTGACATACAAATCCACTATACACATTACATCATCTTACTGAATGCAGATTCTTATAAATGTAAAATAATGTTACTTTTACTCACTGTATATATAAGAAAAGGCACGTACAAGCTTAGTAAATTCTGAACTCCAAATTAGGTCTGAAAATGCAAACAAATTTTATGGTCAGAACAAAGAAATTACTAAGTGAATTGATTCATACAAATCGAATACATTCAAAAATCCAAATCCTTGAACTCCGAGTAGTGGAGCAAGCGCAGAGGCTTTTTGCGGATCAGATGTGGACCCATTCATCTCTATGGGGCTGCAAAAAATGCAGACAGCACACAGATGTCATCCGTGTGCTGTCCGCATCTGTCCCAGAAATGATAGAACATGTCCTATTCTCGTCCATTTTGCAGACAACAATAGGCATTTCTACAATGGGTTCTGAGAAAATTGCATATCCGTATTTTGTGGATCTGAGATTTGCAGACCAGAAAACTGATACATTCATGTGCAGGAGGCCTATTAGGAAATATTCAAATTACTAACATTTTCTCAACAAAGATAATGTTGCCAGGATTTCCTTGCCAATATCTGATCGGTGGATCCCTACTGCTAGGACACTTGTTAACCACTTCGACCACAAGCGGGGTAGGGTCAGTGAGACTATGTTGCAGTTCACCAGTCATGAGTGGCACTTTGGGAAAAAGACCAAAGAGCCCTTGTGCTTCATCAATTCTTTCAGCATGCAACATTCTTTAGAAGAACCATCTAAGAAGATCTTTTGTTCCAATTCTGTCTGATTTGATTTATGATCTATAATATTTTCTGCCTCACCTTGGTTCAAACACATTACCATTAATCTAGAAGCTGTGCAAATTAAGGTGAAGGATGTCAGTAAATTGGGATGAAACATGATTATAGCTTTGCCATATCTAACATTCCATAGATAGGCTCTATCTAAAGTGTACCTTTTGTTAGTGTAAAACTCCCAACCTCTCCTTAACCCCCTCCGGACCTCCACTGTACATGTATGTGAGCCGCGAGGACGCGATAGCAGCTGATTTTCTGCTGTCTTAAACATCAGACACCTGGGGCTTATGTCTGCGAATGGCGATAACGGTGACAGATGTTAAATCCCTCAGATGCTCCCGTCAATTATGACCAAGGCACCTGAGGGGGCATTCTCCTGGTGCGCTGGGCTCCCAAGGCCCGAACAGCTACCCCACACGGAGATCAGGGAAGCCGTCCATTCTCTAATAGCTTCAGTCTCTCTGAGGAAATAGGGGCATTTACCGTTGCAGGGCTCTATACAAAATCTGCGAATTTTCAATACATTGCAATATGAATTAATTGTAATATATTGGAAAAAATTATCTGAAGATCTCATATTCAAGTCCCCTAGAATATTCTGTACGTATTTTCTTTGGCCTTACCAATTACTCCATCACCCACACACTGTAGTATCATTTTCCCCATACCTCCCATCTCCTCAAACTACATCTACAATCATATCTCTGCACAGAAATCATTGTTTTGTACCAATCATTGTGGAGAGCGGCATTTTCTTTTAAACATAGCATGCTCTGCTTCAACATAGGTTTTAATATGCCTTAGGCTGGTTTCACACCTGCAGCAGAGCACTTCATCAGCCTGTCGCAAGACACTTGTCGCAGTGTAAGGCCTCTTGCACACGACCGTATGGCTTTTTCAGTATTTTGCGGTCCAGCTGGCCCCTGATGGAACAGTACTATCCTTGTCCGTTATGCGGACAATAATAGGACATGTTCTATCTTTGAATGTAACAGAAAAATGGAAATACAGAAAAGGAAGGCATACATGGTACCTTCCTTTTTTTTTGCGGATTAATTGAAATGAATGGTTCCATATACAGTCCGTATACGGAACGCAAAAAACGGAACGTAAACAGAGAAAAAAAGTTCGTGTGAAAGAGGCCTAACAGTAGCCTTAATGACTGAACAGGTTTGCAGTCTTGAAAAAGGAATATATGAATCTCCAGCCATGACGTTTTAGTATTTGGCGTTTTGTAAGCAATTTATGCTATGTTTGCACTGGGGGGGAGTTGGTAGTACTGTAGAATCAGTAGCTGAAAACAGATAGTTTTGGGGGGGGGGGGCAGTTTAGTGATTTGGTGGTGGTTTTAATGGAGTTTTTAAAAGTATTTCCCATTCCCCATTGACTTCTATTAAAATCCGCTATCAAATCTGCTTCAAAGTAAGTTTTCAAATCAGCTTCTAAAAAAAAAAGTCTACTATGCGTACAAGATCTGAATATGGTCAAGTTACTTTACTTTGAAGTTAGTGGGAAATTGTTGATGCAAAACAGCAAAAAATGCCCTTTTTCCACTGCTGAATCAGTGGCAGCCTCCACGTGTGCCACGTTTGTGAGGAGTGGATTTAAAAAAAAAGAATCAAAATAATGTAAAGTATAAAGGGAAGCTGTCACATTGAAAATCCAATCTAATTTGTAAATGGCATCTTATAGATCAGGAGAACCTAAGCAGATTGATATACCGGTACATATCATAGGCTTGGAAAGTATAGTTTGCAATTAGATTAAAAACTGGTTGAAGGACCGTGTACAGAGATTTGTAGTCAATGATTTCTATTCAGAATGGTCCTGAATAGAGATGAGCGAACACCTGGATGTTCGGGTTTCGAGAAGTTCGGCCGAACTTCCCGAAAATGTTCGGGTTCGGGATCCAAACTCGACCCGAACTTTACCCCGAACCCAATTGAAGTCAGTGGGGACCCGAACTTTTAGGCACTAAAAAGGCTGTAAAATAGTCCAGGAAAGGGCTAGAGGGCTGCAAAAGGCAGCAAAATGTAGGTAAATGCCCTGCAAACAAATGTTGGTGGACGCCATCCACACTATCCACTGCCTTCTGACTGCACCACGGCCGTGAACAAGGTCCAGGCTGGACCGAAACGTTGGCCAGATTATAAATTATGTTTCAGTGTAAAATAAAATAATCATGTGGATGGATGACAAATAAATCAATTTTACTTGCATCAAAAACTTGAGTGCCGTGGTACTTCTTTAACTTCTAACAGACTGGCCTGAAAGTGCTAAAAATGACCCCTCATCCTCCTCCTCCTGGGCCACCTCCTCTTTCATCATCGCCATAAGCGTTTTCTCAAGGAGACATAGAAGTGGTATTGTAACGCTGATAACGGTGTCATCGCCACTGGCCATGTTGGTGGAGTACTCGAAACAGTGCAACAGGGCACACAGGTCTCGCATGGAGGCCCAATCATTGGTGGTGAAGTGGTGCTGTTCCGCAGTGTGACTGACGCGTGCGTGGTGCAGCTGAAACTCCACTATGGCCTGCTGCTGCTCGTACAGTCTCTCCAGCATGTGCAAGTTGGAGTACCACCTGGTGGGCACGTCGCATATGAGGCAGTGAGCGGGAAGGCCGAAGTTCCGCTGTAGCACAGACAGGCGAGCAGTGGCAGGATGTGAACACCGGAAGCGCACACAGATGGCCCGCACTTTATGCAGCAGCTCTGAAATATCGGGGTAGTTGTGAATGAACTTCTGCACCACCAAATTCAGCACATGTGCCAGGCAAGGGATGTGCGTCAAACCGGCTACTCCCAGAGCTGCGACGAGATTTCGCCCATTATCACACACCACCAGGCCGGGCTTGAGGCCCACCAGCAGAAACCACTCGTCGGTCTGTTGTTCAATACCCCGCCACAACTCCTGCACGGTGTGGGGCCTGTCCCCCAAACATATGAGTTTCAAAATAGCCTGATGACGTTTACCCTGTGCTGTGCTGAAGTTGGTGGTGAAGGTGTGTGGCTGACTGGATGAGCAGGTGGAAGCAAGGAGGAGGAAGCCGAGTAGGAGGAGGAGGCTACAGGAGGCAAAGAATGATGCCCTGCGATCCTTGGCGGCGGAAGGACGTGCGCCAAGGAACTCTCTGCCTGGGGCCCAGCCGCCACTACATTTACCCAGTGTGCAGTTAGGGAGATATAGCGTCACTGGCCGTGCTTACTGGTCCACGTATCTGTGGTTAGGTGGACCTTGCCACAGATAGCGTTGCGCAGTAACCACTTGATTTTATCGGATACTTGGTTGTGCAGGGAAGGCATGGCTGTCTTGGAGAAGTGAAAAAAGAAAGTTCCTGGACACCACTGCTGTTGTTCTCTTGTATCTTTATTATATAGCTTAGATTACAGTATGCGGTATGCCAGTTACAGGTTATTATTGTGGCAACGTTTCAGCGATAAACGCCTTCATCAGGACACTGGTCGTGCCGCACTATGTGGAAATCCGTAGATAAAGGTATTGTATGGAGCCCTATGGTTCCAGTGGCAAAGCTATATGGACTCAGTGTTTGTAGTCTCCTAGCTCTCCATGTCTTGGAGAAGTAGTGGCGGCTGGGAACAACATACTGTGGGACAGCTATGGACATCAGCTGTTTGTAGCTGTGTGTGTCCACCAGCCTGAATGACAGCATTTCAAAGGCCAGTAGTTTAGAAATGCTGGCATTCAGGCCCAGGGCTCGAGGGTGGCTAGGTGGGAATTTAAGCTTTCTCTCCAAGGTTTGTGAGATGGAGAGCTGAACGCTGCCGTGTGACATGGTGGAGATGCTTGGTGATGCAGGTGGTGGTGTCGGTGGCACATCCTCTGTTTGGTGGGCGGCAGGTGCCAACGTTTCTCCCGAGGCGGAGGAAGAGGCCGAGGCAGCAGCAGAAGAGGGAGCAGGGGGAGCCAGAGTGAGTTCCTTGCTTTTAAAGTGTTTACTCCACTGCAGTTCATGCTTTGCATGTAGATGCCTGGTCATGTAGGTTGTGCTAAGGTTCAGAACGCTTCAGGCTCTGATGTCACAGCGTGCAAACCACTGGGATCTTGTCGTCAGCACATTGTTTAAAGAAGTGCCATGCCAGGGAACTCATTGAAGCTGCTTTTGGGGTGCTCGGTCCCTGGTGGCGGTGGCCAGTAGCCGGCGAACTCTCTTGGAGGCGGCTGTTCTGCTTTTGCCCCCTGCTCTCTCTTTTGCTACGCTGTTGGCTCGGTCTCACCACTGCCTCTTCCTCTGAACTATGAAAGTCTGTGGCACGACCTTCATTCCATGTGAGGTCTAGGACCTCATCGTCCCCTGCATCGTTTTCCACAAAGTCTTCCTCCCTGACCTCCTGTTCTGTCTGCACACTGCAGAAAGACGCAGCAGTTGGCACCTGTGTTTCGTCATCATCAGAGACGTGCGGACTCTGATAAGGTAGCATTCCCATGTCCTCATCATCAGGAAACATCAGTGGTTGTGCATCAGTGCATTCTATGTCTTCCACCACTAGGGAAGGGCTAGGTGCATTCCCTTGGAAAACCCTGCCAGCAGAGTCTTCAAACAGCATAAGAGACTGCTGCATAACTTGAGGCTCTGACAGTTTCCCTGATATGCATGGGGGTGGTGTGACAGACTGATGGGCTTGGTTTTCAGGCGCCACCTGTGCGCTTTCTGCAGAAGACTGGGTGGGAGATAATGTTGTGAACGTGCTGGATCCACTGTCGGCCACCCAATTGACTAGCGCCTGTAACTGCTCAGGCCTTACCATCCTTAGAACGGCATTGGGCCCCACCAAATATCGCTGTAAATTTTGGCGAGTATTGGAACCTGAGGAAGTTGGTTTACTAGGACGTGGGGCTGTGGCAGAATGGTTACGTCCTCTCCGAGCACCAGAGGGTACACTAACACCACCACAACCGCGTCCGCGTCCCTTACTAAATGTTTTCCTCATTGTTACCGTTCACCAAGCACCACAATAAGAAAAAAAAATATTTGGCCCAATGTATTGATTTCAAGTTCAGGCCTTTTTTTAAAGGCACCTAACACTATCTGCCTATTTATTTATGTAGCGTGTTACACTAATCCAGGCACCGCAGTAACCACTGATTTAGGGGAATATCTCTTTTAGGGCTAGTATTTAGGCCCTGGATGAAAGGTATCCTTTTACACTTGGAGATGCACAGATTTACACTTGGAGATGCACAGTAGCGTGTGAAAAAAAATGTAGGATTATGACTTCAGCAATTGTATTTTAACACTTTGTGTAATATACCCTTTAACGGACAGAAATACAATGGGAGATGCACGGTAGCGTGTGAAGTTATTGAGGATGACCCTCTCAGCACTTGTATATACACCTTGAGTGTAATATACCCTTTTACGGACAGATTAACACTTGGCCTGCAACAGCTGGAACACCATATTCAGGGTATTGCTATTTTGGCAAGTGAATTTCACCCCAGAACAAAATATATGTTTTGGTGGACACCATTATACTTTGCCAGCCAGTGCTGGGACACCAGATTCAGGGTATTGCTATTTTGGCAATTGAATTTCACCCCAGAACAAAATATACCCTGTTACGGACAGATTTAAACTAGGCCTGCAACTGCTGGAACACCAGATTCAGGGTATTGCTATTTTGGCAATTGAATTTCATCCCAGAACAAAATATACCCTTTTACGGGCAGATTAACACTTGGCCTGCAACAGCTGGAACACCAGATTCAGGGTATTGCTATATTGGCAAGTGAATTTCACCCCAGAACAAAATATATGTTTTGGCGGACACTATTATACTTTGCCAGCCAGTGCTGGGACACCAGATTCAGGGTATTGCTATTTTGGCAATTGAATTTTACCCCAGAACAAAATATACCCTGTTACGGACAGATTTAAACTAGGCCTGCAACTGCTGGAACACCAGATTCAGGGTACCGCTATTTTGGCAATTGATTTTCACCCCAGAACAAAATATACCCTGTTACGGACAGATTTAAACCAGGCCTGCAACTGCTGGAACACCAGATTCAGGGTATTGCTATTTTGGCAATTGAATTTCACCCCAGAACAAAATATACC
Source organism: Bufotes viridis (assembly GCA_033119425.1). Classification (NCBI taxonomy): domain Eukaryota; kingdom Metazoa; phylum Chordata; class Amphibia; order Anura; family Bufonidae; genus Bufotes; species Bufotes viridis. Next base: position 128,724,583 of record CM065596.1, read on the forward strand.
CTGTTACGGACAGATGTAAACTAGGCCTGCAACTGCTGGAACACCAGATTCAGGGTATTGCTATTTTGGCAATTGAATTTCACCCCAGAACAAAATATACCCTGTTACGGACAGATTTAAACCAGGCCTGCAACTGCTGGAACACCAGATTCAGGGTATTGCTATTTTGGCAATTGAATTTCACCCCAGAACAAAATATACCCTGTTACGGACAGATTTAAACTAGGCCTGCAACTGCTGGAACACCAGATTCAGGGTATTGCTATTTTGGAAATTGAATTTCACCCCAGAACAAAATATACCCTTTTACGGACAGATTAACACTTGGCCTGCAACAACTGGGAAACCAGATTCAGGGTATTGCTATTTTGGCGATTGAATTTCACCCCAGAACAAAATATATGTTTTGGCGGACACTATTATACTTTGCCAGCTAGTGCTGGGACACCAGATTCAGGGTATTGCTATTTTGGCTATTGAATTTCACCACAGAAAATAATATATCCTTTGCCAGACAGTAGACAGTATTACACTTGGCTAGCCAAAGCTGGAACACCAGATTTAGGGGATTGGTGTTTTGGCAATTGTATTTAACCCCTCAATAAAATATAGAAATTGCTATCCTGAGTTTCTAGGGGTGACAATTAGCACAGCCAAGCCCCTGATGTAGGATATAGCAAAAAAAAAAAAAACTAGTATTTATGGATTGATGGACTTGGTGGCAGCTTGTTCTGGTGCACCACAAGTCACAAAATGGCCGCCGATCACCCCAGAAAAGTGACAGAAAAACGCTCTGTGCAGCCTAAAAAAACAGTGAGTAATTAACTAGCAGAAGTTGAATCATTCACAGCTGTAGATCGATCAGTTCATTAGGTGCTGTTGCTGACTTTTCCCTGCCTAATCTCGCCCTCACAAAAGCTGTGTCCTCTCCCTACACTAATCAGAGCAGTGTGACGTGCAGCGCTACGTGACTCCAGCTTAAATAGAGGCTGGGTCACATGCTGCACTTGGCTAATCACAGCCATGCCATTAGTAGACATGGCTGTGATGGCTTCTTAGGGCAAGACGCTAGCTGATTGGCTGCTGTACAGCCCTTCAGAAAGCGGGAAGAAATCGCCGAACAATGGACCCGAACCCGAACACCCCAAAATTCGGTACGAACACGAACTATGCTCGAACTGTTTGCTCAACACTAGTCCTGAATTTATTAATTAATGATATTGAGGATGGGATTAATAGCACGATTTCTATTTTTGCAGATGACACTAAGCTGTGTAGTACTGTACAGCAATGGCGTACCGCCAATAGAGGCAGGGTATGCGGCTGCTATGGGGCCCATGGGAGGGGGGGCCCGGAGTGGATGTAAGGCACCGCCCCTTAGTGACACCATTACAATAATGGCTGCTGTGGTGCAGCCAGCACTACTGTCTTGAGTCCCTATCTGGGGCTCCGACAGGCCCTGCTTTTCTTGTGCTTAGGGCCCCCCTCCACCTTACATGCTTTGAGCATGTCCCTGCGCTAGCTCCTGCACTCCGGCAGTAACTTCCTGACACAGAACTAAGTGGGTGGGGTTCGGGAGTCAGGACCTGCTGCGCAGCCACAAACAGATGATGTGGGTAACTGTATGTGCATTCAGTGCACTGGGGGAATAAAAGATCATCACGGGATGTGGGGTGGACTTGAGTTGTTGTTAGCCAGACAGCAGGGGGCGTACCGGGAGCTGGTTGGATTATGCATGGGGCAGCAGCAAGAAGAGTTAATGGAGGACAGTGTGCCCCTATGCCTGGGACAAACTAAGCAGGGTAGGGGGATGCACATTGTCCTATATAAAAGCATGAGCAGCGTATATATGCAGTATATATATGATGCACCCCTCTGTATTGCTAGTATATATATAACAATACATAGGGGGCATTAAATATAGTGCAGAAGCGATCATTGAATATACTTTGAAATATTTTGAAATCATGCATGTCAATTGCTTGTGTGAATTTTTAGTGCAGATTTCAACCTTTGCAATCATCTGCAAATCCGCATCAAAATCCACATGACAATCTGCATGGAAATCCTTATGAACTGCAGCGCCGTATGCATATAGTTTGATTATGAGCATTTTTTTATATTTAAACTTATTTTTAAAAAATGCTTATATCCACAGATATTCCAGGAATAATGTAAGAATATCACCATCTGCTGTTTCTTTTAAACAGTCTTTCTGTGGGACAACCCCTTTAAATAAAAAAAAAAACATACAGTAGTCTTCTCAACACTGATAAGGGGCAACACCCCGAAACAGCTGTCTGTGGAGGGATAACTGACTTAGGTTTTCCCCGTCACATCCTTAAAGCTTGTAAAAAAAAAACAGGATCTTGACATAGGGGCCACTTAATATGGTGGATTTGGTGATCTCTGTAACGGAGACACCCCTTTGCTCGGTTTTCCTTCCTTTGAGGGATATCTGGCTTTCATTGTGTTGTAGACCCAATACTGGGGCTCCACATTTATTTTGCATATTACTGTTTCCCAGGGAGCTTTGCACTTTGGATTGCTGTGTTGAGACTCTTAAATGAGGCTCCGCTGTGTTTTCTGTAGCTGGTCTCCCTGAGATCAGCTATTGTTTTGTTTCAGCTGTTTTAGAAGGCAGCAGCAGCTAAGCTTCAATCACTTGAATGGGGTTTAGTGATACTAGTCATGATGTCACTGGGCCTGAGGGAAACGGAGAGAAGACCACGGTGCTCCTGGTGCGTCGCTGTCTTCTCAAACAGTTGATCAGCGGGGGTCCTAGGTTTTAGACCCCCACTGATCAGTTGCTGATGATCTATCCAAAGGATAGATGATCAGTAAAAAAGAACTGCAGAACCCCTTTAATACATTTTCTGTACCCAAAGACTTTCTGAGAAAATGGAGAGATATCTAATTCTGTAGCTAGGGGGAGCTGGCACATTCTCTTCTTCTCTGGAAGGATGTTGCTAGTTAGGGCTCATGCGTATGTCCATTCTGCAAAAAAATAGAACTTGTCCTATTATTGTCCTCATTACGGACAAGGATAGGACTGTTCTATTAGGGGCCAGCTGTTCTGTTCCGCAATATACGGATTGCACACACCATCTGTATTTTTTGTGGATCTGTTTTTTGCCGACCGCAAAATACATACAGTCGTATGCATGAGCCCTTAGTCTGGAGTTAGCTGTAGTTGAGGGAACTTCTACGAGAGCATATAGAGCCAGGTTACAAGGAATCTTCCTGCCCTGTGCATCACAAAGCAGTAAATCTGCCAGACCTTGAGAGAACAGAGGTACCGGAAGCAGCAAAGAGTTCAGCGACCATTAGGAGGATCACAGACTATGTGCCAGAGAAGGAAACTGCCTACACTGACATTTCTGCATGTAGTCGGAGCAAGCTTCAGATCTTCCAACATAGCCAAAGGAAAGAAAGGCGCCCATGTTCAGAGACTGTATTTCACTATGGATATTTTAGGGCTAATATATAACCAAAGCGAGAAAGATCAGTTGCACCCCTTGGTCAGTTTAAAAGGTTTACCCATCCAAATTGTCTAGCACTCAGACCACGCTGATGTAAATGCTTTGGAATGGTCTGACGTGACACTTGGGTGCCTCTCACTGCCCTAAATGTGCCTGGAGTTGTGTTGCATTCATCATCCGATTCCACAGGGCATTGTTCACAATGAAGTCATCAGTGTGGGATGTGGCTAAAGGACGTCCACTTCTATGCCTTTCTGTGACTCCTCCAGTCTCTCTGTATCTCTGTTGCAACCTGCTGATGACACTCTGTGACACTCTAAGCTCAGTGGCCACTTCTATCTAAGAACATCGTGCTTGAAGCCTCACAATGGCGAGGTACTGTTAATCAATTATTTGGTGTCATCTTGGTCTCATATTGTCAAAATGTGAACAGCAAGTGCAGTGTCCCAGGGGGTCAGTAGTGTAGCTTTAGGTATGCTGGGCTTTGTAGTGCAGGGCAACCCACTAACCTGGGACTGACTGTCGTCTTCAATCGGGTCAGCACTGGAACAGGCAGGTGATGAATGTCGTGACGCCAGTGCCAATTGAACGGTGGCACACCGTGTAGTGACAGGTGGAATAATTGAGGAATCTTGATATGCTTAAATAACAGGATAACTTTACTGAACGTAGTTGATGATAGTTGAACAGTCATTAGGTACAGTTCCAGAATATTCCACACGTTACAATACAGTCACAGAAGTGGTTCAGATTATTAATCACAGTCGCAAAAGCTATCTTCAAGACAGACCTCCTAAGATCGGGCTTTCATCTTACTCTTAATGCAGCAACACACTTCAGGCAACTGTTCTCTCTCTCCAGGGATACTTGTCCTGCTTGCAGCTTGACTAAGGAGGAAACACTTCTCCACTAGTTCTAGGGTCTGGACTGCTCCTCCTAGGGAATGAATCTTCCTAGGCTGGACCCTCTCAGGCTACAGGGCCTGGGCTGACTTCAGCGGGTACAAGGCCTGGGCCCTACCTTCACAGGCACATGGCCTGGGCTTTACTTAGACTCAGACTCTCACAGGCTCAAGGCCTGAGCTAGACTTTCACAGGCACATGGCCTGGGCTTAACTGCCTTTCCCTTCCCTGACTGGGCCTATATATAAACTAGGGCTCCCTAGCTCCCTCTAGCATCTTAGAGCTGGAATGACACCCCTAGCAGGCCTGCACATGGCAATATCACAGTAACAGGGAAATACACAGCATTGCATTACATGAAGATGTTCACACCAACCTCCCCATATTTGAGGGGAACGACAGCACACAAGTGACCCTTCTGTAGTGACGGCATTACAGCTCCCGTACACTACACAAGATGAGGAGGACAGTTTAAATAGAACAGTCCAGAATTGAACCAGGAAATTTATTGGGCGATTCATGGATCAAACACCTGTTGTGAATTTTGCCGTTAAGCTCCTTGTTAGAGAACAGCATGTGTGCATAAAGTACTGAAACGTTTGATTGCACTTGTCCAACTGAAGGTCACATTAAGTTCACCTGTAATGGTTAGATTTCATTTTAGGTAAATCCTGAAATTTCGATCATAAGCCAAATATCCCTAACTTTGTATGAGTAGTGTATGCTCTATACCCGGGGTGCACAACATTTTTTGGTTGGGGGCCACATTGCCAGACTGAACCAATGACGAGGGCCGAAACTAAAATTTTAATAGGTATTAAAGGATAACTGTCACATTTAGACCCTAATTTCAGTTTTCATATATGTAGTTACTAATATGATAATATTCCTGAATCAATAACTATTAGACTTACTTACCCCTTATTTAATAAGATTCAGCCCTTAGCAACCAGTCTGCATAAAACTGAAATTTCACTATTCTGTTAAGATGGCCGCCCTCAGCCCTGAGGCTAATCCATAGGACACCTGCAGTGAAGTTAGTGAAGACCAGCTCTGTATAGGGGGGTCTTGCAGTGAAGTTCCCAGGTCTGGCTGAAGCCTGTAGTCCTTCTACAAGCTCTCCTCTTATCAGATAAGGCTGTCATTTATACACTGAGCAGCCACATTGTCCTGCACTGCTAAGGGAGTGTCTGCCAAGCACAGGCATGTGGAGAAGTTCACACACACAGCCCAGCACTGTTATCTCCTGTCAGGAAGAACCTGGCTTTTTATACATTCCCTTACAATGTTGACTCACTATCAGTTCCCAGTGCACGCAGCGTGCTCCGTCCTCTATCTGGTAGACGGAAGGAGCATAGCAACTTGATTTTATCTCAGGTAACATATAGCCAATACTGGGGACTTTTAGGTGGCTTTTAGGGGTTATTTATTAAATAATCAGAAATTAAAACAGGGCCAACAAGGTGATATTAATCACCAAAATCCAATAGTAAAAAAAAAAAAATTTGACAGTTATACTTTAACAACTGAAATGCTGTATTTATGGCATATTGAACACACCGTATATACTATTAATGTCTAGTACATTAGTACATTAGTCTAGTTAGTCTAATGCACCCTGGGTATAGAGCATACACTACTCACAAAAAGCTAGGGATATTTGGCTTGTGGGCGAAATTTTAGGATGAACCTAAAATGCACTCTAACCTTTACAGGTGAACTTAATGTGACCTTCTCTGAACAGTTGAACACGTGCAATCAAAAGTTTAACGTCAGACCATTCCAAAGCGTTTGCATCAGCGTGGTCTGTGTGCTAGACAATTTGGAAGGGTACCTGACCACAACACCAGGCACACACGTCATCATCTTGCATGGTCCAGGGAGCATCTACGCTGGATGAGGGACCGGTGGGCCTCAGTGATGTTCACTGATGAAAGTTCCAGGACTCCCATCTACTAGGAGAAATACATGAAAAATACATGTGTGCAGTCACAAGACATAGACATACATGTCTGTTACCAGATTGAGGGGGGCCACACAGAATGGTATCAAGGGCTGCATGTGGCCCCTAGGCCGCAAGTTATGCAATTGAGTATAATTGCTCTATGTGCAATTGAGTATAATAGAATATAATAAAATAAAAACAATCTAAAAAGAATGGCAACAAACAAATGTAGCAACTCAAATAGAAACATGTGATAAATAGGAGAAACTGAAACTTTCAACCCACAGAAAAACAGGAGCAAAAATACTCGTAAAATTGTACTAGCATGATAAACGTGCCCCTGAGGATTTTGCTGCATATCTGGATGAATAATGCACATATAACCACCATGTGTGAATGTATGCTTACAACTGTTGATAAATGTATCCCAGTGCTCTTTGCAATGCTGTGGTTTAATAAGCCCAGACTGAAATATCAAGGGAATGTCTTTAGGTCAATATGGCTACAATTTACAATATAAACAGTTCAATTAAATTATGATTTGGGTACTCTGTAGATTTTCACTACCTGCAAGACAGAAAAATGATGGATATCCAAGCATATCCTGCAGACGTGGTGAATTATGTATTGCAAGTTCTGACACTATAATTGATTTTGAAGGTGGGGAGCAGGTGAGCGATGCCTTGAAGACAAGACCGCATTCACGTACTCGGCTCTGCACGTGACAGTACAATTCAGACGGAGCACATTCCCAATTTAATTTCTGCTACCTTCCCAAAGCAAGAAAGCTAATTACACTGCACGAAGCTCAGCTGGGGCTCGAGTTTATCCAGGATCTCTGTAATTACAACGCAAGGCTTTAATTTAATATCCAGCCTCATTATGTATGCAATGCAAGCGCACACCAATGTAGCCACTGCATTATTAAAAGATTTGAAGATAACTGCCTTGAATTGCCTGCATATACCTGAAGCTGGTTCCTCTGACATTTTCTCCATTTTGAACGGTTTGGGTGGAGATTATTAAGGCGGGGAAACTCTGAAATCGGTTTGCTTCAGTCTGTGCTACTGTTATTTGCACCACATTTATCAAACGTTGCATGAACTTCTGGATAGGTCATCAGTATCTGGTCAGAGGGATTCTGACACCTGGGACGCTGGACCATCAGCTGTTTCAGAAGGCACAGGCCCTCTCAGCTTAGTTTAGGCCAGTAATGGCTAACCTCTGGCACTCCAGCTGTAGTGAAACTACGACTCCCAGCATGCTCCATTCATTTCTAGGGAGTTCTAAGAACAGACAAGCAAGTTTTTAACTTGGGAATCGTAGTTTAACCACGGCTGGAGTGCCTGAGGTTAGCCATCACAGGTTTAGGGCTCATGCACACTTTTTTGCGGTGCGGAGGCACGGAGGGAAACCAAATAGAAGCAATCCGTAGTGCTTCCATGGGGTTTCGTGCCTCCTTTCCCCACGGCCTTCTGGATTGCGGACCCATACAAGTGAATGGGTCCGCATCTGTGATGTGGGGTGCACACGGCTGGTGCCCATGTATTACAGACCCTCTGTTTGCGGGCCGCAATACAGGCACTGCTGTGCAACGGCCGTGTGCATGAACCCTTAGGCCATGTGATGTCACATTCAACAGCCACTTGACCTATGCCCAGTTCAGCCTCATTCACTCCAATATGATGAGTGAGGGCCGATTAGCATTATGCTGTACAAACCGCAGGGGTCTGTTTTTCATGGACCTCACTGTTCTAGAGATAAAATATCTTGTGATTTTCGGAAAATGACATAACAGGGAGGGGGAGGGGATAGGACACTCGAGTCCCATGACCGTGATGACTTTTGACACCTTTATCAAGGAGGTGGACAGTAATCAATATGCTCAATGTAAACCTAATAAGCAGAGCTATTACATTAGGAAGTGCATATGAAGTGGACAGAGCTGGTCTGTTCTGGCGTTCTCTTCATTGGACTTCGTCATGTTCAACGTGAACGGGGTCATGTACACTGTCTCCAGTGGTGACATGTCTCCGCTGGAAGTTGACCGAACGGGACCGAAAGTCCAGTGAAGAGAGCACTCATGAGGAACTGTACTATATTATTTAGTCATTATTAAGACAAATATGGCAAAAATGTATCTACATGACCGGACCCCTCTCCCTGCTCTCTATATACCATTAAAGGGGTTGTCCCATGGATAAAGTAAAAAAAAAATGTAAATCAGACATCATATAGTACATGACAATCTCTTTCTAACAAAGCCAGGACCAGCCCTGTACCTCACATGGATCCAGAGATCTCCCCACTCATTGCTCTGCTGGCAGCTCAGGGGGCGTGTCCATTCAGCTGCAGCTCTCTTCCTATCACAGCTCAGGAGGCAGCTGAGGGATGAAACTGAGCATTAGCAAGTCGGACAAAGAAATAAGGAAAAAAAAGCAAACAGCAGGTGGCGCTATACAGATACATTTTATTGAATAACTTAGTGGCTATGCAAAATTTTAACTACATACAATCACAAAAGTATTCAGATCCAGGGGCTGATTTGAAAACTGTAGAATATTATCCATGGGACAACCCTCTGAACCCTGAATAGACACCAAAGATATAAACAGAGGGGTCTTCTGACTTTAAAGGGCATCTGTCAGCAGTTTTGTACCTATGGCACTGGCTGACCTGTTACATGTGCGCTTGGCAGCTAAAGGCATCTGTGTTGGTCCCATGTTCATATGTGCCCGCATTGCTGAGAAAAAGTATCTTTTAATATATGCAAATGAGCCTTTATGAGCAATGGGGGCGTTGTCATTACATCTAGAGGCTCTGATCTCTCTGCAACTATTGCGCCCGCTCCACTTTGATTGACGGGGCCAGACAGTGTGGATGTCATCACGCCTGGCCCTGTCTTCTCCTAGAGTCTCGCGCTGTATCATGCGCTTCAGTATCCCACCCTGGCGCAGTACAAGAGAGAACGGCTGGGGACCCTCTATCCTGTACTGTGCCTGTGCCGGATACTGAAGCGTGCAGCACAGTGCGATACTTTAGAAGAAGTCAAAGTCAGGCATTATGGTGTTTACACTGCCTGGCCCTGTCAAAGTGCAGAGAAATCAGAGCCTCTAGGAGTAATGGTAACACCCCTATTGCTCCTAGAGGCTCATTCTTCTGACAATTCTTGGGGATACCCCCTTCATGTTCATAGCATTGACTCTAAGCCTAAGCCAGGAATGGAGGTCCCAGTCCCGAGGGAGCAGTGAAGAGGATGGGCACTTACCTAGTTTGCCAGCGCTGGGCCCCCCGTTGCTCCTAGAGGCTCATTTGCATATATTAAAAGATCATTTTTCTCAGCAATGCAGGCACATAGGAACATGGGACCAACACAGATGTCTTCAGCTGCCAAGCGCACATGTAACTGGTCAGCCAGTGTCATAGGGACAAATCTGCTGACAGATGGTTTTAACCATTATTGATACTTTGATAGGTTCACTTACCCCGTGCAGGGTAGAAATAAAGCATGGACAATGAATTCTTTGGTCTTACGAAAGCATTCAAGGGAGTGTTAATGACGTGACCTAACTGTCCTAATATAGTCCCTGAATGCACCCATAGGGGCGATCCAGCAGTTTACACACACACACACATCCATATAATTTTCTATGTGCATCATACATACATACATACATACATTACATTATTTTCTGTGTAAAGAGGCAATCAGTCTCTACAGGTGCAGGACACAAGATCAGCATTCAGGGACCATATGATGCCAATGTCTGTAAAGCATTGCGGAATATGTCAGCCCTATAGACAGTAAGTGAGTAAAATAAATATTATTGTAGAAACTATACAAAGAAATTAACCCCTTAAGGACATAGGACGTATGGGTACGCCCTAATGTCCGAGTCCTTAAGGACGCAGGACGTACCCATACGTCCTAAATTAAATCGCGTATTAAAAAAAAAAAAAAATCGCTAGAAACATGGTTCCTGCTGCGATCGTGCAGCAGGAACCATGTTCACATGCTGAGGGGGGTCGTGTAACCCCCCCGCATCAGCGATCGCAACAAACCGCATGTCAATTCAGACATGCGGTTTGTTGCGTTTCCGGTCCATTCGGGTCCCCGGTGACCCCATGAACCGGAAAGGAACGGTGATCGGTGGTGTGATATCACACCACCAATCACCGTCCTAGCTTTGGGGCGGTGGCAGCGGTAGTTCAAGCTGATTGGCTGGTGCGGAGGAGGCGGCAAGTTCAAACGGCCGCCGCAGCACTCTCCTCCTCCCATTCGTTGCAGCGCCGCCATTGTGAAAGGAGCTCGCCGCTGGATCCTGAGAGCCTGGACCTGCATCCCCATCGCCTGGACCTGCATCCCCATCGCCTGGACCTGCATCCCCATCGCCTGGACCTGCATCCCCATCGCCTGGACCTGCATCCCCATCGCCTGGACCTGCATCCCCATCGCCTGGACCTGCATCCCCATCGCCTGGACCTGCATCCCCATCGCCTGACCTGCATCCCCATCACCTGGACCTGCATCCCCATCGCCTGGACCTGCATCCCCATCGCCTGGACCTGCATCCCCATCGCCTGGACCTGCATCCCCATCGCCTGGACCTGCATCCCCATCGCCTGGACCTGCATCCCTAGCAGCACCTTCAGGTAGGACAGGGAAAGGAAGGGAGAGGGAATATTTAGGCAGGGATAGTGAGGGAAAGTTATGTATGGAAAAAAATCTTGACTTAGGCGCCTGGACCTGCTTCCCGCCTGGACCTGCTTCCCGTCTGGACCTGCTTCCCCGTCTGGACCTGCTTCCCGCCTGGACCTGCTTCCCTGCCTGGACCTGCTTCCCTGCCTGGACCTGCTTCCCTGCCTGGACCTGCTTCCCTGCCTGGACCTGCTTCCCCGCCTGGACCTGCATCCCTAGCAGCACCTTCAGGTAGGACAGGGAAAGTAAGGGAGAGGGAATATTTAGGCAGGGATAGTGAGGGAAAGTTATGTATGGAAATATAATTTTTTACTTTATTTTAGGCACCTGGTTCCAGTGTCAAACCCAAGGCACCACCAGCATCCCCAGCACCACCTGCATCCCCAGCACCACCCCCAGAGCCACACACTTTTTTTTTTTTTTGTGCGTGCGCTGACTGTGGCCGGCACTCTTTAGGTCCGGCCACTGTTAGCACATAGCCTATTCAACCGCTGATCAGCTTTCCGCTGCTGATCAGCGAGTTTGAATTTTTATTTAACGCGAACACCCGCCCCCACACACACGCACACCAAATAAAGTTTTACACGCACGCACATACACACGCACACACACATACCCATGGCCCGCCAGATGTTCTCAGTGGAGGAGGCATATGCCCATATGCTCTCCGACACCGAGAGCGCCAGTGAGGATGACGATGACCCCACCTTCCTCCTGTCATCTGCATCCTCCTCATCATCATCTGATGATGATGAGCCCTCGAGGCGGCGGAGACGCCGCCAGGCAGAGCCAGGGCCCTCACATGCTAGGGACCCCGTGGCCCACCCCAGTACGAGCAGCCCTGGGGCTCGTACTGGTTTTCCGGCCCACCAAATAAGCGCACCGGAGCCCCCACCGGTGAACTTAGCTGGTGTCCCCCAGTGGACTACGAGCCTGCGATTTCGATTTTGTTGGCAATCCTGGAATCCAGATTCCCACAGTGGGGTTCACTGAAATAGACTTTTTAGTTTTTTTTTCAGTGACCCACTTGTGAATCTGATGGTGGAGCAGACGAATCTGTACGCCCAACAGTTCGTCGCTCAGCACCCAGGCTCCTTTTTGGCTAGACCCGGTGGCTGGACGCCAGTCAGTGCAGCCGAGATGAGGACATTTTGGGGCCTCGTGCTGCACATGGGTCTAGTGCAAAACCAAGTGTCAGGCAATACTGGAGTGGGGACGTCCTCTACCAGACCCCACTGTACAGTATGGCCATGACACGCTCGCGTTTTGAGGCCATACGGAAATGCCTGCATTATGCAGATAATGCAGCATGTCCCCCCAAGGTGATCCCGCCTATGACCGGCTGTACAAGATACGGCCGATCATCGATCACTTTGGGGCCGCATTCGCGCAGGCCTACGTACCTGGAAGGGAGGTCGCGGTTGATGAGTCTCTCGTTGCTTTCAAGGGGAGACTCGGCTTCCGCCAATACATTCCCACTAAGCGAGCGAGGTATGGCGTGAAAATGTACAAAATTTGTGAGAGTACCTCAGGGTACACTTACAAATTTCGTGTGTACGAGGGGCGAGATTCCCGTATTGAACCCCCAGAATGTCCCCCCACTCTGGGTGTTAGCGGGAAACTCGTGTGGGACCTTATGCACCCACTGCTGGATAAGGGTTACCACTTGTACGTGGATAACTTTTATACCAGTATTCCCTTGTATCAGGCCCTCTACGCCAGATCCACGCTCGCTTGTGGGACTGTGCGGAAAATCAGCGCGGCCTCCCTGCCTACCCCTCCAGGTACCTATCCCCAGGGGTGATACCCGTGCCCTTACTTGTGGAAACCTGCTGTTGGTCAGGTATAAGGACAAGAGGGATGTCCTTATGCTGACCACAATCCACGGTAACGGCACCACCCCCGTCTCTGTGCGAGGTACCATGGCAACGGTCCTCAAGCCCGATTGTATCGTCGACTACAATCGGTATATGGGTGGAGTTGATCTATCTGATCAAGTTCTCCAACCATATAATGCCATGCGGAAAACCCGGGCATGGTACAAAAAGGTTGCGGTCTACATGGTGCAGGTTGCCATGTACAACGCTTTGTACTATCCCGAGCGCTGGCAGCACAGAGACGTTCCTCCAATTCTATGAGGCAGTCCTCAAGGACCTGATCTTTTCAGACCGGAAAGAGCAGGTCGGAGTACCTCGGGAATTGAGGGGCCCGGATCGTCCCTGGCCAACATTTTCCAGGTGTGGTCCCCCATACTGGAAAGAAGGGACGAACCCAAAAAAGTGCAGAGTGTGTCACAAGAGGGGGATACGGAAGGACACCACCACTCAATGTGACACTTGCCCCGATCATCCGGGCCTCTGCGTTATCAATTGCTTCAGGGAGTATCACACTTCCATGGAGTTCTAAATTTTTATAATTCCCTACAGTCCCCTAGAAAATATATAAAAACTATGGCTCTCAGACTTTGGAGACACAGAAACAACTTTTTTTTTCTCCAAAAATGTTATTAGTATTAGTGCTCAAACTGCGTGCTCTTCAGATGTTGTAAAACTACAACTTCCAGCATGTCCAGACAACCTACAGCAAGACATGGTGGGAGTTGTAGTTTTACAACATCTGGAGGGCCGCAGTTTGAGGATGCCTGTTTTAGTGTCTCCAAAGTCTGAGAGCCATACATATTGGGCATCGTCGCGTCCGTAAAAATCTGCTCTATAAAAATAAAATTTGACCCAACCCCTCGGATAAACAGCGTTAAAAAATTTAAAAAATGAGTAAAAAAAGCCATTTTTAGTCAAATAACATTACAAAAAGTGTAATAGCGAGCGATCAAAAAGTCATATGCACCCCCAAATAGTGTTATTAAAACTGCCATCTCATCCCGCAAAAATGAGCCCCTACATTAGACAGTCGCCCAACCAAAAAAAAATTGTAGCTCCCAGGCTATGGAGATAGTAAAATTATTTATTTTTTGTTCCTAAAATGATAATACAGTATAAAATCTAAACAAATTGTATAAAGTAGACATATTAGGTATCGCCGCGTCCGTAACAATCTGCCCTATAAAGATAAAACTTGACCCAACCCCTCGGATAAACAGCGTTAAAAAAAAAAAAATGAGTAAAAAAAGCCATTTTTAGTCAAATAACATCACAAAAAGTGTAATAGCGAGCGATCAAAAAGTCATATGCACCCCCAAATAGTGTTATTAAGACTGCCATCTCATCCCGCAAAAAATGAGCCCCTACATTAGACAGTCGCCCAACCCAAAAAAAAATTGTAGCTCCCAGGGTATGGAGATAGTAAAATTATTTAATTTTTGTTCCTAAAATGATAATATAGTATAAAATCTAAGCAAATTGTATAAAGTAGACATATTAGGAATCGCCGCGTCCGTAACAATCTGCCCTATAAAGATAACATTTGACCCAACCCCTCAGATAAACAGCATAAAAAAAAAAAAAGGTGCCAAAACACTAATTTTTAGGCAAAATTTCCATTTTTATCTATTTTTTCCGGTAATAAAGCAAGGCTTAACAGCCAAACAAAACTAAATATTTATTGCCCTGATTCTGTAGTTTGCAGAAACACCCCATAGGTGGTCGTAAATGGCTATATAGCCACACGGCAGGGCATAAAACGAAGGGAACGCCATATGGTTTCTGGAAGGCAGATTTTGATGGACTGGTTTATTTACACCATGGCCCATTAGAAGCCCCCCTGATGTAGCCTAGACTAGAAATTCCAAAAAAGTGACCCCATCTAAGAAACTACACCCCTCAAGGTATTCAAAAATTACTTTACAAACTTTATTAACCCTTTAGTTGTTCCACAAAACTTAATGGTGAAAGGAGAAACAATTTTAGAATTAAATTTTTGTTACCTTGCCTCCAAAAAGTGTAATATAGAGCAACCAAAAATCATATTTACCCTAAAATAGTACCAAAAACAACCACCACCGTATCCTGTAGTTTCCTAGATGGGGTCACTTTTATGGAGTTTCTACTCAAGGGGTGCAGCAGGGGCTTGAAAGGGTATATGGTGTAAATAAACCAGTCCAGCAAAATCTGCCTTCCAAAAACCATATGGCGCTCCCTTCTTCTATATCCTGCCGTTTAGCCAAATAGTAGTTTAGGACCACATATGGGGTGTTTCTGCAAACTAGAGAATCAGGGCAACCCATATTGAGTTTTGTTTAGCTGTTAACCCATTTTTTCCAGTAATAAAGTAAGGGTTAAAATGGAAAATTTTCCAAAAAGTTGAAATTCCAAAATTGTTTCTCCATCTGCCATTAACTGTTGTGGAACACCTAAAGGGTTAACAAAGTTTGTAAACCCAGTTTTGAATACCTTGAGGGGTGTACTTTCTTAGATGGAGTCACTTTTTTGGAATTTCTGTTCTTGGGTGCATCAGGGGGCTTGCAATAGGACATGGTGTAAAAAACCAGTCCTGCAAAATCTGCCATCCGAAACCCATATGGCACCCCCTCCTTCTATGTCCTGCGGTTTGGCCAAACAGTAGTTTAGGACCACATATGGGGTGTTTTTGCAAACTAGAGAATCAGGGCAACCCATATTGAGTTTTGTTTGGCAGTTAACCCTTACTTTATTACTGAAAAAATGGATTTTATTGGAAAATTTTCCAAAAATCGAAATTCCAAAATTGTTTCTCCATCTGCCATTAACTGTTGTGGAACACCTAAAGGGTTAACAAAGTTTGTAAACCCAGTTTTGAATACCTTGAGGGGTGTACTTTCTTAGATGGAGTCACTTTTTGGAATTTCTGTTCTTGGGTGCATCAGGGGGTTGCAATTGGACATGGTGTAAAAAAACAGTACTGCAAAATCTGCCATCCGAAACCCATATGGCGCTCCCTCCTTCTATGTCCTGCGGTTTGGCCAAACAGTATTTTAGGACCACATATGGGGTGTTTTTGCAAACTAGAGAATCAGGGCAACCCATATTGAGTTTTGTTTGGCAGTTAACCCTTACTTTATTACTGGAAAAAATGGATTTTATTGAAAAATTTTCCAAAAAATCGAAAGTCTAAAATTTTATCTCCATTTTCCCTTAACTCTTGTGGAACACCTAAAGAGTTAACAAAGTTTGTAAACCCAGGTTTGAATACCTTGAGAGGTGTAGTTTCTAAAATGGGGTCATTTTTGGGTGGTTTCTATTATGTAAGCCTCACAAAGTGACTTCAGACCTGTACTGGTCCATAAAAAGTGGGATTTGGAGAATTTCTGAAAAATTTCAAAATTTGCTTCTAAACTTCTAAGCTGTGTAACATCCCCAAAAAATAAAATAGTATTCCCAAAATGCTCCGAACATGAAGTAGACATATGGGGAATGTAAAGTCATCACTTTTTTGGGGGGTATTACTTTGTATTATAGAAGTAGAGAAACTGAAACTTTAAAATTTGCTAAATTTTCAAATTTTTTTGTAAAATTTGTATTTTTTTACACAAAAAAATAAACTTTTTTGACCCAATTTTAGTAGTGTCATGAAGTACAATATGTGACGAAAAAACAATCTCAGAACGGCCTGGGTAAGTAAATGCATTTTAAAGTTATTCACACTTAAAGTGACAGTGGTCAGATTTTGAAAAAATGGCCTGGTCCTTAAGGTGAAATAGGGCCGTGTCCTTAAGGGGTTAAAGGGAAATGAAGTAGATTTACTGTATCTACTCCACACTCCAATTTCTAGCGTAGAAAAGTCACAAACCCCAGCTTTAAATTTAGTTGTCATTGGCGTTTTTACAGCGCCGTCACTACTTTCTTAAAAGAGGCCTGGTGAGGGCAGTTAGTCCCTGCACATTTATTATCAGTTACACTAGTATTCTGGAGTATATGACGACTATCATTTAAGCCAGCTACGAGCTGGCATAGATTTCATTAAGACGGACACACAGCCAGAGGATGTGCTTAAAGGTGGTGTTTAATATTGATGACTTATCTTTGGGACTCGCTGCACCCCCGCCAAACAGCTGTTTGAAGAGACCGTGGCCTGTGACGTCCATTGGTCAGATGGCCTGGGCACATCTCAGTCCCTTTCATATGAATGGGGCTGAGGTGCAATACCGAGCACAGCCACTATGCAATGGACGGCGCTGTGCTTGGCATGCTGTGAGGACGGCGCTCACCAGCTGATTGGACCCCCACTGATCACATACTGATCCTGAGGACAGGTCATCAGTATTAAACACTCAGACAACCTCTTTAATTTATGACCCCATCATTAATAATGTAATATGCAATGAATTTTACCAAACACTTATGTAATGTATAAAACCTGTGATATGAGACCCCGGTAATGCTGTAGGTAAACGTGAAGACGCCACTCGTCCCCCCCTTTCCCCACCAGCAGCTTAATATTCTGGCTGAGACGCTGACTGTAAACTGCAAGGGAAAATGTAAGTTACATTGCATGGTGACAACTACAACATATTACAGCCGTCCTGTTACGCCCGTTCTGCCGTAAGGTAGAAATCAAACGGTCTCATCAAATAAATCACATGCTTTATTTTGCTTGGATGGGAAACGGGGACGCAATTACACTTATGGATACAGGAATGGCTCAGGGACATTTCAGCACCACGGACAGCAGACACACTGGATGCACTGTACATGGCTAGCAGAGCTTGCAGGCACATTACTCATTAGGTGGAATTGACTACGCTGCACAAAATCCAGCTCATTGTCTGACGGGCAAATGATGTGAATACCAGTGGGATAGGTAGGGGGTCTGGTTTATGTACACGTGAAATGTTGGCATACGTCCCTGAGTTTGTGTATGAATGATTAGCTTGGTTGTTTGTGCTTGTGATAGGGTGATTGAAGGCCTTGCTCAGAGGAAGGGGCCGATCTCTCAGTGATTCTAATATTATTTCACTTCATTGGACAAATCCTAAAGCTGGGGGAGGGGAGGATACTGCACATTCCCATGTTTCTGTCTTCGGCGAAGGTGGAAGCAGCTGCATACAGCCTGGGAAGGAGGATGCTTTGACCTCCCTTGCAACAGGAGAAGAAGCAGACATTCTCTGGATGCAGGTGAGGAGCATGTTTCACAAGGATGCCGACAGCCCGAGTGAGTTTATCTTTCTGTCCGACGTGGCGTTTATTTCTTCTTCTGTCATCATTTCATTCTTTCTTGCATTACAACTGTACAATGACATCAATGAGGTAAAATTCACATCTGGCCTTATGCATTCACTAGACCCTACTGTACATATTTGCAGTATTAACCTCCTCACCAACGCTGCCCGATGCCTGTGCAGATAGGAGGTCGTAGACTCAAAATTGTTTATTAACCAACATCGTTAGCAAAATGGTAAAGCAACAAAGCAGAGGTAATTCTGATTGATCTACCAAATTTGAAATGGAGGTAGAATAATATATAGAATTCATAAGTATAGTCCTCTCAGTAAAGCTGTATGTGAAGGAAGCGTGTGCAAAATCTAGAGGAGGAAGTATAGTCAAGGCTCATGCATCAGATATGGCACATATATCTGGCTAGTGTGTAGTTTCCTTATGTTTTTCTCATTCTACCTTCTTGATCTTGTTTCTTTCATATATTTAATTTTTATGTGATTATAAATTAGACATGAACTGAAATGAACCGTGCCAGTTGTGTTTCTCAACTCTTGATTCTTTAGCTGTCGCTGGACATGATCAATTGGTTGCGCAAACTGAAAATCCAAATGCTGGAAAATTCGAAATTGACCAACTCACTGACTTCCAATCTCTAGTAATAGATACAAATTCACAAATGATCCTCAAGTTGGGCAGATAGGTCGCTCATCACTAGTTGCTGTTCTCAAATGAAAGTTCGTATCGACGTGACATACGGTGGCAGATTTATCATAGCCTGGCGGTGTATGCTGGACTATGATAACCAGGTGCGCTGCCGGATGCTATGTCTGATTTATGACAAGGAGTATTCCTTTTACCCATTTGGGGATGAAGTGCAATACAAGGTACAACCTAAGCTGTGTCTGGACCATGGCACTTCACCAAGTGTCACTGCCCCTTCCTTCTTCTACTCAGTACAAGTCCCCTACACAATGATGTCCTCTTTAAGGATGGACGTTCAACATGTATTCCTTTATATGTGGTGAACTACAAAAAGGTGAAAGGGGCCACATATTAAGCAAAATGCCTTGCTCCTAGTTCTGATCCACCCCCACCCATCCACCACGGGTAGATTAGCCATAAACCTTACAGGGAAATTTCCCAGTGGGCCAATGCCCAAGGGGGCCACGAGCCCTCCTCTCTCCTGCTGACCGGGTACATAATGAGCTCTCAGTGGTAATTAACACTGCGAGAATCAGATACTCATGTACCTGGCCGGTGAGTGCACATGCCCTCCTTAATTCAACTGCTGTGTCCGCATCTCACCTACTAAGCCCCCAGAGCCATATGTTAATCAGAGAGAACTGGATGAAGAGTGCAGGAAATGGCAGCTATTGACCAGCTCTTGAGGCAATATATTGTGTTGCAATGTGGTATATGGTTCTGCTTGGACAGTATTTTTTACTATGGTATTGCTGACCCTGCTTACTTGTGTTGCCCCGCCTTCTGTCAATTTGGACCCTCCCTACTACATATTGGCCACTTCCAGGTTTTATTCCAGGGCGAATTTAAGTTCCCAGTCCATCCTTGCCCTCCACCAAGGATGGGTAGACACAATCGTTAATATCTGTTAAAGACCAAAGAGTGATATTTGCTTATTGTAATAAGGTAGAGCCAAGAGTAGGCTCACACCACCCATTAGGGAAGGTGATGTGGGCTACCTTTAACTATGGCCCCTTTTCTATGGAGCCACTATTAGCCTCAGAGACTATGTGTATGGTTCTTGGAAACCATACACATAGTTTCTGAGTGTTCTTGGAAATAAGTGTATTGATCCTATAAAAAGGTTTGTGCTACTAGGCTAGTGAGAACAGGGTATTATAAGGACCCATGCACATGCCCATTGCTTGGGTCTGTGTCTGATATGCAATTTTTGTGGATAACACAAGGACCCATTCATTTTACTTAAAAAAAAAAAATAACACGTTTATGTGCTGTCTGCATCCGTGTGGCCGTTCTACAAATCATAAAACACATCCTATTCCTGTCCATTTTACTGACAAGAATAGGCAGTTCTGTTAGGAAAATGAGGCATGCACATGGCTGGTATCCGAACCGCAAAATACATACATCGTGTGCATGAAGCCAAAGAGCATGACTGTCAGGCCCATGTGTGGAAGGGAGTCATCACACCGGACGAAGAAGGAGAGGGAACAAGGAACAAAACCTAAAAGCTAGGGAAGAAAGAAGGACACCTCCTAGTCAAATCCCTAGCCCCCGTCCTGACTGGCTATCCGTATGAACAGACCCCAAAGGTAGATGAGCTTATACACAGGAGTACCTAGAGTCCTAACTCACCCTATAAGACCCTGGTGATAGTGACAGGACTGAGACTACCTATTCCTCCAGAAAGGAAGGATGAACAGGAGTCTCTCTCAGGCCTACAACAAAGGGCAGGGGAAAAATAACACACAGATAAACCAAAACAAAATGCAAAAGGGAAAGGAAACACTTAACATTCCAGTAGCTATGGCAGCAACAGGAACTCGGACGAGAACCAAACACCAGCAGACCACAAATACCACTGAAGCTATAAACTGCACAGCATTGTGGGAGAAGCAACTATAAGGCCCCTTTCACACGGGCGAGTTTTCCGCGCGGGTGCAATGCGTGAAGTGAACGCATTGCACCCGCACTGAATCCGGACCCATTCACTTCTATGGTGCTGTGCACATGAGCGGTGATTTTCACTGTTGGATGAAGGACCTGCCGTGATGTCACAGGATCACATGGGTCACATGGTCCACTCAAATGCTTCTATGATTGGACCATGTGACCCTGTGACGTCACCACAGGTCCTGAAGCAAGCAATCATCAAGAGAGAAGACGTTCTGGGGCTCTGCGCGTACAATGGGAGAAGGTGAGTTAACTCCTTATTATTTTTAACCCTCTATAGCCCGGGGAACATTGCATTCTGTAATTAGAATGCGATTATTTTCCCTTATAACTATGTTATAAAGGAAAATAATTACATATACAGAATACTCATCCCGAAACCGAACTTCAGTGATGAAGTCTGACTTCGTGTCTGGGTACCAAGCATGCAGATTTTTTCACGCGCGTGCTGGACGCACTACAAACGTTAGCACACGCGCGGAAAAATCGTGGCGATTCCCGCAACGCACCCGCCTCTTATCCGGGCGTCAAACATGACGCCTGTGTGCAAGAGGCCTAAATAAGGAAAGTTAAATACACAATAGCCACTGGAGGTTAAAGGTGTGGCTAGTGTCAGAAACAACACAGACGTCTATTGATCCACAAGGAAACCTGTCAGATCAAAGCACGTGTTGCCAGTCTTACAGATCTGCTGTTACCCACTGTCACGGGGACGTCCCTATGTCTTGGTACGTCTGTGACAATCAGATCGCTTCTAAAGCAGAGAGCAGTTTTTACACATATCACTAATTATTCTGTTTCAATCACAGGATAATGTAAATTCACGTACAAGTATGTTCATCTCCACCTGGGTTTATCCCCTTAAGTTGATATAGTATAAAATAATGATATCCTCCTTACAAGTCAAACAGTTTCCTGTATTTCCTGAACATCAGTCTGCATGGACAGATTTGCGTAACTAAACCCCGTGGGTGAACATCCAAGTGCTCACAGCCGCACTCTATGCACGTGTCACACGTAATATTAGAAATCTGTGTAGCTTGCCCATTCACGTCACTGAACAGATTACGCTCCTATCATCCTACACATTGCGTCCACACTTCAATTCAGCTTACATCATTTTAATATGCCCCAAGAGTTCATTCTTCTTTGCTGATTAAATGAACAGGCACATTGTACAAGTAGTGACTATGCTTCGACCTCTGCTTCTATAACCCTGGGTTCAGACCTGAGCGTTCTAAAAACGCGCGTTTTACGCGCGTTTTTGTCGCGCGTATTTCAGCGCGTTTTTACAAATAGGAAACGCGCGTAAAACGCGCGTTCTTGTGATTGACTACTGTGGTGTCAATCACAAAACGCGCGTCAAACGCCCCAAAAGAAGCTCAAGTACTTGTTTATGCGTTGGGCGTTTTACAGCGCATTCAAACGCGCTGTAAAACGCTCAAGTGTGAACCACTCCCATAGGGATGCATTGGTTTTAATCTGTTGAGCGTTTTACAGCGCGTTTGAACGCGCTGTAAAACGCTCAGGTGTGAACCCAGGGTAAAAGGAAGCCTACTAGGTCTGTAAAATAAGGCCTGCCCGTGTATGTGGCCCTTAAAAAGCACCTGTCTGCAGGATCAACCCTATTAAATCAGGTATATTGCCCTGGAGGGTTGAATAAAATTATACCTGCCCTCGGTTGCAGCGTTTTCATCCTTGCTGCACTAGAGCCCTAATTTGCATAAAGAATAAAAGTAATTTTTTTTTCTGGAAAACTGATTTGAATGAGATATCATTCCAGCGAGAGAACAGCCTGCCGAAGTTCTTTGTATCTGGCATAGATGGATACAGCCTTTCCATGCTGGAGCCCATTGACTATAATGACACCCACGGTGATCCCGCCTGTTTATAGCATTAGTGAGGGGATTCAGACAAACAAAAACTGGTGCAAGCAGCGGTTTTTGTCCAGCCAAATCCCGGCACTAATACCCGAAACAGGCCGGATGCCCGTCGGGTATCATTATAGTCAAGGGAACCAGGCAGTGCTGGATGATTTTAATGCTAGTGTGAAACTAGCCCTACCTGTAACCATTAATTACAGCAGCACATTTTCTAGTAATAATGACATTGGCATTTATTGCATTAAAGGGGTTGTATGGATTTGATAAACGGGGCTGCTTCCTTCCAGAGACAATGCTGCCGTTGTCTATGGGCTCCATCCAGTATTGTAGATCAGCCCCATTCAAGTTAATAGGGCTGACCAGCAATACCAGACACAGCCCATGGACAAAAGAGGCGCTGCTTCTGAAAGGTGGTGGGCATGTTTATTCAATATCAAGCAACCCCTTTAACCACTTTAATAGACTATAAGGAATATAACAGATGGCAATTGATTATTGTAAAACTTGGAAGTGGCACTATTTTTCAGCGTTTTATGTTGCTTTAATAGATTAAAGGGATTTTCAGAGAAATTTTTAACCTCTGCAGTAGCGCTGCAGTCTTCTCTCAGCTCACCAAGCACAGCTCTGTGCACTGTATAGCGGCTGTGCTAGGTACCTATTCACTTTAATGGGGTGCAAGGCTTATTGCACACGACCGTATGGTTTTGCGGTCCGTTTTTTACGGATCCGTTGTTCCGTTTTTGTGATCCGTTGTGTTTCCGTTTCGGTTCCATTTTTCCGTTCCGTTTTTCCGTATGGCATATACAGTATACAGTAATTACATAGAAAAAATTGAGCTGGGCTAAAAATTTTCAATTGATGGTTACGCAAAAACGGAACGGATACGGAAGACATACGGACATTTCCGTATGGGTTCCGTTTTTTTTGCGGACCCATTGACTTGAATGGAGCCACGGACCGTGATTTGCGGGCAATAATAGGACATGTTCTATCTTTGCACGGAACGGAAAAACGGAAATACAGAAATGGAATGCACACGGAAACACTTCAGTTTTTTTTGCGGACCCATTGAAATGAATGGTTCCGTATACGGACCGTATAGGGAACTCATAAAAACGGCCCGTACACCCGCAAAAAAAACCTTTGTGTGCATGAGGCCTAAGAAGGCCACAGCACTACTGTGAGCGGCAGTGCCTTCTCAAACAGCTGATCGGCAGGAGGGGGAGGATAGGTCATCAGTTAAAATATCTAAAAAAAAACCTTAACCCATTACGCCATATATATCCTGCATTATGCACCTGCGCGTGTATGGAGTGGGCCTTTGCAGCGGGCCTGCTGCATACACAGCGGGTGCTGGCTGTATCATACAGCAGGCACCCGTCCGCACTGATCAATGCTGATCGCAGCACCTGTGAGTGAAGGCAGAGGGATGCAGCTCCCTCTTCCTTCCGATCGGAGCCCCAGCAGTGAAATCGCAGGGCTCCAATCGGTTTCCATGGAACCTAGACGCTGCTGAAGAAATTCGGGCCTGCCATAGCATTCTTAATGCTGAGCTATTAGGGTGAATAGGAGAGTGGATTAAAAGATCCCGTGTACTAGGCCGTAAGGGGGCTAATAGTTATAAAAAAAAACTTTTGAGCTATTGAAACAAAATTAAAAACACACGATTTGCCATTTTTTGTCATCTTGTCCCCCAAAAAAATTGAATAACGGTGAGCAAAAAGTCTTACATACTACAAAAATGGAACCAATAAAAACTAGTTTGTTATGCAAAAAACAAGCCCTCATACAGCTCTGTAGACCGAAATATAAAAAAGCTAAGGTTGTCAGAATATAGCGAAGTAAAGAAAATGAAGATGAACGTTTTTTTTTTTTTTTAAGTAGTAAAACAAAAAAAAATTGCCACATTCATATTGAGCCGCAGAATAAGAACGTCAGATTATTTTTAGTGCATAGTGAACCACAAAAATATTTTTTTTCCCGTTTTCTTATACAAGACATGGTAAATTAAATTGTGGCCTTAAAAAAATGCATCTTGTATCCAAAAAAATAAGCCCTCATATAGCTATGTGAACGTAAAAATTAAAAAGTTATGGCTATTGGAACGTGGTGAGGAAAAATCCAAAATAGGCCCGGTCTTTAAGGGGTTAAGTACAAACCAAAATCATTGTTATTTAATTACAAAGACTTGATGATTTTTAGAACATGTGACACAGATTATGCATATTGTATAGAAAGATAAAAAAGCTACGGCTGAAAGGAAAAAGAATAAAAATAAATAAAGCTAAAACGGGTCACTTCTGGTGCAGGTATGGATTGGATGAAGATGATTCACGGACACCAAATGAAGATATGTTTTCAAAGTATATTCAAAACTACGTTTTTCAGAGTCTAACTACATTTTGAACATATAGGCCTCATGCACACGACCGTTGTTGTGGTCCGAGTCCGAGCCGCATATTTTGCGGCTCAGGCACGGACCCATTCACTTCAATGGGGCTGCAAAAGATGCGGACAGCACTCTGTGGGCTGTCCACATCCGTTACTCCGTTCTGTACCCCCGTAAAAAGAATAGAGCATGTCCTATTCTTGTCCGTTTTGCAGACAAGAATAGGAATTTTTACAATGGTCCGCGTTCCGTTCCGCAACGCGGAGAAGCTTCCGTGTTTTGCAGATCCGCGGTTTGCGGACCGCAAAACACCAAGGGTCGTGTGCATGAGGCAATACTGTATCTTCATTTCATCCGTATGGCATCTGTTTTTTTTGCGGATCCATTAATTTTGCGGATTCATTGTAATAATGCCTATCCTTGTCTGCAAACTAGAAAAAAATTGGACATGCTCTATTTCTTTTGCGGGGCTACGGAACAGACATACTGATGCGGACAGCACACGGTGTGCTGTCCGCATTTTTTGTGGACCCATTGAAATGAATGGGTCCGCATCCTATCAGCAAAAAAAACGGAACGGACATGGAAAGAAAATACGTTCGTGTGCATGAGGCCCTATCCTGTTCATATCGGCCAGCACGATTAAAGAGGTTGTCCAATGAAGAGAGAGTATTCCACAGGATAGAGCATAAGTGTCTGATTGAAGGGGTCTAACTGCTGGGGCCACTGAAGATCACATGCACACTGCCACTCCATTCAGCTCTAAGGGACAGCTGGAGATACCAATCGCTTGTACTAGGCTATATCTGGCAGTACCATAGAGTTGAATGTAGAAGCGGACATGCATGCTTGTCTGCAGCTCCATTCAAGTGAGGAGCACGGGGCCCCATTCTCTGATCGGCAGCGCCCCCAGTGGTCAGACCCCTGCTTATATGACACATACCCTATTGATAGGATAGTTGTCTTAATGAGGCAACCCCTCTATGTCACCTGTTCTTTTTTTTATTGATGTTTCTGAAAGAAAGCAACCATGTTTTTAAAGTTTCATACAATCCAAAGAGTACAAATAAACATGGTAGCCAAATAATGATCTGTCCAAAAAACATGCAAAAAGCTTGAATAATTTCATCTGTAAGGGGGGAAAGTTGATACACTGCAAATAAGGCTTAAGTGTTTCAGCGCTGTTCACACAGTACAGTTTGGGGAAGTTAGAGAGATTTATACATTTCCTTCTTTTTGTTTAAGCCAATAACAAACCTGGCTTTTAAAAATGACATAAGGTAAAGTTGTAACTGAATACTAATATAGTTATATAGTAAGAATTTTACTTTCATGACCCAGCTGTATTAGACAGGGAGAAGTCTCTTTAATAAAGAGAGTGCTCTGATTGGATGATTGCGACTTCTTTAAGCTACACCATAATATCACCTTTTCTGCTCTCTGCTGATGCAAGTCCCCAGACACAAGATATGCTCTTGATTGATGTTACAGGAAGGCTAACATTTGTACCTTTCACTTCATATCATGTGCCTGACTGCCCTCTGAATCTTTCTCGATAACTCGCCCTGATCAGAGCTCCCTGGAGACCGAACAACCATTTAAGAATTTCTTGCCAAGCTTTCAAAAACATCATAGTTAATTTTCCACGCTACACTACCATATCTCTTACATTTTTTATGTCCACACTGGGATTTGTAGACCAGTATACATTGGAGCACTGGTATGTAGTAAAACCGTACATGAAGATGGAGAAGAACATCTTCATGTAAAGATGTCCTTCAGCATCTATTGGGCTGACGAGTTATCGGAAAGGGGTTTTGTCACTTCAGCAAGTGGCATTTATCATGTAGAGAAAGTTACTACAAGGCACTTACTAATGTATTGTGATTGTCCATATTGCATCCTTTGCTGGCTGGATTCATTTTCCCATCTCATTATACACTCTTCTTCATAGCAAGCGGTTATGACCACCCTGCAATCCAGCAGTGGTGGTCGTGCTTGCACACTATAGGACAGAGTGCAAGTCTATGCCCACTCCCGCTGTCTCAGCTACCAGAAAGGCCAAGGCTCTTTCCTACAGTGTGCAAGCACGACCACCACTACTGCTGGATTGCAGCGTGGTTGTAACTCCTGGAAATGAGAAGCGTAAAATGTGAGGGAAAATTAATCAAGCCAGCAAAGGAAGCAATATGGGCAATCACAATACATTAGTAAGTGCCTTGTATTAACTTTATCTACATGATAAATGCCAATTGAAGTGAGACAACCCCTTTAACTCAGATACACTTCTAGCATTTTGTACCGAGGATAAATGATGTTCCTACAATAGACACCAGGATAACTCTACTATAAGCAGGACAGCAAGATATCAATGTTACGGGCAGCCTTTTGGCAAAAGTCATGTGTGCAAGGAGGTGCAATATTTTGGCAACCCTAGTTATGACTAGGGGCGTCTATATCAAACCAATACAAAGTCTGTGCCTTTTTTTCTATGTGTATGTTGTAATGGTTGTGGGAGGGGTGGTGTTGGCTCTATGTTTTTTTAACTGATATGGTGATCAGTTGAATGTTGCTTTTTGCACTACATATATACATGATTATTATTATTATTATTATTTATTATTATTAAAGCGCCATTCATTCCATGGCACTGTACATATGAAAAGGGTAAATACATAATACAGACAATTGCACTAAGCATGAACAAGACGAGTTACAGACTGGTACAGAAGGAGAGAGGGCCCTGCCCACGAGGGCTTACAATCTAAAAGGTATGGGGGATGGACACATTAGGTGAGGGTGAAGCTGGTCATGGCGGTATAGAGGCAGCAGGGTCACTGGTTGTAGTGTAGGCTTGTCTGAAGAGGTGGGTTTTTAGGTTTCTTTTGAAGGATTCCACTGTAGGTGAGTCTGATATGTTGGGGTAGCGAGTTCCAGAGTGTGTGGGATGCACAAGAGAAATCTTGGAGGTGATTGTGGGAAGAGGTGATAAGAGCAGAGAAGGAGGTCTTGTGAGGATCGGAGATTGCGTGTGGGGATGTATCGGGAAAGTAGCTCAGAGATGTAGGGAGGGGACAGGTTGTGGACGGCCTTGTATGTATTTGTCAGTATTTTGAACTGCATTCGATGGGCAATGAGGAGCCAGTGCAGGGACTGGCAGAGGGGAGAAGCAGAGGAGTAACAGGGTGAGAGGTGAATTAGTAGAGGAGAGATTGGAGGGGTGTGAGAGTGCTAGATGGGAGGCCACAGAGGATGATGTTGCAGTAGTCTAGGCGGGAGATGATGAGGGCAAGTACAAGCATTTTCACAGACTCAAAGTTGAGAAAAGCAGATGCAGAAGATGTTTTTGAGTTGGAGGCGGCAGGTGGTGGAAAGGGCTTGGATGTGTGATCGGAAGGAGAGGGCAGAATTCAAGGTCACTCCAAGGCAGTGGACTTGGTTGACCGAGAGAGTGTGCGGTCACTGATCGTGGTAGATGGGTCTGTTGGGGGGCGTTGAGCAAGATGGGGGAAAGATGATGAATTCTGTTTTATCCAGTATATATATACACGTATATATAGGTTGGCTTAGGGCTACAATTCTCCTTCCACCATAAATTATTCTTATTTTTTCTACCAAGTGGGTCATCTGTTTCTTTTCCTTCAAAGTCATACCTAATCCCAATAGGCAGATAGAGAAGAGTGAACTCCTGCATCTATACTGGTTAGCAGTACCTTTTAAATGCAATGTCCTCTTTTTTATGTGACCTATGAGCAGACAAGTAAAAGAGGGTCTCTCCATAACCACAGCAAATGGAGCTAACATCCATTTCCTAATTTTCTGCCCCAATGAATTAACTCCACCAGTCTGAAATGCCCATACTCTACATGAACTTTCTTTAGCAAAGCAAAAAAATGATTCTTTCCTCCCATTATTATGTATTTCTACATATACAGTACATGAACTAGATCTTGTCTTTCAATACAATAAAGAGAAACAACGCGTTTGGCCATCCCTTGTTATATTGTGATAACTTTAGCGTTTACAAAGGCTGCATGTGCAGAGTCTGAGAGGGACTCGTCAGCCACCATGCCGCAGACACAAATAGTAGTGTACTGAAATGTGACATCACTGCTTATTATTATATCTGTGCACATTACCTCTCTACTGTGACATCACTGTGTGCATTATCCATGTATTATCCCTTTTGGTATGACATTACTGTGATCTTTAGCCGGTGGCTGTGGCTGTGACATCCATATGTGACATGCAGGGGTGGATTGACCATAAACTCTACAGGGAAACTTACTGGTGGACCAATATTCATGGGGCCGTCTAAGCCCTCCTTTCGGCCAACCAATGGCTGTCTTTAGGGATGTATTTTGTGCTGCTGAAGCAATATATTGAGATGCACTGTGGTATTTGGCTCTGCTGGGGTGGTATAACGGGCCACCATATGGTATTGTCGGCCCTGCCTTCTGTCAATTTGGACCCCGCTACAAAATGGGGCCACTTTTAGTTTTTTTTTCAGGGCCACTTTACGTTCCCAGTCTGTACTGTTGCGTGATTGCTATCCCTGTTTTGTCTTCGTACTGTGACATAACTGACTATTATGCCTGTTCTTTTACTTCGCTCTGCTCATTACCTATGTGCTGCGACATTACTGTCTTCATTATCCTTCTGCAGGTAATGAATTAAATCAATTTAATTAAATTAACCTTGTATTGTGATATCACAGTTTTTTTTATCCACGTGGGATCATTTTGTCCGTTATCAAGATTGCCTGTGCAGTGACATCTCTATGGGCAACCTTAGGGGAGTAATTATATGAGGTGCAACGGTTTGACTAATCGTTCCTCTGCCAACCTAGTACTATAACTTACAAGTTGGGGGGGGGGGGATTTTAAGCACTTTGGGGATTATTTACTAACAGAAATATGTCTATATTAGATGTATTTCTGACGCAGATTGCGGCGCAAAGGTTCTTTGCACTGCAGTCTGTGACTTTTCCCCGCTCACACAGGTCTAAAAAATTGGCTGGGGCATGGGCGGCCAGGCCCATCTCATTCATCATTTTCCATGCCTGTTTTAGAGAATTTAGTAGCGGCAGTGGGCCCCGTCTTGCCCTGGGCCCCATAGCAGTTGCATGGTCTGCCACTATGGTAGTTATGCCCCTGTCGGCAGTGGATCCGCCGACGCCTCTACATAACTTTGGTGGATCCACCACCAGCACAGGGGTTTTTAAGACCATTTTAGACCCCCTTTGTATCTGATCTAGAAACTAAATGCTACAGTTTCAGATTGCTGGTATTGGTTGCAGCATTTGTAATATTACTGGGGATTGGGTAATTTAATTCCAGGGTGCGGGAATTGGGGGATAAATATGCGGGCAGGCAGAAGAAGGGAGCCATTTTAGGGCTGAAGCAGCATCTTACCAGTATGGCGCAGTTGGAGGCCGTAATGGGGGAGTTGAGGGCAGCAGCAGCTGTCCATGGCACCGGGTGGGTACAGATAGCGTGTGCAGCAGTTGCTGAGGGGGCTGGCTGAGGCAACCGCATTGCCCCAGCCTTCTTCACTCCGTGCTCAGCATTGCATTAGGAGCCCTTCTGAGGACCCTTCACGCCTGCAGGCTTTGGGGAAAGCTTCCTTCCGCATGCCCAGGCGTGGAAGGAATCCAACTTGTAGGCAGAGCTCATGAGGTGGCCGGGGCAGGTCTCCCCAGCCAGCAGCAAGCACCAGTGTGGGATCCGGAGCTAGATCAGGGGGCCCCCTTCTGAGTACAAGCGTTGAAGGGGCTCCTCGGCGTGGGCAATATGGCATCCAGAACAGGGCTGCGGCAAGCCATGCAGCAGGAGGCAGCAGGCCCCTATCTTCAACACAGCAGGAAGTGGAGGGCTCCGCCTCTTCTGAAGAATTTAGTGTGGATGCCAGTTTCAACGTCCCTGGCTTGATCCCAGCCAGGGGACAGCTCCTGGAAGTCGCTGCTCCTGGATCGTCTTCTGGATCGGCGCAGATGAGCGGGCAGCAGGAGTCAGGACCTACGACTGATAAGGACACAGCACCCAGGCAGCCAGGTGAGATGACCTGAGGACTTTTAGTTCAGTTGGTAGCAAGTTCGGGGAACAGAACTGGGGGCCCTCCGTGGGATTTAGGTAGGGGTTTAGTGCAGTTATTGGGCGGTTTAGCTGGTCTGTTAGCAAGTTGGAGCATGGGGGGGGGGTCCCCATTGCCAGCGTGGGGGGTTACGGGAGGCCCCAGTGGGTCCAGGGGAGCAGGTGGGGACATGTTAGGAACATGGCGTCAGTTCAAACGCAGACGGGTGGTTTGGCAGAGAAGGAATCAGTGAGGTTAGACGATAAGGCAAAGGGGAAGTCTACGTTTGTTTTGAAGGCCCATTGGGGGCGCATTTGAAGCAAGAGGTGAGGGAGCGGATTTGTAAGGGGGAGTATGTGGATATTTTTTCCCTGCCACCCTTGGAAAGGCTTAACTTGGATAGAGACAGGAAGGATGAGGGTAAGAAGGAGGACAAGGAAAAGTGAAAGTATCGTTTGATACCGAGGACATTTCCAAACTGGTTGCAGGCATTCACAATATTAGCAAGTGTGATCGGGGTAAATTGACGAGTGCTCTCTTTGGCGTTTTTTTTCAATTTGGATGCTATCAGCGAAGCATGGCTGCGGTATGATGAGCAGTTCAGACAGCGGAAGGCAGTGCGCCCAAACATTAGATGGGATCACAAAGACATTGCTTTGTGGTTGAAGGTGACGGCGCCAGTTAGGCCGGGCAGTCCTTTCGGGGGGAATCCGGGGGCAGAGGGCGATCTGGTTTTGCGGCAGCGTCTGCAAGGGGATTGTGCTTCCTATTCAATGAATTGGGTGCAAAGTTCTTGCTCCACGGAGCTGCTCGTTGCTTCAGGGGAAGCAGGCAGACAGGGGGCGATGGCAATAGCAAAGGGGGAGACGTTGGTTCGTTTGGAAAGGATGGAACCGTTCCTAAGTAGATACCAGGATAAGAGGCCTGTGAATTTGTTGCGGGAGGGGTTCTCGTTGGGTTTTTAGATTCAGTTTATTCCGTCTGGTGCGGTGTTAGTTAAAAAGAATTTGAGGTCAGCTATGGAGCATGCGGAGGTAATTACAGAAAATTAAAAAAGACGTCAAGTTAGGTAGGATGGCTGGCCCGTTTTTGGAAGCGCCACTAATGGATTTGCGTTTGTCGCCATTGGGCGTGGTGCCTAAAAAGGAGTTGAATAAGTTTCGCCTTATTCATCATCTGTCTTTTCCTAAGGAGTCGTCGGTCAATGATGGTATTGATCCGGCTTTATGTTTGATGGTCTATACCTCATTTGATGCGGCAGTTGCATGGGTTCAAAAGTTTGGAAAAGGGGCGTTACTAGCAAAGACAGATATTGAGTCAGCGTTTAGGTTGTTTCCTGTACAACCGGATAGTTTGCATCTGTTGACGTGTTTTTGGGATGGGGGATTTTTTGTGGATCGTTGTTTGCCAATAGGCTGTTCCCTGTCATGGCCGTATTTCGAGACGTTTAGTTCATTTGTTGAATAAGCGTGGTGGATTCATTATTTGGATGATTTCCTGTATATTGACCCTCCAGATTTGCGCGTTTGTTCGTTGTTGCTGCACACGTTAAGTACGTTGTTTGGTACATTTAGAGTTCCCCTGGCAACAGAAAAGACAATGGGGCCGGTTATGGAATTACGTTTTATGGGGATAGTGATTGATACGGTACGAATGGAATGTAGGTTGCCCATAGAGAAGCTGGAAGATGGAAGATTTAAAGGGGGAAGTTGTGAGGGTGCCGTATTATGCCCATGGGGAGGGTTTTTAGCAGGCGGTTAGCAAGGGCAACAGCGGAAATAGTGGTAGCGCACCATTATATTCGGTTGGGTTGGGAATTGAGGGCAGATTTGCAAGTTTGGAGTTCACCCATAAATAGTGAACGACCGTTATAACTATCCAAAAGTGAAGTGGTGGATTTGTTTGATTTTGAGCTGTTTTCCGATGCGGCAGGGGGAGGTGGCTATGGCGTTTACTGTGGGGGTCAATGGTGTGCAGGAGGATGGCCAGATAGGTGGGTTGGGTGAAGAATTTGGCCCAGTTAAAACTTTTCCCTATTGTAGTGGCGGTTATGCTGTGGGGGGAGGTTTTTAGAAATAAAAAGGTTCGATTCCATTGTGATAATTTGGGAGTGGTTCAGGGAATTAATGGGTTGTCGGCCTCATCACCTTTAGTGGTGCAGCTGTTACAGCGGCTGTTATTGGAGTGTTTGTCGCTCAATGCATGGGTGGTGGCGGTGCATGTACCCAGGGTTGATAACTGTATTGCTGACCCTCTCTCTCATTCACAGTGGGAGCTTTTTCGGCAGCTGGCCCCAGAGGCGCAGGAGGTTGGGCTGGAGTGCCCAAGTTGTCTATGGGACATACTGGAGGGACCGTAGCAAGGCTTTTTCGGTCATCATTATTGCCTGGTACGTGGGAGACATATTTAAAAGCTTGGTGGTGTTGGGAAGAGTGGTGTGCTACGTTAGGCGTTAGGAAAGAAGATTTAGAGGTGCCATTGTTGTTATTTGTAGGTCATTGTAGAGAGGAGGGCTGGTTGATTTTGAAAATAAATGGTTGTGTTGTGGGGTTGGCTTTTGGTTTTAGGCTGAGAAAAATGACAGATTTTACAAAGTTGGTTTTAGTTGTACGGGCGTTGAAAGGTTAGCGTCAGTTGCGGGCGGGGGAGGATGGCAGGCGGCTGGTGTCTTTCTCCTTGCTGCTGAGATAAGGGGATAAGTTGGAAAGGGTATGTAGTTCTGTATGGGAACTGCATCTGTTTCGACTCGCCTTTTCATTGGCATTTTTTGGGACGTTGAGGTTGGGAGAGCTGGTTTGTCCGACGGTTACTCGAGTGGAGGGTTGCTTAGGGAGGATATGGATCTGTTTCAAGATAGAGTGGAATTCCTCATTCAGAGGTCTAAAACAGATGTGGAAGGAAGTGCGCAGGGTAGTGCTGTTTGAAATTCCAGGGCGTTTGATGTGTCCGGTGCATTGTATGCGGGAGTATGGGGCAGAGGTGAAGGGGGACGTTTTGCCTTTATTGGTTCATGCAGATGGTTCTTTCCTGTCCTGTTTTCAGTCTACAGCTATTTTCTGGAGATGCTTGGATCAGTTGGAGGTAGGGCAAGCAGGCTATTCAAGCCACTCGTTCAGAATTGGGGCTGCAACAGAGGCGGCTCTGTGGGGGTTGGGGGATGAGGTGATAAAGCGAATCAGGTGTTGGGAATCTATTCGTTTTAGGTTATATATCAGTCTTGATCGAGTGTGAAATTTAAGGGATAGCGTATTTCTGCTGTGTTGCTCCTTGGTGTTTTAGTTTTTCTCTCGTTTCAGATTTGGAACCAGCTTTGGTGTGGATTCTGGGGCACTAGTTTGTCTTCTGGGGAGCCGTCCTGGCAGCGGTACGGGAGGATGGTCAGCAGCTCGGCTTTGCAAGATCGGTGGCGGTGGTAAGATGGTTGGGTCGTAGGGGAATGGTTTGGGGCGGGGTTTTTCCTGAGGTCTACAGGTTGTGTGTAGGTGGCAATGACTTGGGAGCACGGCCTTTTCGGGAATTAGTGAGGGATGTGAAGTTTGATTTATTACGGTTGTGGGCTTTGTTTCCAAGGCTAGTGACTGTTTGGTCGGACATAGTTCTGTGGAAGGTATGGTGGGGTGCTCGATCGGTGGAGGGTTTGAATAGAGCTCGGGTGAAGGTTAACTGGGCAATCGGGCGCTTTATGGCTCAGAATGGGGTGGTGGCGGTGAGACATGTAGAGCTTGAAAAGGTGTTGGGGGTTTTGGGCGTGTGGATGGTGTTCACTTAAATGCGGTTGGGTTGGATATGTGGTGTCTGGCTCTACAGAATGGCATTGAGATGGCTTTAAGGGTGTGGAATGACGCGCAGACTTAAGAGGTCAAGCCTGTGCGTTGGTGGAGGTGGGAGATCCTTGAAGTTGGAGATATTCTCAGGTGGGGATGATGGGAGGGCTCCACGGTTGGGGCTGGACTCCCATGATTGGCGATTGGTTTTGGCAGAAGTGGGGGGTCATCAGTGGTGCCTCCGAGCTGGCGCTCAACAGCTGGAGGCAAGATGGCTCACCCCAGTGGGGTAAATCATTTATTTTGGGCTTCAAGGACCTCCCCCTTAATTAATTATTATATGTTATACATATGGGAAATTCATAATTTGCATATACTGTTGCATATGGGGGTGGGGGGGGTTGGTTATGTAAATGTTATGGTAATAAAAGTTTATACATTTGGGTAATAAAACGGCTGCTGTGGCCGATTTAATCCAACCTGGTGTCCATGTTTTATTGGGGTAGTGATTGGTGGAGTAGGGAGTCTGTGGATTCATTGGTTGGGATGGTATTTAAGGGGCAAGTAAGTATTAGAGGGGGTTGAATGGAAGTAGCCAATACCTCATACCTCATGTATGTTTCCTGCATATAAAGACATACAGTTTGCTGTAATCTGGGGCTGCTGCCTTTTGAAAGAAAACCAGAGTACGAAATGTTCTTAGAACTGATTCTATAGAGAACTGCATTGCAGAAGGGAATGGGCTGGTGGGGAGTAGAGTAACAAGAGGAGACGTGAATTAAGGAGGATAGATTGGTATTAGTGTGAAGGCCATTGAGAAAGATGTCGCAGTAGTCTAAATAGGATGTGATGGGGGCATGCATCTAGCATTTTTGTTCAGGCACAGTGACTGGCCAAGACTTTGACATGTGTTGTGAGAGAAGAGGAGGAATAAAAGGTAATACAGAAGCAGCGACCCTGTGAAAATTTGTCACACCCTCTACACGAGAAAAGTGATGCCAACGACATGTTTTCGCAAGCCCCCTTTAGTGCACTTGTATTGGTCCCGCAGTCCGGCTATGTTAACCCACCTTACAGCACAGTTTTTTTTTTTCAGGATCTCTTTACATTTCAAATCAGCCCATGACTATAGTATTCCAGTGGACCCAGTATTTTAGTCCTTATTGTGGTTTTTGCTGCTGTATATGGGGCATTTTTCCTGCCGTATTTTCACACAGTGGGGGGAATTTATCATTTACTAGTTTAAAGAAGTTGCAAACCTTATGTTTGCAACTTTTTAAACACACTGCGCCTAAATTTAGATGCAAGTGTCCTTTCTACGTTACCCATGCCACTCTCCCAAAAAGGGGGAATGGCATGGGTGGGGAGTGGTGAGACAAAGAGGCCCGGCAAATGTATCTTCTTTTACACCAGTTTTATGGCTTAAAAGAAGACAGAAATCTACAGCAGTTTAGAGATGCATCCTCTGGCAGTGCAGGGGATATCACTGACCGACGTAAAACGCTAGTCTATGATAAACTTTTCCCAGTGTGTCTTACCAGTCGTGTTTTCTTCATGACATTTTTCCCCTGTAGAGAAGAGATGTTAAAATGCCTTAAAGCTCTAGTATACTGCATTTTTTTAAAAGAAGAAATACAAAAAATGCCACCTAATTAACAAAATGTGTTCTGTGCTTCATATTTCCATAAAATATATATAACATGCCCTTCTACCAGCAGTAACTAATGGTTAGCAGTGATGTGGTGTTTTTGCACATGGGACCACTGAGGCCCATGAGTGGCTGCAGCAGTCTCGTGAACAAAAACGAGTCTCCGTCATTTCCAGTCTGCCAATTGTCACCGGTAAACTGGAAGTGTTTTTCATCATTCCGACAATACTATAAGGTTTACATTTAAATGCGAAATATTGTCCTTTTGTAGCCGTCACCAGAGTGATAACGCTCCTATAAAGATAGGCAACCCATTCTCATTTTACTGCTGCTGTCAGGGGCAGATGTTATCTGTTAGAATATTAGTAGGTGTAAAATTGGGATGACAACATGACAGCTCTATTTTCCTCTTTATCATCCTAGATAAAGATATCCACAGAATAGCACTGCACTTACCAGTGTAACCTGTGAGTCACATCCCATTTCCTCTCTGGCCGCAGTGAATGGTCTGACTAAGAAAGATAAAGATCCAGGACAGGAAGTAGAATACATACATGGAGTAACTTCAAAAAGACTATCCAGAAAACCATCCATCCGTTTTCTGTAAAAAAATAAATAAATAAAAAATGACATAGAATAGTCACCTACAGGCTGTTATTATGTCATTTAAAACATGATTGTAGTGTTTCTTTAAAAGGGTTTTCCGAGAATTTTTTTACTGATAACCTATCCTCTGGAGGAAAGGTCAGTATCTGATTGTGGGGGTTCGACACCCGGGACCCCCGTGGATGAGCTGTTTCAGAGCGCATCGGTGCTGCCGTGAGCAATACGTCCTTCTCTCAGCTCACCAAGCACAGCGCTATACATTGTATAGTGCCTGTGTTTGATATCACAAGTGAGTGCTATTCACTTCGATGGGCTGGGTCGCTTCTAGGCCACGTGACTGATGAACGTGTTGTCACTTGGCCTAGGAAAGGTGAGAGAAAGCTGCAGCGCTCACAGGAGCACCGCTCCCTTCTCAAACAGCTGATTGGCGCGGGTCCCAGGTGTTGAACCCCCACGATCAGATACTGATAACCCATCCAGAGATAGGTCATCAGTATAAAAATCTCAGAAAACCCCTTTAAGCTGGTTTGTTAGTAAGATATTTTTCACAGGTGTTTATTTGAAAGTATGAAAGAGACTTTGTCACCTCCGAAAACCCTCTAAATAACAGATTTGAAATTAGTCGCTGATTTCAAATCTGTTATTTTTATCTTTCCACTCATCTGCGTTCCCCCAATGTGTGCCTGCGAACAGGCCATGTGCTGCATGCTGATGAACGGGTCCTAGGAATCCTCTCCATTATATCACCCACGTCTCACTCCAGCACAAACTAGATCAAGTCTTGTCTTAAATTTTAGTCTTCCCATTGTGGCACAAACATTATTCACATGATCTAATTTTCCCGGTTTTCAGTCATTTAGTGTACTTCTAACTCCTATATGTCAATGACGTTCCAATCTTCCTAGGCTTCATGCACACTGCAGAGCAAATTGCACGTAGGCTGCACAGCAGCCCATGGATTCCCGCAGCAGCATACTACCAAGCTGCAGGCTGTCATATGGAGAGCAGCGCCATGTATAGAAAAAAGAAATGGTGCGGTAGTGTCATGGGGGCAACAGAAATCAAAGTTCTGGTCCTCGTTTTAAATCTAAGGGCAATATCCGAATGGGGTTGTATGTTCGCCCTGTGCTTGTGTGGGTTACCTCGTGGTACTCTGGTTTTCTTCCATGCTCTGAAAACATAGGTAAATGGACACCTACTATGTGTGCGATAAGAAAATAGACTGTGAGACCCTTTTG
This sequence comes from Bufotes viridis, assembly GCA_033119425.1. NCBI lineage: Eukaryota > Metazoa > Chordata > Amphibia > Anura > Bufonidae > Bufotes > Bufotes viridis. The sequence continues at coordinate 128,762,954 of CM065596.1, forward strand.
GAAAGAGACTCATATTGATGATAACAATATATCTGTACAGCATTGTATGATACTTTGATACATATAACAATAGAAAGAAAAAAATGATAATTGAATGACATCTATCAGCAGATTTGCACCTATGAAACTGGCTGACCTGTTGCAGATGCTGAAGACATCTGTGTTGGTCCCATGTTCATAGGTGCCCACATTGCTGAGAAAAAGGATGTGTTAACATATGAAAATGAGCCTCTAGGAGCAATGAGGGTGTTGCCATTACACTTAGACACTGCTTTTACTGCAGCTGCTGCACTTTCTCCACTTTGTTTGACAGGGCCAGATAGTGAAAATATCATCACATCTGGCCCTGTCAATCAAAGTGCAAAGGGCCTGGCCTTTGCAGAGAAAGCTGAGCCTTTGGCCTCATGCACACGACCGTTTTTTTATGCTGTCCGCAAAAAGGGGTTCCGTTGTTCAGTGATCCGTGTCCGTTTTTGCCTTCCGTTGTGTTTCCGTGTGTCTTCCGTTTTTTTTAGCGGACATGACCCAAAAGATTTTACCAAAAGACAGGCTGACAAGTTTTGCCAAGTGCCTGCCAAGGGATCCGCAAAAAAAATGGACGCGGAACGCGGATGACACACGGATGGCTATCCGCATTTTTTCACGGTCCCATTGACTTGAATGGGTCACGGACAAGAATAGGACACGTTATATTTTTTTGACGGACTGGAATCACGGACCACGGACGCGGAGGACAAACGATGCATTTCCCGAGTTTTCCACGGACCCATTAAAAACCAATGGGTCCGCAGAAAATCACGAAAAACGGAGCAACGGACACGGAATCAAACAACGGTCGTGTGCATGAGGCCTTTAGGTGTAACGACAACGCCCCAGTTGCTCCTAGAGGCTCATTTGCATATGTTAAACATAATTTTTCCCAGAAATGCAGGCACATTGGGACCAACACAGATGCCTTCAGCTGCCAAGCGCACATGTAACAGGTCAGCAAGCGTCATAGGTACAAATCTGCTGACAGATGCCCTTTTGAAGAAGACCTGTGTGAACACCTGACAATTTTTACAGGTATCCATACAGACTAGATTTGGCAGGACCTCTTTAATGTATATGGGGGCCTTCCACCTCTCTCCCAGAGACAGAAAATCTTGGAAAAAGAATGATTGGATATGTTAGATTACAACCTGCCCAATCCTTTGTCCTTACAGGTGTCTGGCAGTTAGTCTGCCCATTGAAAACAAATATAAATTCTCCTGAGCCAAGCATGCAAGTAGAGGAGTCAGCAAGCCTTGCTGTTATCAGACAAGCATCCAGCACACAGCTATTCTAAAGCATATGGGAAGCCTACTAGGGTTAGTTATTCTTTAAAAGGCTTCTGTCCCCAGAATCATTGTAGTAAAACAGGTTGACCTAAAACATGTGCACAGGTCAACAGAAGCTTGTAGTCTTGGTCCTATCCCCACCTGTGGCTTTATTTCTGAGAAAACTAAGCTTTCAATGTATACAAATGAGCCTCTAGGAGCAACGGGGGTGTTGCCATTACTCCTAGAGGCTCTTCCTGCTGCTGTCGTACCCCCTTGCACTTTGATTGACAAGGCAAGGCAGTGTAAACGTCCTCACGCCTGGACCTGATTTCTCCTTGTCTAGCCCAGTTCCGTACACAGTACAGAGGAAAACAGTGATACTCTCTCCTGTACTGCAGCTATGGCAGGTACTGCAGCGCATGGCAAAGGTGCAAGACTAGGAGAAGTCAGGGAGGGGTGTGATGACATTTACACTACCTGGCCCTGTCTATCAAAGTGCAGGGGGTGCAACGGCAGCAGGGAGAACAGAGCTGCTAGCAGTAATGGCAACGACCTCTTTAGTCCTTGATGCTCATTTGCATGGAAACAAGACCACTAGCTTCTGCTGACCTGCGCACCTGTCGCAGGTCAGCCTGTTTCACTACAATGGTTGTGTTTTTTACCTTCAGCAAGGGCATCAGATACCTCAGTTCAGAGGCTTAGCTACAGAGGTGGCAGTCGCTACCGGGCCAAGGAGCCTAAGCGGGGCCCAAAGACCCCTGTGCCTCATAAGAAGACAATGGTAATATAGAAAGTGTAGGCAGGTCGTTACGCCTCTGGCTGGAGGGAAGGGGTAAGGTCAAGAATTTGGCATGGGGTGGGATGTCGTTTCAATTTTTGCCCCAGGCAGAACGAAGGCTCTGTGCTTCTCTGCCCCTGGCCACAAAGCACTGAGGGAAGGGGGGCCCAAGCCGAACTCTTGCACCAGGGCCCATGAGCTTTTAGCTACATCCCTGTCTCAGTTCATACTAAAATGTCTATTCCTAGTACAGAATGTAGCTGAGATGTATTTGTTGTTCTAATACAAACCTTGTGATTTGTATATTGATTTATAGAACACTCCTGGACATCTAAAGAATTTAGAGGCTTTTCTGTGACAAATTGGCTGCTCTACTTCTGCATCCTAGAAGTTTCAACCCATCAGCTCTACCTTGACTGCCAGTATTTGTGGTATGACTCATTTCTGCAACAACAATCATATATCTTTATTACGGTACAATGTAATTACCCCATGTTTATTGCACTAATATGTTTAAGCCCAGCAAACAATTCATGTTCTTCCTTAGACAAGCCTGTAGTGACTTCATGAAATAATATAGCAAGGGTAAATCAGTGCACCCAAGGAGACAGACTACATCTTGTCTCATGGGAAAGATGATATTTCTTAATGCAGGGCTGTATCCAAACAAACTAGAAGATATTATAAATTTCAGAGAAAAGGCAGATTGCTATTGTATTCTTGGCTTTCATAGGGGTGTTGTCAAGGAACAAAATTTATGGGGGAAATAATATTTATTAATGCATGGCTGTATTAAAAAAAAAATAGAAGAGGCAGATATTCTAAATTTGTGAGAAAAGGCAGATTGATATTGTGTTCTTGGCCTTCATAGGGATCATGTCAGGGACATCCGCACATAATCTGTACATCCAATACATTACAATCAGCAGGATAACGTTCTTTTCACCTATAGTAGCTCTTGAAATGTTCATAGAAATTCGGTTGCCGTCAGGCCTTCCTGCACTCGGTTGCCCTCAGGCTTCTACATGAAGAGAGTATTGTATATCTGATTAATGGTGACTTTCAGCCAGGAATACGGGTTTAATCAAGTCATGGTCACGGAGAAGAAACCAAACTAGCAATAGTCAAGTCTTTATGCATTCTCATGTATGTGTTTTAAGCAAATTTAAAATCTAGATTTTTGAAATGGTATCTTAATAGGATTTAACTGAATTGATAGACACAGTGTCAGCGTACCAAATGGCAATTTAGCAATCTTAAATATAATCATAAATTCCGATTTAGACAAGTGACTCATCCTTATTGTTTTAATCTTATCTAAAATATTCTGACTCAGTGATCATTTTGTAATGGAAATTTAAGCCAAATTATAGACTCCTTAGTACATCCCGGATTATAGACATCCGCCAAATGGGTTGAGAAACACCATGATGTATTGGAAGTATCTAAAATAAGTGATGTGGATGAAATGTAACTCTTCTGTCTGTGCAGGTGCTCAGCAGGCTGCAGCCAGCGGCTTCGTGTACTCTCCACAGTCTTTTTTATACTGGATGCATTCATAACAGCTATCCATTGCTGAAAAATCTAAATTCCGATTGTGTTTGTTAGTTTATCCTAGATTTAACTGTGAAGCCATTTCATATTTTGGTTGAAACCTGCTTTCATCAACTATGCTCCAATTGCCAAATCAGCATACTTTTCAGTCGGACATGCGGTACTTTTAGTCCGGCGATCTCTTGCCGTGCTGCGCCGTAGCTCTGCCCCCAACCCCATTATAGTCAATGGTGACTAGCTTGGGCCCCCTTCCCTGGAGAGGCATCATGGCAGCACATGGGTACTTGCGGCATGGCGGATCTGACGGACAGTCTGCCGGATAGCCATGCCTTAAGTGTGAAAGTACTCTTAGCCACTCAGTTGTCACACATTGTTGATTGCCTCCAACTAGCGATCAGGGTTTTATGAGCATCAGAAGTGCAAATTTTTGCTCTCTATAGCCATATTATTGGCTTCACCATCAGACTGAACAGAAATATCAGACCCTATATGGGCAGCTTTCCAAGAGCTATAACTCTTTTATTTTTCAGTCGATGTAGTCGTATGAGGGCAACGTTTTTATGTTGCAAATTTTGCAACTTTCACTTTGCAGCATAAATAATGTGACAACTTGATTCTCTGGGTCAGCATGATTACATAGATACCAAATATATATATATATATATATATATATATATATATATAGTTGCTGTTTTTTCCCCCCAAGATTTACTCTTTTTTTTTTTTGCGTTGTTTTAATTTTGCTTAGCTTAAAGGGGTTTTTCAAGATTTTGATACTGATGATCCATCCTTAGTATCTGCCAGAACTTTGTAGATGTTGTAGATATATTATTAAATGCATATTTTTTATATTTAGGTTTGATGGGGGATTGTTCGAATGACAGCTGGAACTGTTGTGATCACAGGAGGAATCCTAGCAACTGTTATACTTCTATGCATTATTGGAGTACTGTGCTACTGCCGGCTTCAGGTGAGTATGACCCAAGGGCTAGACACCTTCTATTATTCATGCCTTGTGTCTGCACGTACTGTAGCTCTTTGGCACGTAAAGCCAAGTGACTGACCCTATAAAATTTTTTCCTGTATCCTATACAGTATTACTGCTGTAAGAAAGACGAACTGAATGGGGAGGCAGAGGAGGATTCTAGTCACCGACCTCACTCACACTTTCCTTGCCATGACTGCTCTTCAGCCCACCTGGATGGAGTGTTCCCTCCATTTGCAACACCAACCTACTCTCCCTACGGCTCTCCATATATCATACGGACTGCAGATACCATGTGTAATGGGAAAGAGAGGGATTCATTCACTCCTACTCACTATACAGAAGCAGGACCCCTTCTTATGATGGGGGGCACCCCTAGTCTTTCCAGAGGGCTGCAGGCTCTCAGTACACAGGTATGAACTGGAAATGACCAACACAACACAAGAGTTTCTATGTTCTGATCTTGCCAAGGATTTTACACCACTACTGTGAATCCACACAGGCCAGTCATTTTCATCGGCATTCCTTGAATTTTTTGGGAACTAAAAGTTTAGTTACAATATGACCTGTAAAAATGGTAAATGTACATAACAGGATTCTCGAGGACAGGATTACATTGCCATTCTGATCATGTGGAAGTTCAGGTGAACTGTGGAGAAGAACTCGTATTTCACTACCAGATTTGTGTTTGACTTTATTTTTTTCATGGAAAAAAGAACAAAAGATACAACGTTTATGGGGTTTTTAATTCAACATCATTGGGGTGAATATGAGTATTATGTAGACCTGTTCTTCGGCAACTAGACTCAAAGTCTGCATTGATCAGCTATGGTTGGCCAACTATCAGCATGGACCACAGTTATCACTTGAGATCTGATCTCAGTATGTATCAAAACAAACCTTTTAATCTACTAGTATATAGTAAGATTATTGGTGGACTTCCTATACACCTCTTGTGGACAGCCCATTTGGTGAACTTAACCAGTACTAAGCAGCAGCCGAACAATATAACCATAGCAAGTTAATATCACATTGTACATTGTAAAGCCACTTTGATGATACCAGTTGAATCGGTCACCCAAGTGAATTTATAGGCTTCTTCCAAATCATTTCATATATTAAACTACCTGATAATCTTGTTGAAAATATATTATTCGATAGTTTAGACCTGGACTAGATGGTGACTTCTGCTATATAACTCCCAAAATAAAGACTCAGCACAAAGCATAACCATGTAAAATGGACTGTACAGGGACACAAGGAGTCTACTGCAGCTCTGCATTAGGGAGGCTCCATGAGGGAACATATATATGTTGGAGATATTCTATCCTTAAATGAGGTTAGGACAAGTTTAAAACATATCCCCTTACAACGGGTTAGGGGATAAGTATATATTGTTGGGTCCCATTCCCCCATGTGAATGGAGTCAGGTCGTACATATTTGTTGCTGCTCTTTCCTCCTCTGTGAGACTGCCGGAAATAGCCAAGCGCAGTACTCTGCTATCTCCAGCAGTTCCATATAGAATGAATAGAGCTGCTCCATTCATATGGTGGTATTGGACCCATTTTCGTGATTGCTAGGAGCCTCAGCAGTCAAACCCCTACTGATGGCCCCTTTCAACTGCTCAGCTGAGAGAGACCTGCTTGTCAGTGAATGAGACCACTGGATTTACATGCAGCGATCTCCTCCACAGTATGGGAAGAAGTGAGCGCTAATGCCATTGCTCATCCTCATATACAATCATTGTTTAAATTGAAGTAAAGTGTCGCACCAAGGACAACGAGTATACAAAATAGAGGTGCTCTCAGTTGGTAGATCCACCCACTCCACACGAAAAAAATTATTCAAAGAACAACTGGGCACTCTCCTATATCTGGAAATCAGTAAATTTTATTGCCTATATTAAAAACAAACACCAATTAACGAACAACAAATATAGCAGCAAGTCCACTAAAAATGTGCAAAATGGGAATGAGCAGCCAATATTGAGTGGCAACAGTCACCAATAGAAAACAGTCGAATTGTGCCAGTTCATGTGCATCGATCAAGTATCCACTGCGGGGGGAGCGTTAGCCCACAGACAAATTATATTATAATATAAACTGTAGAGGTAGCTCACAAATAGTACTGTACCTTATATGGTTCAAATGCCGGGTTAAAGGATCATCAGCGGTGATAAGCTTGAATTCTTTCCCATTCAGTCTCTAAACAAAGTCTCTCTTATGATTGTACATAAGGACTAAAATCGCATAAGCTGTATCGAGCGGCGTCCTGCTCCTGTAATATATCCAGCGGCGTCCCGCTGTACTTCCCTATAGTGACTGCCGACGTTGTACAGTAACTTTCATTGATAAAAGAAGGCCACAGTCTTACCAGGGAGGACGTCTTGTGCGGAGCCTGTAAGTGTCCCCGAATTATTCCTGTCTGAACTCACCACGCCGGCATCTCCACGTGGTTCTCTGCAGGTGTCCGGTCCCACTCTGGAGCGCCGCAGCTTGCGTGGCAGACGGAGTTCTCTTTGTGGAGGGTCACTATCGTTCACAAGGATCCGATATAGTATTTCTACCACTGAAGAAGGGGTCACACATTACCCCGAAACGCGTTTGGTATCCCTCAGGAACGTTTGCACATTAGAACCAACCTTTGGCCACCTACCCAGGGATGTATAAGTGAAATACTATATTGGATCCCGTCTGCCACGCGAGCTGCGGAGCTCCAGAGTGGGACCGGACAATCGCTAACAAGCGTTCCTATGATGTTCAGGCAGTATAAAGAGGCCTTAAGGCAATGTTTGTAGGTGACAATACCTCTGTAATATAATTTGCATTAGAGCAAGTCACAGTTTTTTCTGTCTGATTCCATATGAAAGCGACATTGTTAAAGAGTGTTTCTTTGTGATGCATTGAATGAAGGAGAAACAGGTGTCTTGAGAGCTTGCCCTTCTTTCTTTCTTGCACATATTTCTAGTTAGCCAACAAAAGGTATTGCTTTAAGGCCTCATTCAAACATCTGAGTCTGATCACATCCGTGACAAGATGGTCAATGGTTCATCTGTGAAGATGTCCATGAAGGATCCTTGCTTGATGCATGTTTCCATTTTTTGCCCCCATATTCCATGGACACTGATCAGCTGAAAATTAATTTAAAGGGCTTCTGTTACCCCCATTTAGCAATTTTCAGTATCGGACATTAGCTATTTGCTAATGTCAGCTAAGTCCATATATATCACTCTTACCTTTCTCTGTGCTGTAATTTCTTTAAAAATCGTACTTTTATAATATGCAAATTACTTCAATACCATCAACTTGGGCGGTTACTTGCTGGTAGCCGCTGCATCCTCGGACTCTAAACACGCCCCTTCTCCACTTGATAGACAGGGCCAGCGAGCGCTCCCCTCCACCTGCTGGCCCTGTCTGCCCATGAAATCCCGCACCTAACAGTCCTCATTCGCCGCAGGCGCTCTGAGAGAAGGACACGCGCTTGCCCGATGACGCCAGACTACACCCGATGATGTCATCGGCGCAGGCGTACAATTAGAAATCTCTGACAAGTCCTGGAATAGCCTAAAATAAAATAAATAAAAAATGATCTTGTACTCACGAAGTTCTCCAATGTTGATCTCTGCAGCTCTGTTCCAGTCTTCCTGCCTCTGCTTATTCACAAACTACAGTGAGGATGTGCCAGTATGCATCCTCAGTGTGAGGACAGTGAATGGCTGTAGTGGTGACATTTTCTACACCAGTTACATGGCACTGCTGAAGCCAATCAGCTGCAGCTCGTAAACAAGCAGTGGCAGGAGGACTGGACCAGCGCTGCAGAGAATGGCACTGGAGAAAGCGGTCAATATAGGGTGATGTTTTATTTATTTTTTAGGTTATTGCAGAGCTTGTCCAAGATTTTTATTATCTCGGATGGCCCCTTACAAAATACAAAACTCTACTACTTATTGCATTTGAGTCAAATCAGAGCTACACTCAGGTACAATAGGGCTCCACTGAAGGTCATGGATGCCCTATTAGGCGCCATATAATTTGGAGGTCAGCTGTGATATAATCATTATTATTATCATCATTTATGGCCATGTGTATGAAGTCTTAGAGACAGTCATGCGATTCACCCGATGTGACTGATGTAAAATTCGTGTGATATTTTTTCTGTGTTACGCTTAATGTACATCATTTAGGTTTGTGATTTTGAGTTTCTCAAGAAATGTCATGCAGCCAAAGTCACCATCTGGTCTGGGTCAATATATAACCATTCAGGGGTGTTTGGTGTTATTTTCCCAGGTTCCCATGATTTAAACATAGAAAAATATTTTAAAATATATTGCTAGATTTATGAATAAATTATATATTAAATGTATTTGTTTTCAGAGCTTATTCATAAAAATATAAAGTAGATTTTTTAATATAATATAGTTGATTTTAAAAAAGTCAAATTTTTTTTTTTAAAGGTGTTGTCCCATCTCACACACTGGTAGCATATTGCTAGGATGTGCCACCAATGTCCGATAGGTGGGGTTCCCCTGTTACCTATCTCTACAACAGGGCCCCCAAAGCAAAGGCGAGCACGCCGAACATGCTTTCAGCTTTTCCGAGGGCTCCTATAGAAGTGAATGGGGAGAGCATGCTAAAGCGCAGACGCCTCTCCATGTTCCCTAAATAGCCAATTCAGCACTCCCATAGAAGTGAATGGAGGGTGGCCACACTTGTGCGGTGTGCCCTTGTTCACTTTGGGGGCCCGTTGTACAGATACAGTAAGTGCACCTATTTGATATTGGTGGCATATCCTAGCAATATGCCACTACTGTGTGTGATGGGACATCTCTATTTCAGTATACATTTTGGTTCATAGGATATACATTCTTATGAATTCTAAAATCGTATACTGTTAATAGTATGTAGCAGAATATACAGGATTGTGAAAGACAAAAAACCTATATCAGGGGATATAGAACTTACTAAAAAGCGACACAGTAGTAAAAACATTTCAAGCTAAAAATGACTCATTTACTCCAGCACTCAGGAGCAAAGATGATCTTTATTATTTTAAAAAAATTCCAAAATGTTTAAATAGATAACCAATGTATATGTTTAGGGAATACTTCTTATTGTAATTTCCAATAAAGTTATATCAATTTTCTTAAGCATGTTTGTGTCAATGAAGGTAAAATTTAAAGCATACCTCCTTTCAAAAATGACAATCCGTCCATGCATCTGGATATTTATGTGCAGTTACTGTGTGCCATTACTCTTGTATGTATTGGGATCTTCACCACCCACCCGTCCTTCCCAGGTGGGTTCTTCCAATCCATTGTGATTTGAAAACTAGTTGGCTTTCAGCACTCTACCGCACCATTCACCTGGTAGACCTGGAAGTCACTATTTATATAAGTAGTGGATACACTACACTTCTCAGGAAACCTGGGGTCACCTAATGGATCATTCATTACTCCTATACAGCTGACCAAAAAGTGTAGAGAGAGGCGACCACCCATGTGCATGGTTCTCTGCACCAAAGCCTACGTGAATCTCTATGTTTATTGTCTCAGTACGTCCCATAGACCAATGTAGAGGCACTCTCTCTTATGTGTGGCCGCAATAGGTGATCAGGAGAAGTCTAGCGGTGGGATGAAGTCCTCCCCCAATTTTTTTGCCAATGAGCCTCCACCAGCCTAAATGACCTATTACATTGCCCAATGTTCAGGCAGGACGAGCGCGTGATCGACCATAAACAGGTGGGCACTTCTTCACCTGCAGGGACAGCCCCCACAGGTGAAGAAGTCCTGCTGGTGAGACTAATTGATTACTATGAATACTTCTTACTGATAATTGGCCCAAGACTCAACTAGTCTAATAGGCTCTTCACTCTGGTCCTGAGTAGCCCATTTTGTTACAGTGTGCCTCAGGAGCTGGATAGACACACAGCATGCAGTAGTAAACTGCAGGACCACTTTATGGGCCAGTTTGTAGAAGCTCCCACTAGGGGCAATGCTCTGTTGGATCTGGTAATTTCTAATGATGCAGAGCTTGTTGGAAATGTTGCTGTTCGAGAAACACTAAGTAATAGTGACCACAATATAATTATATTCCCCCTAAACTATAAGAAGCAAACTCTGTCAGGCAGATCAAAGACATTACATTTCAAAAAGGCTAATTTCCCTGGGTTGAGGGCAGCATTTCAGGGCATAGACTGGGAGCAGCTACTGTCACATAACAATACTGAGGATAAATGGGAGAGCTTTAAATCCACATTGAGTATTTGTACTAAAAAATTTATTCCTTTAGGTAGCAAGTATAAATGGCTAAAATTAAACCCCCCGTGGCTTACAGCTATTGTAAAAAGGGCAACCATAGACAAAAAAGGGCATTTAAAAAATACATATCTGAGGGGTCAGCTGTAGCATTTAAAGATTACAAAGGGCTTAATAAAATCTGTAAAAAAGAGATAAAATTAGCAAAAATACTAAACAAACAGCAGGTAGCAAAAGAGAGCAAAACAAATCCCTAATTTTTTAAAAACTATATAAATGCTAAAAAAAAAATAGGTCTGAGCAGGTAGGCCCACTAAATAATGGTAAAGGGGGGGTAGTCACTGAAGATAAGGAAAATGCAGAGTTACAAAATTAGTTTTTTTAGCTCTGTATATACAAAAGAGAAAGGAGCTTATATCTGTGGTGCTGGGGCTGTTGGTAGATCCAGTAATATACTCAATTGGCTAACTGTAGATATGATCCAAGATAAGTTATATAGGGTAAATGTGAACAAGGCCCTGGGTCCAGATGGATTACACCGAAGAGCGCTTAAAGAGCTCAGTTCAGTCATGGCTGTGCCCCTGTTTATAATTTTTAAAGATTCTCTAGGTACTGGTACAGTGCCAAGTGATTGGCGCAAGGCGAACATGGTGCCCATAATTAAAAAAGGATCAAGGTCCTCCATAGGTAATTATACACCAGTTAGCTTAACTTCTGTTGTGGGGAAAATGTTTGAAGGACTCTTAAAGGGTTTCTGTCACCAGATTTTGGCCTCATAAGCTGTCTGACATTAGCTATGGGCCAATGTCAGACCAACCTAATAATGTAACCAAATGCCCCTCTGACCTGTCATAACGCTAAAAAATGATTTTATACAATATGCAAATGAGCCTCTAGGAGCAGGGAGGGCGTTGCCCCTGCTCCTAGAGGCTCTGTGTTCCCACCTGCGGCCATGCCCCTCTTATTTTGATTGACAGTGCCGGGCAGCTCAACTCTCCTGCCTCCGTCTAAAATCCCGCGCCTGCGCCGTCCGCTTGTGTATTTGGCGCAGGCGCAGTGAGCTGAGGACAGCAGGCACAGCTCACTTTTTTCAATTTAATGTGAACAGTCATTGGCCCAAAAGCAACTTAAAGGGTTTCTGTCACCAACTTTTGACATTATAAGCTGTCTGACATTAGCTATGTGCTAATGTCAGACCAGCTTGATAATGTCTTTTTTATAAAAATCCGCTGTATATATAGTCTGAAAAACTTACTTTTATATTATGTAAATTAGCCTCACCGCGCCCGCGCCGCCGCTCTGTATTCGGCGCAGGCGCGGTGAGCAGAGGACAGCAGGCACCAGCGTCCTCTGCTCACCGCGCCTGCGCCGAATACAGAGCGGCAGCGCGGGCGCGCGATTCAGAACGAGACAGTGCAGGAGGATCGCTGCCCTGCACTGTCAATCAAAGTGTGAAGGGGCGTGCCAGCAGGTTGCCGGACGGAGCCGCTAGGAGCAGGGCAACGCCCCCCCTGCTCCTAGAGGCTAATTTACATAATATAAAAGTAAGTTTTTCAGACTATATATACAGCGGATTTTTATAAAAAAGACATTATCAAGCTGGTCTGACATTAGCACATAGCTAATGTCAGACAGCTTATAATGTCAAAAGTTGGTGACAGAAACCCTTTAAGCAGGGAGGAATCATGACTTCAGATGGAAAAAATTACGAATATTCTAAAAATCAAATATATAGCATTATATTCTATAGTTTTTTCGCATAAGAGAAAATAAATTAAATAATAAAGAATATTCTAAATCCCTACAGACTACAATATGGCACCCTTCTCACACTGGCCCACAAGGAAGACGCAGGTAGGTATACTAGGTAATGGTTCAGATGGAAAAAAAAAGAAAAAAAAATATTCGTATTTACGAATATATATCACTATATTCTAAATATTCGCAAATTCTCGAAGTGCCTATATTCGCAATAAAAATTAGCAATTTGAATCTATGTGCTCAACATTAATTGTCATGCATTAAACAAGGCATGGACTCGCGGGGCAGGGATGTGATATTAACACTTTACAAAGCGTTGGTGCGGCCTCATCTGGAATATGCAGTTCAGTTCTGGGCACCAGTCCATAGAAAGGATGCCCTGCAGCTGGAAAAAGTACAGAGGAGGGCGACTAAAATGATAAGGGGCATGGAGGGTCTTAGTTATGAGGAAAGATTAAAAGAATTTAATTTATTTGGTGTTTAGAAGAGATGTCTAAAGAGGGACATGATTAACCTTTACAAATATATAAATGGGCCATACAAAAAATATGCTGAAAAGCTGTTCCATATAAAATCCCCTCAAAAGACAAGGGGGCACTGCCTCTGACTGGAGAGAAAAAAGTTAATTCTATGGAAGCGTCAAAGCTTCTTTACTGTAAGAACTGTGACTCTGTGGAATAGACTACCCCCGACGTGGTCACAGCAGGAACAGTGGAAAGTTTTAAAAAGGGTTTAGATGAATTCTTAAAAGTAAACAACATAAATGCTTATGAAAACATGTAGAAATCTGAATCTCACTTCCTTCTGTAATTCGCGTCCCCTCCTATCCCTTGGTTGAACTTGATGGACTTATGTCTTTTTTCAACCGTATTAACTATGTAACTATTGTGGGGATTTGCTCCGGTAGACAGGCTTGCGGACGCAGTACAGAGGCAAGTACACGGTTCTTTGAAGCAAGCAGTAGTGTTTTATTCACACTCAGGAAAAACAAAGTCTTGGTGCTTGTTCACACATGGCAAAAATAACAACACAGCAAAAGTTCACCTGTAAGGTTTTGGTGCTTGTTCACACCTGGCTGACAGCTCAGCCACATGAAAGTCCAGGTGCAGGCTTCCATGCAGACTGCATGCCTGCTTGCGGACTCTCAATCCCAGCACTCAGAGCTTCCACAGCGCTACTGGCAGACGGAGGATAATCCACACAGCTGACAGTGCTTGGCTGGGCTTTATACAAGCCTTTAAAACCCGGCCTGGAAATTGGGGAGCAACCACCCACCCAACACTTTAGTTGCTCCCAGTAACAGCCGGCCTGGATCGGCTTTGCAGCCATGCAAAAATACCAACGTGTCAAGCAGCACTATCTGCTGCTGACATACAAACCAGGCTCTTATCTCACCGAGGCCAGGAACCTCGGTGGCACGTACCTTCCGTCAATGACGAACCCTTGCGCTCTCTTACACTATATAACTGTATGCTCAGTATAACCATTCAAATTTTCCAGGCTATTCCTCTACCATAGTCATAAAAATCCACTGCATTCATAGACATAATTCTTATAAAACAGTACATACTTTTACAAGGTTTAGCGTTCATTTAACTGTACTAACCATGGTAAAGAAATACAGTAACAGTTTTACTTGTAGTAAATGTTACAAAAAAAACATAGTTAATCCATAGAGTAACTAAAGTAATGGAAAAGCCATAGGTGCAGTGAATGAACAAAATATAATATATGGAAAATTTCCTTGCAGTGACAAAATAAAGTGAATAAAATTACCAACACATAGTACATTAATTCTGAATAATACTACTATATAATGGATACATATCCCTGTGTAGTGACCAAATAATACTCCAATAGTTAAATGCATAGCTAGAACTGACTGAGCCCCACAACACATTTTTTTACGGCCCCCCCCCCCCTTCCTTCAGCCGCTTCCCCAATAGATACGAAACTGGCCATAGTGATTTTATAGAATAACTATAAAGTAACTAAAAAATGCTGACATTGGTATTTTACTGTGGCTAAATAGCAGTCATCTATGTGTAGCTGAATACCAGCATCAACCATCATAAACCACCATACAGTGACTAAATAACACAACCATCATACACCACCACAGTGACTGAATAATACAACCATTATACACCAACATACAGTGACTGAAAGGTGGAATCCCATGGACAGAAACCAATGAAGTATTGTGTGAAGATACACGTTAGACTAAAGTTGATGAAAACAGACAATTTCAACCATAACGATCGTTCATAAGGTGCCCTGCGATGAAACACGCAGGGCAAATGCCTTTTTTGGAGATCCGGGAACGTACTGGCCTCTCCCAGCAGTGAGCCCGGTGATATCACCGGCACTAATATACGAGCTTTAGCACTGCCCTAGCCTGTAAAGTGGCTAGGGCATTGCTAAAGCCCACCCATCAGGGGGGCTGGAGGGGTGAAAATGGGGGGCTATGTCTGGGTTCAGCTCTGAACCCGAACAACCCCTTTAAGCACAGATAACTGAGTTTCAAACCTGAATACAGAATGGAAAAAATATTCTCCAAGCCATAAGACCTTACTATGCTCCTAATGACACGTCACCTCCTAATTATCTATTCATTGATTACTGAGCAACCTGAGAAGAACATCAGAACATGTTTAACGGTGGCACTGAAAATACTTCCAAGTAAGTGGTTTGTGGTTAGCCTCCCAGGCCTTCCTTGAGACTTGGTCAGTGATTTCCCCAGAAGACGCCTTCAGCAAGGACTGTCACCTTTACTGCACGGACATAAAACTCAGCCTGCATGTAAAAGGGTTGAAAATGATTGCACCCTCTCTTACAAATATTGTATCCTTTCACTGTTTTTCGTCTCTTTTATTTAATGTGAAGAAATGGCAAGTGATTAGTATTTAATATGTTACCTCATGTAAATGTGAGGCACTTTGAAATATCATGTATGATATGCCATTTTATGTGCCTTCATGTGTCTGGGAAGATGAGCATGGTGTCTAATCTGCCGGTGCAGGCATCATACTACCGAGCAGAATTGGCTGAGCAGATTGATATATAGTTTATGTAATGCCGCTTGTTATATTTTAACTCTAAGACAGTAATCAATGGAGGATATTACTGGTAGACATTCACAGAAAGATATTGCAGAAAGACCTTAAAAGGATATTCCAGCTTTTAGACACTGATGACCTATCCTCCAGATAGGCCATCAATATCAGTTCAGTGGGGGGATGACACCCAGCACCCCCAAGGATTAGCTCTTTTCAGTAGCTGCCAGTACAGGAAACCAAACAGCTCAAATATGGGTTTTCCAAGATCTTTTTACTAATGATCTTTCCTCTGCATAGGTCATCAGTATCTGATTGGTGGGAGTCCGACACCCGGGACCCCTGCCGACCAGCTGTTTGAGAAGGCACCAGCGCTCAAAGTAGCGCAGCAACCTTCTCACAGGTTTCTCTAAGCCATGTGATATCACGTTCATCAGTCACATGGCCTAGGCGCAGTTCAGCCGCATTGAAGTGAATGGGCTGAGCTGAGGCATCAAGTACAGCCGCTATCAAATGGACGGTGCTGTGCTTGGTGAGCAGAGAAGACCGTGGCTAAGGATAGGTAAAGATCTCCGAAAACCCTTTTAAGCAGAAGGATCTATCTACTGTGTAGTGGCCGTGCTGGCATAGTGCAGCTCAGCTCCAATTTAAGTGAATAGGATACTGCTGTACAGAGATTATCACCATGTATACCAGTTACTGCCGCCAATCTAATATCCCTACCTTACACACCTACACACAAGGGCCAATTTCTACCAGATAACTACCCTAGATCATCATTTTTTCATAGACCACCAGGGAGGCAAAATGTTGTCTTGTCAAGAGTTTCAGAAATTCTATGGGCTGCCTGTATTCACATGGGTGCCGTAAGCAGTATTTATCTGGGTGCTGTAAGCAGTATTTATCTGGGTGCTGTAAGCGGTATTTATCTGGGTGCTGTAAGCAGTATTTATCTGGGTGCTGTAAGCGGTATTTATCTGGGTGCTGTAAGCAGTATTTATCTGGGTGCTGTAAGCAGTATTTATCTGGGTGCTGTAAGCAGTATTTATCTGGGTGCTGTAATCAGTATTTATCTGGGTGCTGTAAGCGGTATTTATCTGGGTGCTGTAAGCAGTATTTATCTGAATGCCACACAACACTGTATCCGCCTGCTGTATGGCAATTTTGTACTAAGTGTAGAAGTATTCACAAGGTGATGTTTTAGAGCTGCCCAGCTTGGTAACAGCGCCTAGTTCCAAATCTACCCTGCTTGCTACTGGCTACAGAGGGAAAAGTGGTCTGGAATCACAGTCACCGTACGTGTTTCAATTATAACACACACGACATTTGACAGACTGCAAGAAAGAACAAAGCCAAGGCAGTATGATGAGGTGATTTACTTTAAACCTAACTGTAGCCTTGCCAGAAATTTTAACTCCATCTCCCATCCCCTGCTCATAGTCAAAGGGCCCCAGGTGAGATATACAGAGCTATTTTCAGAGTTTTTAAGCCATAAGCTGATTTACATAGCTGTCTCTCCGCCTGCCTGTTTTTTGACCAACAAGATTTTACAGTGAAAAAATACCATGAAATAAATCACAATCTTCAGTTTTTTTCTTTTATTTTGAATAATAAAATACATCTCTTACAACCATTTTTATTAAAGCAAGAGTCACTGTCTGAAGAATACAAAACTAGATTCTGCCATGGGCTATACAATAGGATGATGGAGAATGAAGATTTTGTTCTCATCTGTTAAAGATTTGTGGGTACTCCACTTGCATACAATCTGCTTCTCCCATGATGCTTAAAGCAGCTCTGTCACCCGGATCAACACTATACAACCAAGCATATAGCCTGGTAGGGTTTCTGACGCTGATTAAAACGATACCAATCTGTTATCTGTAGGTAGTAGCGTTGTGGAGAAATTCAAACTTTTATAAATATGCTAATGAGCTATTGGAGCACCAGGAGGGGGGCTTATACCGTTCGAGCACTGCTCCAGTGACGTCCCTTTCCTTCAAATAAGGCTCCCCTCTCTTTAGATTTACAGTGCTAGACCAGTGCCTCCGCAGTATGCATCTTTGCTCATTGGGATGAAGCTGAAGATGTGCGCACGTGCCGTTCAAGACAGTGAGTGCACAGGCTGTCAATCTAAAGGGAAGGGGCATGGTTTGAATGAGAGAGGTGTCAGTATGGAGCACCAGGGGCATTGTTGGAGTGGTGCTCGAACCACAAAGGCCCACCTCCTGGTGCTCCAATAGATCATTAGCATATTTATAAAAGTTTTAACTTCTCCACAACGCTACTACCTACAGATAACTGATTATTATTATGAGGTTAGCGTTTTAATCAGCGTCAGCAACCCTACAAGGCTATATGCCTGGTTGTACAGGTTGATCCAGATGACAAAGCCACTTTAAGGACTAGCCAATTGTCTGTGTAGAACACTCGAAACTGGAGAACTCTGCTTGTTTACTCAAATCCCCAAACGTTTAACAAACTATGCATTAATCAATGGTACATGTGCAAATAATAAGCTTCGTAATATATATTATCAAAGAATAAATTATATTTCTCCATCTAGCAGCCAGACTATGGGCAGCTATAATCTGATCTGATTCAGTCTGTCTCTTTCTTTCAAGATGCATTTAGCAAAGAAATTTAGGTTGAGGGTGTAAGATAAGTGAAGTGGCATTTTTCTTAGATAACATATATTACAAAGTTTCTTATATTCACCTGTACTATTTATGCAAAGTTTGTTAAATCGTTTTTAACCATTTTACATATATTTTTTGTAAATCTCTTACCCTTAGACTCTACATTATGTTCATTTAACATGTTTCTTGTACTTAGCCAAGACATGGTCAAGATCCTTAAGCTGCCCAATATCAGGGATCATCATTATGGTGATAATGTATAAAAGGCATTTATTAGCTAAAGCACTTATAATGCATTACTAAGTGAAACCCAAGCATAAAAGATGCTTCAGTGCCCTTACCACAATCCATCCAGCACAGTCCTAGAAAGATAATCACTGAACATACTGCCAGTAAATGGCTAGGTAGTAGTCTATTCCACA
Source organism: Bufotes viridis (assembly GCA_033119425.1). Taxonomy (NCBI): domain Eukaryota; kingdom Metazoa; phylum Chordata; class Amphibia; order Anura; family Bufonidae; genus Bufotes; species Bufotes viridis. The sequence continues at coordinate 128,781,704 of CM065596.1, forward strand.
GGACATACACATGACTATTATCATGCGCTGCATGTTGTATGCCCAAAAGCAAAAAACATCTGTTAAGCTGGGTTCACATCACGTTTTTCCTATCCATTTAACATATACAAAAAACGTATACGTTAAATAGACTCCTTAGACTGATGGCATCCGTTCACCATAGAGCTCAACTGTAAAAAAAAAAAAAAGTATATGGTTTTTTCAATTGTAAAAAAAAAACAAAAAAAAAATATACTTTTTTTTTTTACCGGACTCTACAAGAATGTGGTGTGCTGCATTTTTGTATCCTATTTTTCTAACGTATACCATACATCAAATGGAGTCATAAAACGTGATGTGAACTCGCCCTTAGAGATGGTTTGCCCTTACACTGTAGATCCAATAAACATAACTCAATCAATGAAATAACATCAAATACATTTTAATGGCTTTTATTGAAGGAAAATTCAGGATATGGTAGAAATTATGTTTCCCATTGTCATTCCCCAACAAACAGTCCTTAAATGGAACCTACCAGGGCAAATTACGATTTGTTTTCGGATCATGTCCCCATACCTGCATTATGTAAAAAAGAAGTTTGAAGATAAATGTACTGCATCAAAATTCCCAGTAAGGAGTCATGGAGGTGGTACTACTGCCTGAAGAGTCACACTGGATTGGTTCCTAGGTAAATACCTTCTGGCTTGACTGATATCCCTACAGGTTCAGGTATTTTATTACAAACCTGCCCCAGCAGCATCCAGCACATGTACGGCAACGGGAGATCTTCGGGCTGCCAGATCTGATTTGTAAAGCATCTCAGCCTGTTAGACATCAATCAAGTCAGAAGGGCATGGTTAGGAACCCAGCCAGGGTGACTCTTCAGGCAGCAGCGACGTATAGGAGACACCTTACTGGTAATCTGCATGCAGCCAATGCTGGCTTCAAACTACTTTACTTGATAATGCAGCAAATAATAATCATGAGGACATGTTAGTAAAAAGCCAACTGTGACAGAATAAGTCTGGGGTGGCAATGTCGTGATGTACGCTGCCTTGACCACCAATCTTTACCAAAAAGTGTGGATAGCTTGGCAATGGCAAAAAGACAATGGGACAAGTGGCTAATTGTTTTATTCCTGCAGTTTTTCTTTAAGGCCACTTTCCCACTTGCGTTGTTAAACAGATCCGTTTTGATTTTACACATCAGGATGCACCCGTTCAATTAGGATGGGGTTGTCTGAAATCAAAACGGAAAAAAACTGATCCGTCACTAAATACATTGAAAGTCAATGTGTGACAGATCCGTTTTTTTAGGCTCCTGAAAAACTAATTTGTCACCATTGACTTACATTGTCTAGTCACAAAACAGAATGCTGCGAAACAGAAGGCATCCTGAACAGATCTCTTTCCATTCAGAATGCATGAGGACTAAGCAGAAACGTTTTTTTCTGGTATTGAGATCCTGTGTCGGATCTCAATACCAGAAAACAACAACGCAAGTGTTGGGTATGGTCCTACACAGCCTTGGCCACATGCAGCCAGAAGCTACTCCCATATGAAGTTTTCAAATATACCGTTATGGCAATATCATGCAGCCATTAATAATCTCATGTTGGTGTGGTTTTCGGTCACATGTGGCCAGCGACCATACCTTAACTTAAAAAAAATGTATCTATAAAAACTTTCCTTTGGCACATACTGGAGAAGATTATGATTTAATGTCCCTGACATCAGCACCCAACTTTGGTGACAATAAGAACAATATTACTATTATGCCATTTCATTATTTTTGGAAATGTTTTTGTTAATTTGGAGTGCCTCAGAGCAGTAGGTTGCATTTAGTGGTTGCCCAGGAAAAGCTTAGGCAAGCGCTGATTTAAGCAGATCTTAGATGAGGCTTTGGTATAGAGTCTTTTTGCATGTGACATGTATACATCAGTAATAGCACTGGTTGGCATGTTCTCATATGACAAATGTTCACTAGCATGAGCAAGAAAGCAGGAAGCTAGTAAAAAGTAACACAACAGAGATCAAGACAAGACTACAATATAAAGAACTGTAAGTTGGTAAAATTCCTAGAAACATTGCACTCGTGACATTATAATTGTATGTGGTGTTATAATTTACGCAATCAAATCCTCTATGTATAAATGCACTTTAAATAGATTATCCGAGATGCACCGTGATTCCATGCGGCCACCACTTCCACGATCGCATCCCATACATTGGGCATCTGATTCTAGTTTGGGGTTAGAACTCGTATCGCATGCATGAGTCTAAATCTCTCATGCTTTGGCGAGAGATTCAGATTAACGCATGCGTTGCAGGTTGTAATCCCAGGTTGGGATCACGTGCCCAATGTACGGCATGTGATCCTGAAAAAGGCACATCTCGAACAACCCCTTTAAGGGTATTCTAGCCTAAAGCATTTCTCACAAATCCATTGGACAAATATTACACGCTAGATCAGTGGGAATCTGACTGCTAGGATCCTCACAATCACTAGATCCCCAGTTCCTTGTGCCCTAAAGCCTCAAGACCACAGCTAGAGGAAGTATAAATCAAGTGGCAGTCGAGGATGTGCCCTGCCGCTCCATTCAAAGTTTATGGCACTGACAAAAACTGCCAAGAACGGCGCTTAGCTGTCTTCACCAGACCAAAGGATACTTAATAGAGCTGTGGATCTCCGCTCCTTTCAAACTCTTCCTAGCGGTGGTCTTGCAGCTGGCAGGAATGGAGGACTGGGGTCCCCGGTAATGGGTGGGGATCCCAGCAATCATATCTTCACCAATCTAGCATTTATCTCCCATCCAATGGCTAGGTCACAAAGGCTACAAGCTGGAATACCCTTTTAACTATTTAGACTAGATTACATGGAAATAACATCGGACTAACATCTCACTTCGAGGACACATATATAATACCAGGAACAGATTTGATTTGGCTATTTAGTGCTTGCTTAGTTAAGACCTGCTGCACAGATTCTTCACAACCATTCTTATTTTCAGTCAGTCTTACAAAAGGGGACTGGAACGGAGCTGATACTCACCTAGAGATCACTGGTCTCCATAATACAGAAGAGGGCAGAGAAGCAAAAGCCAAAGATGTTTTTCGTTCCTCTGAAGGGCCAGTCTATGTGAGTTCTTCATGATCTCACAAGGCCCGGTCAATTCTAGCCTCCATCTCCATCCAATACAGAACAAAGTGGGATGCACTAGAGAACACTAATAGGCACACTAGACACAGAAACTGACTAGAAATGCAAGATGACTTTGTGCCTGCTATAATATAATGCCCATAATAATATGCAATAAAATCATATGTGAATATAGTATTTGTCCTTTAAAATAGCACCTTCAATGTGAGAAAGATAATGCAGCTGCTTATTGACTCCCTTGGGGTACAGGGCTGATATGGGCAATCTATAAGTCTCCTGAGCTCCAGCACACAGGGAGATGAAGACATATACAGGAAGGGAAGATCTAGTGCAATAGAAGCCTCGTATTCACATAACAGCAGGTTGATGACTGCGCACCATAATTTTTTTTTATATAAATGAAGAGGTAAAAAAATAACTTCAGCCAAACACACCTTGTACTACCATCTAATACACCTCAAATTATGGCAGCAGGGTTATCGCAATAGGAGCACCTGGCATCATCCATAATGTACAGAATTCACAAAAATAAGGGACAAACACTTCAAGAGAACCCAGTCAGGAGGTTTGTCCCCCGCAGGCTCGGCAGCAGGCCTTCCGGTAATACCAGTGTGAGCAAAGCTTCACCTTTAACACCAGGGAACAGTTAGCGGTTGCCTTGTCTTCACAGGTTTCATCTGGAAGGAAACAAGACCATCGATGATCAAAATGTTATTTCAATTACAGTGAGACATTTTTTAACTGAACAATTCAGTTTGGCCCTACTTTCCGTCTGATATTTTTCATAGTTGAGATGCTGGTTGTTATTTTAAACATTACAAAGGATTTAAAGGGTTTATACATTTCTTTACTAAAGATAGCCTATCCTCAGGACAGGACTTATTGATATCTGATTGGCGCGGGCCTCCTCCATCCATTGTTTAGAGGATGACTCTGGTAATTGCAACACTGTTCTCTACAGTATGTTCAAACAGGCATTCTCGCTAAACAGTCCTACAGACTTTCCTTGTTATTGTGTATAACTGGTATCTACTACATTGTAGCAACCACTTATGATCATTTATATGGTACCAAAGTAAATCATTATCTTCTGATGTCATATGAGCTCCTAGTTTTAAATAGAAGAGCACAGATTGGGAATAAGAGTGCTTACATATTGTTAAAGAGCATATTGGGAATAAGACTGCTTAGATGGGTTAATTCCAATCCTTCACCTTATACCAGGTTCCGCATGTAATGACCTGAAGAGTCTGCCCAGTCTTCTTATACTTTGCGGGGGGAATAGGCCAAATGCCCAATATGTAAAATGAGTCAGGCACAGCACATTTTATATTCGCATTTAGCAGAGAATGTCATGTTCCTCTCAGTGTGATCGCCATTGGAATCCTCCCAACCACAAAAAATACTGGGCTTGTATCTGTTATTGCCAGACACATCTCAAGAACAAGAGGGTTGCTCTTTCTGGTAAAGTAACAGAGTGGCTTTTCCATGCTCTCATGACCTGTGAAAACTCCATGAGACCCATCATGGTAAGCAGGTCTTTCCATATTGTAGACACAGGAGAACTTACTAGCTGGAGTTGGTTGTGAGCAACAATCTACATCACAGTGGGATTAACCCCTTTGAAACTGTGGTGAAGAGCGACCATGGCGCCTAAGGGTATAAATTAAGGATAGCGATCCATTTTTCACACCATCGGCAGCCCATGCAAATAACTTCTATCGGAACATAAGTCATCTCTCAGAGGAGCTATAAGGCAGGAAATGGAATGCCTAAGGGAGCATAAAATAATGCACGGAAACTTTGTATGTCACTGTACAGGGTTTGAGGAAAAGTAATAGACAGAGCGGCTGTACTGTCACATTGATTTATTATGTGGATATATACGAAGGTAGTGCATTAAATTGAGCAAACGTATTACTAAGTGCCCTTTTACACCGGCCAAGAATCAGGTCCAAAATCAGAAACCAACACTAAAACAAGCACCTAAAATCGTATCGGCAGCATATCATCCTGTGTAAACAGGGGAGATGCTACAAACACTATGACACGTGAATGACTGTCGTAATGATTGTTCATAACCCCTTTCACTTTGCTTCGGACCATGTTGATGAACTTTAAAAAAGCACCGATTGACTTATATGTTGCCAATCCATGCTCATTTATTGCCCAGCACCAGCCTGTATGAGAGGACCTTTCATTTACTAGATACCTTTTTTAACTTTCTCAGGAAAACTAAAGAAGGTTTCTAGTTTCACTCTTTTATCTACGGACGCTGCATATGAACAGATATTGACCAAAGTCACTATATTGATGGGGACAAGGCTGTCACTGACCATTTGAATAGTTACTTTTGTTCATTTTTTCAGAAGGTGGCTTTCAAAATTGTAATTTGTATGATCATGAAACTACTGCTAGCTGCAGTGTTTTTGGAGGCTGATGTTATGGGTGATTTGGCACATTTAAAGTCTAACAAGGCAATGGGTCCAGATGGCATACAACCCAGAGTCATTACAGAACCGCCTGTGGTTGCTTTTCATCTGTTTAACCAGTCCTTCCTAAAAGGAAATGTCCCTGAAGACTGGAGAATGGCTAACGTTGCACCTATCCACGAGAAGGGTAGAAGAGAAGAAGCTGGAAACTAAAGACAAGTTATGCTTGACCTCAGTAGTAGTAAAGATAATGGAAACCCTCCTGAAAAATATGATGGTTGACCACCATCAGCTTTGGACAAAGGCAGTGCCATGGATGTTGCCAACATTGACTTCAGCAAAGCCACTGATACAGTGACACATAAAAAGCTGATAGATAAATTATTGAACACTGAACTTAGTCCCTAAGTGGATTTGCAGTTGGCTGATGAATAGACACCAAATTCTTGTTGTTAATGGTGCACATTCTGAGGAGAGACAAGTTACAATTGGTGTACACCAAGGTTCTGTCCTGAGTCTGATTATTTTAATAAATTTGTAGGTGACATGGGAGAAGGTTTCGTAGGCATCATATTGGCAGTTCTGTGTTAGCCAAGACTTCAGCAAAGAAGGATCTTAGGGTCCTGATATCAGAATGTTTCCCAAAATGAGTGCTCAGTGTGGGCAGGCAGCTGGAAAGGCAAGTTGGATCCTTGGCTATATAACAAGAGGTATAACCAGTAGGAAGAGGGAGATAGTGATCCTGCTGTATAGAGTGCTAGTGAGGCCACATCTGGAATAGTGTATCCAGTTCTAGAGCCCCCACCTACAAAAAGACATAGATAAAACGGAATGGGTGCAAAAGTAGGCTACAAAAATGGGGTGGGTCTGAAGCATAAATAATATCAGGAGAGACTTAATGAACTTTGGGGGTCATTTATTGGTGTTTAAGACCCCATGCCACAACCACTTTTTTTGGCCTGGCAGGAGTGGGGAAAATTCGCAGATTGCTGTGCAAAGATCTCAATAGTAAATCACCCCTTAATCTGTATAGCCTTGAGGAAGGAACAGAAAATGAGGACATGACAGAAACGTCTATGTTAAAGACTTAAATAAGGTTCAGGAAAAAAATCAACACAAGAACAAAGGGGCACAATCTATAATTAGTTGGGGGGAAGATCAGAACCAATGTATGTAGGAAATATTTTTAGATCAAAAGAGTAGTTCAGGCTTGTAACAAACTCCCACTAAATGTGATTGGGAAATTGACAGTACGTCAATTTAAACATGCCTTGGATAAACACTTGTCTATCCTAAGATTAACCCCTTTACTACTGGGCAACTTTTCACCTTAAATCCCAGGCCGATTTTTGCAAATCTGACGTGTCACTTTATGTGGTAATAACTTTGGAATGCTATTACTTATCCAAGCCATTCTGAGATTGTTTTCTCGTGACAGTACAGTACAGTACTTCATGACAGTGGTAAATGTGTGAAAATATATTTCACCTTTATTTATAAAATAATCCAAAATATACCAAAAATTTTGAAAAATTCACAATTTTCTTAGTTTGAATTTCTCTACTTTTAAGACAGATAGTAATACCTGATAAACTGGTTATCAATTAACATTCCCCATATGTCTGCTTTATGTTGGCATAATATTGTAAATGTCATTTTATTTTTTTAGGACATTGGAAGGCTTAGAAGTTTAGAAGCTATTTTTCAAATGTTCAACAAAGTTTCCAAAACCATTTTTTTAAGCACCAATTCAGTTATAAAGTGATTTTGAGGGGCTTATGTAATGGAAACCACCCATAAATGACCCCATTTTAGAAGCTAAACCCCTCAAATTATTCTAAAACTGATGTTACAAACGTTGTCAACCCTTGTGGTGTTCCACAAAAATTAAAGGAAAATGGAGGGGAAATTTCAATTTCAATTTTTTCTTTCAACACAGCAAGGGTTAACAGCAAAATAAACCTCAATATACATTACTCCGATTCTGCAGTTTACAGAAATACCCCATATGTGGCAGTAAAGTGCTCTATGGGCACGTGGCAGTGGTCAGAAGAAAAGGAGCGCCATATAGATATTGGAGGGTGATTTTGCTAAAATGGTTTTTAGGCACCATTCTGTATTTGAGGAGACCCAAATGTGGAAATCCTCAAAAAGTTACCCCATTTTGGAAACGACACACTTTAAAGAATATATTAAAGGGGGTACTGACCACTTTGACCCCCTAAACGCTTTACAGAAGTTGGAAACACTTGGCTGGGAAAATGAAAAGTTTTGTTTCTTCCAATAATTTTTTCATTTTCACAAGGGGTAACAGGAGAAAAAGCATCCCATAATTTGTTACCAATTTTCTCCTGAATACAGCAATACCCCATATGTGGTGGTAAACCGCTGTGGGGGCACATGGTAGGATTCAGAATGGAAGGAGCGCCATATGGCTTTTGCAGCACAGATTTTGATGGATTGGTTTACGGGTGCCATTGGTTTTTATTTTTTAAGTGATTATCTTATGTGGGGCCTCATTTTTCGAAGGGTGAGGTGATGGTTTGATTGGTACATAAGACTTTTTGATTGCTTGGAATTAAACTTTTTGTGAGGCAAGGTGAAAAAAAATGTCTGTTTTGGCATTGTTTATTTAATTTTGTTTTTACAAAATTCACCTGAGGGGGCATATAATGTGATATTTTAATAGAGTAGGTTGTTACGGATGCGGCGATACTTAATATGTCTATCTTTTTTTTTTTTTTTACATGCTGGAGGTAACTGGGGAGTTTACTGCAAGTTGGCCTTTACACTCCTGTAATTTAGCCCATTGGCCCCTGGTATTGCCCATACGGCACAGGTAGGTCAGTGTTAGGTCCCGAGCTACTTGAGAAACCTTGGCGTGTTGCTCTGGCTTAGACATGTCCTTCATAGCAGTACATGTTGACTAATCTCTCAATTTTAACATCAGTTTGAGGGCTTAGTAAAACCACAGTGTGCACCTGTCTTGTCATTTGTTATTGCTATATTGTTATATTATTTATCACATCCACACAATTCCCATCTTGTGTAGGATGTCTATTGTGGTACTTGTGGTCCGCTGCGGGCATCCTCCACGTATGCATTTTTGCTGGGGATCACCATTAGCAATGGGCCACAAGTGCAGGATCTGCTCCCCTGTATATATATGTACAACTGCATCTTGGGTTGAGCACATGCTGCTTCATGCCACCTTTCAGTTGTTTTGTATATATAATTGTTTGGAGGTGTATAAACTCCTATGTAAATGTAGCCTGTTTTCCATCCACAGGCTACATTTAGGTGCACCTGTAAGGCCTGGGCCATATCAGCCAGTATTGGGTGGGGCTCACAGCCTTCTCCCTTCTCCCAGTGCAGGCATGGCTACATGCTGGAGGTAACTGGGGAGTTTGCTGCGAGTCGGCCTTTACACTCCTGTAATTTAGCCCACTGGCCCCTGGTATTGCCAATACGGCACAGGTAGGTGAGTGTTAGGTCCCGAGCTACTTGAGAAACCTTGGCGTGGTGCTCGGGCTTAGACATGTCCTCCACTGCAGGATATGTTGACCAATCTCTCAATTTTAACATCAGTTTGAGGGCTTAGTAAGACCGCAGTGTGCATCTGTCTTGTCCTTTGTTATTGCTATATTGTCATTTTTATTTTTAAGTTTTACACAGTAAAAGCATTTTTGAACAGAATAAAATCTTGTTTTTGTGTTGCCATTTTCTGAGAGCCCTACTTTTTTATTTTTTGGGAGATTATCTTAGGTAGGGGCTCATTTTTTGCAGGATGAGATGATGGTTTGATTGGTACCATTTTGGGCTAAATACGCCTTTTTTGATCGCTTGATATTACACTTTTTGTGAGGCAAGGTGACCAGAAAATAGCTTTTTTCCTTTTTATTTTTTTTACGGCGTTCACCTGACAGGATGGATCGTGTGATATTTTTATAGAGTCGGTCAATACGGATGCGGCGATACATAATATGTCTACTTTTCTTTTTTTCCCTATTTTTACAAAAAAATGTTTACTTTATTTTATTATTTTTTACTTGAAGCTTTAAATTTTTTTGTAAAACTTCTTTTTTCATTTTATTTTTTGTCCCACTCTGGGACTTCAACATTTGGGGGTGTGAACCCCTTTACAATGCAATACAATACTTGTGTGTTGTAATGCATTGGCTGTAAGTGTATTACACTGAGTAATACACTTACAGCTTCCTGTCTGTGAGAGATCCAGGGGGCTGGATCTCACAGGCTGACACGGAAGGCAGCCACGATGCCTAAGGAAGGCAGTGGGCTGCCTTCCCTGCCATCGGGTCCCTGTCACAGCAGCGTGGGGACCCGATGGCCACCCCACACCCGGAAAGATACCGCATGTACCACGGTCAGTGCTGACCCCGGCAGTGCAAGGGTTAATGCGCCGGCATCGTTTTTTTCATTGATGCCGGTGCATACAGAGGGGTCCGGCTATCAGTGACTGCCGGACCCCTGCAGCTGACTGGGCAGGTGCAGCTACGGCGCTGGGATTTGTGACCCTGATACCAGCACCGTACATGTATGGCGCTGGTATCCTAAGGGTTAAGCGCAGACTAGATCGACACTGATGTCTTTTTCTGCTGTCAGTCTTCTATGTTTCTTCTATGCCTCTATAATGAACTTACCAAAAAATCCCAACAAAATTAAACTTAGTAAAAGTACTTAGTAAAAGTAAACTTTTTGCAAGCAGATAGCTAATCTTCAGTAGCAATGTGTCTATAATTTCCTGTTGTTATCCGGTATATCACAGAGTCTAGATGCATAAATAATATTACAGACACAATATTCTCTGTGTCTTTGAGAGTGTGCGACATTTTCAGTTCATTAGAATATTTGAAAGGTTAGAAAGTGGAGGTCACTGTTGGCAGCTATTCGAAAGCATGTTTATAAGGTGAACTACAGGGAAAATCAGATGCTACAGATCAGCGAGGAAGAGATGCATCAGGCTGAGATTATACAAAGAATCATGTACTGGGCTCTGACTGGCTTAGGATACATATTAACAGGACCATGTGGGCAGATAACACATGGCAGGTATGATGGTAACAAGTAATTTAGATTTAAGGATATATGACACTATCATTGTGATAAACAATGCATACTTCAGCCTTATGCTCTAATAACACTGATAATTACCAGATCTATGCCGCCGCCTATAGCTGCAGTACCAAGCACCGACGCTATAAAATAGATGGAGCTGATCAGGTGATCAGGGTCCTGTGTGTCAGACCCCCACAAATAAGATACTGATGACCTATTCACTGCTGGATAGCTCGTAATTAATATTGACTCCATACACACCATTTTTTGCAGGCGAATAAGGGCCCCACAGCAAACGTTAGTAAGGGCCCACCCAAGTAAGATCTCAAAAGAATTTAAGATTTTTTTATTAACTGGAATCATTTTTTATTTTAAAAGAAATCACACTCCACCTCACCCTCATGCTTCATAAATACGGCGCTTATTCTGAACGCCATATTTCTTAAGGTATTTATACCAGATAACTGGCAAAAATACATTGATGAATCAATCTCCTTCTTCTCTTTAGTACTTAAAGGGAACCTGTCACCGGGACTTTGTGTACAGAGCTGAGGACATGGGTTGCTAGATGGCCTCTAGCACATCCGCAATATCCAGTCCCCATAGCTCTCTGTGCTTTTATTGTGTAAAAAAAACTATTTGATACATATGCAAATGAACCTGAGGCGAGTCCTGTTCCTGGACTCATCTCATGGACAGGACTTATCTCAGGTTCATTTGAATATGTATAAAATCGTTTTTTTTTACACAATAAAAGCAGACAGAGCTATGGGGACTGGATATTGCGGATGTGCTAGCGGCCATCTAGCAACCCATGTCCTCAGCTCTGTACACAAAATCCCGGTGACAAGTTCCCTGTAATAAAAACTGGCTGCCTGCAACCACCACTAGATGGCGCTGTGTGCACTGAAATTTATAGAGTTACTACTGAACTCAGTGGCAGCTGGAAAAAGCTCTTTGCACCGTGTTCCATCTTGTGGTGGAGAATGCAGTTTTTAGGAGTTCAGTGCTAGGACCTCTCTCAGCCCTGGCCTCATAGCAATCAAGCGGTCCGCCGCCATCGTAAAGTAAAAACGCCACTGATTTTTTATATATTTTTTGCACAATACAGGCAGAAAATGGAGAGTGTAACTATAATCTATAGTAAAATCAGTTTTATAAGTCATAAAGGTAAAATATGACCAGACCCTAATTGTGTCAGAGGTGAAAATACACTGAGTAAAGCCTCATGTTCCATTTTCTGCACGTACAAGAAAGCCACGTAGCCTCCAGGCACTGCTGTGCAGGCTCCATGCTCATGACTCTACTTGTGGTCATGAGGCATAAAAAATGTTTAGACAACTACAAGCACCAGGTAAAGAATTTTTCAGTTGCAGTTTATAAATTTTGAGATTTGGGATGGATGAAGACTGTGAAGAGCCAGGAGATGACTGCACGGAAAAGCACTGCAGGCAAATAAGATCACAGTACATATTTTGACAATACAAATGAAGCATAAAGACTGATAAACTAGTGTGCCCGAAGACAAGTTTGCTGAGAATACACCCATGAAGTTCAATGCATGTGTCTTATTTCCTCTGGGATATGTCATGTCAGTATGTTTAGATGTTATCTGCGCACATTACCATTATACAAACTGTTTAGTTTCCACTCAAGTCATGTGTGGAGTAAAGCAACCAAATCTGTTTACTTGTATTGTGTTCCTTGCAATGTGTGTGGGTGTAACCTAAGTGCATATCTCTCATCAGGTTCCGTCTCAGGCTCCGACTGGCCTGCCAGAGGATTCTCCGGTGGGCCCAGTCCCTGAAGCCATAGTGGGCCCCAAAGGTCCAGGGAAAAAAATGTCAGTTTGGAGCCAATCACTTGCCACTAGAGTCTATTTCTTTAATTAAAAACCTTTTAGACATTATTGGGGTTTCCTCTGGTGAGCCCAAGGAACCCCAGTCTGACACTGCTCAGGCTTATCCCTTTATCCACTTGGTTGGGTTGTAATAGCTTAAAAGAAAGTGCTGCTTTATCTTGAGGAAGACCCCTCATTGGGTAGAAACGTTTCTGTTCATAGTCATGCATAGTCAGCACTAAAGATTATTTTTGCAGTTTGGAGCGCTGCTATTTCTCTCTACCATCTTTAGAAACAGCGCCACTCTTCACTATGGGCCATATAATGTATTGCAGCTCAGCCCCATTCAAGTGAAATGGACAATATCTTAACTAAGAGCCAATTGTGCAGATGTTCCCTTCTTCTCACAAATTCATAGAGAGTAGATGCACTGTAGCTAGACTGAACTGCGGCCTTGTCACACTTAATTGGTTACACCCAACAACAGCTGGAGATGTCTTAAAGGGAATGTGTCTTCAGAAAATAACCTAGTGTTATTCACTTGAAAGGAACTGAGCTGGAGAAAAGCCATGTGACCGATGGACATGAGGTCACAGGCCAAAGGAAAGATGCTAATTGACTCTTATAATATATAATATAATATTGAAGTCCTGAAAAATCTCTTTAATAATAGACTTGCAATTCCTGTACTGAAGAGATCACTTTTCAGCAGTCATCTCATTATCATCACAGGAAGGATTATAGTGACAGGTAACACTTATATATAGATTACATAGGTTATGTTATGGCCACAGGGATAATAAAGAAACGGCACATCGCAGAGTCATAAGAATATGGGCACCAGAATTGTTATTACATGGGGGAGGCAAGTAGTTACTAAGAAGAGACATGTCAGGAGAGGGGGCAGGTCCTCTTTGAATAACTGAAAAGTTATACTCCACAAAAATCTTGATCCTATTATCTTTGCTATGGTGCCAAACTCTGTCCTTACATCATGTACTCACAGCAGCCTTAGTTGTAGAACTTTGCCATTGGGAACCTCATAAAAACCTCTTCTACATTCTTTACAGGATCACATAAAATGGAAAAACTGTTTATAACAAGAACAGAATGCCATACTTCTTACCTAGTATTTGAAAATACGATTCGGATGGTTTGCCAAATTTTACAAAAAATACGCTTTATGACAAATTACTTAGTCACAAAGCACTTTCTTTGTAAGTAGTGGGTGCAATGACATGGAACAGCGATTGTGTCGCTCCCAGTCATTGTACCCCTCTGATATACATAACACGGTATACAAACAACAAAAAACCATACTTCCCTGATCCATTTGCTTGAAGCGGAGCCAGCCGCCATCATCTTGCTCGAAGAGCTGGCGTGAAATCTCACGCATCCCGGGACGACGTCATCATGCCGACCGGGGTGGTGATGTCACACGTCACCGCGCACGGGATATCGGCCGAGTTCTTTAAGCAAGATGGTGGCGGCCAGTCCGTCACGAGCAAATGGAGGAGGTAAGTATGATTTTTTTTTGTTCTTTGCACTATTTAAGGTTAAATCAATTCATTCCCACGAAGCACGAGGAAATTCGGCTTCGTGGCGAATCGACTGTATCCTGAAATTCGTGGACTTCGATTCGCTCAACACTATTCTCAGCAATGTCATGAGACTGGGCGCAGCCTATTCACCATTCTACAAAAAGTGTGCAACTTAGGAGACATATTCAACACATAATTCACAATGATTACATTAAAGAGGTTTTCTGGTAATAAACACTTTCTATCTAATGCCTGCAGCCTGCCTGCTGAAAGAGAAAATTCATGCTTACCTGCTTCACGCCACTCCAGTCGTGCGCGCTGCCTCCACTGTGTCCATGTTCCGGTCCCCAGAATGTTTACATCGGGTGCTGCATGGGCATGGTCACATATTCTGCTGCAGCCAATAATTGGCTGCAGCAGGGATGTGTTGCCTGTGGCCACATCAACACTAAGGCCAGTTATTAGCTGCAGCAGAACATGTGACTATGCCCGTGCAGCACTGGATGTAAAAACTCTGGGGACCGGCAGCACAAAGTGGTGGGGAGCAGGTAAGTATGAATCTTCTGTTTCAGGAGCCAGGCAGCCAGCATTAATAAAAATCATTACCAAAAAAAACCTTTAAATAGGAACTTCCAGATTTCCTGACGTGTCTGAATGAAAGAACGATGCTGCAGCATTGGGAAATATCAACACATTTTCAGGAAGAATAACAAAATGACACAACACAGACTTCTAAAAAAAAAGGTACTCCAGCATTATTACTTCACGAGATATGCAAGTATTTACAAAATTAGATACATCAGTAAAATAAATTGACAACCGGTGACTCAATATTGGTGATTGAAAAGAGTAATCAGAAAAATAATACCGACGTGATATTAAGTCGTATTCCCATCTTAGACATTTTATAGGATATGCTATAAATGTCTAACAGATGCAGACCTCACTTCTGGGACATGAACCAGAGCTCCAGATCTGGGGTCAGGGGCGTGCACACTTGCTCGTCTGTTTCCCGATCTCCCACAGAAGGGAATGGAGAAAAAGGCACGGCCACCTCTCCATTCACAGTGGCTGCCTCACCAGGGTGGGACAGAGGTTGGAGGACCCTGCTTTGGAGATAGGTAAGGGCCCTAGAGGCGGGACCCACATCTATCAAACATGTGAAGAGGATGGGACTACCCCCTTGAAGAATCAGAGTTATGGCATGGGTTTTCTTACCAGGGGCCTCGGTGGGACATTGGTTAATATTGCAGACCTGTCTACTTTCTGGTTTAGCAGACTGGTCACATCCCTGGCTCAGTTCTTCTCCTTGATAACACTTGACTTCTCTAAGCTGGTGTCCTGATCCACACGTCTTACTGCACTGTAAAAGAGACGTAAGAAAAATACATCCACCTTTAAACACGGCAGGAGATCTCATCTAGTAGGAAATACAGAACATTCATGTCAACCAGATGCAGTTCCATGCTGTGGGAACCAAAGCTCTCCTTTTCTGATTGAAGAGGGAAAATATGGGCACCCTGTGAGCAGAAAGCACTTGAAAAGACACTGGCGTACCTTGAGCCTACGTTATTAAAGGGGTTGTGTCACTTCAGCAAATAGCATTTATTATGTAGAGGACCTTAATACAAACTACTTCCTAATGTATTTCAATTATCTATATTGCTTCCTTCCCTGGCTGGATTCATTTTTCCATCACATTATACACTGCTCATTTCCATGGTTCCGACCAACCTGCAAACCATCAGTGGTGGTGGTGCACTTTTTCCTATAGTGTGCAATCACGACCACCACTGATGGATTGCAAGGTGGTTGTAACCATGGAAATGAGCAGTGTATAATGTGATGGAAAAATTAATCCAGCTATCAAAGGAAGTAAAATTGACAGTCACAGTGCATTAGTAAGTGCCTTGTATTAACTTTCTCTACATGATAAATGCTATTTGCTGAAGCGAAACAATCCCTTTAAGTCATATGTATGGCAGGAGCCTGTGGGGCATCACATATGGAGGACAATTAGTTCAGCTCTCTTCACAAGTAATGTGGACAGATTACTTTTGGCAGGCCACAAATGAAGTGTTACAGTACATATAGAATAAAAGGGTGGGTTTTGGGGGAAGCTTTAGAGCAGATTTGTGCAATAAGAGACCTGATCTCTTCCCCAAATGTTTACATAGAGAAGAAGAACAACCAGACGTGAGCTGCAGACCTACATTCTGTACATCTCCAGCAGGTGCTAGAAGGGAAGAGATTACGCTTATGTAAGTATACTACACCACCTGGTCAGCAGTTGGTATGCACTTAAAGGTCATAAAGGATTGTGCACTTTTGGCGGAGGGATTTTGGCAACTGCCCTCTCCTGGGCAGACACGCAAAGAGAAGCATACTTACCTGCTTCCCAGCGCTGGATACTTTGCCCCATGGCCTCCGATGTTCCGCTGGGCTGTGTAGATGTAAACTTTCTGTTTGACACCGGGGGTATTATTCTTACTGGGGGCACTAAAGGGGAGCAGTATTATTTCTGGGGGCACTAATGGGGGATTATTCTTAATGGGGGGGCACTAATGGGGGGATTATTTTTACTGGGGGAAGCAATGGGGCATTATTCTTACTGGGGGGCACTAATGGGGGGCATTATTAATTCTGGGGCACACTAATGGGGGCAGTATTCATTCTGGGGCGCACTAATGGGGCCATTAGTCTTACTGGGGGACACTAATGGGGGGCATTAATGCTGGGGTGCATTAATGAGGGCATTACTATTACTGGGGGGCACTAATAGGGCAGTATTAATTCTGGGGGCGCTAATGGAGGCATTAATATTATTGGGGGGCACTAATTCTAGGGGGCATTACTATTACAGGGGGCACTAATGGGGGCACTATTAATTCTGGGGGGTGCTAGTGCGAGCATAATTAATACTGGGCGGCACTAATGGGGACATTAATATTACTGGTGGGCACTAATGAAGGCATTAATATTACTGGGAGCCACAGTATGACAGCGACCTAACAACCTGTGTTAGGCCACACACCCACAACCACACCCCCTTTGGGGTATGGCTTAACTTGACTGGTATTTTTGGTTGGGAAAGGTGGCAACCCTACATGTGACACAACGGGAGCAGAACACCGCTGAGACAAGCGATTGACTGCAGCAGCATCAAACAGGAAGTTTATATACAGAGAACCCAGTAGAGCAGCCAGGAAGACGGTGCTAGGAAGCAAGTAAGTATGCTTCCCTTAGCAGGTCTTCCCAGAAGGGCTAAAAGCACCTCCTCTTTCTCCAAAGTTGTACAACTCCTTTAAATCTTTACCCATCTCAGAATTATATTCCTTTTGGATATAGATGGTCTTTGTAGTACAGCGTTTCAGCTGTCATCCTTAATCAATGGGAATAATGGAATTAGGTTTGTTAGGGGCTTCGAGGATTTAAAAAACAGTGCGGGGAGGCAGGTAAAAGGAGAAATGTTTCTATCCAATTTGGATTCCTCAATTAAGTGTATTTTTTTCTGGAATTTTTAGCATTGCCAGGATGAGGCTGGATGATATGTTGCCATAGTGTGTTTCTGAAGGATGTCTAACCTGGCCCATAGTAGGATTGGTACAGATTTTCAAAAGCTAGCAGGAATCTGGCGGGCAAACAGAAAGGTGCTGCTACTTAATACCCATTAGTGTAAGACCACACGGTGTGGCTGAGCATGTGCAGCCAAACCTATGGAGGTCACGGCAGAATGGCAAAATCATAAAGCCATTAGCCACCGATGTAGGCCTTGCTCAACTGCGTTTAGCCGCATCATGTGGTTTTACCTGTATCACACGATATAACCCATTCAGAACACTCACCGGTCCCCATTCGGTTGTTGTCCAGTGATGATCACAGGGTGGGCCCAGGCAGGGCTTCTCACTTGAAGGCTTGATGCTTTCATCACACTGGTTGGATTCTGCCGAGCACTTCACTTCTCTCTTCATTACTCCCTCAGTTCCACAGGCAGCAGAACACTGAAAACATAGGGACAAAAAAGTTATATCTATGGTATGGTGAGTCTGGAAAAGAAACCAGCTATAAATATTCAGTAAGAATAAATGATGGCTTTAGCTCTGCAAAAGTGAGAATGGTAATCCTAACATGATCCTTAGAAGAACCACAACTGATCCAATGTAAAAATATGCAATAAAGGTGTGATTTACAGGAAAAAGGGCAATATACTATACTATAGTACAGTATATGTCACCCATCATGCCAATGTAGTGGTATCAGAAACAAAGGAAGAAAGACGTGCCGCAAGCCCCGTTGAAGCGTTGATGTTAGGGGTCCTGCCTGATGGCAGCTGAGGTGCCCTTGGTGTTATGACTGTTGTAGAGGTGCAAGGCAGGAGATGTAGGTGCTGTGGCCAGCCTATGGTGCAAGAGTTAGTAACCAGAACAAGTTGTAGAAAAAAAAAAATCTCTCTTTAGTAAAGTGAAAAATGGGAGTTTTAGTATATTCATCAGTATCAAAGACAGTCCCAAACAATTCACAGTGCAAATCTTCCCAGATAGCAATGTATGGATAGAGGCCAGTATGGGGACTGTGTCAAAGTCTGGAAGGGTGTATTAGCAATGTCCCTTGCACTGCAGTGAAGTCTCTATCAGTCTTCAACTTCAAAAACCTTCTGGACCTTTTAGTTCTTTCTTTTGCTCTCTTTCTGGAGTACTGTAAATTAGAGATGGCTTTTTGATGCAAAGCTTTAAGTTAGGAGAACATATAGCTCCTTTAACTTCCTCAGCTAACAAGCACACTGACTGAACTGGCGGACCTAAGTCCATCAACCAGCTTTCTACAGGAATAGAGTCATGACTGTTAACTCTGACTAACCTATACAGAGCTATACTGAGTAGTACAATACATTAGAACATTATACAATAAGAAACAATTCGCAAGTACCCTATTCTGTGATACATATCTCCAACCTCTGAATGAAGAAGCTGTTGGCATATCACTAGGATATGCCATAATTTTATGATAGGAGGGGAACCAACCTCTGGAACCTCAAAATAATGAATTAGCATAACAGTTGCATCAATGTGCAAGGAACTGCAGCTATGTCCACTTACTGGAGTTCTACAGCAGAAGCCCTGTCCAGTGGACATCTGGGAGCACCACTGTGCAGGGAAGGAGTGTAAAGGACCTGCATCACTGAAACACAGCGCTCCTGCTCCTTTGGTCATATAGGTCTGTCTCCATAATCATTAAGCGGTGCCATATCCTAGTGTTATGCCATCACTTTATCAGATGGGAACGCCCCTTTAAGCATTTATTTAATCAATCAGCAATAAATCTGTCTAAAGCTATGTAAGGTTCTAAACATACCTCTGTCCAGTCTGAGAACTCCCATTGAGGTCCACATGGTTTATTCTTACATACTTTCTTCTGGGGTGGTCTTGCTAGTTGGGCACCTTCACATTGCTCATCATAGACAGAACTGTCAAGCCCTGGAGCAAGCATCTTCCAGCAACGAACTGAGCGTACTTGGACTCCTTGACCACAGGTTCTTGAGCACTCACTCCAACCACTTGACTCCCATCTCAAAAAAAAATATAAAAAATAGAGAAATGAATGTAAGACAAGAACAGAAGTACCTGCTGTAGTAATATGAGAGTCTTGCAAAATTGCAGTCCTAAAGCTATAAAGTTTTGAAAAAATGTAACAAAGGGGGAGACAGAAGGAGAGAAGCAGAATAGAAGGGATCAGGGTTGGACTAGCCCACTGATGTTCCAGAGAATCCTCCAGTGGGCATAGCCTCGGAAGTCATAATGGGCCCCAAAGGCCTAGGAGAAAAACTCTATTTGGAGCTACCTTTGAGCTAATCACTTGGCACTAGGGTCTAAGACATTATTGGACGTTATTTAATAATTTCCTCTAGTGGGCCCAAGGAACACCATTCCGATACTGGAAGGGATGTTGTTAGGAAAGGGTTGCCAGGCCATCTTAGCCCACATTTTATCCATTTTCTCTGAGGTATGTAATCCAGGAGGCTACATCCTACAATTAAACATTATATAAATCCCGTTCTCCAGGCAAGTCCACATTTAACTAGCTTAGTATTCATTGCTGGAGAACGATGAAAGAAATCAATCTATTTGCAGCCTTTTGAGTCTTCTGAGGTGTTCAAAGTAGGTTGAAGTATATTACCAGGGAATCAAGTAATAACCCTAATACAAAAATTTGAGACCTTGGGACCTTGACATCAGATGTGAGTTATCACCCTCCTGACCATGCTTCTCACTGTTTATTGAAAAAAAAATGAAGAGACAGGCCAGTGCCCAATGATAAGATGCTGCAGTTGCGAATTTTCTACCATAAGCATCCTTCAATATACTGAACATCAGCATTAATGGGGTTTTCCCATCTAGACATTTTTGGCATATCCACAAGATACTTTGCTTTTTACACAAGTCCCAAAGCAGTGACGGAGAGAGCCTCACATGATCACACCTATTGGGCATTTGTGGCATATCCAGTGGATATGCCATAAATGTCCAGAAGGGAAAACCCTTTTAATTTTTAATTAATTTGCAATTTTTAGCTTTCAAATGAAGCTACGCTATTATTTTTGTTTGCAAAAAGGATGTTTGGTTCATCTTTCGCACATAACCCTTATTCCACTCAAAATGAATGGTAAAGTACAGTGTACCCTTCTCCCATACCGTGGCATACACTCTCGTCCTATACAGAATTCCTGAGTAGGTTCTGGCCTTGTCAATGGATCGCAGTGTGAATCGTCTACTTCCCTCCCATCATAACGGATGCATAAGGCATATGCAGAACTGAGACCTGCAAACACATCAACATAAACGGTTTCAGATGTTCAACCGAGCACAACCAAGATGTAGACCTTTACCAAACTGCGCAATAAAGTGCATTTTAGCGGCGTAGCTGGAGGGCAACCAAGACTTGTTTCAAGGATGCTGAGAGCCAGTTAATTTGCCTTGGCCAGGGTATTTAGATACAGGGATAGTGCAGCAAGCTGAATCTTTGCCCCTGGGGAAAGCTTAAAGGCTATGTACAACCTTTAGGGGCAATTTTTTTTATTGATTATTGCATTGTACTCATTTTGAGATAAAAATAATTCTTTAAATTGGTCTTTATTAAAAATGTGGCGTCCTTGTTTCTGTACAGAGCTGACATGCTCTACTAGCACCCTTTGGATTTTCTGTCTTTCCTGTCAGACCAGGAACTGACGGCTCCTTATCTTTGCTCTCTGCCCTTATAAACACTCATTAAAGCTCAGTTCAATTCTTATCTTACTGATAAGAATGTGGCTTAAATAAGTGTTTATGACCTAAGTTTTATTAGATAACCAGCACAAAGCACACAGCTAGAAAAACAGTTAACCCCTTGAGACAGAACAGCTCAATATTTTTAATAAAGGCCAATTGAAAAAATGATTTTTAGCCAAAAATGAGTGACATGCAATCATAAAAAAATGCCTCCGAAGGTGCACATAGCCTTTAACTATGGCTCTGATGTATTTAATCACATAATACATATTCATAAAAAACTGCATAAATCAAGAGGTACTCCACATTTCTATTATATAGTTTATGTTACTCTATGCGCATATCAGTTGTCTATAATAGTCCCCACCGCTCACCCCCAATTCAGCCTATGGATACAGCACATCTTACGCTCCAGTATTTCACCTGTATGTGTGTTATTCCGAAGACCCATTACCTGAGCTGCAAGTGGAGCTGCATGGTGAATAGGCAGAAAGTTTCCAGCGATACATATCGGCTCGGCTGATATCATGACTTGAAAGCAAATCACTACAAACAAGAATATATGTGGAGGTCAGACAACAGGAACTTGCCATATGGGCAGACCCTAGAATTAAACATTTTGATTACTACGATGAATAATGATCCTTTATACTCATCTCTGCGCAGTCCTTTCAACAGGTAGAAATCTGTTTTAGAACAATGCCCTCAGAGGTTGTGGCTACCTGAAATTCACAGCTCCTGTTACTGAGTGCAGCAGATTTGGCTAATGTTCTCAAAGAGGTTGTCCGACTTATTTAAAAAGCTCCCTAAAGCCCATAAATGTGAAAAAAATGAAAAATGCTGCCATGAACATTTAATCCTGTTCCATTTTTTGCTCTGCAACTCTAGTCCAGCACTGCTGTAACAGTGAAGTAGCGGGATATAACGCATGTGACTGCTGCAGCCAATCACTGGCCTCAGCTGTCTACCGCTAAGGTCAGTCATCAGCTGCATTAGTGACATGATATACAGTATTGGGCACATCATCACTGCCTTCAAGCAAACAAATCTTGGTGGGGAGGCCACAACTACTCAAACAAGGAAACAGCAGGTGATTATAGGACAGTGAGCGGTGAGTAGAGGATCTTTTTTCTTTTTTTCTTTTAGGGACTTGGAAAGTTTTTAAACACCTTTAATGATGGCAAACCTTCCCAAAGACCACCCCTAACAGAAGACCAACACTTTAACTAATCCAGATTTCAATGACCAAATTTCACGTCAATTTTACACTATGCATACTGACTGAAAGGACTATCCCTTTAAAAGAACATTTTTCAACGTAATGTTAAAGGAAATGTTTGATCAGAAAATGACCTGTTGTTTAAATCAAGTTTTTATGTTAAACATATTTTTTTTCCCATATTACTATCTATCGTTAAATAAAAATTCTGCCGTTTTCACACTAGCCACTAGACCTAAAATACGACTTCCTATTCCTTGAGAGCATTCACACAGGCAATAGACACTATTGACTTCTATGGGAGAGTTTTCTAGGCATGCTCTTTGACCTGTACAGTCAGGAGAGAGGAGATAAACTGCGACATCACACATTATTAATGGTTGATCCTATGTTATTTTTATACAGGTGTTACTTGTCATTGTAATTATGCGGTTGATAAATACTGAAAAGTTACCTGAACAGAACAGGGAATCACAATGTATTATTAGGAATAGTGGCCACTGCAAAAATTGCAGAATTCTATACATTTTTAAATATACAACCACATGGAAAATGTAAAAATAAATAAATAAAATCTCATTCAAAATTCTATTCAAAAATATATGTTCATAAATATATTTAACATAAAATGCAAATTTAGGAGGGGCGGTGGTCCTGTGACACCAAATTACAAGGGGTATCTGGAGCTGGCGGGCCTGGGATGACACTGTTAAAAAGTGACTGCGATAGGCTCCCTCCTGCCCTCTCGCAGGCTGCAGGCCTAAACCAGCCTGTGGTCTATGAGCCATCAGGGCGCATGCAACTGGCTTTCTCATGGGCCACAGGCCCAAACTAGACTGCAAATAAGGGGCTGCACAGAGCAAGGGGCGCAAGGAGGGCGCTCGTCCGGCTGGGGCCTAAATGGGAATTACCATTCAGTGGGGCTGGAGGCATGGCTCCTAAATGGGAATTATTACCGTATAACCTAAATGGGCACTATATTCAGTGAGAATGGGCCCTAAATGAGGAATATTATTAGTAAGTGGGGCCTACTACTGAGTGGGGATGTGCTCTGAAATGTGGATTATTACTTTGGGGGCCTAAATGGGAATTACGGATCCAGACCGTGGGGCATGGTTCTATAAAAAGAAGAGTATCCACAGGTTACAGGGAGCAATTCTTAGCTTGCCCCGGGTGCTGGCAATCCACACTACGTCACTGGTGTGCACATGCGCAGGTAGAGGATGCTATGGATGGCATGGTCATGTGATATATTATGGTACTGTCACCTCCACCACCGCTTGCAACTCACTTTTTTAAGGCATACACCAGGTCTGTTTCTTTAACTAACCAGCCCCTTTACATTTGTTGCCGGTCTATGCTGTATGTGTGTACTAGGACTGAATAAAATTAACTTGCTGACTTAAATGTTAATATATTAGGGATATATAAAACACACACAGTATACCAATTTATGTCCAAGAACACTGTGCACAGCTGCGTACCTGCTGAACCCGGGAGCTTGGAGCGGCTCTGTCATGGGAACTGATCCAAGATGTTCATAAGCAGCTGGCAACATCAGGCTGTCCCTGAGTTGTTCTGCTTCCTGTGTGGACTCTGCAAGGGTCGGACCCCCAGGGCTGCCACCAAAGAGAGATTGGCAGAGAGCAGAGTGGCTGTGTTGATCACAAAGTCTCCATAATTCACTCTGCAGTAATCCCTGAGGAGCATCTGTGCTGGTCTGGAGGCCTGAAACAGGGAAATGAAGGAGCGATGACATTTGCACAGCGTTTGACATTGCATATGGAGAAGGGTGAATCATTTAGCAAAAAATCCAAGAGGAAAGGCCGGTGTTCTCGAATACTGTACAGTGAACGGATCGACATGTGGGTTTTATTTCTTTCAGAGATAAACAATATGAATCTACTTGCAGATGAACATGTGGATATATTTATAAGAGCATTGCTGCAAGAACTTAGGGGGTTATTTATTAAGACCGATGCTTTAGACGCCAGTTAGCTGGCGATGGATGCACCGAATTTATGTAGAGGCGCCGGCCTCTACATAACTTCGGCGTATTCACCACCTGTCTAAATCTACGTCAGCTCCCTTGCTGGCGTACATTTAGTTCATTTTCTACGCCTTAAACAGGTGTAGAAAATGATAAAAGAGACGGGCGTTAAGTAAACGTAAAAAAAACATATGTATTTGATATCGCTGTAATCGAGCTAACCAAGAGAATAAAGATTTTATGTCGTTTATCCCAAAAAATGAACGCCACCTAGAAAGAGGTAATAAAAGCTAATCAGAAAGTTATGTGTACCTCAAAATGGCACCATTAAAAACTACAACTTGGCACAAAAACAAGCCCTTAGACACATAGACAGAGAAATAAAATGGTTATAGCTCTTGGAAGGCAAGGATGAAAAAAGGAAGAAAAATGCTTGGTCAGTAAGGCCAAAAACTGGCTGGTCACTAAGGGGTTAAAGGGGTCCTATTCACTTCAAAGGGAGTAGTGCTGCAGTAACTACAGCATAGACGGTTACTCCTGAACAGCTGATCAGTAGGGTTGCGGGGTGTCGGACCATCGCTGATCTGATCTTGGTAACCTATCTTAGGGAGAGATCATCAATTGTTTAATCCTGGAGAACCCCTGTAAAGGGGTCGGGACAATTATCAGTGACGGGCATTTGTACAAACTTTAGTTCCAAATAACTGCCCGTGTAAAGGTCCAACTAAGGACAACATCTGCATGGAGTTTGTATGTTCTCCCTGTGTTTGAGTGGGTTTGCTCCAGTCGCTGTGGTTTCCTCCCACACTCCAAAGACATACTGATAGGGAACTTATATTATGAGCCCCATTGGGGACAGCTTGATGCTAATGTCTGTAAAGCGATGTGGAGTGCTGTGGAATATAGCAGAGCTATATAAGTGCATAAAATAAACTGTATGAGAATGAATGATCGTAGTAATGAATGTTCAGCCTCAATCACTGCAAAATGTAAATGTAACTAACCAGTGGGCAATGATAAGGAACAAACATTCATAGCAATGGTTGTTCCCGATCACTGGGATTCACGTTTGCCAGACCCAAATCTAATAGAGAACCTCTGGGACATTGCGTATCAGTGCATCCGACTTTCCTGAGTAGTGCGACAGACTGTCCAGGAGCCCACTGATATCCAGGTCTGAGAGGAGATCTCCCACACCACCATCAGGAGCATGCACAGACATTGTCTGAGGCACATGGGAGCCTTACACACTACTGAGTCGTGTTATGAGTTGCCATGAAGTAATTCATGCAAATATAATCTGCCTGTTATGTAATGTATATTATTAGAGATATTCAATTTGAATCTTTCATTCATCAAGATCCGATGTATGATTAAAAGGGGTTGGCCAGGCTACAGATATTGACGACCCATCCTCTAAATAGGTCATCAATATTAGATCGGTCCAACACTTAGCACCCTCAACGATCAGTTGCTGTGGGTAGTCGCCAGCTCCGAAAACTATATAGTGGACAGAGCTGGAGGCAGACAGCTCTGTACACTGTGTAGTGGCCATGCTGGGGTACTGCAGCTCAGCTCCCATTCGAGTAAATGGGAACTGAGCTGCAGGATGCCAGTGCTGAAAGCTACACAGTGTATGGAGCATTCTGCATCCGCACCACACACTGTACAATCTCCAGTGCCGTGGCTGCCCGAAGCAAGCTGATTAGTGGGGTGCCAACACCCAGCACACTTCTGATCTGATACTGATGGCTTATTCTGATCATAGGTCATCAATATATGCAGCCCAGACAACGCGTTGAAGTCCCCTTTTTTTGAACAGTGCATGCTCCATTAATGAATGTTAAAGAAGCACTCCACAAAAAAATTGTATTCTTTGAACTGTTAGAGAAGTACATGAAAACTGTAGTGAAGGTAATTTTCTTACCAGTAACTGTATTTGTGAGTTATAACCTCCCTTCTGATTCTTAGCTGTGTCATGTGACCAACGCTCTGATCTCCAACTGACACAGGACAGAAAGTCAGTTATTTCTCTATTCATTCCTATGAGGCTGACATTGAGGCTCCAATAGGAATACTGTACATAGAGAAACTGTCTTCCTGTCCTCACATAAGATGCTGTGTTTTTTGGAAAGTCAGAGTGTTGGTCACATGACATAGCTGAGGATCAGAAGGGAGGGTATAACAAAAAATACAGTTTACATCATGTTCCTTTCTAACAGGTCAGAGAATAAATTTTTCTTTAAACTTACTGTCTGTTTGGTCTTCTGCTATCTCTTGTTCTTTCACAGCTCCGTCTTGATGTACAAATGATCTTTCTGTGTCCTCAGTGTTCCCCCAGTTAAAAGTGTCAGTAGACTCAGGCAGATTGCTCTCAGACTCTCCCTGAGCTCCACTTTGTATATTACTTGGAGACTGAGCAGCAGACTGTATTGGTTCGGAAAGAAGAGGTAGGGGTGCTTCTGGGGCACGAGGTACCGTGTATTCATATGTAATGTGTGGACTCTTTCCATTGAAGTTATAATACTGAAAAAACATAGATTAATTAATATTTTGTAAAGATCAGTGAAGAGAAAATCAACATTTACCAAACATTTTCATTTTTCTACAGCAAAATATCACGCAAACGTGCCATGGACATAAACCATAACCAGAGGTTATGTGTAGATGCACTGATACATGGAGACCTGTCAATCACCCTGTGTGTGGGTGGGGTAATCAGGACTCTCACAGTGTGTTCTAGGAGTCCTGTCAGGATTTACTCTGCTCCAGATCACATAAACCTATATAATCCAGAGCTCAGCTTCTCTCCCTTCATCACACCCTATCACAGGGCAGCAGAAATCACCCAACAGGTTTGCTTAAAGGGATAATCCTACCTGGGGAATTTATGGCATATAGATGGATAGGATATGCCATGAATGTCTCATAGGGATGCATCCCATCTCTGGGACCCATTTCTTATCCTCAGAAGGGGGCCCAAAGTGAAAACAGAGCAAGCCGCGGATTCGCAGCCACCCTCCATTTACTGCTATGGGAAGTCTATAACACTAGCTCAGCTATTTTTGAAAGTCCCAAAGTGGTGAATGAACGGGTGGCTATGCTTTCACAGCTTGCTCTCCATTCACTGCTATGGGACCAATAAATAACCAAGCATGGTCGGTGTGCTCGCCATTCACTTGGGGACCCCATTCTTGAGACTGGAGTGGGTCCCAGAGGGGGGATCGCGCCTATATGACATTTATGGCACAACCTAAAGTGTTCTCGATTGGACAATCCACTTACATTTTTTTGGTAAGATGTAAGAAGCTGCTCTATAACTCATTTACACGATTTGTTGGCCTCTAAAGCAGTTGGTAACATTCTGAGAGTTCGTTCTCTCTGGCAACCTAACCACATGTAGCTAACGGTGACTGGAGTCAACTTGCCATAAGGAATGTAAAATCTTTTACAAACGTTCTATACTCATAAGAAATTTCACAAACTTAAACATCTAGTGAAGAATATAAAATGGTTAGATCGATCTCTTTCATTCTGTGACCCAAACAGATCAGTATGGGTACCAACACATTGTAGTTCTCCGACAAGAAAATAACCATTAGTATTGTCACATATGAAACCATGCTCTTCAAAGATCTTCTCAAGACTGTATTGAGAAGTTCTAAACATCAACTACATATCTGATTTTATGTTAATGGAAATGCAGATAGCCTGGAGTCTCACACACACACCATGACACTGAGGGACTGGTTGGTTGGGCCTGGTGTAGTTAGGTATTCCAGTCCCTCACTGTGTACATTTGAGGGTCGTCGATACTTGACCAAGGTCCCTGCAACGCGAAAGTTCTGAGGATTGTCCATCATCATGTTTCCATTAATGTAGAAATTTCCAGCAGAGTCTGCAAGAGCTGAGAAAATGAAAAGTATATGAAATAGAATAAGGAAGGGATTAATAGTAAGAAATAAAAATAATATCAAATGAATGTAACGTATTAGGCTTACACCAACTTGTCTCCATGTGCCCAAGGATATCCAGCCCTGACTTCAAGATCGCCCTTACCTGTTTCAGCATGGTGATTATTAACACTTTCTGTACATTCAATACATGTTAGCGCAGTTTGAGATGTCAGCAACTTCAATGCATGTTTCCATGCAAGGTCAGTCTGGTGCACAAGAGTACCAGAGGACTCGCCGATAGGCACAAGTTCAGACAAAATAATATGCTCTTACAATAACAGGGGCATTTTAGGGTGTTTCACTTAGTTAGGCCCAAGGTACTCCCCCTGGAAAAATAGGTGTGCTGGCTTACACGTGCACGTTGATGCAAAGAGAATAAAGACCATGCAGACAGAGGTTTTGCTTTTTAGTAGTAAAAACATTCTGAAACAATTAAAAGCCAATTTGGAGCCATACAGAACCCCTTATCATTAGAAACACTATCTCACGTTCAGAACTGTCAAACAAAAAACCTCAAACAGCTGATTGGCGGGGGTACCGGGAGTTGGTCACCCACCGATCTCCTAATCGCTAACAGAAATAAATGCTCAAGTGTACGTCTCTGGACAAATATACAGCGTTCACTGCCTGAGAAAGACGTTAAAAGAAAAAAATTATAAATAAATCTTTATTGGTATAACTGCTGATAAAAGACGGAGAATATTTACAACCGGCAGTGATTATTCTCCAAGTCCCAATGAAAAACCAGCAATGATGTAGCCACTCTGCAGGCATCACCACACTTCTACCAGGAGGGCTTGCATCGGGCATTGTCCCTGCACGATTAAAGCGAACTAAATACCAGAATCATTGGGTTCCCTCTCCCCACCACTGGCGTGTGGAGTTGAATTGTCGCCACACACCCGCATTGGATACACTGCGGTGTGTGATAAACTGGTTGGGGCAATATACCCCTATACTTTATAGGCGACTCAACCCTCACGCTTTTGTTCTTTCCTCCATTCCCGCCACCAGCTATCTATTATGTGTAGAGTGCCAACACCATTGCTGGTTTTTCATTGGGACTTGGAGCATAATCACTGCCGGTTGTAAATATTCTCCATCTTTTATCAGCAGTTATACCAATAAAGCTTGATTTATTATATTTTTCGTTTAACGTCTTTCTCAGGCAGTGAACGCACCCACCGATCTCTTACCATATTGATGACCTATCCTGAAGATAGGTCATCAGTATATAAATCCTGGGGAACCTGCCAGCTGATATTTCACATTTTTAGGATCTAAACAGAGGATTTCAGCCTTTCAATCTCACCTAGAATATTTTCAGTGTTTCTCTTTTCTGTGATAAGAATGTCAAACGCCCCGGCAGGAATTGTTGTAATAAGTGCATAACCTGAAATATAGGAGAAAAAAAAAACAATTGCATAACGTGATGTTTGAAAGTTTGTGAACCCTTCAGAGTGTCCATATTTCTGCGTATATTTGACCCTAAAACTACATCAGATTTGCACACAAGTCCTAAAAGTAGATAAAGATGACCAAATCAAACAAACGAGTCAAAATATTAGACTTGGTCATTTATTTATAGGGGAAATGATCCAATATCACAATTTTGTGATTGGCAAATTATGTGAAACTTGGCTTTCAGTATCTGGTGTGACCCCTTTGACCTCCATTCTGAGGGGTTCACAAACTTTCAAGCACCAGTTTACGTTAACTGGGTTGTCTTACTTCAGGAAATGGCATTTATCATGTAGATACTACAAGGCACTTACTAATGTATTGTGGTTGTCCATATTGCCTTCTTTGCTGGCTTCAGATATTTTTATTATACACTGCTCATTTCCAAGGGTTACATAGTCATAATGTTAAAAGGGGTTGTGCCATTAAAGTTATCTGCTATCCACAGAATGGGAGTTGACTAACTGATTGGTGGCAGGTCCAACCATTGGGTCCTCTACCGATTCCAAGAACAGAGGTCCTATTCCCCCAGTATGAGTCGAGTGGCAGGTCTCGCTTGCTCCCTGCTGCTCCATTCACTGTCTATGGGACTGCTGAAGATAGACTGCATTCAGGTATTTTCACATTCCCATAGAGAATGAACGGAGTGGAAGCGGATGGGGGAAGAGGACTGCCGTTCTCAGAATCTGTGGGGGTCCTAGTGGTCAGAACCCCACTGATAAGTTAGTTATCCCCTATCATGTGCATAACTTCAGTACTTGACACAACACCTTTAAATGGCAAAATTAAATGCAGCAACCACTAGGAGGAGCCTGGGTAATTACTGTATACTGATTTACTATTGAGTTCAGTGTACAAGCCGTATGCAGCAAGTTCCTGAACCTGCCCTAGTGGTGGCTAAATATTATCATGCGGAGATCCTTCTCAATACTTATGCTATCCTGTGCCATGGAGTGATATGTGCAAAATTTATTAAGAGGCAAAAGCCACGTTATCCCATGACTAATGTAAAAAATGAAAATCAGACATCATATAGTACATGGCAGTTTATTTCTGTCAAGGCTTCAAAGGCTTCAACCAGCCCTGTACCTGACATGGATCCAGAGATCTCCCCATTCATTTATCTGCTAGATTTATATCAAGCTGACAACTCAACGGAAGTGTCTTTTCTGCTGCAGCTCAGGGGGCGTGTCCATTCTGCTGGGGCTGTCTCCCTATCACAGCTCAGGGGGCAGTTGAAGGATGAAACTGAGCATGTGCGGCCATCTCAGTGATCAGGACAAATAAATAAGAAGAAAAACAAACAGCAGGTGGCGCTATACAGATACATTTTATTGAATAACTCAGTGGCTATGCTAAATTTTAATTACATGCAATTACAAAACAATTCGAATCCAGGCGCTGGTTTGAAAACTGTAGAATATTTTTAGGGGGATGATTCCTTTAATATTTTAGGAGCATCTCTGGCCCTCCATTCACAAGAAAAGTCAAATCTACACCACCCAGGCACTGGTATAGAGCTATAATTTACATGAGGTTTTGTTAAATTTGCTGAGCCACAGGAGGCCTGTATAGTATACTTGCCAGGAAGAAGTCACCAGGACGCATGCGCGGTGTGCGCGTTCCGCCCAGCGCGCGGCCCGGCCGGGAGAAGACGTCAATCAAGATGGAGCCCGCCCCCTGCCGAAACCAGGAAGTGGACGGCACGCCGGGAGCAGGTAAGTATGAAACGGCGTGATGGGAATACCCCTTTAATTTTTAAAAAAAGTCTGGTGCTCAAGGGTGGTCTAGTTTAAGAGGATGTCCCATTAAGACAAGGATAGGATATAACTGTCTGATCAGAAGGGGTCTGACCATTGGGGCCCTCTTCTAACATGAGAATGGGGTCCCTTGCTCACCATTTAACTCAATGTGACTGAGTGCAGCCCTGAGTGCAGCGGTAGCGCATATGGGTGGCCGCTGCTCCATAAAAAACTGGGAAGCAGAGGCCCATGTTCTTGTGATTGCCACTCAGTCACATAACCTACCCTGTGGATAGGGTATAAGCTGTCTTATTAGGGCAACCTCTTTAAGAATACCCGGGTAAACAGGTTCACTGATGCTTTGCTGGATTGACACTTGATGAAAGAGCATTCCATCCATTCATTCCCAATACCAATATAACACTACAAGAAAGCCATAAAGATTCTGATCAGTGTAATATAACAGAAGGACACATTACACTAAATGTAGAAATTACACTGCACTTTGATTGACAGGGCAAGGCAGTGATAATGTCATTACACCTGACACTGTCAATCAAATTGGAGATAGCATGGCAGTTGCAGAGAGAGCAGAGCCTCTAGGTGTAATGGTAACGCCCCCGTTGCTCCTAGAGGATCATTTGCATATATTAAAACATTTTTCTCAGTAATGCGGACACATATGAACATGGGACCAACACAGATGCCTTCAGCTGCCAAGCGCACATGTAACAGGTCAGCCAGTTTCATAGGTGCAAATCTGCTGACAGATGCCCTTTAAAATATTTTTTACTTTCTAGCACTTAACTATTACATTCTGGTGTTACGCAGTTGCAAAACTTACCCAAGACACATTTCCTAAAGCTTCCCGATACCCTATAGCATGTACTTCCATCACCACCGCAAACACCACATCTGTCCAGGGACCTGGATGAATACAGCTTTCCATCACATCCTACTGGCTGCAGATAAGGAGAGATACATGTGTATGAAGTATGAAAACCACACAACCACAATATTGACTATAGAATATAGGACATAGACATGAAAAATATTCTAAAATCTACAGACGTGTTCACTGTGCAATTACTACATCTGTGAACAGAATTTCCAGCATAATTTCCAGGCAAAGTATGAAATAAGGTAACTTCATTCTAACATTATATACTATACACCTAAGCATTACATTTTTTCAGGTAAAGTATGAAATAACCATGGATCTTTAGGACAGGTTTACACGTCCCAATGTAACAGCCGATTGCTGGGAAGGAAGCGTTCGAACGAGCGTTTATCTGGTGATCGGCAGCACATTTACAAGGGCAGATTGACAGGAATGAGTGTTCGCATGTTAAATATCGGGATAAATATCAGGCCGTCTAAATCCACCTTTAGGCCTCATGCACACGACCGTATGTGTTTTGTGGTCCGCAAATATCGGATCCGCAAGAAAAACAGATGACGTCCGTATGGTATAGTTTTTTTTTTTTTTTGCGGATCCATTGTAATAATGCCTATCCTTGTCCGCAAACTAGAAAAAAATAGGACATTCTCTATTTTTTTTGCTGGCCTACGGAACGGACATACTGATGCGGACAGAACATTGTGTTCTGTCCGCATTTTTTGCGGACCCATTAAAATAAATGGGTCCGCATTCTATCAGCAAAAAAAACGGAACGGACAAGGAAACAAAATACGGTTGTGTGCATGAGCCCTTAGTGTGTGCTCCACTGACTCTAACTGTATATAATAAAGTTTAAAGGCTAGGTGGAGGCAATTATATTATTATTGTATTGTGCTTTTGAACTAATACATTTTTTCAATTGGTCTTTATTCAAATTTGTGAGCCCCTTTTTCGGTACAGCCTTGAGATTCTCTAGTAACAGGGTCTGTATTTTTACTGTTTCCAATCAGGCAGCTCCTTATCTCTGATTTTCAGCTAATAAACATTCATCATAGCTGAATTCTTATCTAACTTAAAAGAATATGTTTATGACCTTTTAGTAATTTAAAGAGAAGGTTTATTAGATGACCGACACAAAGGGAAAGTACAATTGTAGACAAACCTTTGTGAGAGAACGGCTGAATATTTTTACTAAAAGACCAATTGAAAAAATGATTTTTAGCCCAAAACATTAAAAATTGCCCTCATAAGTGTACATAGTCTTAAAGGGTTTGTCCACTTGCAATAAAGAAGGGTTCATTACTTACCTGGCATATTTTACCACAGTGCTCCAATTCTCCTGGCAGGATCTGTTTACCTGGCTGCAGCAGTGATGTCCCGTCAACAACACTTGACCACTACAGCCAATTACTGGTGGATCCCCTGAGTTGTCTGAGTTCCTTCAGGAACCAGACAATCCCATTAACTCTCCACATAACAAATCCTAACCCTAAGGTACATTGTGTTATACCTGATGAAGGAGCCTGTCTGGCTCTGAAATGCGTTGTGTTTACACAATGAAGCATCTATATTAAAATTTCCTAAAGAGTGCCTCCCTTCAGCAGCACCGTATCTGTTCCCTAAAATCTGAGGTAGTGAGAGGCAGTGGATAGTGTCCCTATATGGCACAGAAAGTGTCCCTAACTGGCATGCATAGTGTCCCTAATTGGCAAGGATAGTGTTCAGAATTGGCATGGATAGGGTCCCTAATTGGCGTGAGTATTGTCTCTACCTGGCATGGACAGTGCCCCTAATTGGAACGGACAGTGTCCATAGTGTTCCCACCAATCAGGGACAATATCCAAGCCAATCAGGGACACTATTCATGCAAATTAAGGAACAGCAGCCACGCCAATTAGGGACAGTATCTATGTTGTCTCCCTATTTTAGGATTAGGATTTCTTGTATGGAGCTCCACCAGCTCAGTATACGTTAATTATCTGTATTAGGTTCAGACAATTAACTTATACTGAGATGGTGGAGCCTGATTTTCTCAATCCAGCTTTCTATTCTAATTTTCATTGGTTGGGCTTTCACAAGTTCCAATCTCTTAATTTATCAGAAAATTTTTGTTTCATTTAGGTCTCAGATACCAGTTTCAGTGCAGATGTAAGAAAAGTGCCTAAGAAATGTCTTTCTGTTAAAAAAAAATGTACTAATTAATTCAAAATGTCGTTCAATTTTAGACTAGACTTTAGAAGACTGAAATCTCTGTAGTCTATTATATTTTTAATCAGTTTGAGTTTCCCAAGTTTCATTTAGTTAATAATAGATGGCTGTCTATTATATAATCCTAGGAAAACCTGTGTAAAGTATATAATTGCAGAACAAAATTAACTTATTTTATACTTTGCCTAAAACTTGCAACGCATTGTATGAGCATTGTGCAGGATTCCTGGATTTCATACTTTGCCTGTAACATAGATGGATAGATAGATAGATAGATAGATAGATAGATAGATAGATAGATAGATAGGCAGGAAATAGATGATAGATAGATAGATAGATAGATAGATAGATAGATAGATAGATAGACAGATATATAGGTAGGTAGATAGATAGATAGATAGATAGATAGATACATAGATAGGCAGGAAATAGATGAGATAGATAGATAGATAGATAGATAGATAGATAGGTAGATCGATAGATAGATAGATAGGTAGATCGATAGATAGATAGATAGATAGATAGATCGATCGATCGATCGATCGATAGATAGATAGATAGATAGATAGATAGACAGATAGATAGACAGATAGACAGATAGATAAGACAGATAGATAGGCAGGAAATAGATGACAGATAGATAGGCAGGAAATAGATGATAGATAGATAGATAGACAGACAGACAGACAGACAGATAGATAGATAGATAGATAATAGAAAGACAGCTGGCTGATAGATAAATAGATAGATAAGAAATAGACTGATAGAAACTGCATCAGGAAGCCTGACCATGTGCCCGTACCCTCACTGCACCTGTTCTCTGGGCGTCGTTCAGTTACCATTTCTATGCAGGAAGCTCATGTACGCACTACACTTACTTACACGCTTAACCTATGTGTCTGAGGGATGTGACTAATGTCCAGAAACTGTATGCACCATACCATGTACAGCACGCTCCAAATCCCACCACCAACTAAGTGGTCTGTGCATGTCTATGTCGACACAAAGAATACAAGCAGTGCGGCATTCCCACCTCATACTGCTGACCCAGGGGGCTGAGTACATAGGAGGTGCTGGACTTTAAAAGGGGTATTCCGGTTTTGTGATATTGATGAATTATTTTTTTCATCCCAATCACTTGAATGGGATGATAAGCTATATTTACACTGCACCAACACTACAACATAAACAGCGTGCAGGTGAACACTGAAGAGGACGCAGGACTTGCACGAGCTCTGAAGTCCCTTCTAACATCTGATCGACAAGGGTGCTGGGCGTCAGATCCACACCAATCTGAAATTGATGACCTGTCCTAAAGATAGGTCACCAAGTTAATGGAAGGGGAATACTCCGGATGAACTCCAAAGCCTAATTCTAACATCTGATCGATGGGGGTGCAAGGCGTCGGATCCCCACCAATCTGAAATTAATGATCTGTTCTGAACATAGGTCATGGAAGTGGAATAACCCACATGAGCCCTGCAGTCCCTTCTTACATCTGATTGACAGGGGAGCCGGGTATCAAATCCCCACCAATCTGAAATTGATGACCTGTCCTGAAGATACGTCATCAAGTTCATGGAAGTGGAATACCCTGCATGAACTCCAAAGCCCCCTTCTAAAATCTGATCGACAGGGGTGCAGGGAGTCAGATCCCCACCAATGTGAAACTGATGACATGCCCTGAGGATAGGTCATCAAGTTCATGAAAGTGGAATATCCCTTTAAAGAGTTTAAGCTGATTATCAAAATCTTGGTAACAGATAAAGCTAGCTTCCACTGTATGGAGGTATAAAATAACCATTCACAAAAGATGCTTGTGATGTATACAGCCCCAGAGGTACCTCACATTTGCCGTTGATACAAACTCCCTGATGTGTCCGGTCTCTACAGCTTGTTCCATCATGGGCTGGTACCAGTAGTTGTCTCTCTCTGGTGGTACTGGTGCACTGAAGATCACACGGCTTGCTGGAAATGCTGGTGTAGTCATCTAATAAGGAGAAATTGTCATTTTCTGCAAATTGAAACGTCACTGATTTCACAGGACGCCCTCATAAAGTCCCTGTTTCTGGAGGAACTATTACCAGTCTGGGTCAGTTGTCACTAAAGGGGTCAGCCAAGTCAGTTTTTGGCAGTGAAATCGCACTATTTGACTTGAGCTGTTCCCATACCCTTTAAAGTTGTCACATTCACCCACCTGGATATAGTGGCACCCAACGGTGGTACAGTTTCCCAAAGGCCTTAGCATTGAAGGCAGAGCACTGATACTGTTTGAAACTTGCAGATCCAGAGGGACAAAACTGGTGAGAAAGAGCAAAACCTATGTTACTTTTTAGGAACTACATACATTTCTCATGTCATAACAATGGTGGAGCATCTATTCTTATGACTGTTGTGCCGTTCCCATGAAGTTGTGCCCATCATACCCAAAAGCATTCAAAAAAACATTATACACATATTGGCGTAGTACAGCTTGCAATTCTGTAAAGAGGGCGAATTAATACAAATCTTATTCCACTTCAAAGGCCCTGCAGAAATCTGTGGCATGCCTCCAGGCTACTCGTGCTTGTGAATGAGCTAGCCGTAGTTATGCGGAGTCCATACAG
This sequence comes from Bufotes viridis, assembly GCA_033119425.1. Lineage (NCBI taxonomy): Eukaryota > Metazoa > Chordata > Amphibia > Anura > Bufonidae > Bufotes > Bufotes viridis. Next base: position 128,819,076 of record CM065596.1, read on the forward strand.
TGATATATGAGTTGGGCAGGATTATATGTGGGTAATTACATGCTTTATGAGGAGTAATGACAGGGCTATGTGTGGATAATTACAGGCTTCTACATCACAGTTATGTAGAAAGCGTAATGGCTAACAATCGCATTACGCTCGCTCATTCATTCTCCCAAGTTACAATGATCAGTTACAAACAGTTGTCTGCAGTTTACAAAGGACCCAGACCATTTGCTTATTTAGTGATAGACACTATAACCACTTTACCGTAATACCGCTCACGTTTCACTACAACCCCCCACCTCCCAACTTACTACTCTGCAGAAAATGTTGGCACCTTACAAAAATAACTCTGTTTTGGGTGAAGAGGAATGCAGACTGAGCTATGTATAGTTTATACATGGGTTGGAGGGGTCATAAAACAAGTATACGGATGCTATAAAGGGGCACATGGTGATCTTATAGTAGATATGCACTTTCTATGGCTTAAAAGAAGCCAGTCTCCTATTACCACTGAAGTAGGGGCTACCCGTGGTGAAAACAAGCACCGCAGCTCGAAGTCTACGGTAGATCCGTGATCGCAGTGACTTGGAGATATAATAGAGGGTCTACAACAGATTATAATGAAATAAAAAGAACGAGCTACAGATCAGAGGTAGTTTTTGTTAATGTCTTTGTGATCTTGTGACCAAAGATGAACCTCGTGCTGTAGATCAGGGGTAATGGGGAATTCCAGTTCAAATTTCTTGCTAGACACCACTGACATGCAGTATGTCCTACACTTTTACCCTGGTAATCCTTAGGGTATTTTGAAAATGTATCTAAAGGTGAAGCTCTACTTTTTAATAATATTGCTTAAATAGCATGTGTTCACACCACAATGGGGCGGATTTACTAATCCTATAGATGGGGTAAACTTAAAGGGGTTGTCTTATCTGAGACAATGGGAGCATATCGCTAGGATATGCCCCCATTGTCTGACTGGTGCGGGTCCCACCGTTGAGACGTGCACCTATATCGAGAATGGACCCCCGAAAGTGGTGGAGGGCGCACTGCCCAGCCGCCCTACAGTCACTTCAATGGGGCCGCCTAAAATAGTCGAGCACTGGTTACCATATCACACCATACCATATCAAACTATAAATAAAACTATAAATAAAAATAAAATTATAAATAAAAATAAAATCATAAATAAAACTATAAATAAAAATAAAATCATAAATAAAACTATAAATAAAAATAAAATTACAAATAAAACTATAAATAAAAATAAAACTATAGCGGCGTTGGTTTAAGCTAGGTTTACACCTGCGTTATGGTATTCCAGCAATCTGTTTTGGCAGAGGAGGAGACTACTGGAATCACCATATCTGGCACAGCCGGACACTCTCGTGGCCCACTGTATCCCAATTCACTATAATGGGATCCATCCTGGCTTCAGCATGAATGCCAGTTTTCCTCTGGAAAAATACTGCTGCATGCTTTTTTTTTTCAGCCCTGCTAGACATCTTACATATACCATTATAGTGAATAGGTATCTGGTGGGCCACGGCATTGTCCGGTTACGCCGGATACAGCAATTCCGGTACTCTTCTACTCTGCCAGAACAGCTACTGGAATGCTAAAATGTGAATGGAGACATAACCTTAATTTCAGACACAATTTTACACCAAAAGTAAGTGGAGTAAGATGTTGTAACTTACAGTAGGCCCTACCTCTGAAAAGCCCTCTTTACTTTCCCGCTATACACTGTTCCCATTTTAAATGAGCCAGAAACATTTGAAAAAACTCTAGTTCTGCCAAACTGAGCCAATTTTAAGACTAGGTTCTAGGCGCAGACACATTAGTAAATCTGGCCCAATGAGTGCAACAATAGACTACCACAGGGCTTAAAATCATTATACAGCACAGTCTACTTAAGATGTGCATTCAGCTTCAATATCTCATTCAGCTGATCCCAACTCCCTCATACTCGGTTTGGTTCTGCATATATGTGTTTTTATTGGGGAGAGAAGATAAATCTGCTACCTGACAACTCTGGCAACAGCTTAGTTCCTTGGACAAAAAAAAGCATTGGGTCTACTCCGTTCCCTGCTGAAGTCATCTGTACTGCGTGCACCGTTGCTTCTCTAATCGGCATGCACAGATTACTTCAGTTCTGGCAAGCAGCAGGGCTGTTCTGCGCGTGCACCGATTACTGATACTACGGCGCACGGCAGTAACACAGGGCTAGGCATGACTACATTGATACCTGGCTCTGTCCCTCAAAACTGTGGGGCAAGAAGGTAAGGGGTGAGTGGCGTTGTTTACAGTACAAAAAGGTTCAACAGTTATGCTGTCTTTGCACAAACCAGCTAATTTGCATGTGATAAAAAGATTTATTTCTCCGGAATGGGGCCAACAATCAAGATAGGACCACGAGCATTTTACTCACAGGACCATCACACACCTAACAATTCATTTACATGGATATGGAGGTACATGGTGACAGTTTCCCTTTAAATTCACCATTCATTCAGTACAGGACAGCGCTATGCAAGAATTAAAAAGTGACATACAGTAATAGGACGAGATCTGTCAACAGCAACGTTCTCATGGTTTCCTTGTAGCAAAATGAAAGTTTTTATAAATAAAAACCACAAATGCACTACATTCCGAGAAAATTGTAGGTGTTACCTGTCTTATACTAATCCTTAATTACAACATAGCCCATTCTCATCCAGACTCGTATTAAAAATTTTGCTGGTTGTTAGTGGAACCAGTCAACAGTCTGTTGACAGATACTTTCCTAACAAGTTAGCTGAGCATCTCTAATTTTCCCCCATCTGATTGTTGTACAGTGCTTGACGTAAAAAGTACATTTTCTATAATTTACCTTTACTTTCACACTAGCGTTATTCTTTTCCAATATTGAAATCCGGTAAAGGGTCTCAATACCGGAAAAAAACACATCAGTTTTGTCCTAATGCATTCTGAATGGAAAGCAATCCGTTCAGTATGCATCAGGATGTCTTCCGTTCCATCCCTTGTATGGTATTTGATCGCCAAAATCCCCAAATCCCGGAACAATACTGCACTTGCCGGAGAGATAGAGATGTATTAATGCCGGATCCGGTACAAAGTGTTCCAGAAATTGCCGCATCGCTGAATCCGGTTTCCTGGTCTGCGCATGCGCTGGTTTCGCTTTTGATACCGGATCTGGATGATAACGGATGAGACGGATCCGGTATTTCACCGGATATCAGTTTGCATACTGTTTGCTGGATCCGGAAAGGAGTTCCGGCAATGGAACTGCCTGCCGGATTCTAACAACACTAGTGTGAAAGCAGCCTTACCCGATCCAGCCTCAGAGAAGAACTGAACCAGCAGAAGATGCATTGAAATGTGAGCTCAGCAGCCGGCAGAATTGTGTTTATTGCCATAAGCTCTTATCAGTCATTTAACGTCTGTTGCCTACCTGTTTCTGACACAGCTGATATTGCCTGGCCTGACCTCCACATACAGTGTTATCCTGTCCAGCAACTGTTTGGAGTCTGTGGGAAATAAAAAAAGCAAAATCTTCAGATCAAAAAAGAAATCATTTGTCTTTATTGAGACAGCATCTATGAAAAACTTGAAGTTGTCGGCATTCTGCATATCATGTCCAGCAGGTGTCTGATACTTGATAGTGACAGTACAATAATTATCATGTATATTTAAAAAGTGCAGCAAAAAACAACAAGGTGTCAGCTTGTGTATGTGATCATATGTTAGATGGTTCTTCTTTCAGACGACATTTTATTACATAGAAATGTTACTGCCATTACATATGCTGCGAACTACAACTAACAAGTTTCAATGCCACAGGTATACTAATACAAAAGTATGGAGATCCAGCCCCGGGGACATCCAGTAGCTGTGTCTCATCCAGTTAGCCTTACTCACCTGCAGAACTGACCTGAGCGCATCCAGCTTTGCATGAGTCACAGTCTAGAGAAGAGGCCCTTAGGCCCTTGATGGAAATGCCAAGAGACAGACAACTACCAATCTAGTATGGAACACCTATCATAATAATAAACCATTAATATTTAAACCCCAGAAAACTCCTTCAAGGAGTTTATTGTTTTCCAAAAACACTGCAACTCTTGTCCATGGGCTGTGTCTGGCACTGCAGTTAGTCTATTAGCCCCGAGTCATAACTGATCTGTGGAGTATGATACAAAATGATATATACTAAGAATAATAACATATCGCTAAATTATCCATATTTAATATGACTATTACCTGATCCAACCAATGTATCCAGTCTCCGGAACTAGTCTTATGTTTATGGTCATCAGAGAACCTTAAGAAACTGATTTAGCGATGAAATTGCAATTGGTCAGGTTAGGCTGGGTTCTGCTTTCTATCATCTGCTTAGCAGATTCATTTAAGGGGCTAATTGCATATTCTTTTTGAAGTACGAAGTCCAGTATAGAAAGAAATAGGCAGCACCGCTTGCTGAAACCCCCTTCACTGAGTCGGCTACCCACAAACACCCCCACAAGTCCAGTAACGGTGGTGCTCCAGGCTTCAAAGAACAGGTATAGTAGTATAAACTTGCTTGTAGAAAAAGGACGAAGCGGCACTCACCATTGGTATAAGAGGTTCTTCTTTATTAGTCCAATCATGGACAATCGAGACAACAGTCGAGGGCTCAGAGACGGACGCTCTCCTCTATAGATGCCAAACAGCGTTTGGCGTCTATAGAGGAGAGCATCCGTCCCTGAGCCAACTGTTGTTTTGATTGTCCATGATTGACGAATAAAGAAGAACCTCTTATACTAGTGGGGAGTGCCACTTTGTCCTTTTTCTACAAGCAGGTTTGTTTTTGAAGTACGTTTAACTTATTCATAAGGCCGGGTCACATCACTGTTTATTTTTCCGTACTTCTGATCCGTCAAAAGAACAGTAGAATAAAGAAAAAAACAGATCATGTACTTAAAGCATCCATTATGCACATTTCACATCTGTTCTAACCATTTCCATTTGAGATCCTTTATTTTAGACTGAAAAAGTTCCTGCATCCAGGACCTTTTTTCCTCCAAAAATAACAGATCTCAGACAGAAATGGCTAAAATGGATGGCAAAAACGCAAAAATGTGCTTAAATATGCTTAAAATACAGGATCCGTTTTTTGTTTATTTTTCTGACGAATCAGAAGAACGGGGAAAAAATGGTGATGTGACCCCAGCTTAACAGTTTTCTGAAAAAAGTTTACAAACATATGCAAGTTTACGATTATCGGTCAATTTATTTATTTTTTTAACATATACATTTAACAGGTGTTTTAATATGTTTGTGTCCAATGAAGTGTCTGCAAAACTGAAGCAAACAGATGCCCTTTTGATGGCATCCGTTTGCATCCCATTTTTGGGTATCTGTTAGGCTGGGTTCACATCACATTTTGTCCTACATTTAACGTATACAAAAAACGCATAGTTAAACAGACGCCTCAGGCGGATGCCATACAGTGCCACCTGTCACCATAGAGTTCCTTTGTGAAAAAAAATAAAACATATACATTATCGTATACATTTTTTTACAGCAATCTGTAGGATGGAAAAGATGGAAAACCGTAGGGGCTCATTAATAAAGAACGGCGCTTTAGACACTGGTCTTAATAAACCCCATAGCCGGCGGTGGATCCGCCGAAGTTATGAAAAGTCGCCGGCTTCGACATAACTTCGGCTATCCAGCGCCAGTCTAAACGTAAGCCAGCTTCCTTAAAATTTAAATTTAGACCATTGTCTATGCCTAAAACAGGAGTAAAAAAACATGAATGAGACGGGCCTGACAGCCCTTCCTCGTCCATGCCACACCCACTTTTGTAGAGTGGGGGGGGGGAGTTGCAGATTGCGGTAAAAATAACCTTTACTCTGAAAACTGCAGCAGAAATACGCTGATTAGTGAATGACCCCCGGCGTGTACTGCACTTTAGCATCCTTTTTCCCCAATACAGACCAGAACAGTACACGTTCTGTAATTTGCCGAATGGCCAAACCAAATATGCACGTCATGCAAAAAATACGGATGTGTGTATGACCCATAGAAATGAAGGGGTCAGTGTGCTATCTGCAAAAAATGCGTATAGTGCACGGATGAAAACTACAGTTGTGTGCATGAGGCATGAGGAAATATCTTATTAATCCATGCCTGAAAGAAAAAAGAAGGTAAGAACATTTGCTATCAAAATGGGAACCAAAATCCATTATGTGAAAGCAACAGTATAGTGTAAAGATGTGTAAGATCACCCACCTCTGACGTAAGCAGTGCCTTTCTCGAGACATTACTCCCCCTCCGCAGGTTCGAGAGCATGTGGACCATGAACTCCATTCTCCCCACCATTCAGTCACATCTTCATCCCACACCTCACTGCTGTCCTGACAAGACCAGAGAACGTCAGCAAAGAAAACAGCACGGCTACCATGCAAGAGTAGTCATTATAAGCAACGTAAGAGAAGAGTGTGATATCAGTAATGATAAATCCATGCCGAGCAAATTCTAACTGAAATGCAATAGAAACCAGATACAAACCTTGTAACACAGAACGGCAATAGTAAAATACAATGCAATCGGAAAGCCTTCAGACCCTTCCACTTTTTTCACATTGTGTGGCCTTGTGCTAAATGTTTTCCCCATCAATTTTCTATCAATATCCGAAAATAAGAGAGTGATAACAGAATTTTTGAAATGTTTGCAAATGTATTAAAAAGAAAAAACTTAAATTTTACATGGACATAAATATGCAGACCCTTTGGCAATGAAACTTTAAATTTAGCTCTGGGGGCCTCCCATTTCATCTTTGATTCAACTCCACCTGTGATAAATTCAGTTTACTGGACATGATCTGGAAAGACACAGCCCTGTCTATATATAAGATCTCACCGCTGGCATATCAGAGCAAAAAACAAGACATGAGGAGGATGGAACTGCCTGTAGAGATCAGAGACAGGATTACGAGGAGGCACAGATCTTGAGAAGGGTAAAAAAAATTCTGCTGCACTGAAAGTTCCCAAGAGCACAGTGGCTTCCATAATTCCTAAATGGTAGAAGTTTGAAACAACCAGCACTCTTCCTAGAGCTGGTTTGCCCTCCTCCTTAAAGTAATTGGGGAGAAGGGCCTTGGTAAGAGAAGTGAAGAACATAATGGTAATTCTGGCTGAGCTCCGAAGATCCTGTGTGCAGATGGGAGAAACTTCCAGAAGGTCAACCATCACTGTTGCACACCACCAATCTAGGCTTTATGGCAGAGTGGCCAGAATGAAGCCTATCCTCGGAATAAGGCTACATGCACACGAACGTATGTGTTTTGCGGTCAGCAAATTGCGTTTAAGCAGAAATAAAAACGGATGACGTCCGTATGGCATCCATTTTTTTGCGGATCCAATGTAAAAATGCTTATCCTTGTCCGCAAAACTGACAAGAATAGGACATGTTCTATTCTTTTTGCGGGGCTACAGAACGGACATACGGATACGGATAGCACATGGTGGGCTGTCAACATTCTTTGCAGACCCATTAAAATGGGTCTCCATCCTATCCACACAAAAAAAAAAAAAAGGAACGGACACGAAAACAAAATAGGTTCGTGTGAATGTAGCCTTAGAGACATGAAAGCCAGCCTGGAGTTTGCAAAAAAGCACCTAAAGGACTCTTAGAAACAAGATTCTCTGGTCTGATGAAGACTGAAGATTGAACTTTTTGGCCTCAATTCTAAGCATCGGGCCTGGAGGAAACTAGGCCCTGCTCATCATCTTGCCAATACCATCCCCACAATAAAGCATTGCGGTGGCAGTAGCATGCTGCGGAGGAGGAGTTTCAGTGCCTGGGACTGGGAGACCGGTCAGGGTTGGGGGAAAGCCGAATGGAGCAAAGTACAGAAATATTCTAAAAGCAAACCTGATCCAGAGTGCTCTGGACCTCAGACTGGGCAGAGGTTCAGCTTCCAACAAGGCAATGACACAACCAAGACAGAGTGGCCCGGCCAGAGCCCTGACTTGAACTCAATGGAACATCTCTGGAGAGACCTGAAAATGGCTGTCCACCGACGGTCCCCATACAACCTGATGGAGCTTGAGAGGAATGGAAGAAAATCCCCAAATCCAGGAGTGCAAACCTTGTAGCATCACACCCAAGAAAACTGGAGGCTGTAATCACTGATAAAGCTGCTTCTACTAAGGGCTCGTTCACACAAACGTTTTTTGCTTTCCGTATACGGGCCGTTTTTTGTGTTCCGTATACGATCCGTATACGGAACAATTCATTTCAATGGGTCCACAAAAAAAAAAAACGGAATGTACTCCGTATGCATTCTGTTTCCATTCCGCAACATTTTGAGTCAGGTCCAATTAGGCCTCCTGCAGACGACCGTATGGCTTTTTCAGTGTTTTGCGGGCCGTTTTTATCGGATCCGTCTTTCCGTTTTTTTGTTTCCGTTGTGTTTCCGTCTCGGTTCAGTTTTTCCGTATGGCATATACAGTATACAGTATACAGTAATTTAACATTTTCAATAGATGGTTCCTCAAAAAACTGAACGGATACGGAAGACATAGGGATGCATTTGCGATTTTTTTCTTTTTTTGCGGACCCATTGACTTGAAAGAGACACGGATCGTGATTTGCGGGCAATAATAGGACATGTTCTATCTTTGCACGGAACGTAAAAACGGAATGCACATGGAAACACTTCAGTTTTTTTTGCGGAAACATTGAAATGAATGAACATTCAGTGGCTCAATTCAAGTCAATGGGTCGGTTTAAAAAACGGAATGCATACGGAACACACGTCCGTATGTCATCTGTTTTTTGCGGATCCATGCTGTAGAAATGCTATGCCCAGCCCATTTTGCACATGTGTTTGGTGTTTACAATGATTACAAAGTTCCTGTTTTTGCAGAAAAATGGAACGGAAACGGAAACACAATGGATCCAAAACATGGAACAACGGATCCGAGATAAACGGACCGCAAAACCATACGGTCGTGTGAACGAGCACTAATGCGGTCGATAATAGGACATGTTCTATTCTTTGCGGAACGGACACCTTCAGTTTTTTGTAGACCCATTGAAATGAATGGTTTCGCATACGGTCCGCAAAAAAACTGGAATGGACACAGACAGAAAATGCGTTCATGTGCATGAGCCCTTAAGTCCTGAGTAAAGGGTCTGAATACTTATGTCAAGGCAAGATTTTAACATTTTCCTTTTCAATGAATTAGCAAAGGTTTTGAACATTCTGTTTTTACTTTGTCATTATGGGGTATCGAGTTCTGTATGGGGAAAAACTTGATTTGTTAGTGAAAATGTGAAAAAAGTAAAAAAATCTACAGACTTTCCAAATGGATTTTGCATGCATTTTCAATGAGCATATTTTTATCATTTTCACTAGTTCATTTTAAAGAACATTCCCAATTAACAGTAGGTCTGATTTCACTTGCTTCAGCAGTTGCATGATTAGGATGGAGTTCAGTCGGGACTTAAGAATTCAAAGTAAGAAGCGTTTTTTAATATTAACACTGGGTTCAGACCTGAGCGTTTTGAAGCCTAGCGTTTTCTGAGCGTTCAAGATGGGCGTTAACGCGCATTTTTTTCAAGCGTTTTGGTAAATAGTGTAGGCGCGTTTGACGCGCGTTTATGTGATTGACTGCATAGTTGGCCAATGACCAAACAGCCCTCGCTATATATAGTTTGGCCAATCTGAGTGCTTTAGAGGTGTGAAATTCCATGGTGGCTGATCCAGCATGTTGGAAACTTAGAAAAACGCGCGTTCATAGGCGCGTTTTACGCTGCACAAACGCCCGAACAACACGCGTATCGCGTTTCCCATTGAAGTATATTGGCACCAAACGCTCGAAAAACGCCCGAATTAACGCGAACATACTTGCTTATGCGTCGGACGTTTTCAGAAGCGTTGACGCGCATAAAAACGCGCAAGTGTGAACCACCCCCATTGGAATGCATGGTTCCTGTACTGTTGTGCGTTTTTTTGCGCGTTCGAACGCGGCGTTTTACGCGAAAGTGTGAACTAAGTGTAAGGGATTGCACAAGCAGCATACGCCTGATATTAGACTGCGGCAACCTAATATAAGTATATGGCAGTGGAAGTCTAGAAGTCAGCATTTCCGTAGAAAAATAATAGCAGTCCCATGTAAAAAATCATGTCTGGCCACACAAGACTCAAAGATGCATATGGGGACCTAATGAATGCCCTCAGGGTAAAGACAGACGAACATGCTTCAGTTTTCAGCTTCAAAATGTACAATCCTTTGTTCGCCCCAATGAACTGTGGAATACTTCCCCAAATATCTGTATACTGAGTTTGCTTTAAAGAAGACCTGTCCCCTCTCCTGAAATGTCAGTCTTAGTAACTACTTACATCTCCCATGTAATAACCATTCTGGAGAATCTTTTCCTATGGCTCTACGTTGTGCCATTACTTTATTATTCCTACTAGAAGTCTACAAATAAACTTCCAGAAGTCTGCAGTATAGGTACAGCAGGGTGATACCAGTACTGGGTATGTCTGACTCTCTGTCCAATTGGTGCTACTGGTGTAAGATTGTGCAGGGACACACCCCCAACTGATAACACCCATCTGTAACTTTACTGCAAGCTGCTGGCAATTCATTCATAACTTGAAATAGAAATAACAAAGGAATGGCATAAGTCCGTTCATTTCCCCGCTCTGTTCTCATTGTAGGTGCGGATCCAAGAGGTGCGACCTATCTGTTGACCTTCCTAAGATATTACAAACTACATTCTTAAAGGAGTCTTCCAGGAGTTTTATACTGATGACTTATCCTATGAATAGGACATCAGTATCTGATAGGTGGGGGTCCGACACCCAGGACCCCCACCGATCAGCTGTTGGAGTAGGCACTGGCACTCATAGTATCACCATGGCCTTCTCTCAGCTTTTCCTAGGCCAGTGACGACACGTTCATCGATCACGTGGCCTAGGTGCAGCTCAGCCGCTTAGAAGTGAATGAGGCTGAGCGCGATACCAAGCACAGCCGCTATACACCGGATGGCGCTGTGCTTGGCAAGCAGGGAGAAGGCAGTGGCACTGACAGGAGCATCGGCACCTTTTCAAAGAGTTGGTCGGTGGGGGTCATCAGTATTTAAGTCTCGAAATAGCCCTTTAACCAACAGTTCTTTACGTCTTGTCCATGTAGATTACTCCCTGACAATATATGACAATAAAGGCAGCACTGGCTTGAATCAGAGTCACTCTAGTAAAAGGGGTTACCTATCCTCAGCTTAGGTCATTAATATCGGATCGGTGGGGGTCCAACTGCCGGCATGCTCGTCGATCAGCTATTTGAAGAGGTTGCGGCGCTCCAGTGTCTTCCTAGGCCAATCATGCCATGTTCATTGGTCACATGACCTGGCGCAGCTCAGCCCCATTCGGGGCTGAGCCGCTATCCCGAGCACAGCCACTATCCAACGGACGGCGCTGTGCTTGGGGAGCTGCGAGGAGAACCGCGGCCTCTTCAAACAGTTGATGGTGGTGGGTGCTGTGAGTCAGACCCCCACCAGTAAGATACAGATGACCCATCCTGAGGCTAGCTCATCGATATTAAACACCCCTTTAATTCACCCACCATATTCCAAGCAGTGACTGTCATATACCATTGTTATGGCGTATAGTCGGAGAACCCTCCTAAAGTAGTTGCAGTGCCAACCCAACCTATCCCTCTTTTCTTCTGCTGCTTTCATGGTGGCAAAAAAGGGAGCTGAGCCATCCACGGCAGGAATTCAGAAAACAATTAGAGAGAGGTGAGAGCCGAATAAAGCGCAGGATTCCCAGAAAGAAAAAAAAAGCCATCATATTAGGATTCATTAGAGGTAGGGAAAAGGCTCCCTTAGTGTAGGTCATCTGTCTTCCCCCCTTTTCTCTTCCTCCTCTACCCCCAGGCCTGGTGGTGTTAGAAGCTGTAAACCTCTCCTCTAGCAAAAGCGTTTGATCTCCTACTTAAAAGGGACGCCAGCAGAGTTAGAGGTTCCACTCCTTCAGTGCTGGAGGGGCAAGAGCAGAAGGAAAGGATTAAGAAGATGGTGTGAAGTGATAGATGGGGGATGAGAGGAGCCGAAAAAAGATGCTTGGTAAATGCTGACAGATGAAGCACTGGGGCCACAGCTGGATGACGGGTGCTCCTTCCAAAATAATAATAATGAAAAAAAAAATCTATATCTCATGTTCTGAAAAAATAAAAAGAGAAAGAGTTAATGTATGTATCGCTAGGGCAGAGTAGCTGAATTTGGAGGGGGGTCTGCAAAAAGGGTCACGTGACTTCTATGCTAAGGGTAACCTGAGGTCTTACAATTCACAAACCACTGATTTTGCAAATTCCATGGTGATTCTGCACAATGTACACAAATGGAGGAATATCGTGTGGCTCAGTAGTGCAGAACCTGAAAACTCGCCGCCCTCTGGGCAAAGGGAATTTTTTTTCTTTCTTTTTTAATGAATGTAATTTATACGCTTTCTGAAGAGTAGACGTACACGCGGTGCCGAGGGTATTCGTGTTGTCATCTGAGGATAAAATCCCATCGCCTGTGTGCTGTAAACTGAGAACTGTAAAGTGTGACCTGTGAATCCGGGGTTACGCGTCACGCATGATCCGCTCACTCATCCATTTATATTCGCAGAACTTGGCAAGGTCTTAAAGGCGTATTCCAATTTTGTGATATTGATGGATTATCATCAGAACTGGTCATCGATATTAGTCCCCATTCACATGTCCGCAATTCTGTTCCGCATTTTGCGGAATGGAATTTGCGGACCTATTCATTCCTATGAGGACAGACGATGTACCGCCCGGGTCCGCAATTGCGGATCCGCACTTCCGGGTCCGCAATCGCGTTCCTGAAAAAAATAGAACATGTCCTATTCTTGTCCGCAATTGCGGACAAGAAAGGGCATTTTCTATATAGTGCCGGCGTTGTGCGGTCCACAAATTGTGAAATGCACATCGCCGATGTCTGTGTTTTGTGGATCCGCAGATCTATGTATCCGCAAAACACTTGCGGACATGTGAATGGGGCCTTAGAGGGGTGGAGGTCAAACTTTCATCACCCCCTGAAGATCAGCTTCTTGAAGGGGCCGCGGTGCTCGTGCACACACTGCGTACTCTTCAGTAATTACCTCCACGCCGTCTATATTGTATCGGCGCGATGAGGTAATTACACCGCCATCTCCCATTCATTTGAATGGGATAAAAAAAAGGGTGCCGCCACTAGAATGGAAATGGTGTGCAGGTAAGTATTAAAGGGGACGCAGAGTAGGCCCCTTTAAGCAGCTGAGCTTCGGAGATTTTGACCTCCACCGATATCAATGACCTGTCTTGATGATAGGCCATCAATATCATAGAACTGGAATACCTCTTTAAGATCGTCGTAAGTTCTGTAAATATATATGGATGAATTAGTGGAACAGCTGATCTTTTGGGGTGCCGACAGTCTGATATTGATGACCTGTCCTGATGACAGGCCATCAATATCATGAAACTGGAATACCCCTTTAAGCCCTTTGAAAGTCCTGCGAAAATATATGGATGATCTTTGGGGGTGCCGACAGTCTGACCTCCACCAATCTGATATTGATGACCTGTCCTGATTAGGATCAGTAGAGGTGCCGAGAGTTGGATCCCACACCATCAATTTCAAGGTCATCAATTTCAAGAAACTAGAAAACCCCTTTAAATACCACTTATTGAAGGGAGCACTCATAACACTCTATAGAGGAGAAGTTTGAAGATCCAGGGCCCTGATTCACAGGGGCAGATTTCTAAAGACTGGCGTCTTCTGCGCTGATCTTGATATCCCCTGAACTGACGGAGGATGCGCCTAATTTATAGTGGGGCACAGGCCTTGTCCTATATTAGGAGTATCCTCCAGCAGTACCTATACATGATCTGAAATCTACGGCTCTAATTCTGAACTGCTGCAGATTTTTGCGTTCGTTTGTGTCAGAAAAGTTGTGTAAATAAAGATAAATGTGCTGGACCCCCAAAGCCCCCCTGACCAAGCCCCCTTACAAACGATACTTGCAACAATATTTTGTCACAATGTCTGTTAAAAAGTTGAAAAGACCATGGGGAAGATTTATCAAAGCTGGTGTGAAGGAAAACTGGCTTAGTTGCCCATAGCAACCAATCAGATTCCACCTTTCATTTTTCAGAGCTCCTTTGGAAAATGAAAGGTGGAATCTGATTGGTGGCTATGGACGACTAAGCCAGTTTCCCTTTTACACCAGTTTTGATAAATCCCCCTATGTTTGTGAATTTTTTTCACCAGAAAACTGTGGAAGGGAGATAATAAATGTCCCTCAAAAGCTGTAATAGAGCCCTGTGCCCATCACGTGATTTACAGTACTACCATGCTCCTACGTGGCACCTGGGCCTTAGTGTGACCACATCCTTGGCCCCTTCTTCTAATGTACTCTAATGTCTTCCATTAGTCGCTCTTGTGAGGGCTGTACGAGACAGGGGGGCCACAGCATGTTTACATACATGTTGCCCATAGTAACCAATTACAGCACAGCTTTCATTTTTCAAGGGCACTATAAAAAATGAAAGCTATGCTGTGATAGGTTGCTATGGGAAACCTTTCAGACAGTTTTCATAAATCTGCCCATCTATAAAGATCAATATGTCTCAAATTTGCAGGGACTGCCCCTAATTTTCAGAGACAGTCCCTGTAAATTCGCTGCTTATAAAAGGGATGGATCTTGTGGTCGCCCCACCAGTAAATGGGTTGCCTCATATGGTTTGGGGGGCGTTCTAGGGACTGGAGACTATTTCTTGAATGGATAAAGATATGAGCTTATAATACCCAAGGACCAAACTTTAAGGGTATGTTCACACGAGATGTAAATTGGAAGAGGACTAGTACTGGCACTACGGCTGAAAGATTAACCAGTATGTGGGTGTCACATATTGCCAAAACAGATATGCCATTTGAGTACCATGGCCCAGCTCCTCAGCAATGATATATCGCACCTCAGTAGTTAACCAACCCTTTTCTGAGCGGAATAGCAAGGCTTTATTTTAATATAAAGTGCCACTCGGAAGGCACGACGCAAGTCACAATGCAGGAGGAATGAAGGCGCATTCAGAAATATGCCCGCTCTACTATGGAGTCTACAGCGCTGATAATAATAGAGAAATCATTCAGAGGCTGTAGATGTAGCAGTGCCGGACCTGTCATTGCAAATGCACCATCAGAAAGTTCTGGGTTGAGATATAATGCAGTGAACTTACCTGCAGTCCTATGTAAACCCCTTCTAAGACTTTCTGACATCTTATAGTTGTACTAAATGATGTTCATGTATTACAGAATATAATAAAATGGGAATTTCCACAATTGTATTAACTAAAGTATCATACTAAGGCATTACTGAAGAAAAATAGTGCTTCATATTGTAGTGACCCTGTGCTATGACAATAGACAGATATTAGATGGATAGATAGATAGATAGATAGATAGATAGATAGATAGATAGATCGATCAATAATAGATAGATAGATAGATAGATAGATACAGAGATAGATAGATACAGAGATAGATAGATAGATAGATAATAGATGGATAGATAGATTGATACAGAGAAAATAGACATATAGATAATTGATAGCTGTTAGACAGGTAGATAAATGATTGATAGATAGATAGATAGATAGATAGATAGATAGATCAATAATAGATAGATAGACAGACGGATAGATAGATAGATAGATAGATAATAAATAGATAGATAGATCGATAGATACAGAGATAGATAGATAGACAGACAAATAGATAGATAGATAGATAATAGATAGATAGATAATAGATAGATAGATAGATAGATCAATAGATACAGAGATAGATAGACAGACGAATAGAAAGATAAGATAGATAGATAGATAGATAGATAGATAGATAGATAGATAGATAGATAGATAGATAGATAGATAGATTGATTTATATAGAGATATATACAGAGTACTATATGGCCCTCTCACTCCTGGCACTTTCGCCCCTCCACACGTGCAGTAGGATGAGTGCCCGGTGCTATTTGCCCCATCTACCTGCAGCCATCTCCAGCCTTCCTATCCACTCCCCCCGCGGCTCTGTATCTCAGTGCCCGGCTGACCGGTGCCCTCTCCCTCCATGTCACCGGGGCAGAGCTGTGCCCTCGTCCGCTGATCCAGTGCCTGGCACCATCTATAGGCGGCATGAGTGTTACCTTAGAGGTGGAGGATCCGGGGCTCGGGCACAGCAGGATGAGCAGCAGGATGAGCCCGGGGGGGCGGCGGTGAGGTGCACACATCCCTGGACTGCAGCAGGAAAAGCCTGGGGACCGGCTGGGGCTGCCCGCTCCCTCCCCGCATGGCCAAGTAATTACAGGCTCTGAGCTGTGTGAGGCTGGGGGAGCTCCGAGCCGGGACAGGGGGAGGGGGAGAGGGGGCACAGGAGGGACAGGGAGAGCTAGACAGATAGGGGGACAAGGGGGGCCACTTGGAGAGCCCCAAAAAGGAGGACATCACACCCCGAAAGGGAGAACATGGTGACAGGTGACCGTTCAATCCTACAGCATGAAAGATACGACATTATACAGAATTCATGTACAGATACTATTATGAAGAGAGAGGAGCTGAGGCTGTATACAATTATATATGTACAGCTGCTATAAGTCATACACCTTCTGGTATATAATATATTAGAAGATGTATAATAATATATAATTATATACAGGAGATACCCAGGTTATACCAGCCTGGTCCATATCACTATATACAAGAAGAATTATAACTTATACCAGCTGTACATATATAATTATATACAGGAGAAACCCAGGTTATACCAGCATGGTCCATATCACTATATACAAGAAGATATATAACTTATACCAGCTGTACATATATAATTCTATACCGGAGATACCCAGGTTATACCAGCATGGTCCATATCACTATATACAAGAAGATATATAACTTATACCAGCTGTACATATATAATTCTATACCGGGGATACCCAGGTTATACCAGAATGGTCCATATCACTATATACAAGAAGATATATAACTTATCAGCTGTACATATATAATTATATACCGGGGATACCCAGGTTATAACAGCATGGTCCAAATCACTATATACAAGAAGATATATAACTTATACCAGCTATACATATATAATTATATACAGGAGATGCCCGGGTTATACCAGCATGGTCTAAATCACTATATACAAGAAGATATAAAACGTATACCAGCCGTAAATATATAGTTATGTACAGGAGATGCCCAGGTTATACCAGCATGGTCCATATCACTATATACAAGAAGATATATAACTTATACCAGCTGTACATATATAAATTATATATGTACAGCTGGTATAAGTTATATATCTTCTGGTATATAGTGATATGGACCAGGCTGGTATAACCCGGGTATCTCCTGTATATAATTATATATGTACAGCTGCTATAAGTCATACACCTTCTGGTATATAATATATTAGAAGATGTATAACTTATACCATATACATACCATATGTTCATATATAATTATATACAGGAGATGCCCGGGTTATACCAGCATGGTCCATATCACTGTATACAAGAAGATGTCTAACTTATACCAGCTGTAAATATATAATTATAGACCGGGGATACCCAGGTTATACCAGCATGGTTCATATCACTATATACAAGAAGATATAAAACTTACACCAGCTGTACATATATAATTATATACAGGAGATACCCAGGTTATACCAGCATGGTCCAAATCAGTATATACAAGAACATATAAAACTTACACCAGCCGTAAATATATAATTATATACAGGAGATACCCAGGTTATACCAGCATGGTCCAAATCACTATATACAAGAAGATATAAAACTTACACCAGCTGTAAATATATAATTATATACAGGAGATACCCAGGTTATACCAGCATGGTCCATATGACTATATACATGAAGAATTATAACTTATACCAGCTGTACATATATAATTATATACCGGGGATACCCAGGTTATACCAAAATGGTCCATATCACTATATACAAGAAGATATATAACTTACCAGCTGTACATATATAATTATATACCGGGGATACCCAGGTTATACCAGCATGGTCCATATCGCTATATACAAGAAGATATATAACTTATACCAGCTGTACATATATAATTATATACAGGAGATACCCAGGTTATACCAGCATGGTCCATATCACTATATACAAGAAGAATTATAACTTATACCAGCTGTACATATATAATTATGTACCGGGGATACCCAGGTTATACCAGAATGGTCTATATCACTATATACAAGAAGAATTTTAACTTACCCGCTGTACATATATAATTATATACAGGAGATGCCCATGTTATACCAGCATGGTCCATATCATTATATTCAAGAAGATGTTATACTGTATAATATCTTCTTGTATATAGTAATATGGACCATGCTGATAATATAACCTGGGTATCTCCATATATGATTATATATGTATAGCTGGTAAGTTATACATCTTCTGTATATAGTGATATGGGCCATGCTATAACCTGGGTATCTCCTTATATGATTATATATGTACAGCTGGTATAAGTTATACATCTTCTGTATATAGTGATATGGGCCATGCTATAACCTGGGTATCTCCTTATATGATTTATATGAATACAGCTGGTATAAGTTATACATCTTCTGTATATAGTGATATGGGCCATGCTATAACCTGGGTATCTCCTTATATGATTATATATGTACAGCTGGTATAAGTTATACATCTTAATATACCAGAAGATGTATAACTTATACCAGACCAGCTCATATATAATAATATACAGAAGTTACCAAGGCCAGATGGTAACTAGCAGTACCTGGGCCTAGGCCCTAGTGCCTAGTGGGCTGGCTGGCTGGCTCCAGTTGAATGCTGCTGAATCGACTTGGCAGTGGGCCAGTGGCACAAGCCTGAACGCTGGAGGCCGGCTGGGCTCACTGTGGGCAGCGCGCTCTGGCTGGGTTGATTTGAGGTGGCTGAGACGCTTAGTGACTCCCGCGGTGAGGTCCCATCCCGCACTCCTCTGTTCCCGACTTTCCGCCTGCACAAACCAGAATTGGCCGGTGCAGCTGCAGCGCTGATAACGTTGTGACGTCACGTAAGCACGCAGTGTGATCCAAACGTGCTGCTAGGCCCTGCCTCCTGCCAATTGGTACTTAAAGTAACCATGCCTGAGCGGACCCGCCGTCCCGTCACCCATAACAACAAAAAAGGAGGACTTCTGGCCATCCGTCCTGGCGTTGCGCCGGACGGAGGACCAGGAGTCTAAAAACCGGACTGTCCGGCCTAAAACCTGACGTCTGGTCACCCTAGGGAGTCCTCAGGGATGGGGCAAATGAAAACTACACAGGGATCAGCTGATGGCATCCGGTTTTTTAATTATATGTCATTTTTAAATCAGAGTCAATCAGAAACTGAATGACAATGAAGTATAAAGTTTACCAAAATCCACCACCACTGTCAGGTCCACCACCGCTGTAATAATCCACAGCCGCTGTCAACTGCTGTCAAAATCCATGACTGGAATGATGAGGTCTACCAAAATCCACAACCCTGGCCAAAATCCACCAGCACTGACATAATCTACGACCGCTGTCAGAATCCACCACTGTTGTAAAATTCCACAGCCACTGTCAAAATACATGACCGGAATTATGAGGTTTACCAAAATCCACAACCCTTGTCAAAATCTACGACCACTGTCATAATCCACGACCACTGTCAAAATCCACGACCACTGTCAAAATCCACAACCAATGTCAAAATCCACAACCACTGTCATAATCCACCAGCACTGTCATAATCCACCAGCACTGTCATAATCCACCAGCACTGTCATAATCCACAACCACTGTCAAAATCTACGACCGCTGTCATAATCCACGACCACTGTCAAAATCCACCACTGTTGTAAAAATCCACA
Organism: Bufotes viridis; assembly: GCA_033119425.1. Taxonomy (NCBI): domain Eukaryota; kingdom Metazoa; phylum Chordata; class Amphibia; order Anura; family Bufonidae; genus Bufotes; species Bufotes viridis. The sequence continues at coordinate 128,839,076 of CM065596.1, forward strand.
GCCGCTGTCAAAATACATGACCAGAATTATGAGGTTTACCAAAATCCACAACCCTTGTCAAAATCCATGACCCTTGTCAAAATCTACAACCACTGTCATAATCCACGACCACTGTAATAATCCACCAGCACTGTCATAATCCACGACCACTGTTAAAATCCACGACCACTGTCAAAATTCACAACCCTTGTTATAATCCACCAGCACTGCATTAATCCACAACCACTGTAATAATCCACCAGCACTGTCATAATCCATGACCACTGTAATAATCCACCAGCACTGTCATAATCCACGACCACTGTCAAAATCCACGACCACTGTCAAAATTCACAACCCTTGTTAAAATCCACTGACCGAACTGTCAATAATCCACGACCACTGTCAATCCAACCCTAAAATCACAGCACTGTCATAATCCACGACCACTGTAATAATCCACCAGCACTGTCAAAATTCACGGCCACTGTAATAATCCACGACCACTGTCAAAATCCACGACCACTGTCAAAATTCACAACCCTTGTTAAAATTCACTAGAACTGTGATAATCCACGACCACTGTCGTAATCCTGCAAATAATTATTCAAAATATTCATTGTATTTATCATTGAGAAAAGCTACCAAGAAATATGCTACTATACCAAGAAAAACTCTGTAGCCATAATCTTCCCATAAAATAACATTTTTTATCACTTCATATTAAACATCAAGAATAAATATGATATTGGGTCAACCAAACTTTCCTACAGTCGGGTATCACAAGTGAAATGAAGTCAAAAGAAAACTATCAACTATCCAATGATACTGTATGTACACTGTGACTACATCTACAGGAAGTCTGAGGTAGTCTGAGACACTCCCCCGTCTCATGATCGGCTCAGACGGCTGTTTTGTCCCTGCTCCACCTCCAGCTCTGCCTCATCAGATTTCTTAAACACAAGCCTATCAACGGGATCACAATGACTCCTATTTTTCAAGAGTTTGGCAGGATAGGTTATAAATGTATAATCCTTGGATCTCCATTCGCAGCGACCTCTAGTGATCACAAAAAAGGGGGTCCAAAGTCCCCCCTTTTGAAAAGAATGATGGTTGCTTATGCACACTGCTGGTCTGTTGACGGTCTATGGGACTGTCTGAGATAGCCAAGCGCTGTGCTATCTCCATCAGTCCCTTGAATGGAGCGGTAGTGTGAATGCAAATGAGGGATAGGTGATACATGTTGCTCCCGGGCCAATCCACTTAACTCTAGGACTGTTTAAAGCACGGGTGCACAACCTACGGTCCGGGAGCCACATGTGGCCCCCAACCATCTGGTGACAGATATGTATGTCTATGTCTTGTGGCTGCTCAACATGAATTTTTCATGTATTCTCCTATTAGATCGGAATCCTGGGGTGTAACCATTTATAGTATATACTGTATGTATAATACGCCATAAATACAGTATTTCAGTTGGTAATACCCCTTTAACTTTTATTTTTGGCCCTTGGGATTCTTTCAGGTTGGCCCCCTACCAGAAAAGGTACCCCTGGTGTAAAGGGAATCCTGTTGTGGTTTGGTAGAGGAGGAACCATCAGCTGACTCTTTTGATAGTTTAGGTTGTGCTCCTTGGTCCAACAAAAATCTTTATATTCGAGGGCAGATGTCAAACTACAACTCCTAGCATGCACACTTACTCATCCATAAAAATGACAGGAGGATTCTGGGAGCTGTAGTTTCAGAACAGCTGGAGTGCCGGAGGTTGCTGATCCCTGGACTAGTAGAACCCGCTAGGGAAGCCATTGCTCTGTACTTTGTGGCAGTACCATTGCTGAGTGATGTCTTCTGTAAGGAAGAGGATTAAAGGGCGTTGCCACTGTTGTCTCTCATGAGTATCTTTATTTGAATGCAAAAAATGCCTGACAGTAATGAACCAGGAAATATCTATATCCGTCATGCTGAAAGAGACACATATATGTAGAGTTGAAATGTCCTCCAGGCCCATGCCCATGGTTAGCTATTTCTGTCAGGTCAGATTCTGATTTTGCCATTCCGGTGTCTAAGGATAGATATGGGTTCATAAAGAGCAGCTGAAGTGTGGGTGACACTGACTGGAGTCTGACAAATGAGTCTTTGCTGGTGGAGGAGGAGAGGAGCCGTGGAGGAAGCAAGTAGAGATGAGCGAATCAAAGCTGACGAAGTGGAATTCGATCCGAATTTCAGGAATTATTCGATTCGCATTGAATCCGAATTTCCTCACTATTTGTGGTAACGAATCGCAATTTTTCCTAAAATGGCTGCTGCACGTGTGAGGACATGGAGCAAGGAACTCTGGGAAGGCGTGATCACCCATAATGCCATGCATGCAGCCAATCAGCAGCCAGCCAGCCCTGTGATGTCACAGCACTATAAATACGGTGGCCACCTTGGATTCTGCCACTTTCCAGTGTGCTTAGTGCAGGGAGAGACGTCAGCAGGCGCTAGGGACAGTGATAGGAAAAACGTCATTGTGCAAACCGCTCTTATTAGGGTGCAAGTTCTATTTGATAAAGGCATTAAAGGGGTTTATTACAAGGAAATATTTTTTGCCTTTGTGCTGTGCAGTTATATGTTCTAAAGCGGTTTTGGGCTTGTAAAAAAAGGGCTTATTAGCCTGTTGTTTGGTGAACATTACAGCCCTTTTTGTCGTGTATTAGTGGCAAATGTAAAATATATTTGCTGCTCAGCAGTGCAGTTATCTGTTCTAAAGCCTTTTGTGGCAGTGTATTAGTGGAAAAAGAAAAAAAATATTTGTCGTTTAGCAGTGCAGTTATCTGTTCTAAAGTCTTTTGTGTCGTATATAAGTGAAAAAATATATATATATACTGTATATTTGCTGCTCAGCAGTGCAGTTATCTGTTCTAAAGCCCTTTTTGGCAGGTATTAGTGGCAAAAAAATATATATATTTGCCGTTCAGCGGATATGTTCTATCCTGTTCTGTGTTGAAATGAGAAAATTACAGCCCTTTTTGGTGTGTATTAGTGTATTAGCAACTAGTAGAGTTTGCCCTGGAATAGCTGTCCTGCCCGGCCAGTAGTGTGGCATCAGAGCGGGTGTTTAGTGCGGCGGGGGCCATAGTTACCCCAAGAAGAACTCACCTGTCCACCCAAAATGTGGAGACTGACCTTTGTCAAGATGAATCAGGCATGGATCAGCCAGGATTTCTACCCACCAATGCCTGATGCATCAAAATAGATAATCCATGGTGCCACACCAACACTGACAAAACAGACAGGTTTCTTCTGGCTACCTGCCTCAGCTACTATTCTGATGCTGCCACCTGCCTGATGCCACAAATCTGATGCCAAGTGCTCCTTCTTTCACCCACCATCTTCAGCTGGTACTCGTATTGCCAGCCACCTCCCCACTCTGTCACCAGGTCACTCTGTGGTCTCCTGATGCTGCTGCCACCTCCACACTCTGTCACCGGGTCACTCTGTGGTCTCCTGATGCTTCTGCAATCTCCACACTGTCACCTTGCCACTCTGTGGTCTCCTGATGCTGCTGCCACCTCCACACTCTGTCATTGTGCCACTCTGTGGCCTCCTGATGCTGCTGCCACCTCCACACTGTCATTGTGCCACTCTGTGGCCTCCTCTTGATGCTGCTGCCACCTCCAGAGTCTGTCATTGGGCCACTCTGTGGTCTCCTCATTCAGGTGTCATCTCTGTTTTGGATCCACTCCTTTTTTTTTTTGGCATTAGCAATATTGATGGATTACTGACCAAATGCTGACCGAGTGAAGGCGAATGTTGAACAGACAGGATCTGTTTTTTGGGGTTTATTGTTCTGACGGATCAGAGGAAGGGCAAAATAATCAGTGACGTCAACACAAACTTACTGCTGACACCCTCTCTACTCTGTCGGGGGGCTCTACTTGTATAAGCGTTTAATAGAACAGGTTCTGTAGACATCTATGTAGAATCAGCTGATGATGGTGTAAAAGGAGTGCGCTTCTTCTTGGCGCTAACATCGACCTGTAAGGCTGAGTTCACACTTGAGTTATTTGGTCAGTTTTGGCTCCGTGACTGCCCAAACAAGTGAAGTGTACAGTGATTCTAAGAGCGATGCCTGTCATCTGCATGTCATACTGAATCACAGTATTATTTCACTACCAAAGCACACTACCCATGCGTGTTACTGAAAGTTACAGTGTTCTACACCCCTATAATGGCTCTCTGCAGCCAGGAAATAGCCGTTTTTTTTTAAATGAAATTCGCTGTGAATAAATTCGGATCAAACCAAATTTTTTTCCCAAAAATTCGGCGAACTGGCGAATCAAATTTTTGAAAAATTTGCTCATCTCTAGAAGTAGACAGTGTATGGGAGCAAGGTTATATGGTCGCTATCACTGCCGCTGTTCTATGGGCATAAAAGTTCGAACTAATGTATGAATTCAATAAACAGGCAATTTTCTGAGGGCAATGATATGAAGTACATGGACTTTTTCCCGTTACACTGTACTAATCGGGTCCTGTATGTCTGTACTAATTGCACATGATATAGTTGTACTAATTGAGCATCACCCATAGCACTGTTCATAGTATGAGGCTGTTATATTTGGCCAGTGTGAGACATTGTGGCACTAAATGTAACAATTATGATGAGCACTGTGTGCCATTTAATACCAATAGTTGGGCTATTATTAATAAAGAGAAAGAAACAGAATGAAAGAGAAAGAAACAGAATGAAAGAGAGAGACTTAATGAAAGAGAAAGAAGAATGAGAGAGAGAGAGAGAGAGAGAGAGAGAAAGAGACACACACACACAGAGAAAGAAAGAGACAGAGAAAAAGAGAGACAGAGAGGGAGTGAGAAAGAAACAGAGAGAGAGTGAGAAAGAAACAGAAGGAAAGAGAGAGACTTAATGAAAGAGAAAGAAGAATGAGAGAGAGAGAGAGAGAGAGAAAGAGAGAGAGACACACACTCAGAGAGAGAAAGAAAGAGACACAGAGAGAAAAAGAGAGACAGAGAGGGAGTGAGAAAGAAACAGAGAGGGAGTGAGAAAGAAACAGAAGGAAAGAGAGAGACTTAATGAAAGAGAAAGAATATGAGAGAGAGAGAGACCACAGAGAGAAAGAAAGAGACAGAGAAAAAGAGAGACAGAGAGGGAGTGAGAAAGAAACAGAGAGGGAGTGAGAAAGAAACAGAATGAAAGAGAGAGACTTAATGAAAGAGAAAGAATATGAAAGAGAGAGAGACCACAGAGAGAAAGAAAGAGACAGAGAAAAAGAGAGACAGAGAAAAAGAGAGACAGAGAGGGAGTGAGAAAGAAATAGAGAGAGAAAGAAAGAAAAAAATACCATATAATACCAATAGTGGGACTATTATTTGAGAAAGAATGAACGAAAGAAAGAATGAACGAAAGAAAGAAAGAAATACCATTTAATACCAATAGTGGGACTATTATTTGAGAAAGAATGAAAGAAAATGAAAGAGTGAGCGACAGAACAAGGAAGGAAGAATATATGCAGGGTTTGGGGTATGCTGGGCAGATAAAGGTCATTATGAAACTGAAGAAACCCTTTAAGCTTAAATCATCTTAAAATGAAACCAAACCATTCTATAAGAGCAAAAAATACATGAAATGACTTTCTATTTCCTTTAGAAATGTTTTTTCTGTCTATAGACTGTTCAGTACTCACTCAATTTCAGAAATAAAACAGGATCTTTATTTTTTTATTTGACAAATATTTACATTTTCCATAACGACAGTTGGCGCGTTGTGTGATTGTTGTAAAATGTAACTTATTTATTGTACTGTAGTCGTCTTTACTGTCAGATACATAGACGTGTGTGTATTGCAGCCAACGCAGTCCAGGAGACGTGATCTGATATTGTATGTTTTTTGGTTTAGGAATCCCAATAGCTGCCTCCTACCGCAGGTTTTCCAGTCTGTCTGTAAGCCCCCAGCTCTTCTGTTTCCCTCTCCTGCATCTTCCCAGAATCTGTATTAGCAGGCAAGGAAGAGGGGGCTGCTGATGTGACTTCCCTCTGTCAAGCTTTCTGCACAGACGAACCAGAGAAATATCTCTCCGAAGAGCATTCACTGGCAATGTCATGGACAAGAAGGTTACACTGTAAAATTAAAGGATGCTTAGTAAGATAAGACTTGTTAAAGTAAGTAGTACCTCCAAAGTACCCCCCACCGTTTACCTACTTCAAGAGGGAGGCTGCTCTTCAGACTTTGTCAGGGGTGAGAGCCCCCTGGTAGCAATCAACCATCCACCTCCCTCCTGACCAAGGAATTATTTAAAGTGGAATCAGGTGGCTGACACTGAGCTGTGAGGGGGAGGTCTGCGGTGCACATGTGGACAGCTGATCTGACGTCCTCACCATCCCCTGCAGATAACTGTCTTCATCTGTTCCATTTCAGGCATCTGTCTCTGGACCAATTCCATATGGTTGACGTTTCCGTACACTTGTGAACACAATCAGGAATAGTACCTACCCCGACAGAACCCATGTCATGTTGCCTGTACATATGTTATTACATTATCAACACATGAGTGACTACATCACAGAGAACATTAAACGGGTATTCCGGTTACTATAAGTTATTACCTATCCACTGGATGGGATCAGACCCCCAGTATCCAGAAAATGGGAATCCCGTTCCCCCGTCGTGCCACTCCATTCATTCTCTATAGCAGGAGTCAGCAACATCCGACACTCCGGGTGTTTTGAAACTACATCTCCCATCATGCACACTTGCTTGGCTGTTCTCTAAACTCCCACACAAGTGGAAGGAGCATGCTGGGAGTTGTAGTTTCACAACAGCTGTAGTAACGAAGGCTGCTATAGAGGATCCCCGCTCTATAGGATTGTAGGGTATTCCTCTATCCACAGGCAAGCACTGTACTCAGTTATCTCCAGAAGTCCCATTGAGATGAATGCACCGACACGCGCATGGTTGACCTTTCGCCCATTCATTCAGGGAGGGAACCCCGCAGGTTACAGGGTACCCATTCTCGTGATCAGTGCAGGTTCCAGCGGTAGGATTTCCTCACGATCTAATAGTTATCTCCTACCCTGTGGATGGGGGATAACTTTCTACAGCTGGAATACCCCTTTAAGGGTGCTGCCAAACCTTTTCATGGGGGAAATGGGGGAGCTTTTTATGGTCAAAACCGCAAGAAAACTCCTACATTTTTTACAACCTGTTTTTTGGAGTTGTTGTTCTCAATCCCAGTGTTACAGCAGCGGGTGTGGAACCACTGTGTAGGCCAACCGGTTTGACTTAGGGCTAAACCTAAGGGCAGTCCCCAAGTACAGGGATCCAAACTTCGCTGTAGGGAACCATCAGAAAGGTACTACCTGGAATAGTCCCGATGTTGATAACAGTTGACCCACGGGGTATCAAGGTACCAAGAAATAAAGCAAAAAAAGTCAGAAACAGGCCGAGGTCAGGGTAGGCAGAGTTCGTGCAAATTCGTGATACTAGTCTGAGGTCAGGGCTAGCAGCAAAGGATCAACTAAAAGTCAGAAACCGGTAAACAAGCACAGATAACTACAAGGCAGACAACATAAAACAAACGCCTTAGCAGGAACTTAGCAAAGGAACCTAATTGCTCTGGCAAGGAAATAAGGTCAGAACCACAGACTTATAGCAAAAAGGTGATTAGTAATTAGAAGCAGCCATACAGCAGCGGCACAGAGCAAGAGGAGGAGGGGAGTGGTAGTGACTGTAAAAAATGGGAGTAGTGTTAACTGAGTAATTTTCCTAAAAGAAGTGGCACAGCAGCGACGGACCCGGACCTGTCTTCTGTATGTCCGTTACACAAAAGACAGAGCATGTCCTATTTTTGGCTGCAATTGCAAAAAAAAAAAAAGTATGCAACACGGACCTACGGACTGTAAAACACATACTCTTACCTTCAGTTCACACTTGTGCGTTTTACAGCGCGTTCGAACGCGCTTCAAAACGCTCAAGAGGAGAAAACTCATGTTTCCCTATGGGCATGGTTCTCACCTGAGCGTTTTACAGCGCGTTTGAACGCGCTGTAAAACGCCCTACGCTTAAAGAAGTTCTTGAGCTTCTTTGGGGCGTTTTGTCGCGCGTTTTCACCCATAGACTTCAATGGGAACGCGCGTAAAACGTGCGATTAACACGCGTTAAAGTGTAGAAATGCCTTTTTCAATTGGTCTCCAGAGTCACGAACGCGCGTATGACGCGCATTTCCTATTTGCAAAAACGCGCTGTAATACGCGCGACTAAAACGCGCGTCTCAGAAACGCTCAGGTGTGAACCCAGGGTTATGGTGCGGGCCCCAAGTGTTACATACAAAATACACGCTCTTAAAGGGGTTGTCCAAATCATTAAAAAATTCCAGACAAGTCCTGCAATAGCCTAAAATAAAAAGGTATCCTCTATTCATTCCCTTCTCCAGCATCGGTCCCTCCTGCCTTTGCGGTTATGCTAAGGATAGCAATTGGCTGCAGCATTGACGTGCCATACTTCTGCACGTCATAGGTCAATACAGATAACTTAATGGGACCTGAACTTGTACAGTTTCTACATTACTTCTCAAGCAGTCCATATTGTCTATTGTATTCTGTTAACTTGAAGACAGCCTCCTGGTCACATCACTGTATGTATTTTTGTTTTTCGCCTCCAAAAATGATTTCCTTCGAAGTGTCTCTTCTTCATACTGTGCCTTGTAGTCTTTTCCTGTGTTTCTTTCTCCAGCTGGCCATTGCTCTTGTACCAGATGTCTCTGTTTGACTGAAGATCTTCATCTCCTGATGTTCTTGCTCTTGTAACACAGCTGATAAATCCATAATCTTATTGTGAGTTGGGATTTCGCTTTTGATAGCTTCTCCATGTGTGGCCGAGGAGACTGTCTGTAAGACGGTATGGAAGGGGGTGCCGCCATTATCTTTAAAGCCCTGCTCTTCCTTGCACGTTACACCAGATCACTGTCGTTTTCTGGACTGTGGGAAATAAAACTGTTCTGTCCTATATATGTAGCCCTCTCGCCCCCACAAAGAAAAGTGGGGCTCAAACATTTACACTCTGCAACCCACAAAGTGGGCCCAGGCAGGAGAGGCACCGTGGGCGAGCCCAGTATAAGTTCAAATCATTAAGTCTTTCTAACAACCCACCAGTTTCCTCAGTCCCTTACAGACAGTATGGGCTGCATTAAGGTGGTACTGGTGTACCTACCTACTGGGCTCAAGGGCAGATTCACAGTTTTCCCATATGATAGTTTGCCTCAGTCTGTAACCAAGAAGACACATAGGTCTGCACAGAAGCTGTATATACTCAGGGCCGGCATTAGAGGGGGCAAACTGGGCAACTATCCAAGGCCCACATCCACAAAGGGACCCCTTCCAGTAAGCTTCCTCTGGGCCTCATGTCTCCTTAGGCAGCAGACTATGACCGGGGCATGGGAGCCTATGGGTCCCGTCTCCACCGTACAGCCTCATAGGCTGCAGACCACTAGGCCTAAAGCTTGTGCAGAAGTAGAACAGCGCAGGTGGTCTTAGGACTTGATCACGTATGCCTGCATCCTGGAGCAGCTGATCGTGGACATGCCGGGTGTCGGAGCCCCACCCATCTGATATTGATGACCTATCCTGAGGACGGACCATCAATACCGAACTCCTAAAAAATCCCTTTAACCAGGGCTAGGTGCAACGTTTCAAGTTTCCTCTGTTTTTAATATAGATGCATTGAAGAAATATCCGATAACAGTCCTAATAAGGGTCCATTCACGCATCCGCAAAATGGGTCCGGATCCGTTCCCATTCATTTTCAATGGGGCCAGAAAAGATGCGGACAGCACACAGTGTGCTGTCCGCATCAGCACTTCCGTTCCACAAAAAAAAAAAGAACATGTCCTATTCTTGTCCGCAGACACAGACAAGGCATTTCTATTTAAAGTGCCGGCCATGTGCGGTCCGCAAAATTTGGAACGCGCATGGCCGGTGTCCGTGTTTTGCTGATCCGCAATTTGCGGACCGCAAAACACTTGCGGACGTGTGAATGGACCTTAATGGCTATAAAATGCACAGCAGCAGCGTTCTTTCCTTTTTTCACAAGCTGTGTATGGCTCTGTTCACATCTGCATTATAGCTTCTGCTATGACAGGAGCCACGATGCTGTGACAGATCAGTTACATGACGGTTCCCTGCAGCATCTGACGGGCCTCAATATCTTATACTGCAGTGTGTAGAGCTCTGCAGAAGGTGGATGTTGTCTTGATAGAAATATAGCTCCGCAGGCAGTGCTATCTTTACTGTAAAAAATGCCAGAATTTAGATCAGTTCCTAAATGGAGTTCCCATCACAGATGCCTAAAACCTATACAAGTAGAGGAGACGTTGAACTCTAGGAGCATGGTGTCTTATATGCTGCTAAAGAAAAAGTAAAATAAAAATATTTTAATAAAAAAGTCAATTAGAAAAGTAACTAGTTCCTCATGGCATGGTGAATCACAATATGATTAAACAATGTTTATTGTTGGCACAAGCCCTCTAATTGTTAAGTTACAGTTTGTTACAGCCAAACAGCATGGCTGCCTGTATCTAGGTGATGTTGTCATGATGTTAGCTAAAGTTAACTGCGGAGACTGACAGACATGATGCCGTAGGCAGTTATACTGTATATGGTACGTTCTGATCATCAATGTTATACAATACACCTGTTGGTTACCTGTTGTTATAGTCTTACCTGTAGGCTAGGGATCGCATGACACGTGGGTGCTGACATAACTGATGCCAGCTAAGGGACAGCTATAGTGGTCTCCTGGTTGGATGCTACATCTGTCACTCAAAGGAGAGGGTCGGTGAAGCAGCTTAATGCAGGTAGCACTTCACAGTGAAGCTCCGTCTGCGGGGCACACTGCTCTCGGTAATAAAGCCGACGCCTCGGACTCTGCCGATCAGCAGTTTGAGAAGGCACCGGTGCTCCTGTGAGTACCACCGCCTTCTGCAGCTCACCAAGCACAGCGCCGTACATTGTATAGCGGCTGTGCTTGGTATCACAGCTCAGCCCCATTCACTTCACTGTGGCTGAGCTGCGCCTAGGCCACGTGATCGATGAACGTGTCATCACTGGCCTAGGAAAAGCTTAGAGAAGGCTGTGGCGCTACTGCGAGCGCCGGTGCCTTCTCAAACAGCGGGGGTCTCGCCTGCCGGGATAGGTCATCAGTATAAAAATCACAGAAAACCCCTTTGATTTTCAACTCACATACATTGTGATTATTCCTGTGTAATTCATCCCAATGGCTCTCTGAAGAATATTGGGAGGCATTACACAGGATGTCTCAGCCTGCGTAGAGTGGGGGAGCAGCTCTACCTGGAGTGGATGACCGACCAGCGGCTGTTCCCACAGAGGGGAGTGGAGCGGCGGTGGCCACGGATCGCTGCCATAACAGGTATTTTTGTTCAGCTCTCCTGGCCCCTACCTAGTGCTGTCAGCAGTTTAGCGTGGTCAAACTGCTGATAGATTCCCTTTAAATACATGTATATTTCAAAACGGTACAATCTTCCATTCTATAAACACAAAAATGTAGAAAATAAAAAGTGAAATACTCTTTAATCATTTTTTGATGAGACATTTTGTTGAGCTTGAATATCTTCATGCTGCTGCTTAGCAAAGGGAGATGCAAACAGAAAGCGACACTGTCAAATGGTAGGTGCGTATGGTATATTTTTATGCACTCCCATTCTTGTCTGCTAAAAACTAAAATTCTAATATATAAAATATAACATTTTTATTATAATATATTAAAAATTAATTGTATAAAATATAGATTATATATATATACATATATTTTTTTTTTTTTATTTTAACTCCCCAGTTTACCAAACTGCATGTGATGAGAATGGGTGCACGCTGCCTGTGCGTGTAGTCTGTAAACTATAGGGCAGCAATATAAAAGATGATCTGATTATTCCCGGGGAATTGGCTGTATTATGAGCCGTCTTGACTTGCAGCTTTAAGGCCCTTTGACGTTGAGAATCATCTGCTTTCTGATGTCTTCCCTGATAAGCAGTGCGCTCATGTCGGACAACGCCCTGCTTATGTTCATCGCCCTACTCATTATCACACAACACAAGCTAAACCGGCCTGTCGTCACTGATAATGTCTAAGCATAAGGCTACATGCACACAACAGTTGTTTTTTGCTGTCCGCAAAACGGGGTTCCGTTGTTCCGTGATCCGCGTCCGTTTTTGCTTCCGTTGTGTTTCCATGTGTCTTCCATTTTTTCATGACCCAAAAGATATTACCAAAAGACAGGCTGACAATTTTTTAAATGCCTGCCAAGGGATCCGCAAAAAAATGCGGATGCGGAAACGCGGAAGACACACGGATGGCCATCCGCATTTTTTCACGGTCCCGTTGACTTGAATGGGTCCGCAAAATATAGGACAGGTTATATTTTTTTTTGACGCACTGGAATCACGGACCACGGACGCGGAGGACAAACGGTGCATTTGCCGAGTTTTCCACGGACCCATTGAAAACTAATGGGTCCGCAGAAAATCACGAAAAACGGCACAACGGACACGGAATCAAACGACGGTCGTGTGCATGAGGCCTAAGGTGTATTGTACTTGGGTCAAAATGCCACGTAGTACTGTACTAGAAGTAATTTTCTAATACAAAAGTGTAATGGACATTTACTACTGGCAAAACCATGTAAAAAAGGGTTTGTCTACTCCTTTACAAGTCATGGCCTATCCCTGGGATCAGCAGCTTTCGGCACTCCAGCTGTACTATAACTCCCAGCATGTACACCTGATTGGCTGTTCTTGTAACTCCCACAGAAATGGAAGGATGATTCTGGGAGTTGTAGTTTCAGAACAGCTGGAGTGCCGGAGGTTGCTGATCTGTGGCCTATCCTATGGACAGGCCACCTCTATGTGACACCCCACACCCCCGCCAATTAGCTGTTCTGCAACAGCTTCAGTGCAGGAATTACACAGCTCCATCTGCAGTGCAATGGGAGCAGCGCAATAGTAACCAGCTCCGTTTACTGCACTACAGATGGAGATGTGTAATTCCTGCACAACAGCCGACCAGTGGGGACGGGTGTTACCGATCAGATAGTGATGGCCAATAGGCCTTTGGTTGTAAAGGGTTGGACATCCACTTTAACCCTGGGAACACACTTCGCGTGTTCCCAGGGCGCGCATATGACGCGCGCTTCTGCCGCGAAGTGGCTGTTTTATGGAAGCGATGGAAGCGCACGTCATATGCGCGCTCCCATAATAGAATATGGGTTGGATCGTGCGTGCTGCCGCGCGATAGTCACGGCAGCCGACGCGATCGCGTAGGGCGTTTTACAGGGATGCATGGCTTTTCACATGTTGAGCGTTTTTCAGCGCGTATGAAAGCACTGAAAAACGCTCAGGTGTGTTCCCAGGGTAAAGGGGTGGTCTCATCGGAGACATTAGTGGCATATCACTAGGATAGGCCTCCAATGTCAGATAGGTGTGGGTCCCTCGAAGTGAGCGAGTGAGCAAAGGCATGTGCAGCCACCCTCCATTCATTTCTATGGGACTGCTAGAAATAGCTGAACGCTGGCTCAGCTAACTCTATAGAAGTGAATGGAGCGGTGGCCGCACTTACGTGTTTTTCTCTCTATTAGAGATGAGGGAAGCAAGCTTCGGATGTTATATCTGAAGTCGCTTTGTTCATAACTTCGGATTAATACTGTACGGAGATCCGTCTCCGTACAACGTATGGGCTGAAGTTACGCGCTAATCGCGCAGTCGCGCGTGACTTTGTTGATTAACTTTGGTTATTGATTTTTAAAGTGGAAAACCACTTTAAAATTTGAAACTCTGCTCCTATATCCTGTATTCGACCAGAAAAGGAGGGAGGAATAGTGAAGTACCGCAACCACTTTTAAATACCCAGCATTTATTGTACTTACAAAGTTTATAAAAATCACAGGAATAAAGTAATGAAAGGAATTGTCCCACGAAAAATATTCAACAGTTTTCAAACCAGCACCTGGATCTGAATACTTTTGTAATTGCATGTCATTACAAATTTAGTATGGGCACAGAGTTATTCAATAAAATGTCTCTGTATAGCGCCACCTGCTCTTTGTTCTTTTTCCTCTTTCTTTGTCCTGCTCACTGAGATGGCCGCACATGCTCAGTTTCATCCTTCAACTGCCTCCTGAGCTATGATAGGAAGCGCACGGACACGCCCCCTGAGCTGCAGCAGAATGGACACTCCCCTTGAGCTGTCAGATTGATATAAATCTAGCAGAGCAATGAATGAGGAGATCTCTGGATCCATGTGAGGTACAGGGCTGGTTCTAGCTTTGTTAGAAAGGTATGGTCATGTACTGTATGATGTCTGGTTTTCATTTTTTACAATAATCATAGGATAACCCCTATCGCTGCTTCGTCAGGGGCACTGGATATAGGAGCAGGGTTTTGTTTGGAGTCCACTCCTAGAAAACCAGTTATTGACCACGTCATGCATTTTGGACTGTCTGGATCGGATTCTGTTGATTGAGAGCATCACCGTTTCTCTTTTTGACTTTGCACTTTACTTGACACTTGCAGTGCTCATAGTAGGATAACAATTTGGAACTTTATTTTGTTCTCTTGAAGGGGTTGCCAAGGATCAGGAAAACATTGCTGCTTTCTTCCAAAAGTGGTACCCCACCTATCCATGGGTTGTGTGTCTTTTATTCCTGCTCAGCTCCATGAAGTGATTGGGGCTGAGATGCACTACCACACACAACCTGTGGACAGGCGTGATCCTCTTTGTGGAAGAAAGCAGCCACATTTTTCTGGACAACCCCTTTAATAAATTTACTGCATCTTTGGCTGTCTTTGTACCAGAAATGCTAATTTGCGCCAGCTATGGAGTACATTTCTGATATAATTTAAGCCAGTTTCCGGCAAAATAAAAATTACCTAACAGACTGCTAGAGGCCACGTCCTTCCTGCTCAGCCCTTCTCATTGTTTTTGAAAATTGGCTAGCACAGCATAAAATTGAAAAAAGTTGCAAATTTTTGACGTACCAAAATGTGCAACTTTTTTGATGCCAGCTTCCTGCCCGAAGGGAATGATAAATCTCTGCCAGTTTATGAGTCCCCTTAGGACAGTGACGGACAAGCTGCTGTGTATGCACAATATTCTATCAGGCCCTCAAGAGACGGGTGAGGGGAACACTAGCCTCATGGACACACCACCCAACTCCTAAACTAAGTGCCCGGAGCATTCTTTCAGTGCTCAGGATCGAAGTTTACTTTCTCTAGCAATAATATGCTGTGCTTAGTATACATATGTATGGTGTTTGGTGCCGTGCACATGGTTTGGCCATAAATTGCTGTGGTTTTACACTATGATTTTCGCCTGCATGGCTGATACAGGTGAGGCAGACTGTATCCAGGTGCTTCACGTGTACACGCCACATCACAAAGCTGAAGAAGTAGTCTACGGCAAAGGTACGTGAATGAACAACCTCTCAGAATCAAGAAGATCAATGATCTGATCACTCGAATCAGAAGATGACCTGCAGAAGGCCAAGTCAGATGTCCACCCTGACGCGATGACCTGGGTTGGGGCCATAAGAACGGCCCTACGAGCAGAAGAAGTCACAGGAAAGAAGAGGGTATGCAAATGTTAAAAAGATCAAACATTGACTTATAGGATAGCTGCCTTACATCTGGGGGCATCAGAGGCAGAGCTTGTTAAGAGCTCATTTGCATCCCTTCTTCCCAGAATTCCAGTGGAGTGTTGACTGGTCTACAAGACTCCTCACACCAGTCAGGCGCTCTCCATAAGGAGGTATCATATTGACACAGGCATATTCATAGAAGAACTCAGGAAAGGTTTTAGACACAATTAAAAGATAGCTTTACTTTAAAATTACATCAAATTTACAAAAGAAGTGTGAAATTTTAAAAAAAAAAATCATTCTTAAAAAAATGAAATGTTATTTTTTTTTACATATCTAAAATTAAGTGCATTTCGTAAATGTATAACACTTACTGACGGTAAGTGAACAATTCCAAACACAACCACTATCCAATGAACAGCACTGTGCTTAGCAAGCTGCAAGAAGGCCATGACGCTCACTAGACCGACCAGCCTCTCACACAGCTGAACGGCGAGGGTGCCGGATGTTGGACCCCCACCGATCTGATATTGATGACCATCAATATTAAAAATCTGGAAAAATCAATGCTGCCAGTCGTATCTAATGATAAATGATAGCGAATGTGGTTAGACATGAATTCAACAAGTTTGGACTCCTGCTAACTGTCCTATTGTCGTAGCAGCAGCTATCTTTAGGTGTGATGTAGTCCAACCTTTCCATTTTATGTCCGCCTACGAGCTTTAAAGGGAGTATGTCATCACATAACAGCATATCAATCCAACATACTTTTTAGATGAGCGCTTGGCAGCTGATTTCAATGCTTTTTTTCACCATCTCGATCCAAGGGACCATTGGAGAAATATTAGCTTTTTTACTTTATGCACATTAGCTCCTTGGTGCAACGAGGGCATCACTGTTGCATCTAAAGTTCCGCTTAATTTCCCTGATGGCAGTAACCCCTCTCCTTTAAATGATAGGTCCGGGCAGTGGCAACGTAACCACGCCTGGCCTTAAAGTCAGAGGCAAACGTGCAGACGGGAGACTAATGGGGCCTCCAATAGGGCCACGGATCAAGATGGCATAAAAAAAAAAAAAAAAGCATTGAAATCAGCTGGAAAGCGTTCATTTAAAAAGTACGTTGGATTAATATGCTGTTATGTGGTGACAGGCTCCCTTTAAGGGGTATATTATGTAAAAGAAAAAAACACTTAAAATTGCCTTGCATTACTGCGGGAAACTGACACATAACAGAGCACACCCCCCAAATTACGACAGGTCTTTGCTCTGGTTAAGGCCCCATTCACACGACTATTTTTGGTCTGCATCCGATCTGCATTTTTTGCGGAGCGGATGCAGACCCATTCATTTAAATGCACACCGTGCTCTTTCCGCATCCGTATGTCCGTACTGCAGTCCCTCAAAAAAAATAGAACATGTCCATACAATGGGTAGGCATACATACAGTCGTGTGAATGCACCCTAATAGTGGCGGTTCCAAAAGCCACAAGCTTCCCCCACCCGACCACCGTTCCTAAAAGGAGCATCAGTATTTTCATTATAAATTCTCATTCTAGAAATTCATTGAAAATTTAAAATTTAATGTTCATAATTCTTCTACATTGGAGTCTTACCACCTCATGATAATTCAGGAGGACTCGTGCTCTCTTCTCACATAACTATTTTAGCAAATACTAAAAT
The DNA here is from genome assembly GCA_033119425.1 of Bufotes viridis. NCBI lineage: Eukaryota > Metazoa > Chordata > Amphibia > Anura > Bufonidae > Bufotes > Bufotes viridis. The sequence goes on from CM065596.1 coordinate 128,856,375, forward strand.
AAAGGTGCATTAAAACAATTCTGGTCCTTCTGATCTCAGATCTCTACTGGGTCTTTCCTAGGTTATTCCTCCTGGAAGTGTATGGGTAAATTGACAACTGAGTGTTACCATTTAGTTTGCCAGTGGGGTGTGCCTCTATAAAGTCTGACACGGCTAGCAGGGACTGGACGGTGTCAGCGTGCACAGGGACATGGCCCAATGACAAGCACTATGGAAAGGGCCAGCTGTCAATTTTTTCATAGATTTGCAAGAGGAATAACAGAACTGAATGACACATTGCAGCATTCTAGGAAAAGATGCTATTTCATGGGAAATACACATATATACTAAAACATGTCAGGAGAACCGAGCTGTCCTCTTTACTAGTAGTTATCGTGGTTTAAAAATCTTGACGCCTTATGAAAAATTTCAGATACTGTGCAATTTCCAGATTTCAATCTGGTAGACATTATTCTGATATATTAAAGGCACATTTGGGTGAATTTTCAGTTGAAGCTTGGGCTACCTAAAGCTAAAAGATGAAAGGGTGTTGTCCAAGATTCTGGTACTGATGACCTATCCTCAGGTTGGTTCATCAACATTGGATTGGTGGGGGTCCTACTCACGATTTGGAGAGACTGTTGCGCTATTCCTGGGCCAGTGATGTCATGTTCATTGGCCACACGGCCAGGTGAATGCTGCAATAGCCGTTATCCAATGCATGGTGCTACGCTTGGTAAGCTACGAAGAGGCCAACGGCGCTCACCGGAGTGCGGCAGCCTCCTCAAACAGCTGATCAGCAGGGGGTCATCAACATCAGAATCTTTGGAAACCCCCCTTTAAAATTTTTAGTCCTGAATCCCAGGACAGCTACCACTTTCTATGGACCGCACGGGCAGTACTGGAAGAACTACGTGAGAAATGCGGCTCCACACTCCGCTCAGTTTGTCAACGTCCATCTCATTGTGTGCGCTGACTTCTGAACTCGCAAACTGTGCCCAAAGAAGGTCCTTCACTTTCTCTTCCACGTCTGTCAATAAAAGATCCGTCTTTAGTGACTCTTCTTTCAGCAGGACCGTGAGCACTAGGGCCACTTTTTTGAAGGCTGCATTTTCATGATCACAGTATTTATAGAGGATGAGTAAGGAACCGGAGGGTAACATTTCCAAGCGGTGCAAAACTGCTGCCCGACTATTAGATTGAAATCCTGAACTGAGCTTGTCATCTATCTGCATTTTGCCGGTGGCACTATCATAATTAGACATAGATGGTCCATTAACCATCAATGAGTTGGAGCGGAGGGAGTCGGCATAGGACTTTGCTAGACGTTTGCTCATACAACGTAAAGTCCGCTCTCCATCCTGGGCTGCGGTGAGCATTAGTATCAAAGGTGCGCTTGGATCAGACATGTTGAGGTGCATCTGCAGTAGCTTTTTACTTCTGTACCACAAATCATCATACTGTCCTGGGAAATCGTTCCTGAGATTTTCAAATTCTTTAAAAAAAATTTGGAGCACAGGCTCATGGTTGACTGGAGGTTTTTCTTTCGAGAAGAGGAGAGTATGTACTAAAGCCACGGCCAGGGCCAAAACTATAAAACCACCTAAACGGAGGAGAGAAGATAATATATTTTAATGTGACCAGAAGAACACGTACAGGATGAAGAGTGGCAACGTCTCTGTGTGAGAAAAGCCCAAAATAGTGTACACCGGGGTTTTCCCCAAAAATATTACACCCCCATTTCCTCACAATTAAATGTGCAAAGTTAAAGAAAAAAAGTCTTACCTTTCACAAGTACTCCAGGTCTACTGCCAAGCTACCTTCTCTTCTGCCTCCAGTCCCGCTGGACCAGAAGTGTGACGTGCCGTCTAAATACACGTAAAAACGGCTGGCCAATCAATGCCAGCTGTCACATGCCTGAACACGTCATTGCAGAAACCAATGACTGACATGCATGTAGATGGCACATCACAATTCTGGTCCAGCGAGAACAGGAAGTGGCAGAGAAGGGAGCTCAGAGGGTCTTAACAGGCGAGACTTTACTTTTCACTTTTGCACCCTTCCCAGCCATCTCAAGAAGGGTACCCGGTCTCCGAGAACCCTTTTAGAGGAGTTGTCTCACCCCACACATACCCTAATGTGGTAGCAGTTGCAGCTATCAACTCCTTGCTGTGGGTTCCGTTCTCAACACCCCAGCAAAGAGCCGGTGATGGCAGGAGAAGCCAGGGCCAGCCGGACATTTAAAGGGGTTGTCCCATGAAAAATATTCTACAGTTTTCAAACCAGCACCTGAATACTTTTGTAATTGCATGTAATTAAACATTTAGTATAACCACTGAGTTATTGAATAAAATGTATCTGTATAGCGCCACCTGCTGTTTGTTTGTTTTTTCTTATTTCTTTGTCCTACTTACTGAGCACATGCTCAGTTTCATCCTTCACCTGCCTCCTGAGCGCTGATAGGGAGAGAGCTACAAAAGAAAGACGCTCCCCTTGAGCTGTCAGCTTGATATAAATCTAGCAGAGCAATGAATGGGGAGATCTCTGGATCTATGGGAGGTACAGGGCTGGTTCTAGCTTTGTTAGAAAGAGATTGTTATGTACCATATGATTTTCATTTTTTACATTATTCATGGGATAACCCCTTTAAATGGAAGGTGTGTTGTTCTATTGATCTAAATGGCCTACAATGTCATACTGCTTGTTAGATGTCCACTCTGGATTATAGAGGGGGGAGTCCCAGGCAAGGGACCCACCTCTATAAGTCCTAACAGGACCTATGGACAAGGGCTGTCTAAAGACTTATTACTGAGAACTTTCTTTGCACAATATTTTTGGGTGTAATAAATTATCAAAAATTGTGACCATGAGGAGTGGGAACTTAACGTGGCAGTTGGCAGCCATGAGGAAGGCTCCAGCAGCCCCCTGGGCATCGGCCCACTGAGAACTTTCCCTGTAGGGTCTATGGCCAGTGCGCCCCTGTTTTTCACAGTCAATCATCAATGTTTTATAGTGTTCTGTGACTTTTTCTTACCGATCATCCAATGATATCCTGTAGAGAGTTTGCCCGTTTGAGACTCTTGATCACTTGTGTCCAGAGGTCCTTGCCTCATTCCATCTGGGTTAACCTTGAAAAATTGTTGCTCTAAAGTGGAGTATTTCTGTGACTCTGTGTCTATAATGCTTCCCGGTGACTCTGGCTCACCAGCAGACTTGTATTTAGTGCTTACTCCGGAAGCTTTACCTGTGACATGCACTTGAGACTTTCTTTCTTGTGACTCAGACTTGTCTGTGACATCCATCTGAAACTCTGGTTTGCCAGTTGGTGATCTATGGTGATCAGTATGGGCAAACCGTCTTTGCCTCAACTCATCTGTGTTACCCTTTACAGGTTCTTGCTCTACAGCGGTGCATTTCTGTGGCTCTTGTTTGCTTGGACACATGCTTTCCTGAAACTCTGGTTCACATGACTCTTGCGCACCAGACTTTTCTGTGATGCCTATCTGAGACTTTGGCACACCTAAAGATTTGTCTTCAGCATTCATCTGTGGCTTTTCCTTGCCAAAAGGCTTGTCTATGATAATCTTTTGTGGCATTTCCTCACCAGAAGGCTCATCTGTGTTGCTCAAGTGTGACTTTTCCTGTCTAGAAGAAAAGTTTGGTGTGGTTGCTTGTGACTGTAGATCACCAGAGTTGTCTGTGGTACTTGTTTGTAGAACTTCCTCACCAGAGGACTCATCTGTGTTGCTGGCGTGTGACTTTTCCTTGCTAGAAGACAGGTCTGGAGTGCTTGCTTGAGACTGTAGATCACCAGAGTTGTCTGTGGTACTTGTTTGTAGAACTTCCTCACCAGAGGACTCATCTGTGTTGCTCATGTGTGATTCTTCCTTGACACAAGGCTCATCTCTGTTGCTCAAGTGTGACTTTTCCTTTCTAGAAGAAAAGTCTGGTGCGGTTGCTTGAGACTGTCGATCACCAGAGTTGTCTATGGAACTTATCTGTGACTCCTGATCTACAGATATACTTGTGATGCCCATCTGTGTTTCTGACTCACCTAAAGATTTGACTGTGGCATTCACATGTGGCTTATCTTCTCCAAATGCCTTGATTGTGGTGTCCACTTGTGACTTTTCCTCTTCCGGACATTTGTTTGTAGTGCTAGCATGTGACCCTGGCTCGCCAGAAGACATGTCTTTGTTGTGCGCCAGTGTCTTTTCCTCTCTAGAAGACTTGTCTTCTGTGCTCGTCTGTGGCTCTGGCTCACCTAAAGAATTGTTTAAAGCATCCACTTGTGACATTTCTTCACCAAAAGACTTAGACATTTGACTGCAGTGGTTATGTCCTAGAACCTGATGTGATATGCTGCACGAGGATCCAGAAAACAGACGTGCTATTTTTTATGAAGTATATACTTTCAGAGTGGTTCTCTAATTTATTATAGTTGCTTGTTCACTGGATTGTATTCTGGGGGAATAAGAGCAATAAAAAAAAAAAAAATTTGATGTGAGAAAACAGCAGTTATACAGTGGGGAAAAAGTATTTGATACGCTGGCGATTTTGCCACCTACAAAGTTTTCCCACCTACAAAGAATTGTGAGAGACAGAATCTAAAGGGAAAAAAATAAAAAATAAATCCATAAAATGTTAGTTTTTCTTTAAGAAGCCCTCCTACTCTGCGCTCGTTACCTGTATAAAAGACACCTGTCCACTCACTCAATCACACTCCAACCTCTCCACCATGGCCAAGACCAAAGAGCTGTCTAAGGACATCAGGGACAAAATTGTAGACCTGCTCAAGGCTGGGAGGAGCATAAGGAGCATTTCAAGATCCTGGAGTGGCCTCGCCAGTCTCCAGACCTGAACCCAATCGAAAAATCTTTGGAGGGAGCTAAAACTCAATGTAGCCCAGAAACTTGAAAGATCTGGAGAAGATCTGTATGGAGGAGTGGGCCAAAATCCCTGCTGCAGTGTGTGCAAACTTGGTCAAGAACTACAGGAAACGCCAGACCTCTGTAATTGCAAAACAAAGGTTTCTGTGCCAAATATTAAGTTCTGTTTTTTTCATTGTATCAAATAATTATTTCATGCAATTAAATGCAAATTAATTATTTACAAATCATACAATGTGATTTTCTGGATATTCTTTTTAGATTCTGTCTCACAGTTGAAGTGTACCTACGATAAAAATTACAGACCTCCCCATTCTTTGTAGGTGGGAAAACGTGAACAATTGCCAGTGTATCAAATACTTATTTTCCCCACTGTGTATGCAGTCAAGAACATGGTCATGTTAACAGACTTTATAGTAATGTTGAAACTTTGAGCACTGAAGGTGCTTAGGACATAACTCATTACTTGAAAAGGTTCTCTTGTTGTAGGAAGAGGGTTTGGTCAATACTTACTCACACTGGCCGCTGGCACTTCCGCTCCTCCATGGGGCCGCCAATTCTACTGCGCTTACACTGGCCGCTGGCTCTTCCGCTTCTCCGTGGGGCCGCCAATTCTGCTGCACTCACACTGGCCGTTGGCTCTTCCGCTTCTCTGTGGGGCTGCCAATTCTGCTGCACTCACACTGGCCGCTGGCTCTTCCGTTCCTCTATTGGGCCACCAATTCTGCTGCGCTCACAGTGGCCGCTGGCTCTTCCGCTTCTCTGTGGGGCTGCCAATTCTGCTGCGCTCACACTGGCCGCTGGCTCTGCCGCTTCTCCATGGGGCCGCCAATTCTGCTGTGCTCACACTGGCCGCTGGCTCTTCCGCTTCTCCATGGGGCCGCCAATTCTGCTGCGCTTACACTGGCCACTGGCTCTTCCGCTTCTTCATGGGGCCACCAATTCTGCTGCACTCACACTGGCCGCTGGCTCTTCCGCTTCTCCATGGGGCCGCCAATTCTGCTGCGCTCACACTGGCCGCTGGCTCTTCCACCCAGTTCCCGTGTCTTCCTGTTCCATATATTTATATGCAGCAGAACAGGAACAAACTCAGGAACAAATCCAGTCAGGACTTGAGCGGAAGAGCCAACAGCCAATGTGAGCGCAGTGGAGAGAGTAGAATCAGCGGCCCAGCGCAGGGATAAGTATTGACCAAACTCTACTTCCACAACAGGGCGGAATGCAGCCGGATTGTTTATAAAAGGTAGGAGAACCCCTTTAACTGTAAAATGCCAAGACTGCAAATAAGCCTTTCTATATTACACAAAAAAAATTCATGACATAATCCAGTTCAGTCTATAATCCAGCAATGTAGATCCAGAAGAAGGCAAAAGGGGCTGTTCATCTTCTGGTGGTCTTTCAGCAGACTCCCCCTCGTAGCCGGACCTGCGCAGGGAAGACTACTTATCTACTTCCTGTTGCTAGGATCCAGAGATCAGGTCTCCCGCTGTCAACATCTGGCTTGACACTGCTGCAGCCAATGACTGGCTACATCGGCGAACTGCCCCATTTTATCCAGCCACGAGCGGAAGGAGTCTGCCGAAAGACCCCAGAAGATGCACAAGCCTTTAGGGAGAAAATTCCATCCAGACTCCAGATCTGGCAATCAATAGATTCCTGGATGAACACCCCATATCCATTAACTAAAAGGGGTTTTATGTGATTTAAATATTGATGGCCTATCCTAAGAATAGATTATCAATATCAGATCAACTTCAAGGACCCCCGCCAATCAGCTGTACAAAGAGGCCACAGCGCTCAGTGAGCACTTAAGTCTCCTCCTTGGCCATGTAACGTCATGTTCATCGGTCACATGGCTTAGGTGCGGCTCAGTCCCATTCAAGTGAATAGGGCTGCGCTGCAATGCCAAGGAAAATCGCTATCAAATATATGGCATTGTGCTTGGCGGGGCTGTGAGGAGGCTGTGTCACTCACAAGAGCTCCGGTGAGCACCGCAGCTTCCTTAAACGGCCGATTGCCGGAGACGCTGAGAGTCAGACCCCACTGATCTCATATCGATGACCTATCCTGAGGATTGGTCCTTGCTACGTAAATCCCGGAGAACCCCTTCACTGCAGAAATACATCCAGGCCCCTCGTGAACTCTTTTAGAAAGTTCACCATCACCCAGAAAGTTTCATAGTCTCACTGATTCAACAGTTAAAAGAAATAAACTGTGATTTGACTGCACTGTGTGAATATACCTTAAAGGGGTTATCTGGTATCTAAAATATCCCCCACAATGCCCTCCCCACACTCCGCTGGATGTTTTGATCTGAGCGATGGGGAGATGCAGCAACAGCCGTGCAGGGATCTGCAGCGACGCGGGTGCCGTGGAGCCGGAAAGTATAATCCATACAAGGTGCCCGGGCATTGGGGAAGGGGGGATATTTTAGATATCGGAGAACCCCTTTAACTGTTTGGCACATTCCCTAGATGGAGGATTATTTCCACAGTGCACATATATGCTTTATATAGAATATACTGATACTATAATAAGGAAACATGTATCATGCAATTTTTTCAGTAAGCCTCAAAGGATTGTCTCATCAAGACCCATTAATATCACAGCCAAAGAACACTGAAGCCATTGGAGCCTGTGCGGGGGAGGCGTCAGGGTAAACTCGCTTTTTCTGTTCTGAAACGTGGCTATGGTACAAAGTCAGCGGGCGTGTATCGTGGTTTATTGAACGGAGCAGGTGCATAATAAGCATACTAGTGATGAGCGAATTTCATGTTTTGAAGTTTGGGTTTTCTGGCAATTCCGTTATGTTCCGTGATAACGAAATCCATAACGGAATTGCCCGAAAACCCGAACTTGAAAATATGTCCGCAAGTGTTTTGCGGTCCGCAAATTGCGGATCTGCAAAACACGGACACCCGGCCATGTGTGTTCCGCACATGGCCGGCACTTTAATAGAAATGCCTTTTCTTGTCCGTGTCTGCGGACAAGAATAGGACATGTTCTATTTTTTGGCGGAACGGAAGTGCGGATGCGGACAGCACCCTGTGTGCTGCCCGCATCTTTTCCGGCCCCATTGAAAATGAATGAGTCCGCATCCATTCCGCAAGGTTGCGGAACGGATCCGGATCCATTTTGCGGACGTGTGAATTGACCCTAAAGCATATGCGTAACTCGTGGCTTGCCATACATCTTCTTTGCAGCAGCAGCGCCAGGTGTGCTATCCATACCCCTCCATTGTTACTTCACTGCAGGACGAGGCACATTTCTCAATGGGACATCTGGGGAGGGGGGGGGGGGTTTACACTTTCTACAAAGGTGGGTTAGAAGGAAACACAGATCTGAGCTAAATATATTTGATGCATACCTTTTCATATCAGGAATCCCCATCTACACAGAAATTCAGGGTTAAACCACTGGGTTCTAGTGATGCAATCTTCAGCACAATGAATACGTCTACTGGTTGCACAGGTTTCCTTTGGGACTGCTGCGTCTTGCACTGAAGCAGAAACGAAACTAAAGTAAGAAAAATAAAGTCGTGTCAGGAAGGGACAGCCTGACCTTCAGCCCGACGAATGGAGAGTAAAGGGAAGGGCTGGGACGGGAGAAGCATCCAGGGAGGTCGGCAATAGGTTATAAAATTATCAACGCTGACAGCGAGAAAACATGAATACGCTATGTGTCTAAAAATCCCTCTCTGCCCCAAAAAAATTATTAGGCTAGTTTTGCACTAGCTCTAAACTGTTCTGGCAGGCGGTTCTAGTACAGAGAATGGCCGGTGTACCGCCAGACCCCACTGCGGATAATGGGACCTGGCACAGAAAAGTAATATCTGGCTATGGCAGGATGTTCCTCTACCGCAGGGATCGGCAACCTTCAGCACTCCAGCTGTTGTGAAACTACAACTCCCAGTATGCTCCTTTCACTTCCGTGGGAGTTCAGAGAACAGCCAAGCCAGTTTGCACGATGGGAGATGTAGTTTTACAACACCTGGAGTGCCGGAGGATGCTGACCCCTACTCTACTGGAACAGCCTGCCGCTACAGTTTAGAGCTGGTGTGAAACTAGCCTACCCCAATAAAATCTGTATCGGTGAAGGTTATGAGCCGGGACTCCCACCAATGATAGGAACAGAAGATCTCTCCAACCCCTCTGGCACTAATCTACGGTTCTGTTCACATCAGTGTCATGGCTGCGGTTTAAATGGGAATCGATTCGTCTCATTAACAGGAGTTCTTCACCTGCGAGGGGCTGTCTCCACAGGTGAAGGAGCGCCCACCCGTCTGTTGATTGACAAGGCTGGATATTTCGCACGGCTGTGACAATCTTGCAACGTCTCCCCTGCTCAGAGTAGTGGTGAGGGTGTTTTATGACAGCAGTCCGTACCCACCACTACTTAACTCCCCCACGTCGCTCGCTCAACCGCTCCCTTGGTGTTAGGCACTGGTGTCTCTTGACCCTTGCGGATCATCAGTCACTTGGTCAGAGACTACTTCAGGAGGAGGCAGCCTAGTAGTTCCCTTGCAGCGGAGTCCAGATCTCTGTACAGGGGTTAAAGGGTGAAGACCAGGGGGGGACTACTTAGACAACACCCTTAGGAGTAGCCCCAAGTCACATCTGTTTTGTAACAGATAGGTCACATATAGGGACCGGAGGCAGGGACTGAGGAGTAACATAAGAGGCAGGCTGAGAAACCTGTCTCTTTATGTTCTACTTAGTCATCTTCAAAGTTCAGTAAATGTTGAAAACTCTCCTTAGCAACACTTAAAGGGGTTCTCCGGCCTTTTAATATTGATTATGTATCCTCAGGATAGGTCATCAATATCAGATCGGCGGAAGTCCCACACCTGGCACCCCCGCCAATCCAATGTATCAGGAGACGATGTGCCCAGTGTGCACGTGCCGTCTCTCTTCTCGCTCTGCTGCTAGGTCAATATTAAAAGCCCGAAGAACCCCTTTAAAGCATTGCTAAAAAAGAAACATCTATACCTAATAAAGTATATTACAAAAATGCTTAACATACCTATCAATACACTGTAGCCATCCCTACACTGTATTAAAATAAACTGAAATGAATGGTACAATTCACTTTAAGGGGTTAAGGTCTTTCTGCCTGTTGTATAACTTACAGAATATTCATCCGTCCTTATCTGCAAGACTGTAAAAATAAACCGCGAGGGGAATTCCAACTCAATCACTTTCATTTTCAGTTGCTCTCTTAAAGGGAACCTGTCACCTCGAAATCGGCTTTTAAACTGTTGAAAGTACCTTATAGTGCCCCATAGTCGTGTCCTAAAGCACTTTTGCTTCCTTTTCCACGATTTAAATTCATTGAGAAATCGCTATTTTATTCCTCTGCTGCCCCGTGCTTCAAGTCATGCCTGAAGTCAAGGGGGCAGCGGCCTGGGCGTCTGCAATCCAGCTCTCCCCGCCTCCCTGCACCTTGACACGCCACATTTCCATGCCCGGACCGCGCTCTCACCCCGCATGCGCAGTAATGGGCTGCTGTAGCGTGATCCCGGCTCCGGCTCGTACACTCAGCCGGCTTCACTCTCGCCACCGCGCATGCGCCCGCCGCCCTGTCAGACTCGCGCCCGGCATCTGGAGGTGACTGGGCGGAGCGTGACCACTGTGCCTAGCCTCTGTGGCGTCCCTGTGATCACGCTCTCTATGACGTGGCTTAGAAGATGCCGGGCATACATTAAATGTATTTAAGCTATTAATGACCAGTAGCGGCTGAGGGAATAGTGGTTAACTTTAGGACAGCGGTTCATTCCATGGGGTACTACTTATACCTGTTTGTATAGAGGGGTAACTGCTTAGTTTTGGCCACTAGACTCCCGTCCTATTAAAAGCTGTTATTTATAGCTTTTGTATGGGAATCACATGCGCAATGTTTTTTTGATGATAGCACCTATATGACATACACGGATTTATTTATGTGGAAACTTACGGCTTTATTTTTATGATAGATTCTGTTAATAGATGTACTGGCTTATTAACTGTTTGTTCTCCCCTATTATGGGTTTGTAATTTTTAACAAGTGAAATAAAAGGTAATTTTTAAATGGTACTTGGAGTGCTGCTAATTAGCTACTAGAGAGGGGTCGTTGATCCAGGGAGTACTTCTTTCCTCTGAATCAACTAGCAGGATGACAGGCCGAACTGGATGGACAGATGTCTTTTTTCGGCCTTATGTACTATGTTACGGTTATATTTGGTTCTGCAAGGACAGTATTTTATGCTGCACTGTGATATTTGGTTCTGCAAGGACAGTATTTTATGCTGCACTGTGATATTTGGTTCTGCAAGGACAGTATTTTATGCTGCACTGTGATATTTGGTTCTGCAGGGCAGTATTTTGTGCTGCACTGTGATGTTTGATTCTGCAGGGGGCGGAATTTTGTGCTGCACTGTGATATTTGGTTCTGCGGGGGGCGGTATTTTGTGCTGCACTGTGATATTTGGTTCTGCGGGGGCGGTATTTTGTGCTGCACTGTGATATTTGGTTCTGCGGGGGCGGTATTTTTTGCCGCACTGTGATATTTGGTTCTGCATGGGTGGTATTTTGTGCTGCACTGTGATATTTAGTTCTGCGGGGCAGTATTTTGTGCTGCACTGTGATATTTGGTTCTGCGGGGCCGGTATTTTGTGCTGCACTGTGATATTTAGTTCTGCGGGGCAGTATTTTGTGCTGCAGTGTGATATTTGGTTCTGCGGGGCCGGTATTTTGTGCCGCACTGTGATATTTAGTTCTGCGGGGCGGTATTTTGTGCTGCACTGTGATATTTGGTTCTGCGGGGGCGGTATTTGGTGCTGCACTATGGTATTGCTGGTCCCATATACTTATGTTGTCCCACCTTCTGTCAATTTGGTCCCGCCTACAAGGGGCCTCTTTTAGATTTTATTTTTTTCCAGGGCCATCAGTGACAGCTGCGGGCGTCCACTGACCATGACACAAGTGGGTAGCAGTCCCAAATTTTGGCCAATCAATAGATGGGCATTGGTGGATTCACATACCTCCAACTTTTTGGATGGTCAAAGAGGGACACGTATGGTTTATTATGTGAAAGGTCCACTTTTCCTGCATATTTGTATACTTCAATAACTTTTACACAATAGCGCAAAATATATCCAAATATAAAGATTTCTAAAATCAAAATGACATCAAATAAGGAAATAATATGCAAGGTGGGCTTTAATACATAGATAGAAACCCGGGAAACACATTCTGGATCAATATTGTAAATGTAATAATGCAAAACTACCCTATACCTCAGATCAAGAAGAGAACAGGGGGACTGGGGAGGAAAGGATTCACTGTCCCTCCGTTCCTGGCTGCAGCCCGGCCCTGCGCATTATGTCACCGGCTGCTCAGCACATATGCGGACAGGCAGGACATTATAGGCCGTGTTCACACACTGCATTTGTAATGCATTTATCATATGCAACACTGGATCTAAAACTGGAGAACAGGAATCATTCATCTTCCTATTTAGACTTGGTCCCGGTTGTGCAAATAACAAATCACTGGTGAAACATTATCTGCACTGCCCCAAAGCTGCGATGTGTGAACCCTGCCCAAGTGCCCCCTTCTGTACCGATCTATGCAGGTGGACTTATCCGCTGTCACGCACACCCCCTCTTCGCCGTGTAAGTGGAACTTACCGACCTGTCACAGTAACCTTCCCCGCTCTCCCATCTCCGCTTAGTTTCGAAATGCAAGTTGTCAGAAGTTGCGGGTAAACCGGAAGTGCCCACCGCCCGTGCACCGTTGCTTCATTCCCCGTGCAGCACCAAAATCGCTCCCTCGGAAACAAGAACATTATAGACTAGTTAATTCACCAGGAAGTGAGACTTTCAAAAAAAAAAAAAAAACACACCCATCCTCCTCTCGTGTGCTGGACTACTCCGTTGGTTAGATATGAGTTCTCGGAGAAGAGGCGCGAATACCGGTGAGTGGGCGATCAGTAATGTACCCACCGCCTACGGAGGGTGCTGGGAGCGGGGGACATGGCATCGGGGTGGCAACGGCATTAAAAACGAAAGTGCGGCGGTGCCAGGAGCGGGCATTCTGGATATGAATGGGATGTTCCTATGTGACATCCTCACTGTCCGTATATCATCCGTTTATAGTCGGCATATAAAGTCCTATTGAGATCTGAGCAGTTTCGCTTTTTTATGTTATGTTTTTATCCAGATTGGGGGATTTTTATTTCTCTTTTCTCTTGCATTAGGTACAAGACTCATACAGGGTACCCACCCTGAAAAATAAGTTCACGCAGGGTGCACACCCTGAAAAATAAGTTGTGCTGATTCCGCAATTTGGAGCCCTGCTCGCTTTATCGTATGTGGCGCAAAAAGCGGAGTCGGGGTGTCATGGTGTTCGGCCCAAACCGCGTATTTATTACAAAAACCTTCCACACAACATGCTGCGACGTGTCAGACTGGTTGATTTTATTGTAGTCCATGCCAGTCAGCACTCCAAATTTTCCAGGGACGGTATCCCAAATCCAGTAGACCGGCAGTTGTTTTATTGCGGCATCAATGTGAATGTGACGCGATTCAGCTCGGGCGTGAGCCGAAACGTGTCACACTGCTGCTGCAAGAAATCTAGTGGCTCTAGTCTTTCTGTGCTGATGGGTTTTGTGTCGGAGGTTGCACGCCACTTTTATTCCATTGAGTTTAATGTAAGTTACTTGCGACTCGCGTCACCCCAGTCTAGGGCCTTATTCATACGTCAGTGTTTGATCAGTGATTTCTGTCAGTGATTGTGAATCAAAACAAGAAGAAAAGAGATAAGGGAAAGATCTGCACCTGTTTCTGTGGTTTTGGCTCACAATCACTGACTGAACACTGACGTGTAAATAAGGGCTCATGCCCACGAGCATTCCTGGTCAGTCAGTGCCCGTGTTGCGGTCCGCAATGCACGGGCACTGGCTATGTGCACTCCGCTTGCGGGTTTACTTGAATGGGTCCGTGATCTGCCACATACAGCCAAAGACCGGACATGTTCTATCTTTTTGCAGTGCGGTGGCACGGATTAGGAGACGCTGTTTAGTGCTTCCGATCCGTGCCTCCACACCGCGAAAAGATAGGTGAAGTCCTATCTTCGGTCGTATCTGGCAGATGCCGACCCATTTAAATGAATCAATTAGCATCCGTGATACTGAGAGTACATGGCCAGTGCCCTTATATTGCGGACTGGCCGTGTACTGTCCGCAGCACGGGCACTGAGCAAGTACGCTCGTGGGCATAAGGCTGGGGCTACGTGGCGATCTCGGCATTGACACCTGTCTCGCTGGAATCATTGAACTGAACGGGGTGGCAGCGGGACTGGAAAATTCTGGTTGCGCTGCAACCTGATTCATATCAATGGCACCACTGTTGGCGTTTTCGTAGCCCCAGCTTTAATCTGCCCGTACAATTTTCATGAATTAGAAGTGTGTGAAAAATAGTTTACAGCCTAATTTACCCTTTAAAGGGCATCTGTCAGCAGATCTGTCCCTATGACACTGGCTGACCTGTTACATGTGTGCTTGGCAGCTGAAGGCATCTGTGTTGGTCCCATGTTCCTATGTGTCCACATTAGAGACAAGTGATGCTTTACTATATGCAAATGAGCCTCTAGGAGCAACGGGGGCGTTACCATTACTCCTATAGGCTCCGCTCTCTCTGCAACTGCCACACCCTCTGCACTTTGATTGACAGGGCCGGGCGTGATAATGTTTTCTCTGCCTGGCTCTGTCAATCAAAGTGCAGAGGGCGCAGCAGTTGCAGGGAGAGCAGAGCCTCTAGGTGTAATGGTAACGCCCCCGTTGCTCCTAGAGGCTGATTTGCATATACTAAAACATCACTTTTCTCAGCAATGCGGGCACATATGAACATGGGACCAACACAGACGCCTTCAGCTGCCGAGTGCACATGTAACAGGTCAGCCAGTGTCATAGGGACAAATCTGCTGACAGATGCCCTGTAAGAAAAAAAAAAACACAGAAAGACCCTGGAACAGAACTTTTGCTTGCACCTGGTGCTGTCCCCCTTTATTTTAATATGTAACCTGCCCTACTTGGGGCAAGGACTTTGTGTCCGGTTTTTGTTGTACATTAGATTTATTTTCTTATGATGTATTTTTTCCGACCCCTATTACTGTAGACCTCACTACTGTCAGCCACCCTGCAGCTCTGTCTCGTGCCATCTGTCCCTATGATCACGCGATCTATGGGACCATTGGAGTGAAAACTTCTGCTTCCGCTTTTGTGTCCATAGCCTTCATCGAGTATATAGGGTAGTGATGGTATAAATCTCCTTGTGCCCGGGAGCCTGCCTGTCTCTGACCTACTGCCTCAGACTTTTCCATAAGAATATACACTTTTGCATGGGGCTTTTTGGCCTTAAAAGTTGCGGTACTGAGATGGTACGTTGCATCCTAGACCCTGTGCAAACGACCGTATGTATTTTGCAGTCCACAAAAAAATATGGTTGTGTGCATGATACGAAGATGAATGTGGTAGCATTACGAGTTACAACCCAAAAATGTCCACGACACCCAAGTCTGCAGAAATCCGAACCCCCTGCACTCACGGCAACACCATTCTACTACATTCACTTCAATTCTGGTGGGTGAGATATAGCATCACCACACTGTAATCCAATATTAGATCAGTGGAGGTCCGACTGCAGGGACCCAGACCAGTCACAAGAACAGGAGCCCCCTACCACCTGAAATGAATAGTGTCTGCGCATAGAGTTGAGCGAACTTCTATTTTTAGTTCGGCGTCCAAAGTTCGGGTTCGGGTTATCGTAGCATCCCCATATGGATTCCGCTACCGTGGACCATAATGGCATTTGGAATCCATAAGGGGCTGCTTCATTGAACCCGAAACTTGGACAACCCTAAGGACCTGCAGTGACGTCATCGTCATGTGATCAGTGCAGGGGGCGTGGCTCAGTACTAGATCACCTCTTATCCAATCCAGTGCTGAGCCACGCCCCCTGCACTGATCACATGACGGTGACGTCACCCCAGGTCCCAAGTGTTGTCCAAGGTTCGGGTTCAATGAAGCAGCCCCTTACCCTCAGTTCACACTTGCACGTTTTACAGCGCGTTCAAACGCGCTGTAAAACGCTCAACACATGAAAACCAATGCTTCCCTATGGCCCTGGTTCTCACTTGAGCGTTGAAAAACGTCCTATGCTCAAAAAAGTTATTGAGCTTCTTTGGGGCATTTTGTCGCGCGTATTGTGATTAACGCCACAGTAGTCAATCACACGAACGCGCGTACGACGGTCGTTTCCTATTTGCAAAAACGCGCTGAAATAAGCGCGTATCAAATACACGTAAGTCTGAACCCAGCCTTATGGATTCCAAATGCCGTTATGGAATCCATAACGGGATGCTACGATAACCCTAACCCGAACTTTGGACGCCAAACTAAAAATAGAAGTTCACTCATCTCTATCTGCGCACTGCTGCTCCTGGGACTGCCAGGGATGAATGGAGCAGCAGTGTGAAGGCTCGATCGGCTGCTCCATTCATTCTCCATTCTCATGATCGATGTGAAATATTACATATATTACCACAGGGTCTCAGGACATTCTTTTATTTCAGAAACATAGTAACATAGTATATAAGGCCGAAAAAAGACATTTGTCCATCCAGTTCGGCCTGTTTCCTACAAGTTGATCCAGAGGAAGGCAAAAAACCCCTGTGAGGCAGAAGCCAATTTTCCTCACTTAAGGGGAAAAAATTCCTTTCCGACTCCAATCAGGCAATCAGAATAACTCCCTGGATCAACGACCCCTCTCTAGTAGCTATAACCTGTGATATTATTACACTCCAGAAATAAATCCAGTCCCCTCTTGAATTCCTTTATTGTACTCACCATCACCACCTCCTCAGGCAGAGATTTCCATAGTCTCACTGCTCTTACCGTAAAGAATCCTCTTCTATGTTTATGTACAAACCTTCTTTCCTCCAGACGCAGAGGATGTCCCCTCGTCACAGTCACAGTCCTGGGGATAAATAGATGATGGGAGAGATCTCTGTACTGACCCCTGATATATTTATACAGAGTTATTAGATCTCCCCTCAGTCGTCTTTTTTTCTAGAGTGAATAACCCTAATTTTGATAACCTTTCAGGGTACTGTAGTTGCCCCATTCCAGTTATTACTTTAGTTGCCCTCCTCTGAACCCTCTCCAGCTCTGCTATGTCTGCCTTGTTCACAGGAGCCCAGAACTGTACACAGTACTCCATGTGTGGTCTGACTAGTGACTTGTAAAGTGGTAGGACTATGTTCTCATCACGGGCGTCTATGCCCCTTTTGATGCAACCCATTATCTTTTTGGCCTTGGCAGCAGCTGCCTGACACTGGTTTTTGCAGCTTAGTTTGCTGTTTATTAAAATTCCTAGATCTTTTTCCATGTCAGTGTTACCAAGTGTTTTACCATTTAGTATGTACGGGTGACTTGCATTATTCCTTCCGATGTGCATAACTTTACATTTGTCAGTGTTAAACCTCATCTGCCACTTCTCTGCCCAAGCCTCCAATCTATCCAGATCCCTCTGTAGCAGTATACTGTCCTCTTCAGTGTTAATTACTTTACACAAAAAGAGAAAATGAAATATCTGAATACCCCAGCAAGTAATGGGTGAGGGGGCCTATCTTTTAGGCTATGTCTGGAACATGGACGCTATCTTGAAAGCTGCCATATTGGATCATGGGCAAATTTTCTCAGAAATCGATTGCCACAATCAGATTTGCAATATCTCTTATGGTTTAAAAGTTATCAACGTCGAAAGTTGCAACAACAACTGGGAACGTTTCCTGTGGTGAACAGCTACTTGACGTGTTCAGTGTGTTGTCCCTGGTGCTGAACTCAGAAATTTGAAGTGTTGATAACTTTTGAACCACAAGAGATATTGCAAATCTGAATGCGGCAATTGATTTCTGGGTAAATTCTGGTCTTCTTTGATAAGAACAGCCGCTATCCAACAGATGGCACTGTGCTTGTTGAGCTGCGAGAAGGCCTTGGCACTCAATGGAGCTCTGTTGTCACCTTAAACAGCTGAACGGCAGGGGTCCCCGGTGTTCGACACTCGCCGATCTGAAATTGATGACCTATCCTGAGGATAAGTCATCAATATTAGGAGCTTGGAAAAATGCCTTTAAAATGTGTTAAGCAACTTAAAGGGGTATTCTGGTTGTTTCAAGTTATCCCCTATCCAGATTATAGGTGATAACTATTAGATTAGTGGGGCTCCTAGCGCTGGGACCCCCACCGATCACAAGAACGTGGGCCCTTGTACCCCCTGCAGCCAACGAAAATGAAAAGTCACATCCTTCTGGTATAATCGCTATTGTCTGTTTGACCGTAAGGTGACTTTGGACTTTTTATCACGGGGAATATTTAAAGGTACCATGTGCCCCCCCCCCCCCAGTCATAAGGCTGGTGTCTATATGACGAAAGCAAGTCACGTGACAAAAATGTGCTCAGCTTGTGTGACACCCGTTGTGTAGCATGGCAGCCACGGAACTGAATTGCACAAAATCCAGCAGTGTTGAATTCACTGCAATTGTCGTGTCTCGGTCACTGCATATAGTGTCGCACTGCAACGCCATCGACAATTGTTAGACGCCGCGTTGTTCTATTTTCACCTCATGTGACATATGTAATGGCCCCGGCATAAAGCTGCCCAGTGTATAGACTTTAACCCTTCATTGGATAGACAGACTGATACAATATGTTAGGCCTCACGCGTGCAGCCGTTGCTGTTTTTTTTGGATCCGCAAAATAGATACCGGCCGTGGGCATCCCACACTTTACTGAGTGCCTATTCTTGTCTGCAAAACGGAGAAGAATAGGACATGTTCTATAATCTGTGGAACAGTCGCACGGACACGGACAGCGCACTGATGACATACATGCGCTGTCCGCATAGAAATGTTCTGCAAAAATGCATTTTGGATGCAGATCCAAGATACAGTCGTATGCCGGAGGCATTATAGCAGCAACCTTCAGCACTCCAGCTGCTGTAAAACTACAACTCCCAGCATGCACACTTACTAAGCTGTTCTTGTATCTCTCACAGAAGAAAGAAAGAGACTACGAAAGTGGAAGTGAAATTGTGTGCCGGAAGCTGCTGTGCTGTATGAAGCGCCTGTTGTGGGGGCTGCAGATAAATGCGCGCCTTTTTTCTCTTAGACTTTATCAGTACATGAGAGTCAGCGCTCTCGGGTGTGTACAGGACACGGCAGTTCTTCTTAAAGCCAGCAATTCTTGCCTTTTTGCAAAAAAAATAAAAATTGAAAAGCCATTACATTGTAGCATATAATAAGGTTATATCGTATAAGCAATACTGTACAATAAGCACAAAGATCACCAGTGTAACCAGAAAGATTTAGCTGCAGGTTTTGTTGTGCGCCATAGATTATACTTGTGTCCCTCACAAGCCACGGGCACACAGGAATTTGTTCCGGATTTGCCCCAGAATTCATGCTTTGCATTGTAAAGGGTGAAATCCGCAATGAAAATCCGCCAAAAAGAATTGACATTCTGCAAATTTCAAAATCCATACCTAAGGTCAGTTTAGAGTACTTTCACACTTGCGGCAGAGTGATCTGGCAGGCAGTTCCGCCGCCGGAACTGCCTGCCGGCTCCGTCAATCTGCATGCAAACGCAAAGCATTTGAAGACGGATCCGGCTACGGATCGGTCTTACAAATGCATTGCAAGAACTGATCCGTCTCACCGCATGTCATGCGGAGAGACGGATCCGTTATATATTTTTTTCACATTTTTACCGGTCTGCGCATGCGGAAGGACGGATCCGGCATTGCGGTATTTTGAATGCCAGATCCGGCACTAATTCATTCCAATGGGGAAAAAATTACAAATCCGGCAAGTGTTCTGGAATTTTGGACGGAGATAATACCGCAGCATGCTGCAGTATTATCTCCATCCTGAAAAGTCAAAAAGACTGAACTGAAGACATCCTGAACGGATTTCTAACCTTTCAGGATGCATGGGGATAATACTGATCAGTTCTTTTCCGGTATTGAGCCCCGACGACGGAACTCTATGCCGGAAAAGAAAAACGTGAAGTGTGAAAGTGCCCTTATGAACAGAAAATTTCTGCCACATAGAACGTGCAATCTCCTTCACATAGCCGGGTCCATATTTCACTGTGGATTTTTGTATCCCAGTCCGCACGTAATATGCACGTGTGGTCTTAGGGGCCCCTTCACTCTGCCAATTTTGTTGTCGAAATTTCCGCAACTGGAAACCAGTTCCATTCATTTGAGCACATGGATTTTTGCAAGCCCCATTCAGGTGATTGGAACTGATTTTCACTCTCCACAAAAAAATTCGTAGTGCATTCCAATGTTCCTCCATTGGTTTACAGCAGTCCTCCGGCCACAGCACTGTGTGACGCCACCCTTAGTGGCTTCTCTGTTCGCGGTCCTCATTTTTTTTGGCCAGTGTTCATACAAACAGCATATGTCGTTGTGAAGAATTTGGTCCGTTGGGCATTACACAGACGGCCACAGATTTGGACAGGGACTGTGTAATGCCTGGTTTCCCCTGGGACGGCACGGCAAGAAAATGACACTTACTGCCACCCCTCCCCACAGATCTGATCTGATCACTGGGCGTCCCGGCAGGGGAACACCTTCTCTTCAACTTATTGTAACAATTAGATATTGTTGAAAGCAAGGAATCTTGCCCTAAGCATGCAGAGATCATAAAGGGAATGTGACATCAAAGAATAACCTATTGTTTAAATCAAGTTTTTATAATTAAAGGGTTGTCTCATGACAGGCAATGGGTGTATATCGCTAGGATATGACCCCATTGTCTTATCGGTGCGGGTCCCACCGCTGGGACCCGCACCTATATCGAGAACGGAGCCCTGAAAGTGAAGGAGGGCGCACTGTGCACGCACAGCCACCCTCCATTCAATTTCTATGGGGTCGCCGAAAATAGCAGAGTGCTGGCTTCGCTATTTCCGTCGAGCCCATAGAAGTGAATGGGAGCGGTGGCCGGTCATGCGTGGTACGCTGCCATTCACTTCTATGGGGAGCCGGCTTAGTGGTGGCCGGTTCGGAGTCCTCCAGCCACCACCTTGCCGGGCTCCGTTCTCAATATAGGTGTGGGTCCTAGCGATATGCCCCCGTTGTCTAGGATGAGACAACCCTTTTAAATATATATATTTTTTAGTTTATTTTTTATTCTCCACGTCCCTATTTATATAGGAAAAAATCCTCTCTGTGACCTGTGCAGAGGTCGTGAGGGAGCAGATAAGCTGTTATATCACCTATTCTGAATGTTATCTGTACAGAGGTGATATCAGTCATCGTAATCCTGCCTATGCTGATAATAAGACTACTACTGAAGTCTTACTTGTACAGAACAGGACGTCTCGACATATTATTAGGCCTAGTGGACTGCGAAAAAAAATCTAGATAGAGACTAAGATAATTAAAACAAAAATGACCAAAAATTCGAAGAAAGAAAATTGGTTCAATATAAACACCTGATTTAAGCAGAAGGACGTTTTCTCTTTAAAGTTTATTAGATTTTGAAATGTGCTGCTTATTACAAAATGCTGAACTTTTTAGGTTTTTATTATGCCATGTGGCACAAGTGTGGATAGCCGGGTGCAGAGGTTTTTACTCCTGCAATCTACGATGAAGAGGATTGTGCCATAGTCACCCAGACGATCATGGCTTGGGTGGTGGGGTGTAGAGGGCAGCTATACATGTCCGCAGTACATACCTGGTTCTCAGTCTGTGTGCCCAAGATGGCCGTATATTATATAGATTCTTGTATCGATAACGATTGTATGTTCCTTGTCATTAATATGTCCTCCTATCTTTCTAGGCAATTCCTCACCTGTAGCGACCAGTAAGTATTAAAATAAACCCGTCTCACCTCTTTCTTACTGCTGTAACTATAAAGGCGTCTTCTGCCTTCCGATGTTTCTTCTGCTAAGCGTCTTTTAAAGGGCACCTGTCACCGGGATTTTGTGTACAGAGCTGAGGACATGGGTTGCTAGATGGCCGCTAGCACATCCGCAATATCCAGTCCCCATAGCTCTGTGTGCTTTTATTGTGTAAAAAGAAATCTATTTTATACGTATGCAAATGAACCAGAGGCGAGTCCTGTCCCAGAGGCGTAAAAGCACAGAGAGCTATGGGGACTGGATATTGCGGATGTGCTAGCGGCCATCTAGCAACCCATGTCCTCAGCTCTGTACACAAAATCCCGGTGACAGGTTCCCTTTAAAGCTGTTGTCCCGACTAGACGACCCCTTATCGATATGCCACTGGGGGTCCCCGCTAATAACACGGTGGACGCTGACGTTGACTGGACGATTGTACTACTATTGCGGTATTGCATGGAGCCTGTAATAGGAATGGACGTCCTTGAGCTGTTGGCTTTCCACCCTGGCTAATAGAGGAGAGTCTGGGGTAGAGGATCCTCCCTATGATGTCCAGATGTGGTACAGGGGTCGTCTGCTTGGATTAACAGCATTTTGTGTCAGCTTTGCAAGTGCTTAATGCCGCCACACTGTGCTCAAAGACTAACAACTTCTAGGAGTGATTTCGCCAGACTGTCCCCTGTGTATCCCCTACCAAAGGTTCCTGGGCTTTTATCGCCAAGTCAGGGCAGATGCCATTGGTAGAAGTTAGCTTTTCCACAGCAAAGAGAGTAGGGTAGAGGGGTCTTATGTTCAACTGGACGGGTGGTCAGGCATCTGCACAGCTGCCCTACTCGGGGTCAGTAGGACTACTGAGGACAGCTCTCGGCTATCTCTGGCGGGAGGGGTGGACTGGGAACTTAACGTGGCCCTGGACCAAAACCTAAACCATTTTGTATACAGGTCCATACTGCCAAAATACCGCCTCACCAGAACTAAATATCGCAGTGCAGCACAAAATACTGCCCCAGCAGAACCAAATACCACAGTGCAACACAAAATACCGCCCCAACAGAACCAAATACCACAGTGCAACACAAAATACTGCCCCAGCAGAACCAAATACCACAGTGCAGCACAATATACTGCCCCAACAGAACCAAATACCACAGTGCAGAACCAAATACCACAGTGCAACACAAAATACTGCCCCAGCAGAACCAAATACCACAGTGCAACACGAAATACCACCCCAGCAGAACCAAATACCACAGTGCAAAACAGAATACCGCCTCAGCAGAACCATATACCACAGTGCAGCACAAAATGCCGCCCCAGCAGAACCATATACCACAGTGCAGCACAAAATGCCGCCCCAGCAGAACCAAATACCACAGTGCAACACAAAATACCGCCCCAGCAGAACCAAATACCACAGTGCGGCACGAAATACTGCCCCAGCAGTGCCAAATACCACAGTGCAGCACAAAACACCGCCCCAGCAGAACCATATACCACAGTGCAGCACAAAATACTGCCCCAGCAGAACCAAATACCACAGTGCAACACAAAATACTGCCCCAGCAGTGCCAAATACCACAATGCAACACAAAATACCGCCCCAGTAGAGCCAAATACCACAGTGCAACACAAAATACCACCCCAGCAGAACCATATACCACAGTGCAGAACAAAATACCGCCCCAGCAGAACCAAATACCACAGTGCGGCACAAAATACCGCCCCAGCAGAACCAAATACCACAGTGCAACACAAAATACCGCCCCAACAGAACCAAATACCACAGTGCAACACAAAATACTGCCCCAGCAGAACCAAATACCACAGTGCAGCACAATATACTGCCCCAGCAGAACCAAATACCACAGTGCAACACAAAATACTGCCCCAGCAGAACCAAATACCACAGTGCAACACAAAATATCACCCCAACACAACCAAATACCACAGTGCAACACGAAATACCACCCCAGCAGAACCAAATACCACAGTGCAAAACAGAATACCGCCTCAGCAGAACCATATACCACAGTGCAGCACAAAATGCCACCCCAGCAGAACCATATACCACAGTGCAGCACAAAATACCCCCCCAGCAGAACCAAATACCACAGTGCAACACAAAATACCGCCCCAGCAGAACCAAATACCACAGTGCGGCACGAAATACTGCCCCAGCAGTGCCAAATACCACAGTGCAGCACAAAACACCGCCCCAGCAGAACCATATACCACAGTGCAGCACAAAATACTGCCCCAGCAGAACCAAATACCACAGTGCAACACAAAATACTGCCCCAGCAGTGCCAAATACCACAATGCAACACAAAATACCGCCCCAGTAGAGCCAAATACCACAGTGCAACACAAAATACCGCCCCAGCAGAACCATATACCACAGTGCAGAACAAAATACCGCCCCAGCAGAACCAAATACCACAGTGCGGCACAAAATACCGCCCCAGCAGAACCAAATACCACAGTGCAACACCAAATATCACAGTGCAGAACAAAATATCGCCCCAGCAGAACCAAATATCACAGCGCAGAACAAAATACCGCCCCAGCAGAACCAAATACCACAGTGCAACACAAAATATCGCCCCAGCAGAACCAAATATCACAGTGCAGCACAAAATACCGCCCCAGCAGTGCCAAATACCACAGTGCAGCACAAAATACTTCAGCAGAACCATGAGATCATTATGTACCCATCCGGCACTCATCTGCCCCCTGAGAAATTTCCCTGTAGGGTCTATGGCCAGACCGCCCCTGTCCAGCGGTTGAGGAGAGTTTGAATGGCTGCCATATCACAGTGACTCATGGTGGATGATAACTTTACACCACCTCTTGGCCGACTGACTTTGCTGCAAAATTTTGGCGGACATTGGCATCTCTTAAGCCACACCCCTTGTCAGGTTAGGCACCATGAGTTTTTCTTTTTGGTCCGTTTGCTTCATAAATATGTCTAAAGTTTGATGCAATGTTATGTGGCGGAAATGCCCCAAATTTTGGCACAATTTCTGCACACTTCTATCCGCAGTCACATTGCGTTACTACAGTACATTAGTAAATATGGTCCTTCAACCAGTGAGTACAGAAGTGATCCAATGTGATGTCGAGGGCAGAATCTAAGCCAATACTTTGCATCTGGATGAATGAGAGGGTGACTAACATGCTGATTGACTGAAGGTGGATGATGCGGGCAAAGGTTAAAGGGCATCTGTCAGCAGATTTGTCCCTATGACACCGGCTGACCTGTTACATGTGCACTTGGCAGCTGAAGGCGTCTGTGTTGGTCCCATGTTCACATGTGTCCGCATTGCTGAGAAAAATGATGTTTTATTATATGCAAATGAGCCTCTAGGAGCAACGGGGGCGTTACCATTATGGAGAGGGAGTTTCAGAGAGAGCAGAGCCTCTAGGTGTAAGGGCCACGCCCCGTTACTCCTGGAGTCTCATTTGCATATTTTAAGCATAATTTTTCTCAGCAATGTGGACACATATGAACATGGGACCAACACAGATGTCTTCAGCTGCCAAGCGCACATGTAACAGGTCAGCCGGTGTCATAAGGACAAATCTGCTGACAGATGCCCTTTAACCTTTGCTCATTCTGACGAATGTATATTTCTGTCCGCATCCATTCCACAATTTTGCGGCACAGATATGGCCCCGCAAAGGAGATAGAACATGTCCTATTCTTATCTGTTTTTGTGGAGAAGAATAGACATTTTTATGATGGGGCTGGCCATTACTCAAAATTCAGAACGCACACAGGCAGTATCGGTGTGTTGCGTTTCGCAAAACGGATATGGTCATCCGAATGAGCCCTTATTCTTAGATCATCTATAAAGCAAGCATGAGACCAACATATACTGGATCAAAAATGTGCGCAAGTAGCTTCTAATTTTCATATAGTAAGTATAGCAGTAATGCCGTTTACAGAGGTTGCATGTGTCTTTGTGCATAGAGCAGTGTGCTGGTACTTGTAGTCCTTGTTTGCTTTTGCATTGCGCCTATGGTAGCTGCGCCCGATCTGCCTTTGTTCATAGTTTGGAGGTGCTGGTCTTAGGCCTCATTCACATTTCTGTTTTCAGCTGGATTTGGCATCGCCGGATCCCCCTTGACTGCAGTGGGGTTCGGAGTCGATCTGGCCGACAGCCGGCATTTGCGCTGGGTCCAGCAGACGGATCTTTGAAACAGAGATGTGAACGAGCCCTAACACGTCTCTCCTGACATGTCTGTTTTAGTAATAACTTACATCCCGCATGAAAAAACCATTGTGGAGCATCTGTTGTGATGACTCTACGTCGTGCCATTCCTTTATTATTCCTGCTAGAAGTTATGAATGAATTAATAGCAGTTTGCAATCAAGGTCCAGATGGATGTTACCAGTCAGGAAGGAGGGATGTCCCTGCACAATCTGACACTGGCAGCACTGAGTGGGATAGTGTCAGACTGTGCAGGGAAAAAACCCCAACTGATAACACCCATCCGGACCTTCATGGCAGACTGCTAGCAATTCATGCATAACTTCTAGTAGGAATAATAAAGGAGTGGCACCACCGAGTCACAAGAACAGATGCTCCTGAATTGTTATCACATGGGGGGTGCAAGTAGTTACTAAAACTGACATGTCAGGAGAGGGGACAGGTTCTATTTAAAGGGTTTGTCCAACCCCCACTACAGTCATAGATATGGCTATGTAAATCTGCTCTGCTCCATTCCAGCACCGAGATTCCTCTCCTCACTGCTTCCGGTCCCTTATGGACTAGATGTGTGACATCTCCACGTGGACTGCAGTAGCCATTCACTGGTTTCAGCAGTCACGTGCCGGGACACGACACCCCCGAGACCAGTGAATGCTATCTTTCATGTAGAAGCCAAGGATCAGATTTTTTTTTGTTTTGACTGTTTTTATGTTTTCATTATGTTATTGTTTAACATTCAATTTGTCGTAGTCCCCTGTCCCGTCCCCCATCCTGACTGCCAAGCCATTTCACCAGTGCGTTGTTTTTTTTTTTGTTTTTTTTTTGTTTTTAATTTAACCAGGGTCCTCATACGCTCTTAGGGATCGCACAAGTAAGTACCCCAAAAAAACGTGTTCTTCGCTCTGTGTTTGTGTCAGCTGTTTGTCTGAGTATCCTCACTGCTGCATAATGGCTGCCAACCCATTAAGAATGTCGGCCATTTTGAGTGTAAGAATGTCGTCAATGTAGCCGTATGGTGCCTTAGTTTTGCGGGATGAATTGTGTTCTTCAATGGCACCATTTTAGAGTACATATAACTTATGGACGCTATCTTATCGACCCTTTATTGGGAGGGGAGGTGTGAGAAAAATCCACCAATTATGGTATGTTTTTTTGTTTTACTTATTAAATATTGTGCCGTTCACCTGGCGACATAAATGACAGGTGACCTGTGTCCTGCAGGTCTGTACAATTATGCTGATACCAAATTTGTGTATTTTTTTTTTTTTTTTTGGGGGGGGGGGGGCGTTTTACTTCTTATAAATTTATTTTCAAACATTTTGAGTTTCTTTTACTTTTTTTTTATATTCACAGTAGTCCACGTGAGTATGCGATCTTCTGATCGCTGGTATAACACATAGGAGTTCTTCCGTATTACAGTGTATTATTGCGGTCAGCATGATGCTTTTTCTATGAGAGTTTTTTTTATTAGGCCCTGCCTCTGGGCCTCCATTTGCCTCGGCCACCCATCAGTACCCCTCGATCTGGTGTAAAGGAAAACTGGCTTAGTTCTCCAAAGCAACCAATCAGATTCCACCTTACATTTTCCAAAGGAGCTCTTCCTTACACCAGTTGTGATAAATCTGCCCCAATGTGCTTGATTCTCTGCTATTTCTTTACCCCCCATGGCCCCACTTCCTTTCTGTTCTTGTTCCGTGTCACCTCCTCCAGGACAGGAGGCAGAAGAATAATGGAACTGAGCATGTGCGTCCACCGTAGCGAGGTGGACAGAGAAATAAGAAAAACAACAAACCGTTGGCGCTATACCGTTACGTGTTATTAAATAACTCAGTGGCTATACAAAATTTTTGAATAATGTGCAAAATGCAATTACAAAAGTACGCAGACCCAGGGGCTGGTTTTAAAACTGCAAAATATTTTTTGGGGTCTTACCGATCACTAGCTTGTAGTCCTGATCCCCCATTTCCCCTCATTACACAACCGCAGCGAGAAGGAGGAGTTTGATTGGAGCTGCAGTCGAGCACACACCCTGCCATGCCATTCAGTGGCGGTAGGACTGACAGATGGTTGAGTACAGCGCTCCGCCATCTCCGTCAGTTCCTTGGACATTGAATGGAGCAGCAAGGCGCATGCTTGACTTCCACGACATTCAGGCTCCTGACTGCGGTCATGTAGTGAGGAGGAACCGGGGATCGGGCCCTCCGTTCTAATGATCAATGGGGCCTGTAGCAATCTGACATTTTTTGCTTTATCCTGTGGGTAGGGGATAAATGTCAACTGTGGAATTTTAAAAGGGGTTGTCCCTCTTCAACAAATGGCATTTATAATGTAGACAAAGTGAATACAATTTTTTTAATTCTCGAAGAGCCCCTTTAAAGGGGTCTTCCAGCTAAGGTCAGTGATTGGTTGAACGGTGAAATAGTGAGTATTCCCTTTTTAATATTTTTAAAGGAGTTGTCTCACTTAAGCAAGTGATATCATGTAGAGAAAGTTAATACAAGGCACTCACTAATGTATTGTGATTCTCCATATTGCTTTCTTTGCCGGCTGGGTTCAGTTGTCCATCATATTATACACTGTTCATATCCAGGGGTTACAACCACCCTGCAATCGAGCAAATGTGCCGGTCTATGTGCGCTCCCACAGTCTCGGTCACCAGAGAGGCCAGCACCTTTTCCTATAATGTGCAAGCACAACCACCACTGCTGGATTGCAGGGTGGTATTAACTTGTATTAAATTTGTCTACATGATAAATGCCATTTGCTAAAGTGAGAGGACCCCTTTAAGCACTTATACTGTGGGCACATAACATTTGCTTCTTCAACCTGGAACGCTGTGACCATCGAAGTATGGAGACTTGTTCTTGTTTGCTCATGCCACAGTAGTAGTCTCTGCAGTGTGAACTGAATCCTAACCTAGGCCACTGACCTAGTTAAGCCAGCACTCTCTACTCTGCACTGATGAGGGGCCCCGAAACAGCGGTCTGCAGATGAGATGCTGGCTTAGTTATTATGTATAAGTCATGTCTCAAGGCGTATTTGAAAGGTCGAAAATTGACTTACAGGATAGCTGCCTTACATCTAGTGGCATTAGAGGCAGCGCTTGTTAAGAGCTCATTTGCATCCCTTCTTCCCAGAATTCCAGAGGAGCGTTGCCTGGGCTATAAGACTCCTTACGCCGCTTCGGCGCTCTCCTTAAGGAGATACAGTATCCCCTGAACTGTGTACATAAACACTGCTAAATGAATGTGTCTTCCGGAACACTTGCCGGAAGGCCGGATCCCGAATTAATGCCCATTGAAAGGCATTAATCAGGATCAGGCCTTAAGCTAAACGTCATTTCGCCACATCGCCGGAACCGACGTTTAGCTTTTTCTCAATGGTTACCATGGCAGCCAGGACGCTAAAGTGCTGGTTGCCATGGTAAAATGTAGTGGGGAGCGGGGGAGCAGTATACTTACCATCCATGCGGCTCCCGGGGCGCTCCAGAGTGACGTCAGGGCGCCCTACACGCATGGATCACGTGATCGCATGGATCACGTGATCCATGCCCATGGGGCGCTCTGACGTCATTCTGGAGCGTCCCGGGAGCCGCACGGACTGTAAGTATACCGCTCCCCCGCTCCCCGCTCCTACTATGGCAACCAGGACTTTAATAGCATCCTGGCTGCCATAGTAACCTCAAAGCATTTCGAAGACTGATCAGGATCCTGATCAGTCTTCTAATGCTTTCAGGCGACTTGCGTTCTGACGGATCCGGCGGGCTGGAAGTGCCTGCCGGATCAACAGAACGCAAGTGTGAAAGGACCCTTATTATACATTGTTACACTTTGCCCCCCAAGTAATGTGATGCCGAGTTGTTCACATCCGCTTCTCTATAGACAAAGGATACAACAATATGTCTGTATCTATCCTGCCAATGTGAATGAAGCCTTGCCTGCATCAGTCCGTATTACCAGGTGTGAACTCTACACTTTCCTCTCGCCGGATTGAAATGGTGTCAGATCTTCCATGTTGTTCATTCTGGATAATTACAGTCTGCAGAGTAATAGTACTTTCCATTCCCAAAGTTAAGTTGACGGACATGCTTGCTCTGTATAAGAGATTTTTGCTGACCTCTGTTCTCCTCTGTATAGGGGGCAAAGATGACGTTTCTGTGGTTGCTCGTTCGGCAATCAAGAATGCTGGTAAAGGTAACTCTGCGCATAGAATTCCTTCTTACGTTCTCTATTAAAAAGGATTCTCTAACTATTCTGGATCATCTTTTCTTTTAATGCTGTATTGGAAAATTCCTCTGTTACACCAGCTAGAAATACATTGATTACAGTGTGTCGCCAGTAGGGGTTGTGCCCCTACACAGTCTGAAACCAGCCAGTTTGTGCTGCCAGTGTCAGACGGTGTAGACGCACACCTCTTTGACAATGGGAATGATAACACCCAGTTGTCAGTTTTAAAAAAAATAAGTATTCAGGAGGGATAACAGAGGAACAGCACAATGCTGAGTAACGAGAAAAGGAGCTGCAGGATTGTTATTTTTTGGGGGGAATGCAGATATTTTCTATGGCCTCGTGCACACAGCCATATTTTACTTCAATGTGCTATCAAGTTTTAAAACAGATCATACACTCCCCCAAACAAGTCAGTAGGGCTATGCACAGATCTGGGGGGGTTTCACATCCGAGAATCTCACGGCAGGTCCTATTCATGCCCGTTTTCTATTGATGGGAGTGAGGAAAAAATGGAATGAGCAAAGAAGTTATCTGCTTTTTGCAAACTGAAAATTGGACATGGCCTTTTGCACGTCAGGAGAACAGACAGGTGCTTTGGGAAAAAATGGGTTCAGAATGGACTAAAAAAAAGCTAAAAAAAAAAAAAAAAAAAAGTAATACTTTACCGATTACCGCTGCTTATGTTTAGTACTTGTTGGTCAATGGAGACACAGGTAATGAGACTGCTCAGGCAGTCGCTGTATTTGTCTCAGATTTGCTGCAGAAATTTTCCACAGCAAATCTTTTAAAGGCTATGTACACTTTTTTTTATGATTTTTACTCATTTTGGGCAAAAAATAATTTTTGATTAGTCTTTATGAAAAATATTCAGCCGTTCTGTCACAAAGGGTTAACTGTTTTTTGTTGTTTTTTTAGCTGTGTGAATCGTACTTTTACTTTGTACCGTACTTTAACATTGTACCGGTCATCTAATAACCCCTATCTCTACATTACTAATAGCTCAAAACAGTTATTTAATCCACATTCTTATCAGTAAGATTAGGAATTAAGCTATAATGAGTGTTTAGGAGGTCAGAGATAAGGAGCTGTCAGCTGAGCTGCTTGACGAGAAACAGTAAAAATACAGAGTCGGCTACTAGAGAATCTCAAGGCTGTACAGAGAAAAGGAGCTCAACATTTTTTATAACGACCAATTGAAAAAATTATTTTTTTTTTGCTCAAAATTAGTGCAATGCAATAATCAAAAAAATTGCCACCAATGGTGTATGTAGCCTTTTAGTTTGGGCTTACCCTAAAGCTTCATGTGACACCACAGCGGCTGAAGTCAACTGCATTACTAGTAGGTTGAAGGTTGTAATTGAACACATTTACAAAGAAAAAATGGTGCACTACAAAGGTAAATGCAGTTGACAATATATGGCTAAAACCTCACTCTGATCTTAAAATGAGACTTTGGCCAATATATTCTTATATCAAGAACATACCGGAGCCCGCGCACCTCGTCAAGGTCTCTCAAAGTGGCACGGGACCTAACGCTAACCTACCTATGCCATATGAGCAATTGCGCATAGGGGCATAGAGTCCGACACACAGCCAAAGGCTCCGAGTAGCCTCCAGCGTGAAATCACACATACAATGGTAGGAGGCTATCACCGGCTCATGTGACCCAGGCTACACAGGTGCACCTAAATGTTACCATTAAATCAAAATCAAGGCCCATTCAAACCTGGATTTGCCCCACCTCCAGGCGTGCATGTACAGACAAAATAATGTGGTCATAAAAGGCAGAGAGATGCTCAAAGAAGGTTGTAATTGACAGGATTAGTGCTGGTCACTGAGAACACAGGATCGTGTATGGTTCTAACAAAGACTGGTTTTGGAGGTGCAGCGATGGTAATAATTTAAAGAATTTAGTGTCTCACAATATTAAAGCTTTTTTGGATGACTTCTGAAAAATGATTATTATTATTAGAATTATGTGATTTTAAATATAGGTGTCCTGAAAATCATTAAAGGAGTTTTCCCCAAAAGTAGTATTAGTTGCATGTCCTTAGGATAGACCATCGATGTTATTATTTTTTATTTAAATTTATTTTCTGACTATATTATAAATATTTATAAAATATTCCGACTACATATTCCACAAACCATCGCTGTTTGGTGGGAGCCTGACTTCTGGTAAACCCCTCAGATCAGCTGAATGAAGGGACCATGGCGTTCCAGCAAGTCTAGTGCCTCATTTATTGTTTACCCAGGCACAGCGCCATATATACAGTTGTGGCTGGACGTGGAACTACAGCTCAGACTGAGCCTACAATACCAGGCATCACCTCAACCATAAGATAAGGATAAGCCATCAGTAGGTCCTTCAGCACAACGGCAAATGATCTGCCAAATTCAGCTGATCTTTCCACGCCGACAACAGACAACATTTTCCAACTTGGTCAACAGAAGTCGTCCATCGTCAATGATCAAAGTATTTTTGCGAAGTTGGCTTAAAAGGATTATCCCATGATTGATTTAAAAAATGAAAATCAGACATCATACAGTACATGTCAGTACCTTTCTAACAAAGCTAGAACCAGCCCTGTACCTCACATGGATCCAGAGATCTCCCCATTCATTGCTCCAGTTCTGCTAGATCAGTGATGGCTAACCTCCGGCACTCCAGCTGTGGTGAAACTACGACTCCCAGCATGCTCCATTCATTTCTGTGGAGTTCTGAGAACAGCCAAGCAAGAAAAAATAAGGAAAAGAACAAACAGCAGGTGGCGCTATACAGATACTTTTTATTGAATAGCTCAGTAGATGTACAAAATTTTTATTACATGCAATTACAAAAGTATTCAGATCCAGGGGCCGGTTTGAAAAATGTAGAATATGTTTCATGACACAACCCCTTTAAGGCATATGGCCATGATAGAGGCGGTTACTCTGTCCTGGATCTCCTCTCTCTCT